>CM040977.1:13822957-14022178 GCA_022985145.1 Pangasius djambal
CGCGTTTCTTTTAACAGCGCAAACCGGCACAATTCGAGCACAAACGAATGGGACCTGTTTGGTGTGCATTAAACGACACGGGGTGGAGAGTGACGTCACTGCTCCCAAATTTCTTCTTCTTATATCTCGTGAAGGAAAGTAATTACAGGGTTTGTTTTAATGGCACAAACCGGGACAAACGTTCGTTTTTGCGGCACAAATCAGCACAAACACAGCACAAACAAACGGTATAGTTTTGGTGACAATTTATTTATATGGGGTGCAACTTCACAGAGGTATATTTTTCTTCAGATAGTAATGAATACTGTATTGCTTGTAAATGCTCATAATCAAACAGCTGCATTGTTTTATACAGATACAAAGTCAGGGCTCCAGACATATTTTTTTAGGAACCGTCCCAGAACCATCCTGAAACTTTGTGTCAGCCATCCTGAACTGAAAACTGACCATCCCAAATATTCAGTTTCTTTTGTTTACAGTACTGTTAGATTTATTTCTCAGTTTAATTTATTGCACTGCTACAACAACATCAGCTGCTTTTGGATCAACCTGATTATATAGACTATCAAATTACAAATTAGGGTACACGAAGAAGGAAGATTTCACATAGAATATATTAAAATGAAATAAAATAGAGCTTTATCAGATGTTATGGCCCCATCTGTGTTGCTTGTGTTTACTCATTCTGTGTGTCTTGTGTATGTGCTGTTTAGTCCATTCTCGGTCCAGTCCTGTGTTCCAGACCACCACTTACAGCTTTCCTTGTGGCTTGTTACTCTCCGTCATCTCTTTATTTATTTGTCACATATACACTCACTGAGCACTTTATTAGGAACACTTGTATACCTGCTCATTCATGCAATTATCTAATCAGCCAGTCGTGTGGCAGCAGTGCAATGCATAAAATCATGCAGCTACAGACCAGCAGCTTCGGGTAATGTCCACATCAACCATCAGAATGGGGAAAAATGTGATCTCAGTGATTTGATAACCATGACATGATTGTTGGTGCTGGTTTGAGTATTTCTATAACTGCTGATCTCCTGGGATTTTCACACACAACAGTCTCTAGAATGTGAAAGACAAAAAACTATGAGTGAGCAACCATTCTGTGGCTGGAAACTTGTTAATAAGATAGGTCAGAGGAAAATGGCCAGATTGAAAAACTGGATATACTAACTTAAATAATCACTCTTAACAACCGTGGTGAACAACAACAGCAGAAGACCCCGTCGGGTTCCACTTCTATCAGCCAAGAACAGAAAGCTGAGGCTGCACTGGGCACAGGCTCACCAAAACTGGACAGTTGAACACTGCTAAAACAGCCTGGTCTGATGAATCTCGATTTCTGCTGAGACACACAGATGGTAGGTTTATAATTTGGCACCAACAACATGAATGGGTCAACAGTTCAACCTGGTGGAGGTGGTGTAATGATGTGGGGAATGTTTTCTTGGCACACTTTGGGCCCGTTAATACCAATCAATCATCGCTTGAATGCAGCAGCTTATTTGAGTATTGTTGCTGACCATGTGCATCCCTTCATGACCAAGATTTAAAAAAAGACTGCAGAAGCAGAAGATTCCAGAAAAAAACTGCATTAGAAAAATTCGCAAAAATAGAAACAAATTAAAGCAAAATGAGTAAAATGAGTTGTCAAAAGTATTTTTTTAATCTCATCCGAATCTCATTACATGCATTTACAAAATATATTCATATTTTTGTCATAAATATTTTGCTTGTAGATCTTATTTGAAACGTTCGGCACAAAATTAACTCCATACCCTGAACCAGACCAAACGAAGCTTTTTCATTCTCATAACGTTGCCCTTCCCGGGAATCAAATATTCACCCCGCCCTTTAGCCTCTAGATGGCGCCAGAGGGTCGTCATTATAAACCAAGTTATAGTGGTGGAAATAAACAGTTTCTCAGTACTGCTTACACACGGTCGCTGCACACTGGCACACGACTCTCAATAACCAGGACTCATTTCGTCCAAGTCATTGACACTAAACTGAGTTTAATCATCTTACTGGTGTTCAGTTTCCTTACAGACTCCTTGCAAAACACGTTCCACAAATATAATCATAAATAAACTATAGCTCCAGATTTATGGAATTTTAAATCAGATATATTTCGAATCAAATGTAGTTTCTCGTCGATAGACTGAGAATGATTTCCCCATGTTTGGATATTTAAAGCATTGCATATATTGGAATGGAAATTTTGTGGCCAGTTTGAAATTGGTGTAGAGGATCCTGCAGTAGATGTGTATTTTGTCTGATGTAGCAAGAGTCCAAAGCGTATATCTATCAATAATTCATTACATTTCTTTGCAATTTCTATTACATGAAGCATGACATTAAGCAAACTGAAGACAAAACAGAAACAGACACACCCTTTTCGAGAAAACTACCAAAGTAATGCGGTAACATTTCACACGCAGTACTGTAAACACTGTGCATCTGGTTTACACTGAGGAATAAATGACATCGGTGTGGTATAATAGTGTATTTCGGCTGGAGGAGTTTATTCCGGTTCCACTTCACTTCTGAGGGACAAAAATGATTAGACATGGAGGGTACAAAGGAAGTGTGTTTTAATCAGTCATAATTGGAGGGTAGGGTTAAGGGCACACTGATACTCGAGCCTAAGCCACAGTTAGCCTCTCCTGACGTCAAGGTGCTTTATAAGCACCAGTTCCGGATGACTCCGGTCTTTTACGCACTGCTACAGTCACCAAAGCGCGATGAGCGGCAGAGGAAGACCGCGCAAAGTCCGGGACAACAGTCCAGGCGCATCTGTAGCTAAAAGTCCACGGGCTCCACGGAAGAAGAGCTCTCCTAGGAATGAGGAGCAGGCAGAGGATAAGAGATCAAAGCTCCAGGAAAGACAAGACGTCCGTCCGAAGAAATCTTCAAGGGATGCTAACTCTACTGAAGAGCCACAAACAAGCAAACCAACCAAAAGTGGAGAGAAAAAAACAGCTAGGAAAGACAACAGTATCGAGGAGAATCCGAGCAAAGATCTCCGGAGTGCTCCTGAAAAGCTAAAGAAAAGCCAGAGCTCGGAGTCAGCCAAAACAACGGGCGCAAAAGCGAGCTCCCCTGCAAAGCTCCAGGAAAGTCAATGCCGTCCGAGGACATCTCCAAGCGCAGCTAGCTCTACCCAGCAGACACAAGCGCCCCAAACAGCAAACAGCGGCGAAAAGAAAGCAGCCCCCATCTGCTCAGCGAGAAGAGGCAGCAGTATCGATGAGAATCCGAGTAAAGTACTCCAGACTGCTCTTGAAAAGTTAAAGGTAAAGAAAAACCAGAGATCGGAGTCAGCCAAATGCGTGAACGAGATACAGAATAAAATAACCGAGTATCTGAAACGACACCTGGACTGGTGCAAGGACATCAGCGTTCTGAAGACAGGAAGCTACTATGAAAACGTTAAAGTAAGTGAGCTTGTAGGCATTAAAACAGCGATAGTGCTGTGTCTCGATCCTTCAATCAGCATGAATGTTAACCGTGAGTAACAGGGTGTTTTTTTTTTTTTTTTTTTTTTAATTAAGATCTGCGAGGCTGACGAGTTTGATGTCATGCTGACTGTTCGTGTGGAGAGGGTGAAGCTCCTGCCTTTCTCAGAAGACGGCGCCTTCTATAGTGTAGAAATGAAACGGCACACTCAGAGACATCCTTTAGACAGGTTTGTCAATGAGGACAAGACCATCATGGCCAGCGAAATGCTCAAAGCATTCCGGGAGAAAGTAAAGGAAGCTGTGGCAACACTACCTTGTAAGCATTATCCTGTAATGTCTAACTGCTGGTGGTGATGAAACTGCTGCATGATAAACGTGTGTGTGTGTGTGTGTGTGTGTGTTGTAGATAATGTTAGGCTGGAGAGGAAGAAGATGGGCTGCCCAGCTGTAACTCTGCTCGTGAGTGAGAATGGCAAGCACATTTCTATAGATTTTGTCCTTGGTCTGGAAGTCCACTCAAGCTGGCCCGATTTCACTCAGGATGGCTTCAGTATAGAAAAATGGCTCAGCAAGAAAGTGAGGATGGAGCAAAGACAGAAACCATTTTATTTGGTGCCTAAATACGAGGGAAGAGGCAATGCAGAACAGGATGGAGTTATGGCCAAGGGTAAATAAGCCACAATTATTTTCTTAAAGCCAACAGCAAATAAATAAATAAATAATATTATATATATATATATATATATATATATATATATATATATATATATATATATATATATATATATATATATATATATATATATATATATATATATATATATATATTTGTTGGTTTGAGGAACATGAAAAAACACACACCCCGATCAGCCATAACATTAAAACCACCTGCCTAATATTGTGTAGGTCCCCCTTGTACCTCCAAAACAGCCCTGACCCGTCGAGGCATGGACTTCTCTGATGGTGTGCTGTGGTATCTGGCACCAAGACATTAGCAGCAGAAGTGCAAAGTGGGGCCTCTATGGATCGGACTTGTTTGTCCAACACATCCCACAGATGTTTGATTGGATTGAGATCTGGGAAATTTGGAGGCCAAGTCAACACCTTGAACTCTTTTTCATGTTCCTCAAACCAACAATTTTTGCAGTGTGGCAGGACACATTATCCTGCTGAAAGAGGCCACTGCCATTAGGGAATACCGTTGCCATGAAATGGTGTACTTTTCTGCAACAATGTTTAGGTAGGTGGTACGTAGGTGTCAAAGTAACGTTCACATAAATGCCAGGACCCAAGTTTTCCCAGCAGAATATTGCATATTGCAGTGCCTCTGTGGGCTTGCATTCTTCCCCCAGAGCATCCTGGTGCCATCTCTTCCCCAGGTAAGTAATGCAAACGCACCCGGCCGTCCACATGCTGTACAAGAAAACATGATTCATCAGACCAGGCCACCTTCTTCCATTGCTCCATGGTCCAGTCCTGATGTTCACCTGCCCATTGTAGGTGCTTTTGGTGGTGGACAGGGGTCAGCATGGGCACTCTGACTGGTCTGCCACTATGCAGCCCCATATGCAGCAAGCTGTGATGCACTGTGTGTTCTGACACCTTTCTATCATAGCCAGGATGAACTTTTTCAGCAATTTGTGCTTCAGTAGCTCTTCTGTTGGATCAAACCAGATGTGCTAGCCTTTGCTCCCTATGCTCAGCAGTGAGCCTTGGGCACTCATGACCCTGTTGGTGGTTCACCAGTTGTCTTTCACTGGACCACTTTTGGTAGGTACTAACCACTGCATACAGGGAACAACCCACAAGACCTGTTGTTTTGGAGATGCTCTGACCCAGTCGTCTAGCCTTCATAATTTGGCCTTTGTCAAAGTTGCTCAGATATTTACATTGTCCATTTTTCCTGCTTCGAAAACATCAACTTTAAGAACTGACTGTTCACTTGCTGTCTAATATATCCCACCCGTTGTCAGTCAGGTGCCACTGTAACAAGATAATCAATGTTATTCACTTTACCTGTCAGTGGTTTTAATATTAAGGCTGATCGATGTGTATGTATATACATATATATACACATACACCATCTACTTTATTAGGAACACCTGTACTTTTATGTAGTTATCTAATCAGCCAATCATGTGGCAGCAGTGCAATGCAAAACATGCAGATACATGATTGGTCTTTTTCCAGTCTTCAACCTTTCTTTTTCTAACTTTTGAAACTTGTGGGCCAGTTAGAAGTGAAAAGTCATGGCTCTCAATGTTGAACTGAAAAATTAAATATGTCAGTTTGGTGTGTTGTGGGCAGATGCTTGGCGAATTTCATTCTCACATGTGGAGAAGAACATCCTGAAAAACCACGGCAACAGTAAGACCTGTTGTGAGGGAGGACAGAAATGCTGCAGGTGAGTATGCGCATGTAGTCACACACACAATCCAATAAATCCCCACTACAGGGTATATCTTACATGCTGTAATATTTTGGATATGCTTTAAAGATCGTCTCTAATTGGTAATTAACAAGTATCTCAAGTCCATGTTATGTGCAAAAAATCAAGTTCTAGAGTTGCTGAATGAGCCTAGGTCACTAATAATCATGATTCTCAGCATCTTAATTTTCCCAACATCTGTCAGCTAACCCATATTCACGTCTCCTCCTAGCGTTTGTGCTTAAATTTGAATGGAGCAGGGAAAGCATGGGCCAAAACAATTCTATAAAAACACTAAGACTGACCATTATCAGTGCTAATAATATTTTTGTGCTTACAGTAAAGGTGGGGTGTGATACTGATATACTGTATGAAATTTGTATTGTACCACCTTAGTGAGGTTATTAGTGTGTGTATGTGTTTCACTAGAGTGGTTATTCCTCCCATAGAAGGTACTGTTGTTTTCCTAACATAAGCAAAGCAGTCTGTGCACAGTGCAACATAGCCAGTATGCCTTTTACATAAACTATGCATCTTAGGAGAATTGTGGTTTGGTTGAAAAAGTGTTGGGAGTTGTTTTCTATAGGAGGTCATAAAACTAGTCTGTACCAGCATGTGTCAAAGTTGTGATGAGCCATGCAGACTAGAAGCAGCTCCGTTATTGGGAGGATGGAGAGTTTTTAGATAAAGAGGTACTGCTCCTACACTCCATGAACTAACAAGTATCTCAAGTCCATCTTATGTGCAAAAAACAAGTTCTATCTGTAGTTGTTGCATGGGCCTAGTGCATATGGGTAGGTCACTAATAATAATGATTCTTAGTGTGTTAATTTTTTTTTCTTTAATTTTCCCTCCTGCCAACTGAATGTCTAAACCATGGTCACCTCTCCTCCCAACGTTCAGGCTCAAATCTGAATAGACCCAATGAAAATAAATCCTCATTTTAACCCAGCAAGAGTGCAAGAGAATCAAAGAAAGAACAAAATGTGTGCGCACACATGCTTTTTTCCCTGCAATTGTGAATAATATATTTAGCTAGTAAATAAATTAAGATCATACAGTATATACCCTATATTGCCAAAAGGATTTGGACACTTGAGTGTTGAACATCCCATTCCAAAACCATGGATATTGAGTTGTTTCCCCTTTGCTGCTATAACAGTCTCCACTCTTCTGAGAAGGCTTTTCACTAGATTTTGAACTGGACAAATATTGCCACAACTACATTCAGCCACAAGAGCACAAGAGGTCACGCACTATTGTCTTCATGGACATGGTGTGCCAAGGTTAGAGTGGAAGAACTCGATTGGCCTGCACAGAGCCCTGACCCCAACCCCACTGAACACCTTTGGGATGAATTAAATGTCACTGTTGTGCTGAGAATGGAACAAAAGCTTGCTATAATAATAATATAGGAACACTGATTTTTTATTATTTTTTTTGCCTTCTAAGAAATACAACTAGTGTAACTTGTGGCATTTTACAGAAAGCAGTGTCTGAAACTTCTGAAATACCTCCTGCAACGGCTGAAGGAGGAGCATCCGGATGAGGCGGACAAGCTCTGCTCGTACCATGCTAAGACGACACTGCTTCATGCCTGTGCTGCCAGAGTGAAGGACAGCGAGTGGGCAGGCAGCGAGTTCAGCCACTGCTTCCAGCAACTTCTCAGGGACTTTGAGCAAAAACTGAGGGCCTGCGAACTGCCCAACTTCTTCATCCCTTCCCAAAATCTGTTCAATGGCATTAGTAAGAAAAAAGGCAACATCCTAGCAGACTACATTGAAGAACAACGCAACAATGGATTTCCTCTACTGTGTTAAATCAACAGGCTCTGAGAATCAGGAGACCAAACTTCTCTGTGCAGTAGGCAGTGCTGGGATTTATGTAACATCTTAAAGATTAAATATCTTTTTTATCATGTCCATGTCGCTCTACTGTCTTTTGTTTCACCTTGTCTATTGTTCTGTCTGTTATGTCCTATACCTAGCACAAACACTCTGGGTAAAAAGCGCATTTGTAAAATAAAGCACAAAGTAAAAGTAAAAAACATTCAACAGCCCCTCTGGGGCTAGTTAGCCGACGCCGAAAGAAGAAGAAGAAAAAAAAGAAATTCCTTTGTCTTTATTTTGTCCTACGGGTAAGTACACCGATTTAATAAATACTTAACAAGTCTACTTAAGACCCATCAAAATCTTTCGGTGTGTGATCTCTAGACCTGATGTATATTCTGTGTTTATTTGCAAAACACACAAAGTTCTTCAGAAATGTTTATTTGAATGTCATTTAAACCAGACAAAATATTTATATATGCCAGTTTCCACATGGGGATGCATAAACAATAACAAACTGAAAACAATGTTCCTGTTCAACTAAATTAAAAATCCTTGTCTTGAAAAATTCGGCACACAGATGAACCTGACTGGCCTCTTCTTTCTACAAGCAAAAGAAAAATGTTTAATCTGGATAAAACTGTCTTGATGTAACTGCTGTTTCTTTATGAGAATTAGTTGTTGGCTAGGCTTTATTTAATGAACATTGTAAAACTATCCCTAAATTCTTCTCTTAAAACAGAAAACATTAACAAAATATAAAAGGTGTATAGAGTATAGACACAAAAAATATGTTTACTACAGTACAAAGCAAATTATGAACCGACCTATGGACCATAATCGATTTATGAAGTAAACAAATAAATCAATCTTTATAATACATCAGACATGGTGATCATCAATAATAGCCTTCAATGAATTTATGCGTGATTTGTTTTTGTAGTGCTTCAAAACATCTTGAAAACTAAAAAGATGTGGTTGCTGAACAATGCCTGATTCAGTTAGGTAATCGTGACTAGCTCAGTGAATATGGCATTTAGAACAGCTTCTCTGCATGCTAAGGACACCACTCAGGAATATCTGTGCGCTCGCTGATACTGTTCTGAGAGCTCAGGTGGGCTGTCCTCATGTTCACTATAAAAATAGGACTGTGGCGGTGCAAGTGCTAATCTCACGTGCGTTTGTGCTTGTTTTGGGTGGGGCAGGATAAAGGATGCTTCAGGGGTTTGCAATGTCTTTGAAACTAAGTGTCTTTGTGCCTAGTTGTGACTAGGAACTGTCAGGTTGTTTTTTTTTGTTTTTTTTTAAAAGATAAGATCTTCAAGGTCAATAATTAGATAAACTGGTACTGCTAGTCTACTTCCTTCCCTTTTATGATATTCATCTGACTGAATTTTCCCAATAGAATGTGTCAAAAAGCTGAAGCTATGCCCATTCATTAGCTTGTTAAACATAAATAAACCCACATTATACCGCACTACAACTTTCATTTTTAAGGAAATTCCCTCCCCCTTCCTTGGGCTTTCCTCCCCAGACACTATTTGCAATTACTGGCATACTGTTTGTAATGCATGTAAATGATGTCATTTAGAACCGATCACCTGAGTTTAGTTGGTCTTCTTAAGCGTAATTTGCACACACTCAGGAGCACAAGTAAGATACAAACGTTTTGAATGCCAAATTTCTTGTATTAATGATAGTACAAACTATTTAGAAATAAATCAGTTTTTATCCAGCTTGATAAAAAGTAGGTATTCATAATCAAAGATATGTTTAAAAAACGAAATTGACAGGAAAAAGTATTTGGACACCACAAACATAAGGGCTTTGTTGTTTGATAAATAAATAAATAAATAATCAATCAGTTTGTTGTTGGCAATTACAGCTTAGAGACATCTACAGTAAGAATTAATAAAGGTTTTCACAGCTGTCTGGTTCAGGTTTCTGACCATTCCTCTTGGCAAATAGTCCCCAAGGTTATGAGGATTCCACTGATTTTCTCTCGATTTCAACATCTTCTATGAATCTTCCATGGGATTCAAGGCAGGAGATTAACTACCTAACTAGCTAGCTAAAATGTTAGTGGGTTAACTTGATGTGTAGACATAGACTTGATAGATTTGTTTCAAATATGGATCTTCAGTTCATTGTCCATGGAAAATGCATGCAAGATGTGCTGGAAGGATTTGTAAAATGAATTCTCTCTCATTTCAAAAGATTCAAAAGCTGCAAAAAACATTTCAGTTTAAATATGGAAGCTGGGTAAGCCTGTTATCCAATTCGTGCATGAAGGATTTTGAACTACCATGCTCAGTGCTTCTGATTAATAATAATAATGATAATAATAATAATGATAATAATATTTCTGCAATATATTTTATGGTTTATTTAAATTTAAAAGATGCAGGAAGTTATATCAGGATTGCATGGCATATGCAAGTCTGATTGCTGCTTGTTAATTGTTCAGAATGTGGCATTTGAAGTGTAAAAATTGGTATTTATACAACAGTTTGCAGAGATCTTTCCATGTTTAATGTAAAGAATTCTGTTGGAACAAATTGAATTTATAATACTTCATTTAGTTGCATTTACTACAAATCTTGAGTAAATTTCATGTAAATACTTATAGTTTAAAAAAAAATAAATAAATAAATAAATAAAAAAAAGAAAAAAAAAAAAATCACACACCTCATCATGCCTCCTTAGTGTTCATGATGAATTAAAAAAAAAAAAGTTTAGAAATGTTTATGGCATGTTTACCAATACTGAAAAGGGTCAGAATATATACAGTATGTAAAGGTTAAATAATAAAAACAAAAAGGTGTCCAAATACTTATTCCCCCCCACTGAATTTGCATGTTATATTTGCATATCAGTGCAAGAAAGCACAGAAATGATTGCCCCATTCCTCACGTACAGTACTTTACGTCACATCCAGTATAAAAAGAGACTCTTGACAGCTGCAAACACGGATCCATGACTAGTTTCAGATAAACTTATCTTATATGATGCTATTTGTAGCAATTTTGTTTATTAACCACTAGTAAAAACACTTGAGTAAGCTGTTTTTCCACTATATTTCATACCAAGAGATGGTAAAATGCACTTTAAGCCAATTAAAAAACAATTTTACCTTCCTTCAGAGGCACCTATTCAAGCCTCCTCTGAACCCATCTCGTGCTCCTCTTTGAGTCCTTCCTCCTCTGGGTTTAGCAGGAAACATTTCTTTCTCCTTCTGGTGTTTGTCATAGCGTTCTGCCATCAGTACCAGTTCTTCTGGTACCTCCTACAACACAGCGTAACCAAAGAACCAGAAATTTTAGTGTGAATTTCTACTACACAGATTGAAGGTTTCCCTTATGAAGGTAGACTAGCATGGACATTTTGGTCAAAAGTGTGTGTGTGTTTGTGTGTGTGTGTGTGTGTGTGTGTGTGTGTGTGTGTGTGCGTGCTCGCGTGTAAGCAAGCCTACCTGTCCAGCTCTTTCCAAAATGTGTATAAGTTCACCTGCCATCTTCCAATCTCCTCTCGTGACCAGGGTTACAGACACCCCAGACCGCCTAACAAATCATTCGAAAATAGGTGTTATATATATATATTACACAAGCAATGCACCAGCTTGAGACAGTCTCATACAGAGGCAGGGGAATGATGTTACCCTGCACGGCCGGTTCGCCCAACTCTGTGCACATACTCCTCAATGTTCCGGGGGAAGTCAAAGTTGAAGACATGCGAGATATCATGGACATCGAGTCCCCTAGAGGCTAGATCAGTAGCCACCAGAATACGCACACGTCCTGCATATAAACATCAATAATTTTTTAAAGATAGTTAATAGCTAATCCACATTTAGCTATGTAAAAGAGTCGACTACATGAAATAAGTAAATGATCTCTAATCACTCTAAACATATTTTATTAAAGATTAAAGGATACTATTAACTAGACCAATCTTGCATGCATCCATTATTTCCCCATTTACCACTCTTCTGTAGTCTGTTCACGGCTCTGTTAGGTTAAGGTTAGCACATCTTAAGCCATATGCTGGTTTTAGCATACCATCTTTAAAGTCCTGTAGGGCTTCTTCACGGTCACACTGCTCTCGGTCTCCATGCAGGGACTGAACTGCTATCCCCTGGAGACACAGGTCACTGGACAAGTCGTCTGCACTGGATACCATATGGACAAGAGGGAGACAGTCAGAACATACCAAGCAGGGAAGGGAAAAGGTAACTTTTAGATTAAGCACTACAATAAAAAAGGGATAAACGCTTTTGAAGAATATCAGTGGAGAAAGTAGCCTATAAAGCCTTCAAATATTTTTGGACATGGTAGATTCGTGGTAGAGCACTTGAAACACTGAACAAATACAGACAATAGTAGATCACATTTTTAATCCTCCCAATATATTTCTAATATTCACTCTACTATAATCAAATACACAAATCAAGGCCAGCATTGCATATTAGGGTGTGCTGCGAGACGATAATACATTAATGCTCCTAGGTACTTTCTTCTGAGCACGAGGAGAACCAGGAGTTTCACTTGGCACAATATTCATTCAAACAGCATGGTAGTAAATGCAAACAGCATTTGAGGAGGAGATTCAGGGGAAGGGGGAGGGAATTTACTTAAAAATGAAAGTTAGTGCAGAGTGCTTAAAAAAAAATTGCATGGATGACGTCACTTGGGAAATGCTGAGCTGGCTGTATTGCAACAATTGCACCTGTGTGTTCTCTCACTTCCCTTATAACTGAAAGCACTGAATATCACTTGAGGACAATACCAAACCCGGGAAAGCTTGAATAGATAAACCATTACACCTCATTCTAACTGGAAACTTACACAATCTTTTTTCCAACAAATATCAACACTTTATCCACAGGCTCCATATTGTGGATAAAGTCAAAGACATATGCCTTCTTCTCCTCCTCTTGTACAACCAAAACTGTCTGCTGCACCGTGTCCACAGCCTAAAAGAGAATACAACGGATTTGTAATTTAGGGGAATTCACAGGGGATCTTTCAAACTTGCCCTGAAATGTTTTGAAACCACAAAAAGCTCCACGAGATTTCTGAAGAATACACCCTCATTTATTTCTCGCCATCAATTTAACTGACCTATATTCTTTTTAAAACTACCGAACCACTGTTTTTTTTTTTAAACCACAAATTACACTGAATTATAACTAAGCACTTTTTGTTGAGTTTGCTAATCTTCCCACATTTTACTGCTCAGGCCAACACCTAAAGATTCTTCAGGGTACAAACTATACCAGCCAGATTGACATCCTCTAAAGTGCAATGAACTTCAAATGGCAATAAGCACAACTGATCCACTGAGTGGAACATACAGATGGGTGACAGGTTAGGAATAAACAAGCCCAATAAATGAGTGGAGAAACATAAGTGCAAACGCTTCCAGACAGCTGTCAGAATGATAGTTATGCAATTATCTTCCATCGATGCTCTCTGGCATGTATACAAACACTGAACAGGTCTAGCTAACCTTGATTTTGGATCAAGGAAAAAAAAAAAAAAAGTGACTTTGAAAGAGGGTTCATTATTGAGGGACAGATGGCAGGAGCTTCAGTAACAAATACAGCTTAACTGGCTGTGTTTCAATAGCAGGTAGGTAACACTGCAAAGGCTGTCCTTTTGGGTCGACCACACTTCACTAACAGCAATAACAACAAAGTATTACATTCATCAATATGTTGCCATTGTAATATATTGTTTTATTTCTAAATCACATCACAGAAAGTTATATCTGTGAGATTGTGCCAATTAATTCTTAGCAAGAATAAGCTCATTAAAATTCTCACTAACCACAGTGACGGTATCTAAGTTTACCCTTGTGTTCTCACTAGAATTAAACATAAGGATTCTCATTAAAAAAATAACTGTGCAACAGTTCATGTGTAAAACAGGATAAATGCTCACTTACTGCTAGGTCTAGGGAGCCCACATACACCATCATGGGGTCTTTCAAGTAGGACTTGGCCAAACGTCTCACGCCTGTTGGCCAAGTGGCACTAGATTTATGCAGTACAGTTAAATAATTGATGTTTAATGCAGTTATATAAATGGTTGTTCAGAGATGTGACCATAGCAAAAGTTAAAAACCAAAGTGAATTATGACTAATATAACTTGAAACTGAATGAAATATCTACAGTTATATAGAATAAGAACAGAAAACAGACTACCAAGTGAGCTGCCCCACTAAAGGTGCCCTTGCTTTTAAGGACAAAAATATAAATCTGTCATACAAACACAAGAGACAGATAACTAGCCTCTGACCTGGTCATGACTGTTTGTCGGTCAGGCCGAATGTCCAGGATGATTTTCATGATTTGAGGCTCAAAGCCCATGTCCAACATTCGGTCTGCCTCATCCAGTACCTGTTATCAAACAAATACACAAAAACAAACCATGGCACAAAGGCTTTAAGTACAGGGACCGGTTTTCCAAGGGATATGAAAAACCAGTATGATTCCAGCATTGCATAAAGAGTGAATTGCTGCTGCTCCCTTTCAAGCATGGAAGCACGCTTGACATGTGTGTATGACATGTACATACCAAGTAGGTGATGGAACGTAGGTTTATTAGCTCATTCATTTGCAAATCATTCAGACGTCCTGGTGTGGCGATCACTATATCGACACCACTGGTAACTGTCTTTATTTGGGCTCGTCTGTCACCTCCTCCATAAACACAGATACTAGGAGCAGAGAGATGTTAAGCATGTAAACTTTTCACACCCTGTGCAGGATGCAGAGACCTACACTCAACTAAAGTGACTTAGAATAAGAGCATGTGATCCTAATTTTTTTTTTTTTCCCCATATCGTACATGGGTAGAAAAAACACATTTATTAATTAGCCCACTGGGCAAGTAAAAACTCCATTGTGCTGCCCAGTCCCATGTTTTGGTGGCCTGAAAACTGATTAGGCTAAAAGATGGTAGTATAATATAATAACACATGGCACAATAATTGGTTAGTTATTTGCATTAATATATACTAAGAGAAATGAATGCATAAATGAGTCTGGCTAGTGTTTTTCTGTTTTTGCTCTCCATAAGTTTAACTGCAAGGTGACAGCATGTAGTAAGCAGTTTTATGACAGCTTTATGCTTGACATTATTTTGCTTGGTTTTGTTTTGTTATTGTCTTCACATACCTGCATGTCCCTAGTAAAACCTGTTCTACCGACAGCCACTTCAAGCCTTGGACAATGTGTGTAGTGCAGCAGGCAGTGGGATTTGGAAGCACACACTATAGTTGCAGCATGGTTATGTTTCACACCACCATGAAGTTTAAACATACCGTACATACCAAATGAAAACTTTCATTCTGTGAAAGTTTGTTCACCCCTACTATAGGCTACGCAACAAAATAATTGTCAGAATAACTAGGCTTAAAAAGTAACATGCACTATTAGCTATTTCTACGAAATCCAACATCCTTGATTACAGAGAACAGTTGGTCATCCAAGGCAATGAATTACACAATTTTTTAAGTTACATAACATTTTTGTACAAACATTTCAGTGCATCCCTAAATGCAACACTTGTATACCTTTTAAAGCCTTTGTAACTGTACTTGCTGCACTCTGCTTCTATCTGGAGCGCCAATTCACGAGTAGGAGTCAAAACTAGCATTCCAGGGCCACTTCGCTTGTCTCTGGGCCTGAAAGAGCAACAAGGCAAAGGTTTTTACATGACCCTTTTCTAACGTGCACACGCTACACACAAATCATGAAAAAAGCTCATTTAAAGAGACAGTATAGTCACCTGCAGTTGGATTATAAAGGCATTTCATGTGCAGAACGATGACAAACATGTCACTGATAAACATAAGTGTGAAAGTCCACTAAAGAGCATCCTTACAGAGGCTGCTGGTCCATGTGAATGAATCCAGGAAGAAGATAGGAGAGAGTCTTCCCAGTGCCGGTTTGAGCAATGCCAATCAAATCCAGGCCACTCAGAACTATAGGCCAAGCCTGAGACTGTAGCAGACAATAAAGATCAAAAACACATGGGGAAAAAAAACCTAACTGGTAACAAGTCAAATCCTTCCAGACTCACAAAATGATCATAGGAAAAAGCATAGGAAACATTGGTCAGAACTGTCTACTATGTAAATTCTGTTTTATTAGAAACTGAACGCTTCCTGAACTAAGAGCTATAATGTAAAACCTTTCTAAAATAACAGTGGAAGCAAAACATTTCAGTCAAGTTTGTTTCTGGTGGTTAGTGTTGGTCTATTGCTGATTTAGCTGGTTAACCAGCATGGCTCCACTAGAAAAATGGTCTTGCTGGATGGTCGTTTGCCCAAGGTGCTTTTTTGGTGATTGCTTAGTAGTGCCTACTTGCATCATTACGTGCTCTGTACTCTTAAAAAATTTAAAAAGTTAACTTATATTTGCAAACGTGTTCCTTAGTCCCTCAGAAATAACTGTGTATGCTATGTTTGTCAAACTTTTATGTTCATGGATTTCCTTCGCTAACTGTACCCACACGGCTTGACAAACCAGAAGGCATAAGTAATCACTCCTGAGCACATTCAAATTAACTACTTTTAATCCCTAGCACACATGGAGGAAAGCTCTGTCCGGTTCCGGAAACATGAGCCCGCAGATGCCCCCAGTTACTTAGTGATGCTCTGATTGACAGGGGAGAGAGTAACGCCAACCCCTCCCACCCAGAAAGCATGGCCAATTTTGCTCTGTTGGACTCCTGGCCAGTGATGGCTGTGGCATTATCGAGAGTAAATTTGCAATCTCCTGATGATAGGGCGAACAGTTTTCTGTTACACCACTCTACAGCCTCAGATCAGCTGATTTTAATGCTTGTAAAATTAGAACTACTTAGTACTAGCACTTGATTTTGATTCTCCACATACTGCTTCCACACCTGACATAAAACCATATTGATGTTTATTTTAGATTTCAAAGCATGAAGCAATATGATTGAATTTGTTTAACAGGCATAAGTCACACATGTAAATTAGCCTCAATATTTACATTTAGCATTGCTTGTCTGCTACTGCAAATCCCTTTATAGACGCTGACACCAAAACATGCCTGCAATGTCCACAGAATTTACTGGTCCCAAGCCAAAACATCATATCACACCCAGCAAGCAACATGTTGTTACTGTTTTGTTAATATGCAAACACGTCCTCTGCCTCAACCATTGTGTGCAATCTGGTTTGGTTTTACAAAGCAACTAGATTTCCCATGCAGTAGAGTCATGTTGTTTTCCACTGTTTTTCAGAAATTACTCAGGGAAGTGTTAATGTTTAATCCCACAGTACCTGAATGGGAGTTGGCTTTTGAAACCCCACTCTGACTATGTTCTCCATTATTCCAGGATAGCAAGCAAAAGCCTCCTCAAAAGTGTACACAGGATTAGGGATTGCTCTTTTCCCTTCTTCTTTCAGATCATCCACAAAGATATTGTTGTTCTCCTTTCTGTTAGAGAGAGATTAAGGGTTGAATTTGACAATGTTGAAACATAACATCTATCTGATTTAGGCTTTAACCATGATAGCTCAGAAACATTCACTTTTATCCTTTTTACACCACAAAATATCTGGGTGTAGCAAATCATTAACTGTACTTCTTGGCAGAAGGAATTATTTTTCAAACCACAACACCATCCGAAGACTTTCATGATTGGCTCTCAGCTTCCCGCGCAAGACCATATGACTCATAATGTTCTGTGCATATGCACCCATGAGTGTGTTCTCTGATGTATTCATAGTTAAAGAGAGCCCTCTACTGGCTGTTAAGCAAACCTGCAGTATGCATATAGTATTATACTCCTTTAAGTGTGTTTATATTTTACTACCTTGTAGGGAAATTAATCTGAATGGACATACAGCATTCTTTAAAGATACAAAGCTGAGCTGAGAATCCCAATGTACAACCTGAGTTAGTATGAAAACACAACAGGCAAGTGTTTTATAATGTCTTGTATTGCCAAATAATGTTCCAATACACAAATTACAGAAGAGCATATGAAACCTGTTGTGGAATTCTTTCAGCTAAAATAAAAACTTCTAAGAGTCTTGGGGTAAAGTCTAGTAAAAATAGACTTTTATTGTAAAAAGCAACAAAGCAGAGTTAGTCTGCAGAGTAACTGATGAATTTGATCTCAACACAGCCTGTTATGTTTTCAAATGCATATCTCTCTAGGACTTTTCTCACAAACAACTAATATCTGTTGGCTGTCCACCACCCTTATTTCTCAGTTTTAATGGTGGCAGAACACCCAATCTCCATGGCCTTGGTAAATCCTTTCACCACCAGCCTTGGTACATTCGTTCACTCCATGTTTTTCAGACACTGAGAACCTTCCGACTTTGATACCCACTTGTACTTTGCAGAGTTAGTTACTGAACTTTAGATGACCTTATACATGAAAATGATATTGGATATAGCATGTTTAAAGTCTGGTGTATCTGATAAGGGTAACAGTGATTCTGTGACTTTTTTTTCTGTTATATCTTTGTGCAAGCAATGTACAATTCAATACAGAAAAGCATTATAGCTTTCAAAATATCCCTGGGATTTTAACTAACTAAAACACTTAAAATGACATTTTAAGGAATTCACACAGCTACTACTTGAGCACATTTACAATATTCCTTCTGCTGTCCTGCACTGAATCAGTGAATACATTTACCTAGAGCACCTAAAAGAGGTATGAAATTGGCACAAGCACTTGATCTCGGTCCTCACACGAGACTGCTAGACTCTTTGCTATATTTATTCTATTATTATTACACAGTTCAATACAGCCCTCTGCTGAAATGTTTGATAAATCACAGCATGCAAACACACACCTCCAGTCTCTGATCTCCTCTGCACTGCGCATGGCCACAGAGTCTGCCTCAATGTAAAAATTCTTCTTTATAGGTGGGAGATCTGAAAGAACAGATTCTTATTAGGTAACACATACCTCAGCAAACTAAAGGTTATTATAGGTTAATATATAAACATTACAGTTGAATGGATTACTAAAAAAGCCAATGATGTGTATAAATGCAAGCATAAAGACCATTTCACTTTTTTTCTGGAGCGTTTTTTCCTCTTGATACACACAAGACAAATATCACAGTATGTTTTATTTGGGTCCTTGCCCTTTTTTGGACAATCGATTCCTTAAATGTCCATTTTCCTTTAAAAAAACTGCCCTGCGTAAGTAGTGTAATCAAAGCACAGAAAACAAACAGCCAACATTTATAAAATAATAATAATAATAAAAACATGAAGACCAATGTAGCTGAACTGGTAGGAATTGTAAAACCTACAACTTGGTCCTGACACACTAATTAAACTCACCTTGCCATTTCAAAGTCTCATATTTCTCCCTGTTGGCTCTTATGGCATTCCAATCTATAGGTGTAGAAGTGGGAGCAGCTGAGGCCTGCAGTGATGATGCTGACCAGCAGGAGTCACTCCTCGAGCCTGAACTCTCACTACCTGCAGAAACAAACAGCAGAAGACCGGCGTTACTAAACAGCTGGGCCCAGTTTCGGTGATGTGGTCAGAAAAATGGTGAAGTCAGACACATAACTGTTATTGATTCTGAAAAGATTGTGTGTGTGACAAGCAAATTTATCCAACTAATAAAAGAATTTCTACGCCACTCAGACAGTACCTCCATCAATGCTCAGAGCTCAACAGAGGGGTGACTTGATGTCACCTATATTAAACGTAGTCCCATCTAAGTCAAATCAGCAATGTAAAGGCATTTTTTTCTTACCACACAAACTTCTACAGTTTGTATAGGTGAGAGGGGGAAGAGAGAAAAAAAAATTTTTTTTGCAGATGCAGTTTTGCTCACAGTTGCTCAGGCACAAAGCTGATGGAACAGGAATCACTTCAGTTTCTGTGGTTGGAGTGAAGAGGAAGCTGATAATTAAGGCTTACACTGGAGGACTGTGGAATGGTTTTGTTGTACTCAACACATTAATGCATTGTGGCTGAATCAAATATTGTTCTACATAGCTATCAGGGGTCACATCTAATTCCTGACATTTCTGAAAATTTAATCAGACATTATGTAGTATGAGCATGATGGCGATCTGATGTGCATAGATATGTGTAGTGTAGCCTGTTGAGTGGAAACTGCAACAGCACCATCAGTTATAGCTGATCTGACTTTTCAATCATCAGTGACGCTCTTTACCATGATGTGTACTGCATGCTACTGACCAGCTTCATTCTTTCACTCAAATGTTAGTGTTCTTAAATCCAACCGAAACTAGACCTTTTTTGAAGGAAATAAACAATCCTTACTGCAGAAGAATGAATACAGTAAACACGCAGCACACCTGACCTGCTGTGTCCGATATGCCCCCATGATAATCAGTGTAGTCTTTCTTTGGGCATCATATCTGACTGCCCACTCCACAGGAAATGTGTTGCCAGACTGTTAATATTTTTTCAGATTGAGGTCACTAGCTGACTTAAATTTGGTCTTGATGGTCACCCAGTATGAGCACTCATACAATCTTAGCACCTCTGTCATGCAATTTCTGCCTTTGTGTTCAGAGATTCAGAGTCATGCAGTAAGCTGTAGTAAGATCACTTACTACACTGGCTCAAGCAGATGGCCAATTCTGATTGCACTTAGGGTGACCTGACATCACATTTACCAATGCAATCCCATCTAAATCAAATCAGTAAGAAAAGGGCAGAAAATTAAATTCTGGAACATCTCAACCTCACCACAGAAAGACGCTATATATGGCAGGGGCTATTTAACTCTTTGTTAGACGACAATAAAGAGTTTGAAACTACTGCTCATCCCGTGTTTCTCTTACCATAGTAAAGTCCAGGCTCACTGGCGGTACCCGTTCCTATCAGCTCCTTGATCAGATCGTTGGCTTTCTGCTGGACATCACTGCTACCGAAGATCAGCACCTCTCCCTCATAATCTCCACGGTTAATCTACACAAACCATGATCAGGCATCAGCTATTTTGTGAAAATGTTCAGTCTCACACATAGATTCACCTTAAAATTTTAAATATGGTTGTGCGCCCAACTTGTTTAAGGGAAACAAGGACATATGACATCGATGTGAAGCACCACTCTTACACATCACCCCAGTGTCAGCTCACACTGCAGAACTGTGACCCACTTCATAATTACTATACAATAATGCTGAAGGTGTACTACACCAATTGCATGGTACCTCAGCTAATGTTACTGCAAATAGCAAGCTGATATGGTTAGCAACACTACAAGTAGTTTGCATTTTACAAACCACCAGTTTCTCTCACGGCTATGCCAGCTGTTAGTGTATAATACGTGCATTGCATATCCCTCCCAAAATTTTAAGATGAGTAGGGTGGTGGCAGTTAGGTCAGCTGAGAGCCAATTGTCACTGCTGTTGGGGCAGTTAAAATTTCTGGTTCAGGAGGGAGGAAGTTGACAGGCCTGTGTCACAGCTGCTTGCAACAGTTTTGTGGCTTGTGACTGTTTACATTATTAGCCTCCTACAAGTCTTTTTAATCTAGCAACCAATCCAGCAGCCCTAATCTGGTACATGTATGTGGTTTCAAAAACAGTATTACGTAAAATAATGGACAATTACTGTATGTGTTTCGAGTGGTGCAAACACCTCTGTTAGACAACTGTTAGAGAACTGATGTCATACTAAGTTAGAAAACATTAAAAATACACAATAAAAACCCTAAAAGCGCATCCAGCATTGTTAAACATATGGAATGTGTTTCGGTGGTACGTAGTACTAACAAATCCAGTACTGTGTGGGACTGAGGACTTAAATATCAGTCTTGTACTCATGTACCTTTCCACAGCTTAGTGATAATCCCTGCTCAAAAGCCTCAGCAGTTTGACACCCCAGGTGTGGTGTGTGATTCAATCTTTTTATTTTATACACACAGACAGTTTTTCAGTACACTTTCATAAAAGCGCCCGCAGTCTTGACAAATTTATAGGTGAACAAATGATGCATTTTTGTCATTGAACGTTAGCTGTATTTCAGATTGCACATCACAGCACACAATCACACTGCAGCAGCAGCTGTACATTTTGAACCAAGATCAAGATTTTTGTAGGGGACTGAACGCAGGCAGACACACACACACACACCAACCATATTTTCAATGCACAAGTGATTGTTTGGAAGGAGAATAACATGCAGAAACTGAGGTTTGATGCTAACTTGCTGCTACTGTAGAGCAGGTTGTCCCACTCAGTTTGTTTACAGGGTGGGACAAAGGTGTTTTAGAGAGCATCTGATTGGATGGAAATTGGATAAGTACAGGATGAATCATCTAAAATTGTTCAGTGTTTTCCTGGAAATTATAAACTGTAAAATTAATAAGAAACACATTTGTCACTTCATAATATTTCTAGAGCACCAAAATAGCAATTTGATCTCATGGGAACTTACTGAGGGGTATTAGCCAGGGCCATCAGGTGTCTAATGGTGCGCTTAAGTCATGTCGGGAAGATCGTATTTACGAGTTGAACACACATGAACGAAACCACAAAGTCGTAGTTACGAGTGGGAAACTCAGGATTTTCATCGAGCTCCGAGTTTCCGAGTTGGTGGTGTGGCAGTAAGAGAACTCAAAGTCTGTATTTGACTGTAAATTAGTTGAAATTGAATGTGTATTTAGCAGTGACATGTCTTTGTCAGGTTTTTTATTTACAATAAACAAGCTAACTACCTGGACAAAATACGTTTTAAAAAAAGTTTACAATGGCTTCATAAATTGATTAAAAAAAGCAACACACACCTGATGAAATTCTTTAATTCTTTGTTCTTCGTTTTCTAGAAGTACAGTTAAAACTTTGCTGTATTTTTAATAGTTAATTAAAAGAAGGTACACCGTCAACTTGCTCCGAGCAAAGTGACTTGAACGCACCTGACGTCGTAATTACGACCTCTCAGCTCGTAAATACGAACTTCCCAGGAGCACTTGAACGCACAGTAAGGTTAGCTAAAAGCTTTTTGGATAGCAGGTTTCCAGTCAGCACCTTTAGCTAATGTAGCTCACTACCATGAAACTTATCAAGTCCTCATCCGCTTCACAAGCATCATGCGAGTCGTCAGAGAACTGGTTAAGCGTGTTGACTAGAACACGATGCTGCTTCTTCAGCAGATGAACTTGCCTTAATTCTCGCTCCACTAGACTCCTCCAGTCCGCGGATTTTCGCTCCGCCTCGACCTGTTCACATGCAACAGAACGACAGACGGGTGATGCGCGAGCGCTAACTGGCGACGCTAACTAGCTAGCTAACTTTGTTACTACTTCAATTCAACGCGCTAACCTATTATTATTATTATTATTATTACTACATGTCCATAAAGCTATTTTACCTATAATTCTCCCGACTAAAGAGTTTTCCACGGTCAGGGTGAGAGGTCGGGTTGAAGCTGCTCTGTCACGGCGCGTTTCTCTGCCGTTGTTGGAGTCGCGGCGCTCGGTGAAGTTCACTTCTCCGTCACGCTCTCTCCAGTTCCGCCATTGGGGACCTTCACGGTCCACTTTCCCGCCACGCTTCCCACCAAAACAAAAATTTTCTTTACTGGTATTTGAGGTAGCTTTCCACTGTGTACACGGAGCTGTATGAACACGCGAAGTCTTCGAGATGGCGCCACCATTCTCGTCGTATTCAGCCTCCCAATCCGACATGACAAACTGACGTTTAAGTTCACTTCGAATGAAACTAACGCTATAAGACAATTAGCGCGCGGCCACCAACAGCCGCTCACGTGGCCACGCCCACTCCACTGGGGCGTTTCCGCCATTTATAAATGTTACGGTTAAACAAGCGTGTCACTCCTCTCAGGCGATGGGCCATGTCACAGAAGTCGAGCGTCAGTGGTTTCAGACCAAGGTCACATCAACAACTCCTCCTAAATGTGTTAATTTTCGGCATTTATCTGAAAGGTGTATATATAACCATCATTTAGCAATGAACTGCATAAATGTTCAGCCGCCTGCACTTTTCCCACATTGTACATTTTGTAATTCTGGAACTGAAATGAACTTAATTGAGATTATATGTCATGAATCATCAATAATATTTATGTTCTTTTGTAACTATTGAAATTCTGAAATTTGATCTTTTGGAAAGAGACACGGTTACGCCATCGATATCTCATCTTGGTGATGGATAATTGTATATTAGCACATTTTGTCATTAGCTGGCTTTATGGCCCCGAGTATATTGCTCTATTTTGTCCCCTAGTGGAATAAGAGAGACTAGCTCCCCCACCAACCCCAAATATTTCAATTCAATTATGGTCCACAAGACGATTTTAATGTAAAAACACAGATTTTATTTATTTTTTTTCTAACCTAGAAAACTGATTCTTTTTAATTTACAACATGGACATTTATTTGATTAGAATTTGAATATTTCTTGGGCCGGTTATGGCCTGGGGGTTGTATGTTTGAAACCCCACATGATTAAATATCTGGGAGCTTAAAACGCACAATGACTAAACACAACTGCTCTCTGTGAGTTCAAGTCATTTCTTTATTGAAGTATGATAAAGTTTATTTTTTCATATTTTTTTTTCTTCAAACCCAGAGCTTCAGCTCTGCTATGTGCACATAGTTAAAAATAAATTAATCAGCATGACAGAATGGTAACATTATCAAGCATGTATATTAAGGCCAGTTTTGTGTAATAAATTACTGAATTAGTGGCAAAACAAACAAACAAAAAATGACAAAGGCTTAGTACACAATCAGACAGAAATGTCTAATCATCCCAACCTAAACTCTTAACAAATTCCCAAAGGAAGTGTGTAAAGAGAATTAGGACAGGTAACATCAAAGAACTATGCAAAAAAGGCACAATGAAGCATTTAGTTACAAATAAAAATAAACTAAAATGTGTTATTTATTAACATTAATCTACCTTATTTTTCTGCAACTCAAATATATGTATGCTATAGTGAATCAATGAAACACAAATCAACAGAGTCTAACGTACCATCAGGTCCATATATCTGGATTACAAATATGAATTATGTAAAAACCTTTCATCACATTTGCAGGTTTCTTGTAATTCTTTGAACAATTGTGCTTCCAACTGTTGTAAGCTACAGTGCCAAGATCATCCTCAGTGTGTACCAGAGGCTTTGCACAGCTCCAGAAATCCTTCAACACAAGTAGGCTTGTCTCATGATATACAAACTGATATTGACATCATATATGTGTTACATTCTTAATGAATTTATATTGATAACCATATAATAGAAGAATGGTAAGCAGCTTTTTAGATTGACTTTAAGACTGCGGTGGGCTACAGAATAAAACAGAATACAAATGTGAGATAAATTATGTAATATGTGAGGCTACACAATAAAAACGTATAAAAATCTAAAGAAGTCAGTGTTGATGGTATTGATGCAGGTTTCTAGGCAGTCACGTAAAAGAAAATAAACCCTGGTTATTTGAACCTGTTAAAACTATTTTTTGGACATAGCCACAAATATGCATGGTGCTTATGTTTGATTTATTTTACTGGTGAAACATTTGACTTGAGTAAGACGTACATTTCTGAATAAAGCACGGTATAAAAAAGGAGACTCAAATATGAATTCTAAGACTGTGTAGGCTGTTAATAACCATAAATGCATAAATACTCTCAATCCTATGTGTGGTTGCATTTTAAACATGCAAGTGCACATGCAAGACTGAGATCAGAGCTCATTCAGTACCATAATCCTTCATGTCATCTTGTAATGCTAAATACCTTCTACTTCATTAAAATTCCCATCATGACAAAATTATCCATGCAATGGCATGTAAGAACATAAAGTTATGAGAACATCACATCTTTTTAACCAACTGATGCTGAAACTTAGAAAAGGCTAGAAGTGAAGCTGCCACCCTCTTTCCTTTGGAAAAAGTGAATAAGGGATTACAGGGTGTGTCCAGTCTCCACGCTGAGGCTGCTGTGTGTGTTGGTGTTACTTTAAAAGGACATGAGGCAGGCTTAGAGACTCTGAGCTGCCCGAGGGCCTTGTCTGGCTCTGAGTTGGTCCACTGGCTACCATTTGTACAAGCTCCGTTGAGAAGCTGGCGTCTGTGCTCTGCTGAGAGAGCAGGTTGAAGTTCCCCTTGCTGGTGGCCAGCTCTTTGTCAGTGATGAAGAGTTCTGTTTCTCCCCAGTCTGTCAGCATCTCCCGATCATTGGACTCATTGTTGCTGCTGCCGCTACTCCGAGCAGACAGGTTGGGGTGGCACTCTGTGCCTGATGGCAGCATGAGGTTCTGTGCAGAGAGTGACTTCCCCAATGCCCGGTCGGCCTGCAGCGAGTTGACTGCTGCCGAAGATGTGAGGCTCAGTGGATTAATTTCGAGACTCAAGTGTCTCCTCCAGGAGCCCTCCTCCTTGGGGCTCCGCTCAGGCCTGCTCCTGAGCTGCACTGTGCTCTCTGAACATTTAGCCTCTCTGTCCGAAACAGCTTCAGTCTGGGTGTTAAGCAGGCAAGCATTGGGACTGCTTTCTTGCAGGGTCTCTGAGATCATGCTGGAAGGCCTGCTTGGAGGCAGTGGAGCCACAGTGGGCAGCTGGAGTGTGTGTGTGTTGGGGGTGGTCATAGGAAGGGGTCTGGTCAGCTCAGGAAAGTTGGAATGAGCCCTGGAGAGGTTGTTGGGTGTGAGGATGGGAGGAGGGGAAGCTGGGTACACACTGTCTGGGCTAGATGGTGGATTCTGAAGCAGTGGAGATGGGGAGAAAGAGGAAGAGGAGGCTGGGAAGCCAGTACCCACGTTGAGCTCACTGGGTGCCAGGACAAGCTGAAGGCCACAGGGCAGGTTATCGCTGACTGAGCGGGAAATCCCACTTCTGCTCAACTGAGTGGAGGAGATATCTTTGCTCTGAATGGAGCTGTGGTAGTCTGAGGTGTGCTCCAGCTCAAACAGAGGAAGAGCTGATAGGCCTAGTACTGAGGAAGAGCCTTTCTGGAGAACTTGACGGTAGATATCCAACAAGGAGTCCAACTTCGACTCAATGGACTGCACCTGCATCACATAAAACATAAATTAGACAACATTATTATTTTTTAGGTTCTGTTACCACTGTGTGTTGCCCAGAATTAAACTGTCACCTTAAGACATGGTCCTTATTACTCAGTAATAGACCACTTTCAACGGCTATTCGTCGGGACTAACCTACTTTCGGAACTTAAAGTGTTTAGATTTCCGAAAAAAAAACACCACAACATGACGTCTGGACTGCAGCAGTGAAATGAGAAGGCTGGATACTGACTAGCACCTGTAGGATACATAGCACACATTTTATCTCCGGTAAGTAAACAACATTATTAAAGTAATATTTTAAAAACTTTCATTTTAATTACTATACGTTTAAAAATTTTAACCCGATCTTCACCATGAAAATAGCCATGAAAGCTGGCATGGTGTTAAACCACAAACAAACAACACTGTGCTTTATGAACTCATGAACAATTGTAAATTTATAGTTTACAGTTAGCCTTGTAATTTATTATTTGCACAGACAGACAGGCTGACCTAGCCATGCAAGAGCAGTGTGCACTAATAACCTCCCCGGTCATCTTATGTGACGAACCACGCAGAGTACATTTTTGACACCATGTGACTTGCTCCAACTTCACCAAACACAAGACAAATGTCGTCCATGTTGTACAAACAAATGTTCCCAACTTTTCCATTAAGTAAATAATTGTAAGCATCCAGACTGCAATACGCTTTTACTGCATCTCTCGTGTAGACGTACCCGGTAACAACCAGATAATGGTACATGTCTGCATAAGTTGCTTCAGGTAAACGTTTATGTTCTATGTGAAAAGTTGTCACATCAAAGTCTTATTTAAAGGGTCCGGTATTGCCACTTCATTGTTTATTTTCAGTATTTGTAAATACCTCAGCTGTTTAGTTTCAGCTATACCTAAAAACTACGCAGTCATTTTGTTTTGACAGGTCTTGGCTTTAAAAATGGTGCCACCGGAAATGCTTCAGGACCAGACATGCGCAGTAACATTGTAATTTGTCGTTTGTTACTGTTTACTTCCTTGAAATGGTCTATAAGGCCTACTGTTATAGAAAAATAATTCTCCTCTAACAGCACATCTCAAAGTGTTTTTCCCTCTTATATCACAGTGTTTTGCCAACTATTGCAACTTTTAATTGATTAACAAAAGTCACAGCATGTCCAGGCTGGTGAAGGTGGTGTAATGGTGTGGGGAATGTTTTCTTGGCACACTTTGGGCCTGTTAATACCAATCAATCATCACTTAATGCCACAGCTTATTTGAATATTGTTGCTGACCATGTGCATCCCTTCATGGCCAAGATTTACCCATCTTCTAATGCACCATGTCACAAAGCAAAAGTCATCTTAAACTGGTTTCATGAACATGACAGTAATCAATGTTCTCCAGTGGCCTTCCCAGTCACCGGATCTGAATTCAGTAGAACATCTTCAGGATGTGGTAGAACGGGAGATTCACAGCATGAAAGTGCACCTAAAAAATCTGCAGGAATTGTGTGAAGCAATCATATTAACATGGACCAGAATCTCCAAGGAATGTTTCCAACATCTTGTGGAATCCATGCCACAAAGAATTGAGGCTGCTTTTAGTATAGTGTTCCTTACAAAGTGCTCAGTGAGTGTAGACTTATCAGTTGCAGGGGTGGCTCATATAAGTAAGTGTGGAGAAGAGGCAAAGTGAACCAGCAGGTAATGCATGATGGTTCTTACCTGTGTGGTCATGGTGAGGTGATTTATGTGGTCTTTGTTTGTCTTTTAGAAAAAAAAAGGATGTGAACCTGAGAAGGAGGGACAGATCCGACAGAGCTTGCGCATAACAGACGCCCCGCGAGGCTGAGGCTAACTTTAACAAGCCCAGTGCTGTGGATTTACACAGCCAATTCAGTGACGTTTCTGTTAGACATCCTCAGGCCCAGTTGTGGGTGTATTGAATGTGAATGAAGTGGATTATTTACTCTAAAATTACACTAAAATGTGTTTGGAGGAGAAACTAAATAAAAGTTGATAGACTCAGCACACATTGTCTAAACAAAGTACAAATTACACAAAAAGACAGATAACAGAACCGTAAGTTTAGTGTTTTTTGGTTTGAATGAAAGGGATATGGCTTTTTTGTTTACTGTGTTTGCCATTCAGGGGAAATGCAGCATGAACCCAGTAGAGCATCAGAGGTTTGAAACATGAGCTTAAAAATGTATAAATCACTAATGTAGCTTCCTATTTGCCTTTAAATGTGTATGTGTAATAATTACAAATAATTTACAAACTATTATTATTATTATTATCATCAATGAGACTTCGGGGTATAATGTATTGGTCAATCCTAACAGTTTAATTGCTGAACTACTGATAGCTTAGCCTTCCCATCTAATATCACCACCAACCGCCACTGATGATTTGAATGATAACCAGCACTAATGTCAGAACCATGCATTTAGTTTGTTCTTGGAGTGTGAAATTATTCTTATGGGCCTCACCTGTCTCTCTACCTTACACACACGGCCCAGCATGCTCATGTCGTGCTCCAGAGACTCGCCCTCTGGAAGGATCCTGTCCCTTATCTTCCTGTCCATGGGTATCTGCCCTTTTCCCAAGATCTGGTCCACCCTGTGACACATAAGCACTGAATAAGTACAGAAGAATGGAATAGACACTGTTATTCGCTGTAGCCATATCTCCTCTAATCAGAAAACGGTGCAGCACAGAAGGACCTGATTCCAGTTAGTGAAGAAGAACAGTAGTTAGTGGTTGTCTTGTTTTACGTTACCAAGAGAGGAATTATTTAACAAGTAGAAGTCACTGTGTTTAATCTCTGTATATTTTGTGAGTAAATTATGCTAAAGATGCTGCAACATGTAGATGGTACTTCTACTTTCAGAAGATTAGTTCGTTTTTGGCTTTTTCTACTTGCACTGCAAAACAAATTAAGCAGTTTAACAGTAAACCAAGGAATAGCATATTTAAGGCTATAATTTTTTTCCATGTATTAGTGAGATGTTAGAAATTCACTGTACTCCATTGGTATTATCATGCACACTGAACACTAAAATGAAACAGGAGTAAGTTAAACCAGTAGTAACAAAGGTCTACGTCAATAAAACCACATAAATTAAGTGTTATACAGAGTTTGAGAAACAATGTAAACAAGTCTGCGTCACTTGGGTGTCCAATGCTGAAGCTGATCTTGTGCTCCCAAATACACACAACATTAAATTCACTAGCTTAGCATCAGCCTTAGACCCCTGAGACACAGTGTTAATTTAGGTGAGTATTTTCCCAAGTCCAGGACCCCTGTGTTAGGTGGTATAGGCAACAGTCGGTAGTACAACTCTAACCCTGAGCTGGTGTGTTTCTTCTTGGTTTGACTGTAAAACAAGTGCAGAGTAGGAGAGGACAGGTTCCTGGCTTTGCTGTTGAGGCTCTGCTGTGGACACAAGCCTGTGACAAGTCTGTGTGTGAAAGAGAGGTGTCTGTTTAATGTTCCATTATCAGTCAAGTCAGACTAACTAGAGAGAAGTTACTCTAAAGCTCTGTTGGCACAAATACTACTGCAAACAAAATATCTAGATTTCATGCGCTAAAGGCAAATCAATGTCAAACCAACAGAATGTTGCATCTGACTTAATCTAAAGAATATACTCTTAAAACAATGGTGTCATAAAAGGTTACTTTAAATAGCAGTGCCACAGAGGAAGCATTTTTGGTTTCATAAAGAGGCATTTTCTGTTCCCTAAAGAACATTTCATTACATGATTCTTTAAACATGAACATTTTTGCTGTTGCCATAATAAACTGAATGATTTTTTTTTTCATAGTAATATTTAGGGTAAAAAATATTCTGTATCACCAACAAAAAGAGTTAAAGGTACATCAGTCAAAAGGTTCTTTAGGAAACCAAGAAATGGTTCTTCTCTGGCATCACTCTTCCATCTTTTTAAAGAATATATACCTTCATGGAGACAACACTGCAGCAGAAATAATTTAAATATTTAAAAATCTGATAATATCATACACTACTGATTCAGGAACCAGAAGAAAAAAAAAATCTTAGTTTGTCCAAATTCCCAGGAGAATAAAGATGTCATGATAGTGTTAACCATTATGTTCTGTACTACTTAGTCATCTTTTATATTTTTTTTATAACATCTCTCTCTCTCTCTCTCTATATATATATATATATATATACACACACACACACACACACACACACACACACACACATCGATCAGCCATAATAGTAAAACCACTGACAGGTGAATAACATTGATTATGTCGTTACAATGGCACTTGTCAAGCGGTGGGATAGACAGCAGGTGAACAGTCAGTTCTCGAAGATGATATATTGGAAGCAGGAAAGATGGACAAGCGTAAGGATCTGAGCAACTCTAACAAGGGCAAAATTCTGAAGGCTAGATGACCTGGTCCGAGCATGTCCAAAACAACAGATCTTGTGGGGTGTTTCCGGTATGCAGTGGTTAGTACCTACCAAAAGTGGTCCAAGGAAGTACAACCAGTGAACCGCTGACAGGGTCATGGGCGCCCAAGGCTCATTGATGCATGAAGGCTAGCCCGTCTGGTTCGATACCACAGAAGGGCTACTGTAGCACAAATTGCTGAAAAAGTTAATGTTGGCTATGATTTCTATCACACACACACAGTGCATCACAGCTTGCTGCGTATGGGGCTGCGTAGCCACAGACAGGTCAGAGTGCCCATGCTGACCTCTATCCACCACTGAAAGCACCTACAATGGGCATGTGACCATCAGAACTGGGCCATGGAGCAATGGAAGAAGGTGGCCTGGTCTGATTAATCATGTTTTCTTTTATATCATGTGGATGGCTGTGTGTGTTGCTTACCTGGGGAAGAGATGGCACCAGCACGTACTATGGAAAGAAGGCAAGCCGGCGGAGGCAGTGTGATGCTCTATGCAATGTTCTGCTGGGAAAACTTGGGTCCTGTAATTTATGTGGATGTTACTTTGACACATACCACCTACCTAAACATTGCTGCAGACCAAGAACACCCCTTCATGCTAATGGTATTCCCTAATGACAGTGCCCTCTTTCGGCAGGATAATGAGCCCTGCCACACTGCAAAAATTGTTCAGGAATAGTTTGAGGAACATGACAAAGAGTTCAAGGTGTTCAAGAGAGTTCAAGACTTGGCCTCCAAATTCCCCAGATCTCAGTCCAGTTGCACATCTGTGGGATATGCTGGACAAACAAGTCCGATCCATGGAGGCCCCACCTCACAACGTACAGGACTTAAAGGATCTACTGCTAACATCTTGGTGCCAGATACCGCAGCACACCTTCAGAGGTCTTGTGGAGTCAGAACTGTTTAGGCAGCACAAGAGGGACCCACTCAATATTATGCAGGTGGTTTTAATGTTATGGCTGACTGATGTGTGTGTTTGTGTGTGTGTGTGTGTGTGTATATATATATATATATATATATATATATATATATATACACACACATACATACACACACACAACGTTTTATGATGATGATGAAACAATTTTATATTAACACTTTTACACTTTTAATAATAACAATATAAAATGGGCTATTTTGACTCATACAGAGCATAAGGGTTAAATTTAGGGTTAAAGTAACACTTTTTTCTAGAAAGGAAAGAATACCACGCAGCCAAAAGCAAGGAGACGTACAGTTTGTTAGACAGAGTCGACAGCTTAAGGTCCTGTGTCTGTGAATGGCACATAATGTGCAAAATTCTAGCTTTAATATGCCAAACATATCTGAATATTAAGAAATGTTGAGCAATATTACGTAGCTGCAGACTTGAAATGGTAATTATACATGACAATTGTATGGTGTCATTGATGAACCAGACACATAGCCTACGCGTGTGACTCATGTCTGTGCATTTTATGCCAGGTTATGTTGGTGAAGGGGACTGTGGGTCAGCTGACCCTGGGGCCGAGTGCTTCCTCTTGGCTTGGCTGTAATACGAGTGCAGGGAGGGAGAGGAAAAAGTCTTGGCTTTGCTGCTCAGGGTCTGTGGTGGACCCACTATTGTATCCAACCTGAATGGGAGAGTGCAAACACACATTTATGTAGTCACAACAGTACAGACAAACATATAAGCAGACAGTGCTTTATGTGAGCAGATGGGAACAGAAAGAAGAAATACCAGGAGTGAAATTAAATGTGATTTTAAATAGCTATGGAAATTATTCAAGTGTCTTGTTTAGGAGTATGTAAAGGTCAGGCTGGTCTAACCTAGTCTGGAGACTCTTGATGCGACACAGCATGTCCAAGTGCCCGGCTGAGTACTGTTCAATCACATCTTTCACATCATATGGCCGCAGAGTCTCCTTGAACTTCTTCTTGGCCACGTGGAACTTCATTATTCTGACAGGAATAAAGGATACAACTCACTTCAGAACTCTCCTAGTATGCCGTTTAAATAAGACAAAGTTTTTCATAATCTCAATCATTTTGAACACATGTACAAAACGTTGTGCTAATTTATGTGTCAAAGCTTTGTAATTAATGCACAGAAAAATAGCTGTCCAGTTCATAAAAGCTTTCTGAAAGAGGGATAGTTGACATGTGCAATAAATTAAGAGCATATTGTACAGATAATTAAGGTGATCTTTAAGACACACATTAGTTGTAATTATCCTTCTTTACAGACATTTCTGCACAGCTTGTCTTACATGTCAATTTCCAAGATGAACTGAAAGCACTTAATGTGCTGCAGTGCTCATTCACTGTCACTAGTAGGCCATGATGAACCCCATGTGTAAAGCCAGTGGGGAAAATAGATCAAAATATAGCTTCTAACACTGATCCAGTCAAATAATCTTCTCACCAGTATCACCCAAACCTCCGGTGGTGGAAAACATTAGTGTCATTCTACAGGGCTAAGATGGAACTAAAATATTGACATAGTGCTTCATGGATCTCAATATTACAGTGTTTTAAATCATGCTTTGACTGCCTGTCAGGTATACTTGGATATATATATGTCAGTTGAGCCAATGTGTAAGCAGAAGCTGCTGTGAGTGTGTCCATCTGACACCTTGGGAAAGCAGAGAGAGAAATCTCAACCACTTTACCCCAGGAGGACCTTTTGATTAGTGATGTCACCATTGATAATAAAGCTGCAAGGCATGTGTAAAAAACTAGCTTGATTCATTCTGCAAATGACCAGTCACATCTGAAGCTTTGCTTCGGCTCACAACCTTGTGACAGGTTGGGGAACTGATTTAAAAGAAAAGCAAATCCTGGTCCACATTGTGGATATCATTCGAGGAAACAGCGGTTTAAGCAAGTTAGTTTTATAGAAATATTTGGATATACAGAAATATTTTGGAGCTATAGAAGGTAAAAAAAACAAGGTGTCCTAAGATTTTATTTATAGTTTGAATTATAGTATAAGTCAGCAAATAAGGCTGTCTATAATATATAGTATATAACATATAAGAACCTTGTATTAATAATCTCACTGGGGAAAAAATCAACAAGCATATACAAACCCTCACATATTTTACAGTTCAGATAAACCCACATAAGCCTTGTGTATAAAGTGATGGGGCTGGGTTAAATATAAATGTTTGAGTTCGTCAACAGGTCTTAGTGTTATTAGTTGCTTAAACAATTAATGTCATAGAACCATGTTGAAGCAAAAACCTGCTGCAGCTCCCACTAGTATGCAGTAGATTATTATTTGCACATCATTCTTTTCACCTCTAGATGTCACTAGCATGCGCTGTGTTGAAAAGCTTAGAGTAATGAAACATTTATTGAAACACCTGGGAAGAAAGCTTCATGCTCTAAAAGAAATGCTCCTAAATCCTTCCTACATGTAGCCTGTTTATTAATCGTAAATCATCTTAATATATAAAGCTCCAGATCCACCATGAACCTGACGATAATAAGGCAACTACTGCAGATGAATTAGTTAAGAGAGCAGGGAGGTGAAAGTCATATACTAGTTAACTTATTGATAACACTTTTCACTTTTCGTGGAATTTAAGATCATACCTGATCATAAGAAAATTTTATAAATGAGGCCCCTATAGCCTAGTATAATGTCCCTTAGTTGTACAGGGTGTCCAGAACATGAAATCAGCCCCTACATGTAATGACTTTTCAGTCTGTACATCTTACATGTTAATTCAGCCATTTCCTCACCTGACAGCTCTGATGACTGTCTTCAGAGGAGCAGACAGATCCTCCACAGTGACATCACAGTGACAGCCTTTCTCATCAAAACATTCCTCTCCTCCCAAACTGTCAGCTAAGAGTGAGAGTTGGAAAAAGGAGAGATAATAGTTAAGAAGGGGAAGATCCAAAAAAACAGTACAACTAAGAATATATGAGTGAAACATAAGCATCATGTGATGCATGTTGCCACTGAATCACCACCAATCCTGAAATTATACAGCCAAGCATTATTATAAAGAATCACAGCTGTAGATGGCAAAATGTGAACATCAATACGTTTGAGTTAACTCAGTGTTAATGCATTTTTTTTAATTTAGTAACCTAAATAAAGGTATTGTAACTCTATCATGCAGTCGTGGCCTAATGGTTAGAGAGTTGGACTTATAACCTGCAAGTGTGCCTGAAGGTTGTGGGTTTGAGTCTCAGGTCTGGTAGGGATTGTAGGTGGGGGGAGTGAATGACCAGTGCTCTCTTCCACCCTCAATACCACAACTGAGGTGAGACCTTTAAGCAAGGCACTGAACTGCCAACTGCTCCCCAGGTGCTGCAGCAAAAAAGGCTGCCCACTGCTCTGGGGGGGTGTGTGTGTGTTCATTTGGTTGGGTTAAATGCAGAGTACAGATTCTGAGTATGGGACACCATACTTGGCCACATGTCACTTTACTTTCACATGTAGTAGTTTTCCATTTAAATTTAGGCCCTTGTGCATTGACTCCCTTGAAGCGGTTTATTCACACAGGTGTGAACACTTATGTGCATAACAACTAGCCTGAGACAAACTGACAGAGTTCATCTGCCCTGAAAATTCAACCGTAATTCAACCCAACTGCACAAAGTAAACTAAACATGCTGTGTATTACGGGTTGCATTTTTTAAAAAACTATGTATACATTTTCCATCACTGTATTTCTGACTATTAAATAAGATGTTTGAAAGTATGTTTCCAGCCTGGCATTTTCTAACACACTCTTAGTCAAAGTTTTTGTTTTCTGGTCTGTTTAATTCTGTGCAGTGTGAGACCAAACCCCACCAAATAAAACCCCAATCCCTGTGACAAGTGTTTGTACATTAGGCTGTAGTGGACTTTCAGAGGCTGCTCGGTCAGGACACACTGGATGCTCAGCAGCTGTGAATCTATGTAAGAAGTACACAAAACTTCCTTGGAGTGAATGTGAGTTTTTGCTGAATCAGCTTGACCTGTGCCACTGGGGTGATCACCCCTCAGCCTGTGTTCCTGATCTCAGAACAGTGCCTGACTTCCCAGTCATACAAACTTCTTCAGCTCTGCTGGATCCCTGCTGAACTTTACAGCCATTCCTCCACAGGACAACACATGTACATGTTTTGAAACCAGGCTTCACATACAAATCCTGCTCTACACTGCATACACAGCTGTTAAAGCATTTGAGAAACCTGAACAAATGCAAATATGGTTCAATTGTGGGTTTGGAAAGTACTAAAAAGAGAGACAAATTTTCAAAGTCAAACCACAATATTTCCTGTCATTTAAGCTTATAGTGTTGCCTTGCAGATTCCCATTTTGCCATAAGATTAACTGGCCTGTCAATACTGAAACACAATGTGAATTTTTCCATCACGAGCTAAGTAGAACCGCTTTTAGCAGTACACAAACTGAGTCCAAACTGGCTCTGTCTCTTCCTCTCTATCTCTCTCAATTCTCTTCATTTCCACTGAGGGCCACTCTGGGGACTGTTGAAGTGAAACAGAACAATAGGTAATTGTTGAAGCAGCCTCATACCTGTCATGAAGCTGTGGTGTACAGAGCATACTCCCCCACACCAAAAGACACTAGATATAAACTTGAACACACCAAGACAAGATACAGAGGTTGACCTCATTCAGCTTTTAAGACCTGTGACTAAGTGCCACGAGCAAACAGGTCAGGAAAAAGAAAATATTTCAGAAAGCCTGGAGAAGTTTTTAATCCTTTCATTTCTTGAAATAGAGATATTATAACAGAATCGTCCACTCTGGGAATCTGTCCAGAACTTCACTTTTTAATGCTCTTCCATGGCATCCTTGCATATATACAGATGGGTGAAAAAATAAATGCAAATCCAGTGCCTCTGCTGTTAGGTCATTTGCTGACATGGTTAGGACACACTTTTTCTCTGAGAGGGAAGGATTATTGCAATTCAGCAAAGTTATTCTGATTGATAACCTTCATCCTATGATGAAATATTTCCCCAATTATATTTATAGATAGTGTCCCAATTCAAAGGGTCCAAGGGCTCACTGAATGGTCTGAATATAAAAATGATATAAATCATATGCTAACAGTTTAGGCATTTTTCTCAACGAGTCCAATGAAAAATATTTGTATAGGAAGGTCCCATTTTAGTGTATATACTGAGATTAAAAGCTGAGGCAGTTATGTTTTCTGATTATCTTAACATAATGTCATGTTTCACTCCAAATATTTTTCAGCAGTCTATCTTCATTCAGCATACTGTAGCTATGTATAGACTATGTACAGACAACCACTGGAAAAAAGCAGAGGGTTGTCATGCAGGAACGGTTCTTATAGATATGCTTAATATGTTCTTATACTGCCTACCATTTCTATAATCTTTGCTACTGGTAAGCAATATGAACTTATGATTACAATCGATAAATTTACACCTTAGCTAGAAATACAGACTTTCTTCTCTCACTTACCTTCAGCCATAGTGCGTGACTGGCTCTTGAGCCTGAGCGAGGGTCGGAAGCGTGTTCGGTCATTGAAACTCCAGCTCTTTTGTACCTTGGCTGGGCTGCTCCCCTCTGTGGCTACCTCAGTCACAGGAGAGCGTCTATCATTCAATGATGTCTGCCTGCTCTTAATGCTCTGACCACGAGGACTGGCCATGCGTACCCGTTCCTTAAAGCTCAGTTTTTGACTACATGAGGGAAGGAGGGCAGTTGAGGGAGAGAGGGTAAAAAAGGAAGAATGTGAAAAAATAATGTTGAGAAGGAAAAAGAAGGATACAGATCTGTTAAATGTAGTTCAATTTCAGGTAAAAACAAATGACTGATAATATTAATGATATTTTGTCTTACTAAATACCATGACTTGCATAAGTATTCACCCCCACTGATTTTTTCCAAATTTTGTAGCGTTAAAACCCTGAACTGAAATTGACTTAATTGGGACTTTTACCATGTCTTTTACAGTAAGTTTAACATTTGAAGGTGCATTTTTTTTTATTGTGATACAAAAGTTAGTTTAACAACTAGCAGAATCTTGTTAGTTGCATAAATATCCACCCCCCTGAAGTAGAACCACCTTCCTCGTATGTCTCTGTTAGCCTTTTTAAACATCTGGATCATAATATTTTGCCCATTCTTCTTCTTCTTAAGTTCTGTCAGACTGGCTAGAGGTCATTGGTGAACAATAATTTTCAGGTCTTGCCACAGATTCTCAAATGCATTGAAGTTAGTGCTTTGACTGGGCCATTTTAACATATTTAGGTTCTTGGATTTGGACCACTCCAGTGTCTCGAGTCTGCTGTAGACTGGAACAGATTTTCTTCTAGGATTGTCATGTATTTGGCTCCATCCAACTTGCCCTCAACCATGACCAACTTCTCAGTCCCTGCTGATGAATGCATCCCCTCAACATGATACTACCACTACCATGCTTCACTGTGGAGATTGTGTTTTCAGAGTCATTGTGTTGGGTTTCTGCCAAGTGTAGTGATTTGTGCCAAGGATAAAATGCCAATTTTGGTCTCATCAGACGAGAAAACCTTTTTCCATATTTGCTGAGTCTCTAACATGCTTTTTGGCAAACTCCAAATGGGATTTCAAATGGTTCACCCCTCTTCCATGAAGCAGCTTTGTGTAGTGTCCTACTAACTAACTGTGTGACTTTTGATGGCAACTGGTCACACTTAATTCATTCACTATATTAGTTTTTCCCTTCTCTTCAATATTTTGGGCTATTTTGTGTATACTACTACTACTACTACTACTACTACTACTAATAATAATAATAATAATAATAATAATTCCAGTTTAGTCCATTTCAGTTACAGGTAACAACACAAAATGTGGAAAGGTTCAAGGGAGGTGAATGTATGCAAGGCATTGTATTTCAGCTTCTTAAGTGTTAATGCAGAAAATGTCTAATTATGATCATTCAAACAACTTCAAGGCTTCATCTGACTGAAATTCCCTATACTAAAACGATGCCCTCATAGCCTAAACAACATAAATAGACTGACATGCAATGCATTGAGCATTCTACAACAGGCAATGTTTTCAGGCCAATCCCTCATGATCACAGGAGCTGGAGACATTATAAACCAAAATAAAAGATGAGATCAGTGAAAAAGGTAAAATAATAAATTGAGGTAAATGCCTCCCTCTTCGAAGAACCCCTAAACAGATGCAGATGCTGCATGAACAGCACCAAGATGTGTGAGACGTAAAGGGAATACTAGTGGCTTGAGCTTGGCTCAAACACGAGTTAGTGCTTAGAAATGGAACTTTGTGAAATAGTAAGCATAACTCAAAGGCATGCACGTGCAACATGCTGATATGGGCATTAATGCAATCGCTTTATAAATCATTGTTTAAAACTGGACACAGAAGATGGGGAAGCTTCCTTATAAAATCTAAAACCCCACACAACTGCCTTTATTAAGTGTATTAACACTATGACGGTTAAATTAGCTTGAGATACTATTTATGAAACAGGTCAAATCATGCATGGTACAGTCAGTCATTCACAATGGCAAAATAGGTATTCTTCTTGTTCGGTGCGTGTTCGAGTCATTTTGTGTCCAAATATAGTGAATGCAGTGAGAATCTGGGGTGATCTAATGTGAGCTCTTCAGGTAACAGGTAGTAGGCAGAAGAGTGGAACCCCTGTTTTAGCCCCTCTGTGAGATCACATTGGGAAGAAAAAAAGGTACATCTGGAGTGAGTCACCATCCATGCACCTGCAGTTAGAAAGCATTCTCATTGGTTGTCATGTGGCCAAAGCAGAGGGGGATGCTGGGTACCTATAATTCCTTGTGGTATACTTCCTGAAGAGCTTCTGTCTATTACTATGAACCTTACTAGGGAGTGTGAGAGACAGATGGGTATGGATTAGTTAGAATGTGAAGAGAAAGTAGATTTCTTTCAGTGGAACAAACAAATGTGTGGTTTGGGAAAAAAAGACAAACACTTTGTTGTACAGTAAAAAGCCAAACATTTCTGGCTTTGTTAATCTCTGCTTTTCAGAAAATTGTTAAAGACACAATGAGTGCCAGACATGCATGGATACAGTAATCACCCCCAAACACACATTAAACACACACATTAAAGCCCACCCAAACATCAGAATATATAAAAGCCAGTTTGTGACAATTTGTTATTCAATTAAAGGAGCATTATAGCATACAAAGCTACCGCTTGTCACTCTGGCCAGTAAAACACATCACACTACAAAAATCTCAAGTTATTTTATTAAAGTGGTTCACAGCTTAGTTGTATTTACAGCTTAGCTTTTTGCTTTGTGTGTTTATAGTTCGGAGGAGTCTTTGCAGAAACATATTACGGCATATTTGCCACCCACCAATGGGACTATAAATTACTTAACATAAGCCTTAAGTGTCTGGCTATGCTGCTGTTCTTGCTTTGAATATGAATCACACACCCAAAATCCAATTAAACTGCTAATTAAAACCAGTGTAGTTTGAATGTAGGAAAAGGATTTGGGTTTTACCATTACTTACAAAAGCACCAGCAATGAGCTAAGCTGAAATTACCAGGAAATTAATAGAGCAAGAAACTGCATATAAGCAGCAAATTCAGCTGGTGACGAAAAAGGCAACTACTTAAATAGTCTCTGCCATTATAATGTGGCTCTTTGCTGTGCATGTACATTCACTGTCTTAAAATCCTTTGAGTCTGTGACACTACGACTTCTCATAAAGAGAAATGGAAAGAGAGAGAACAAAGATACACATGCGCTTAGAAGAGACACACTGGCCTGTTGCCATCCTCTGCCATTCCTACCTTAAGCAGCAACTCTCTCACCCTCTCTGTCTTTCTCTCTCTTTTTAATAATTCCTGGAGTATGCGTTCTCTGGAGTGATATTTAATCACTAACATAAATAATCACTGAATGGAAAAAGTGCATCATGGTGCTGTCTGCCATCAGACAAGTGGTACTGTGCTCTACTACTGCCAAGATAGAGCTGTTTATTGTGCACACATACACTTTATTTCTGACCGCCTCTCTCTCACAAACATACACACAAACCTAATTATATATAATCACAAGCAAACCTGAGCTTATATACAGTCACTTGACCGAGCTGAAGACGTGAAAGCTGCTCTTTTGCAATGCAAGCAGTTGAAAATGCTACAACACAAGCTGAATTATGTGTTAATGAAGAACCTTATTCATTATTTCATTATTTAGTGGTACATTCTGATATTTTAGTATAAACATGAAATAAGGTCAATCTATTTTACACAGAGAAAAATATTTTGGCACAGGTGACATACAGTATAAGAATAACAAACCTGGTGGTGGATTCGCCCTGGTCTTTCCTTCAGATATTAGTTAGCAACAGAGAGGAGAAAAGGGGCAGGAGATTAATTCTTTACATGAAAAACAGGAACAAAAAAGGAGTCTAACATAAAAGACAAATGGCACTGAAATATACTGAATCTTTCATACAATGAATGAATCATCAATATATTTCTCTGTGTGTTAATACAATACGGTATACAGTAAGTTGAAGGAGACATACACATACACGCATGCACTAAGAATCAGAGCAAAAACAAACCACACTGTAAAAAAAATGAGAATAGAAGATAGCATAAACATGCACCAAGCAGACATGCAAGCAATCGGCAACGCACAATCAAGCTGTCTAGGAAAGCCCTTGCAAGGATAATTTGGCTTTAAAATGGGCAGGAACTGAGTCAGTGATTACTGGAAAAGTATAATAATGCTTCCCTCTGCCTGAACTACATCTGTGTATGTGTATGCATATGTTTCTTCAGATATTTCCAGGCTCCTGAAGTCTATATTGTCTTTCACGCTGGCCTATATAACTATGATAGCGAATGTTCACTCATACTGTATCTCCAGGAGAAAGCTTGTGAGTGTCTTTGGCTTTTAAATTCACTTTGAATGCAGCCATTTTCATATTTTGGTGACTACAGGCCTTTTGCAAGCTAGAATTCAAGGGTGAATAGAAGGTGTGGGAACATAAAGAAAAAGAAATTAGGCTAGGAGACACAGACTTGTTTGCAATGATAAAGAGGGAAGAACAAAGGCCACAGGAGCACAGACACCAAAGAGAACACCCAGCTGCCAGAGTTGTACCTACTTTGTAGGGCTGCAGGTATGCAATGCCTTCAAATGAGGCTTCCAGGTAGCAATGGAAACCGAGTTCTCATCAGCCGCATAACTACGCCAAACACACTACGTGCAGAGTATACAAAAAGGAAAACAGGAAGGAAAAATGGAATCGAAAAGAAATGTCACAAGGCCAGGAGAGAGCGGGGGTTGGAAAAAGGAAACAAAACAAAGTAAAATAAAAAAGAAAACAAAAAAAAGGCAGATTAGTAAAAACCAGTTCAGGTCAGAGTTTTCTCATCAGTTGACTGCATGGATACATGCCTTTGAGGAGGGAGAACACTTTTATAGTATCGCCACGTGCCACTCAGGTACGTTCTGGAGCGGTCTGTGGAGTAGAGTCTCCACGCAGCCTGGTGCAGGACACACATACACAAGGACACACACATGGACATGGGTGCAGAGAGACATCAGCATGGTGAGGGCAAAGCCAGGAAAACAGGCATTCTTATAGCATGTTAAGACATTTGTTCAGTGAATGGTTTTGTTGACTTTCGACTGAGCTGTCCTGGATAATTCACTGCACATCACACTAAATGTACATTTTGAAAATGGTATTGCATATCAGTTGCTTACTTTATACTGCACAGTGTAATTGCATCAAAAAGAGACACTGAAAAATGTCTTATTGCATAATGAGACTCACACCACATTAAAACAGCTAGAAGAGGAAAGCACAAGAGAGTGGAAGAAGGGTGCAACATCTAATAATGGTAAATATGTAAAACAAACAAATACAGCACTGGGATCTAAGCACAAGAGCAATTCAGTGGACCAATGCATATAGTTTTAGGTTTTGTAACTTTATATATAAATGAGAAATAACATATTAAAATATATTAAATATAATGGAGGAAATAACTGTGTGATAGAGAACAAATAAATAATTTTGAAATGAGAACAGTGACGACACTGCACTGTAGCATTTAAAAGACAGTCACCGTTTAATAGAAAGAACAGACATATTAGTGGATGTAGAGGAATCACGGTGTGATGAAGGCAATATAAATCAGAATGCTTTTTAGAGCACTTATGCAATATGAAAAGATGCTGAAAGGCACAGCTGCAAGAGAGAATGATTAAGGGAATGTGTGATGATTCAAACGCCACAGATCATAAATCTTGCATACTACGCTTTTCATTCAAGCAGATGAACAAGAAAGATGGGAAAGCTGAGAGTAAAGGGCACTGCACAGTAATTTAAAGACAAAAGACAAACAGACCAAAAGAAGTGTGACATTATTTCTGAAATCACAGGATATCCTAAAAACAACCTTATTGGTAACAGTATTTCACTGCAGGACAGTGAGTCTCCATCATAAAAAAGAAGGTTAACGAAGAAGAAAAAGTATACAGTGAGGGAAAATCAGTATTCAGACACTTTTTCTTTGTTCTTTAATGTATGTTCATTGCATATATACAATTCATATAGTCATATATCCACATATTGTCTTTTAACTTTGTACTTATAAGTATGAACAAAAAGGTCTTCATAAGCATAAGAAAGATATGTTTAAAAAGCAACATTGATAGGGGGAAAAAAAACCTATTCTGACCATATATAAAAATATAGAAAGGTTACATAAAAATAAATAAGTTCTATAAATAGATTCTGCAAAAAAAAATTTCTCGTGCAAATTGCACCCAGTGTCATTATAACAGACGCTGCCACTGGTTGGGTTTCACTAAATAAATAGCGTGAAGATGAAGGAGCTTAAACAACACTCAAATGGAAAAAGCTACAGAGCCATAGCAAAGCCTTTAATCATCACTGTCAGTTCAACTGGTTCAATAATATGCAGGTGGAAAGTTTATGGAACCGCAAGTAATCATCGCTGGACAGGTGTGGCATGCATAGCCGCGTGAACGTATTCTGAACAGGGGGTGCTGAAGAAAGTTACTTCAAACCAAATATACTAAATGATTTTGTGGCAGTGGGGGCGTGTTCGAACGTCGACTGTGGATGGAGAGGAGGTGGGCTGAACTGTGTGATGATTCTCACCTGTGTGTTATTACTGCCAGCCGACTTATGTGTGTTTTTTGGCCTTTGAGAGACGGAACTGATGGAGCCTATACACATTACACTCGTTTTGAACTTGAACATTGCAAGCTGTGAGTGGCGCATGCTGAAAATAAGGTGCTTGTGGGTGAAATAAGGAAAAGTTAAAAAAAAGAAACATGAAGCTCTGTCAAAAGTCGCCTGTCTGCTTACTCGTTCTCGACACACACTGGATTCCACAGATTTTTAATAATCTGAGACACCATTTTCTAATTACTTTCATTGGGGTTGACACGTCTTGCAATCTGTAGGTGTTTAAAACATTTTTTTAAACAGTGAGCAGATGTTAATAAGCTATGGTATAGGTCCCCATAGTGTGGACCTATACGTAATATAAAGCACTCCAAATTCACCTCAAGCCATAATCGCATTAACCTTAAGACATACAGCCAAAGCCCAATCTTCAAAGGAAATGCACGCTGTGGCAGCAGCAGCATTAAAAATGAAAATGTTTTCGTACTGCATGCTTCAAAGGACTTTTGCTCTGGGTTGGCTTTCAAAACTATCACCATGAATATGCGTAAATTGCTATATACTGTATACTGTAGCTATAGTCGTATAGCTACATCAGTAAGGTCAAGGTCAAAGGTGACGTGAATAAATACAAACATTTGTCAACAAACTACTGTATTTTTACAGCAACAAACTGCTGCTGTCATTTATGGCTTTCTGTTACATTTTTGTAATTTTATGTAATTAGCTAATTTTTGTAAGGAATATTCTCTCTGACAGCCATTTGTCAGTTGGTGCACCACCAGCACCCTTGATTCCTGTGGTTATGGCGCCATGCAAGATATTGCAAAACGCTCTCAGACTAATGATAAAGAAGGTAAGAGAGAAGTCACCAGTCACTTGAAAAAGTTGCAGGATGACCTGAAAGCAACAGGAACAACAGTTGCACAGAGAACTATAAGCAATAAACTGCATTCCTACACCCCACACAAAACTCCTTTGCTAAAAAAGCATTTAGACAAATCTGAACTGTTTTGGAACAACTCTAACAAAAAAAATAGAACTCTCTAGCAATAATTCAGTTTGGAAAAAGAAGAGTTGCGCGTATGATCCCGAGAACACCATACGCACAGTGATGTACGGAGGTGGGACATGACATGGGGCTGCTTCTCTGCAAACAATGCAATCGGCCAAGAAACCGAATCTGAGAAAAAGATGGATGTTTCAACAAGACAACAACCCCAAGCATACAGCCAAAATAACTCAAGAAGCCTTTGCATGGCCTTCGCAAATCTCCTGACTTGAAGCCTGTTGAAAATTTACGGTGGATTCTGAAATTGCAAGTTCATCAGTGGGGCCCTTGTAACCTTGGGGAATTGAAGATGATTTGCCAAGAAGAATAGGCAACAAATTGAACCACAATGCTGTAAAACCTTATTTGTTCTTACAGTAGACAAAGCTGTAATTGCCAACAACAGCTCCCAATGTTGTGCATTTGTGGTATCCGAATAGATTTCCCTATCAATTTAGTTTTTTAAACATATTTTTGTTTATGTTTATGAATACCTACTTTTTGTTCATATTTATAAGTCAAAAGGCATTATGTGTGTAAACTTGATGTGGATATATGCACTGGAGGTATATTAAATAACAAAAACAAAACTGTTATGTTATACTTATTTCACCTGACTGTAGATTCAGCTAATAATCATTTAGTGAAGCAAAGGTCTAAAGCAAGAGAAATGACTTGAACAGTGATTACATTGGTCTTTTTGCTCTGTGTGAGAAAAATGTAACAAAAAAAAAAAAAAAGTTGTTCGATTTTGCTAGTACAATTTCTCTGTTTCTTGGAGACTGTGCGTGCGTATGCAACACACACCACATTAATTTGACTTTTCTAAAGAGGGATGGCTCAGTCCATTAGGAAGAAGTATTATTCTTCAGGAAACCCTCACACAGAATTCCTTCCGTGGAAACACACGATAAATAGTTGCTAGTGTTTCCTTTGGACAGAGACGGTAATGGTCTAACGTGAAATAAATGTCTGTTATTGTTCATTTTCTCCTGCCTTAGACAAAATGTACTGAAGATTGTGGACATGACAGATGGTAAATCCCACATGTCTTCACCCTGTGAAACTCCTCTGTCATCTCTCCAACCCACATTATTAATCATTATGAGGTCAGAGGTCAGGGGAAAAGGGTCATCATTTACTGGTGCTGGAGAGTCTGAGTATGTCCTTATGTTTTCAAACATGAGAAACAAAAGCCAGCATGTAATACTGAAGCAGTAAAAGACAGACAAACATGCATACATGTGTTTTGTGTTATATACTGTATATGTATATAGTATAGTAGTATATAGTATACACTACATGGCCAAAAGTATGAGGACACCTGACCATCACACCCATATGTGGGTCTTCCCCAAACTGTTGCCACGACGGTGGAAACACACAATTGTGTAGAATGTCTTGTATGCTGTAGCATCACAATTTCTCTTCACTGGAACTAAAAGGCTCAAACATGTTCCAGCATGACCATGCCTGTATGTACGAAGTGAGGTCCATGAAGACATGGTGTGCCAAGGTTGGTGTGGAAGAACTCGAGTGTCTTTCACAGAGCCCTGACCACAACCTCACCGAACACCTTTGGGATGAACTAAAACACTGACGTGTGCCAGGCCTTCTCTCTCCACATCAGTGCCTGACCTCACCAATGCTCTCGTGGCTGAATGGGCACAAATCCCCACAGCCATGCTCCAAAATCTAGTGAAAAACCTTCCCAGAAGACTGAAGCTTATTATAACAGCAAAAGGGGGACTAAATCTGGAATGGGATGTTCAACAAACACATATGGGTGTGATTGGCTAGGTGTCCACAAACCTTTGGCCATATAGTGTATATTCAATTCAACACTCGTATATACTACATACAGTATATTAACATTTAGTTTTAAACTCTCATTTACATTTATATTTACATGTATTTGTTTGCTTTTATTCCAAGCAAATTACAAATGAAGAAGAATACAAGAAATTGAAGCATGTCACTGCACTGTGTCTTCATTCATTTCTTGATCAGGGACGCAGGTGTATGTTCAATGCAGTGAGTTTACCTGTATAAGGCTGGCAGCTGGGTTTCTCCTCTTTTCAAAGTGTTTCTGTCTGTGCTGCTCCTGCACCTTCAGAGCAAAGCCTGAGCCTAGAATCCCCTATACACAAACACACTTGATTTATTATGTGGTAAACAATGGCAAATGGTTTGTTCTTCAATAAATTCCATAAATGTTTGCCCACTGTTTTGTCATTACAATTACTCATCCAGTGTGGGATCCAAAAGCTACAGCAGAGCAAACGGTTACAGACAGAGAATCAGAAAAGACAACTGTCATTGGGCTCTTTGACCTAATCACATGAACACACTTCACATGAAAGTCACCGCAGCAAAGATAGTGTTTCAGAGATCACAAAAAGCTTACTGGAAGTGATCTTGGATAGCATATGACACATAACTGACATTAATCTTCTCTTTTGAGAGTTCAGAGAAATACTGCACTCCTGAAAAAACACTAGCCACATAGAGCTGGCAGACAGGGCTGTGCTGGAATGTCATGCATATGGATCTGAACACTGAGATCTAAGGCACCTTGGATTAATATCACAGCGTGACCTACCACACACCCAGATGCCTTAGCAAGGGCCAAAATAGATAAGTACAAAAACAGGGAGTAGAGCTGCTTCATAAAAATCGTCTCTGTTTTCAGATTTTATTCATAGCTAGAAGAGTCAGGGAATAATGAAAAAAAAAACAAACAAAAAAAAAAAACCTTTAGACCTATTACACCGCTGCATGTGGGAATCATAAAATCTTCTGTTCACTACTTTACATCGCATTTACTGTTTAGGGGCTTCCACTGACCCCAATTCCTTGTCTAATTTCATTGTTTCTCATATTGTATTGTGGTACATTTTTTATATACTTTTTTATATTTTTATATTTTGTAGTATATTATTGAGTTGTCAAATTTATTTCAGTTATTATTTAAATACCCATATAAAAATTTCTGCATGTGCTTGGGAATCGGTCTGATGACAATTGCGTAGGCACAGGGGTGAGTGAAAATATAGCTTTAAGGTGATAGTTAGCTCTATCAGATCATCTTGTTACTTGTTTCATGTTGGAACAATCTTTTCTTTCATGTAGCATTCTTCCACTTTTAGTATTTTTAAATGGGCCATTTTACTTTTTTAAATATATGACCAATAACAGTAATGCAGTTCAAGGTGCTGGTGGATTAGAGAGGCCTTGCTGCCTTTGCTGGGAATGCAAGGCTGTATTTACTCACCGCAGGCAGGGCGAAGAAGGAGATCCCCAGCAAAGCAAAACCCGCTGACAGGAGCCGCCCTGGCCAGGTCTGAGGCGTCTTATCCCCATAGCCAATGGTAGTAAGAGTGATCTGAGTATACAGACATCAATGTTCAAGGGTCAGAGGTTGAGCGTGCCAGGTCCTTGCAGACAAGAGTTAAATTACTCAAGTGAATACAAGCTCAGGACAAACAGCAATGCCCAGACAGCACCTTCAATCAGCCTAAGAAGAGCAGGAAGAGGCTGAACACACTTGGCTTTGCCTACACAATGGAAAGCTGGGCGCAACGGGGAGCACTATCTCCCACAGCGTTTGCACTGATCATATTCCTATGAGAGGCCACCGCACAGTGCAATAAAAGCCACATGTTGGATGTGAGGCTCCACTTACAACAACTCCTATCCAATCTGCCATATTAAAAGACCATGAATATCTAAAGGCAAACAGAGAAGTACTCTAGAGTTACAGCCACACTGCCATTTGTGTTACCCGTTTCTCCCTGAGAGTAATAAATCAGTAGCTTATGTTAAAAAAAAAAACATTAGTCTAACAGCTCCCTCTCCGTTCTATACGAATAAGTGAGAGATTCGGATTCTTGCAGGCAGGGGATACTCAAACAAAGCACAAGCCAAAGCAAATTCAATACATCCAGTAAAAGTGAGTGATCTGTCAAATGCTGAGTGTGCTGTAGACATTAAATGATGGCTAGGAGTAGACACACAGACACACACATAGACACTGAGTCCTGTTCTTCTGCTTTTCTTCTCTGCACTGCAGTCAGTCTGGCAGATCCATACACAGAACCGAGAATTCAGACTAAATATGTTGTGGCAGTGTAATGGTGGCTCTGTATGAGCCACTATATCAAACCTCAAAAGGGCAATGACCGGGAACCACCACAAACTGACCTTATGTTCGTTACATTCAAACTGCTGATGGTTTTTCCTGAGTTGATTGATTTCAATGATTTGTTCATTTCCCCAACAAGAAACCGTGACAGTGGCCATAGCATGTGGACTGCTGTGTTTCTGTAACGTAACACTGTAATATGTGAAATATGATAGAACAGTATAATGTTGCTCTGAAGCTAATCATGGCTCTGTATTGATTCTAAAATAAGATACTATAAGAACACGGAGCAGGGAATGAAGGATCAGTGATTCTGACAGATTGGATAATTGTGTGAGATGCAAAAAAAAGTAAAAGATGTACAGTGTTTTTGTGTGTATATGTTGTGTTCCATTTATGTAGACTTACAGTCCCCCACCAAAGCGCATCAGCATAGGTGGTAAACTGCTTGTTTAAATCTTTCTCCACCAAGTAAACCAGGAACGAAGAGAAGATCAGTACGAGAAACCCAATGTACCAGGCAGTTGCCAGCTCCTGTACACACAGAAAAGCACAGAGCCTTACAGCATGCCAAAAAATCACACTAACCAAATACTGTGCAATGGGACAGAAAAATCAGAAGGACAGGAGTAAGAAAAGATAGAGGAGTAAAGCAGCTGTTTCATAGACCACAGGGAATCAGTAGGGAGCTACAGCCCGTAATCTATCCACTAAATGGCGGGTGGCTGAGGGCTGAGGAAGTCTGTGGTTTGGCCATGGCTCATGGCAGGAGCTACAGCCCAGACAGGGCTGCCGAGAGAGAGGCTGAAAGCAGGGTCACACGTTTGTAGTCGAAAGGAACACACACACATGCACACACACACACAAACATACACATGACCTGGCAGCCCTGCTCATATTCATCATCTGTTTTTAGATCTCATCTCGCATTTCTACTGTTTTGTGTTATAATAGATTGCAGAGAAAGTATTTTCTGTGTTACTTCAGTTGCTTATTTGCTGTCTCTGGAATGCAATCTGTTTTGCAATTTGGACTACTGTGTACTATAAGACTACAGGGTGCAGGCTGTACTCCATTTAATTTTAGACATAAACACATTTCAAAAGAAGCTTACATCTGAATAAGTTCTGAAATAAACAAGGCCAAGCTATAAGGTGTCACTGCAAGTAAAACATTATATCCTAGTCTACCTTGCTGTGGGCATAGACTACAGATCCCAGCAGTTTCCAGGTACCCCCTCGTCGGTCCATGCGCACCATCCGCAGGATCTGTAAGAAGCGAAGGCTGCGCAGTGCAGACGCGGCAAAAATATTTCCCTGGCTGCCAGCTGACACAACAGCAATGGACGCAATAAGCACAATGATGTCTGCAATAGGAAAAAAGAAACAGTCAGGTTCATGTTTACATGGAGCACAAGCATAAACGTTTTTGGTCAACACATAACTAGCAGTAATTACTGAAGATACAAAAAAACTAGAACAGAAAGAATTCAAGTGAAAAACTATTTCTCTGCCAATTTTCACCTATGGTTTTCACCAAAATCACCTCTATAATGTAGAGGTTCTCTGATTCTCACTGAAAACAGGCACAGTCTGATGAAGACTTACCCTGCTGGCAATTTCACATCTGTCATTTCTCTCAGATACACAAGAAGCAGAGAGAAATGTCACTAGGGGCCAGCATATCCACCTCCTTTCATAAAAGCTTCTTCTAAATCCTATCTCCAACCCACCACTATACTACCTGACCTGGAAAGATATTACTCTTTGTTCATATGACACATCTTGCCTTTTTCAATACTTTTCCCCCACATGAAACTCAAAACAAGAAAAAAGGAATAAAGTGCCAGTGAATCCAACCATAAATCCAAACAGTATATAATATAGACGTTCGGTTATGAGCATCCACCAACAAAGAGAATGGAAGCTAAGTGATTAACGTGTCTTGCAGTAGTCTTGCAGAAACTCTCCCACTTGAGTCTCTCAAAATGTTTTACTCAGATCTTCAGGTCTCAACCCATGTATTAACTTGCTTTTCTGCTATATCAGTTACCTCAAACACACAAAGCTTGTCCTGTTAACTCAGGTCTTCTCGGAATGCAATTCAGCATATGAAACTGACTTCCTTCACAGTTTCTGTTCACCATTTTCTTCATTCAAGCAGTTCTGCATTAAAAGCAATCTTAGCCTTCTGGTGCCCATTAGAAAGGAGCAGGGCCAAAAAGTGGTGGCCCTGAAAAGGCAGTTTACGGTGACAGTGTATGAAGGGATCTGCAGTACAGGTGTACATTGCAATATGAAATTAAATAATGTGGTTGATTTAACTTGCCAATCTACTTTCTGTGTCATGTGTAACATTGGCAGGGAAAGGGATGGTGCATTCTGCAAAGGTGACTGAATGCTGCAATAAAGGGATTTCAATGCAAGTGACTGCTGCTCATATTTAGCAAAGTAATGTCTAGCAAAAAATATCAAAAACACTAAATAATAATGAATTCATTAAATAAACATCAATACAAACAATAAAATATTGTGCATTGTCTCCCATTTTGCAAAAACTGCATGCAAACTGTGAGCAGCACAGATGTATAAAGCTAAGCAATCAATTCATGGTTCAGAAGCAATTTGTCTTTGTAAAAACAAAGCTGTGTTGATGATGCCTTCCCACAAACAAGCCCAGAATTGATCCTGGGTAGGACTTGAGCTTCTTACTCACACATTAGTCAGCCACTGGTGAAACTATGATGGAGCTCTGACCTTAATTAATTAACAAGGCTTCAATGCAGATCACTTAGGTCAATTCTACATTCACAAACACAATGCACTCCTACAAATACAGTGCCTGTGTATAAAACCAGACTTTCAAATAGCTTGTTTTAATATTACACTTGTCCAAGAGAAGTAGGACTTATGTGTATGCATGTGTGTATATAACCAAGGATTCACGGATTCAAGAATTCAAAGGATTCAAGCCAAAATCTCAGAGCAAGAGTGTACAGAACTCATCAGGTTCATCCTTTTAAACTTTGCGTGTATGAAACTCAGACACTGATCCAGTTGCTAGGAGCTATCATTACTCCATTCACTTCATTTTCCAGAAACATCCATCAGCATCAGCTACACATACGCAAACACACATACGTGCACGCACATATAGTACATGCACAGTTACTCACAGGCAACCATGTCTCACCTATAACACAGAAGGGCTTCCTGGCGAAGCGCAGTCTCCCTTGCCATCCTCTGTAGCGACAGCAGCATCCAGCAGACCAGATGCGAATGATGTACTCCAGACCAAACACAACGATCATTACAAACTCCTGCAAGTTGCAACACAACAGCATTTCATCTCATTAACCACATTGTATTCTAACACACCACTCTGCATTAGGAAACTAAATACATTAGGTTTTATCTTAGTAACCCATGTAACAATATATTTCAAGGTAATTATCAATTCAATTTTTTTAAAATCCAAATTATTTTTTGTGACTGCAGCAAGTTTAGGAGGATATGTTTTTCTTCCACTTAAAGCAGCATACTCAATAATGTCTAAGTGTTTACTATGTAATCATTCCCAGAGAGATATATCACTGATCTAAATGAGTTGTTTTTTGTATATTACTCACAATTATTTCCACATATTCCATGAGATATTTTCATATTACAATTTTATTATATACAATATATACAATTTTAGAACATTTTACATAAATATTCCAGAGAAACATGACATTTCAGATACACGTCCTTTATCAGATGTGCAAGCAAAGTGCTTCTGAGACTGCAGGAGGTGAAACCTTTGAATATTTGAAATGCTTGATGTAATATCTGCAAAACATGACTTTCATTCCATGGGTTCAAAAGTTTGGAGAGTGTAGATGAGCTTTTTCTCCCAACATTTCCTTACTTCACTGCTCCCATAACAACAACTAGCAATGCAAATGGAGATTAATGTTTTGCCCATTACTGTTATGTCCATCTTGCCACTGGAGGAGAAATCCTTTAATCTTGGTGGTATGACCAAACAATCTCTCCTCTTGGTTTCTCCAAAGTACAACTGATTGCATCTCTTGAAGGAAAGACTACAAACAACTCCTCTGGTGGTGCGTGAGGAGTGATGAGTGAAAAAACTGTTTATTTAGAGCCTGTGATTTTAGCGGCTGTATTCATAAATTTGCATGTGGAACATCTAGAACTGCGTGCAAGAGTGCTACAGATTCTATTAGTCTGATCATTAAATTCAGTGGCTGACAAGCAGGTCTTGGATGTTTTTACCCTGTCTGTATGAGATGAGTGGAAGCTCCTAAAAAAGTGAAGCAGTCTCAGGATCATCCTGCAGGGATTTAGAGGGCAATTTCCGCCACTGTTTTATTAGTGGGATGACACGTGAGCACAAAAGGAATTCTCACTGTCTTAGCAGTGGATTGGTTAGAGGTCAGTGCATCCATTCTCTCAATAGTGTTAACATGGGCCATGGCATCATTTATGACATTATGTAGGAAATAATCACACATTTCCTTTTCTGGATGAGTCTTTGTAACTGTGAGAAAGGAATGGGATTTTTGCAGTGCTTGGGATGGGCAGAGCTGTGCTCCAAGTACGAATGAGAGTCTTGGGTTTTTATATTATGTTTGGTAAAGCAAAAGCATTTGAATAAGGACAATTTCATAAAATAAAACGATAAAAGATGCTCCATAGTGTTGAGCCTGGTACACTATAATGTACAGTGAGTCCTGGAGCAGCAAAATGCCTGACTATGCAGTTTGAGATGAAACTGCGCACTGCCCTGTAGGAGCCCATAATAGTATCTGGTTAGCGTAATTAGCCCTGGAGCTCATTTCTCAATGTCAGCTGCAGACCCTGTTAATTGCACCGTTTGATAAATCCAACAGGATTCACTGGTACTCTCAGCAGATTAAAACATCTGTCAGTACAGCACATTACGACAAAGCTGACAGTGCTGCGGCAGAACAGCAGCTTATCTCTCCAACATTTAATACTCATGTTGGACTCAACGTGTACCTTTTTGGTTAATTATGCAAACAAAATGGTAAATAAAACATAATATTACTGCATATAATCAATTTTATTGTAGTGTCTTTATACATGCCATATGTATTATGCATATATCCACCAAATTTGACTTACTGCTCTGAGTATTTGTGCAGTTCAGATTTCACATTATTCAGCAATTCTGGGAAACTTAAGCTTGGGTAGAGATGCACTCAGCATTCTCTTAACAGCTGAGAGTGACTTCCATGCACCCTCATAACAGACTAATTTCCCAGGGTGCCATCTGATACAGAGTGCATTGTTTCTACATCAGTGGGAGTAAAGCCACCTTTGACCAATGCACAGTGGGACACATCAGCTCATCCAGCAACCCAGCTGAGATGTGATTGACGGCCCATGCTCACCTTGGGCCTGTCCCTCATTTTTACCAATAAAGCAATGCTGGAAATTTAGCTTAACAAAACTAAATAAAATATGTATCATATAGCAAGGCAATAGATTTGAGCCACAAGAGCCAAAGGAGGTCCTGGAACATGAAACAAAAAATACTTTTTGTCAGACATTTGAGACTTTATTTAAATCAAACTATGCTGTTTTTATGTGATAATGTGCCACACGTCCTGAGGTGAGGAGTGTGTTTTGTTCTCACCAGTATGAGTAGGCAGTGGTTAGAGAGGTCCATATGATCCGGGATGGTGGAGAACACAGACAGGACCAGACAGCCAAACACCAGGATGAAACTGCCAGGAATAAAGACAGAGAAACAAAACATTTTAATTTCTAAGTAATTGCCCCTGCAGGTGCACCTCTGAGGCACTGATTGACCTAAAAACATCAGACTGATAAGGTTAATGGCACTCATCCTGAGCTTAAGTCATGCTCCAATGAGCATGGTGTTGACCATGAGAGAGAAAGTGGAGTAGTGAGCGGAATGTGAGCCCTGGCTTTGTCTGTGATCAGATCATATTCGGACCAAGTGCCAGTGTCTGGCCAGCTCAGATAAGAGCACAGGTAACACAGATCTTAATGTCTGAACACCACTGCACACACATCAGGCTTCACCAACCAGGCTCTCAGAGTGATGGAAAGACTTTCCACATTGTACATGAGTGTAAAAAGTAGCAAGCCTGGTGAGACACACACTCATTCTCAACACAATGAATGTGTTTTGCATCACTGTACAAACACTCTTCAAGTCCTTCAGCACTGCAGGGAAGTGTAAATATACAGTATAACCACTAACTACATAAACAGAAGTGCCATATGGATATGGTATAAATTATAAATAATATGAAGGAAAAGCAACAACAAAACAGGTGAAGAATTGTGCACCTATCATTACCAGGAAATGAGAAAGCTGACATAGAGTATACTGCGCTTGTTAATTGTAGAGTAAGTAATTCAGTCCTAATCTGGAGCAATGAATAGTAAACAATCCTGTTTAGGCCCCAAATGATGGACTGTGATTTGGTAGCCAGAGCCCTTGTATCAGTTTACAATTTAATTTGAACAACTAGCCTAGCTAAGCATACTGCCATGTTCCATAAGTGAGTTGCTCCGCAATAAGTCTAACTACTGTAATTAGGCTTGCTTCAAAGCTATTAATTCTGGTCATGGCTTTGTTGTCAGGGTATTTGACTGATAGTGATGTTTTACTGTAGTTTTGGTTACTGGTTTGACTTAAGATCCCATGCGTGCACTTCAACTACGCATTTGTTGCTTGTGACATTGGTTTACAACCAATAAAACCAGCAATGTCAAATCAGTTCTAAAATCAAATATTTTAAAAATATATATCTTTTAATCATTGCTGTGTGGTCAGTCATGACATGTCGAGGAACTTGTTATGTCATTGTTAATGCTGTACAAAAGTTTGGCCTGTACTGTATTTTCAGTGTTCTCCTGTATTTCTGTCTGGAGTTTTTTTTTTTTTTAATCACCATTCCTTCTTCTTCTTCTTCTTCTTCTTCTTCTTCTTCTCCTTCTTCTTCTTTCTCTCATAGAGGAAATGGTAATTTGTGTGTCTGTGGTGGGTCAGCAGTGACTATGTGTGTAACAGATGTCACTGACTTCCCTCACCTGTTTAACTAATCACTCCTTCTCTGTGTCTGAGAGGTTTAGTCTGTCTGCTCTGTCCCTTACCCCTGAAAGCCAGACACACTGACCTAAAACTCACATCTTACTGTACCACACACACAATCTCATATTACTATCTTTCAGAGGTATTTCTCTGACTCAAGTATTAATGTAGGTAAATAATGCAAATCTTAAAGCTGACTCTAATCTTACCATACCAAACAAAAATTAGGGACTAGCCAAAATTCCTCATAATCCCAAAACTGCCTCGTATTACAACCTTCATGGGGATGTTTGGTCATCACTGAAGGCTACAAAGGTAAAAAGGTTGATGAGGCTATTATATCAGTATGGAAAAGTATGATATTTCTGCCATACTGCCCAGTCCTACTGCCTATACTTTTACTATAAATGTGTGGATACACATGACACGGTGCTGTTTAGCTTGGAGGTGCATACTAAATACCCACAGACACATGCACCTTCACACACACATCAACTGTGAAAAGAGTCCCTGCTGTAGTCATTACTGCCTCAGCCTTTACAGTAGATACACAAACACACATATACAAGCATGATCTCAGGGATCTCTCCTTGCACATAGTGTCAAGAGGTGGGGGAAACTGAGCCGCGTCCAAGTGAAAACAGTGTTGGAGGAAGGAACAGCTCAGTTGAGCAGAGAGCCGTAGATAAAGAACTTGTCTCTGCACACAGCTAGACAATGTCTGTCTTTCATCAGGCCTGAGCATCGAGGCCACTGCGCCAGACTCTTGCCGACACACACCAGCCTCCATAGCCTGCACCCCAGGAAACTCTTTTTCCCACTGACGCAAAACACAGCAGCAATCTCCATTTATTCAGCTCTGTATCTGTATGTATGTGTGTGTACCAGCCAGCACACTAATCTAGAGACACGATCTACAATATGTGTGAAAAAGACACTGATCTTAACTGAAATAAAGAACCTGGCTTTCTGTATTGTGTGTGTTGTCCATGTGAGAATCTTTAAATCCAAGACAGCATGATGATGAGAGTGGACAATGAATTGCCAACAATCCACTCACATGCTGGACAACCACCAACTCACACTGCATGGCCAAACAGGACACACTAGAGGGCACTGTTGCGATCTGTCACATCTCTCTCTCTCTCTCTCTCTCTCTCTCTCTCTCACTGACACACAGAAGAGAACAGAACAGGACAGAAGAGTTTCTCGCAGATTATCTCTTAGCTCAGAGGTCAGTCTTTGCCTTCTTGACAAGACAAACAAGGTAATTCATTTTCCATACGATTACTGTGATACATTAAGTAGGTAAACCACAGCCCAAAACCCATTATTGCCTGAGTTATAACGGGTGCTCTGTGAGTTATTGAATGCCGTGTACAAGTAACCCGCAGACATCTGGCTCTGATTTGGCCTGAGCTAACAGTCCTAGTCTGCTCTGTCTGAGAGGAAAGGTCTGGACACTCACTACTGTTTTCCCTGCAGCAGTCTGGTACACACACTGTCTCACACATGGATCTGGGGTCAGTAGGAAAGCAGTAATGAGTGATAAGGGTTTGGTCTGTACACGTCTTTCCACAGAAGTCAGAATTATGTAATAGGTGGAACTAATGTTTTGTGTTTTGCTTACGTTTCGCCAGGGAAGACAGCTAACAGGTGATTACAGCATTGTGTAATGTGGTTAAATGAGACTGTCAGAGTTAAAAACAATGCTGATTTCTATCATTAGACATGTGCAGATCTGCTGACATGTATCCTCAATTTTTTTGCTCTCTGAATGTGAGATTCATTCTGACCTGGTCAGAAGACATTTAGACACAGTACTGCACACTCCTGAAATAAACTTGAGAAACTACACACTTGTACTACACTCGTCCACTCTAAATTCCTGCTTTAATTTCTTCCAATTTTGCAACTCAGCACCTTGTAAATGCGCTCACTGAGGCTTCACTAAATGTAATGAAATACATTAGTTTAAACAAAAATTGTGTAATGTGAGGTTAGATGAGGCAGGATATAAGTGTGAAACCTCAATGCATACAATTCTAAGGAAATTGCAGCAACAAACTAGGATAATTCATAATCATAAACATTAACATGGGTCAGAACAAGAAAGATAAACTAGAAGACACAAGTCTTGGAAATAATCGCAAGTCTAAGGTATAAAAGAACCAACTAATTAAGGGCTTAACACGTAACAGATGCACACATTTGGGGAACAAACCAATCGGTGAACAAAAGCACATGACATGACCCCATAACTAAACAAATGAGAACAGTGTTCATTGTGCTGGGAAATGCATGCTTGAAAGGAGGAATTTGTGACAAACTTACCATTACTTATGGCTGTCATACTAACTGTGCCTTGAATAGAGATTGAGCAAAAGAACACAAATGCATTCTGAAGAGGAACTGATAAATTTCCTGAAACACGATTGATCACATCTGCAATCTTATAGACAAGGAAACAACCCATACTCATAAGTTATTTGATTTACTGCAGTTTCCTGGTTATTGCTGCATAGACATCAGAAAAACAGATCTAGCAGAAAGAAGAGAACTTCAAACAGCTTATACTGTCCACTTCAGCACATCACACACCACAGTAAACATCCAGGAAAGGCTGTCAGTCCAGCTCACTCTAAATAAGGTTGGGCTTCAGCTGCCTTCACAAGGACTTTTTGCCATCCAAAATGGGTTCAGTAGGAACAATGCACCAATGGACAACACACACCAAAGTAAAAATAACTGTCCATCCATTAAAAAGGTTCACCGGAGACTTTCAACAGTATATACGCTGACATGGCCATTTGTCAGGGTTGGTCTGGGCAAGCTGTAAACTAATCTTGGTTGGCAGCTCACATCTAGATCTGTATAATATAGTGCTACAAATTTATAAAGGTGCTGCACATCTATCTTAGCTTGGCATGCTGTCAGTGTGTGCACAGGTCTATCAATAAAATATCCACAAACTAAACTCTGACAACAAACCAGCCATGGAGATCAATGTGTTTTCTGACGGATGCCAAAAACTTGAGAAAGCAGCCTTCATACTGTCCATCACTCATTACCCACACAGTGAGTCTGCAACTGTAGTTCTGTGGTTCAGTCAAATACAGCTGAGTTCTTACTGATGAATGTATATTGCGCTTACTGCAATCCTTTTCAGGCTGAGTAGAGCAAAAGCAACAGCCCTCAACACCCTCTATAACAGCTAACTAAGCAAGCCTAAAGCAGTTCAGTCCATCCTGACATAATTTGCAATCTGGTGGTGGAAATACACTCTACACACAGAGTCTTTAGGTCTTTCTTTAAAGTGTGTACGGGATCTTTTGAGCAAACTGTGGCGGCGGGGGGATGTGGACGGAGAAGAGGCGCATCGAACCGGTAGGTAACGCCTGATGATTCTCACCTGTGTCTTATTAACGGTAGTCTACTTATTTGTGTCTCTTTGCGCTTTCAGTTGTTCCTGTAACCCGCAAGCGAGAGAGAGACAGTGTGTGAGACAGCTTGTCAGAACTTGCGAGACACATATGCACACACACGTACACGCCAAGAAGTATGAACTTGAACCTGACAGAGGAAAAGATGCAAGTTTTGTGTTTTCTGTTTAGTTCTGAAAGTGAAAAGTTTTGAAAAGTGTGATCTGAATAAACATGAGCCTGGAGCTCAGTCAAGATTCTACCTGTCTCTCGAGTCTTCCTACACACCGGGGTTCTACAGTGGTGCCAAAACCTGGGATCTGGGGAAGACTCTGACACCGCGATGGAAACCTCCCCACAAGCCGAGATTGTCAAGTGCCTTGCCACCCTCCACCAGATTCAACACCAAGCGCTCCTCGACCTGTGCCATGAGCAGCAGCGGTGCTTCGAAGCCCTTGTGCAGGAGCAGGCCAAGAGCTGAAGGGCACTCCAGAAGTTATTGCAGCCTAACACATCTCCAGCTGTCTTCTGCCACCGTGCCACACTTGATGCCCGGGGGGGGAAGCCCAGCATGCTGCCCAAGAGCTACTGCTGCGGAGTATGCCAGGGTAAAGAGGGCGATCCGGAAACACATCAGCCGGACCCCTGAGGAGCACCACCAGCATTTCCTGGTTGCTGCAGCTCTCCAAAGTTGGCCACCCCTTCACCTATGTACACAGCAGCTGAGGGACTCCTGTCGCCGGTGGTTGATGGCAGAGGAGCAGGACGCAGAAAGGACCATCGAGCTAGTGCTAATGGAGCAATTCATTGCTCGACTCCCAACAGGAGCAGTGGAGTTTGTATAGTGCCACCGGCCCATGTCCCTCGATGAAGCTGTGCAGCTGGCGGATGATCACTTGGCAGCGGCTCCTGGCCCAGGCGCTTCCCTTTTTTCTTGCTCTATCCCTCTCTCTCTCTCACTCCTACTCCCCCCCAGTCCCAGTTCCCCAAAACCGAGGTGCGGAGAGGCCCTGAAATCAGCCCCCCTAGCCCGGTTTCCTCCCCATTGTTTCTCCCCCCCTGCCCCTTCACCGCTGATATGTCCTCTAACTCCATCTCTCTCTACACAGGCAGAACTTTCTGTACCCGGGGAGGCCAGGCATTTCCAGGATCAGTGTTCCTTCATGGAAGCAGGAATACTGATCCGAATCCCTGACGTGCCACAGGCCTCCCCAATTGAGCAGGAAAAGTGCCGCATGTCAGTACGCATACAAGGGAGTACACAACAGGCCTTGGTGGACTCGGGATTGAACCAGAACACTGTCCATCGAAGCTGGATTCAATGTGGGGCATTGAGAAATGCACGACTGGTGAGGGTGAGGCGTGTGCATGGGGATATTCAGGAATATCCAATAGTGCCAGTAATCATTAAATTCCAGGGGCAAAAGCATAAAGTGAAGGTGGAGGTTAGTCCATGCCTCACCCATTCACTAATTCTTGGGACAAATTGGCCAGGGTTTCAGGCATTAGTGAAGGAAGTGTTTGTGGATAGGTCTTGCAGTAGCGAGGTACGGTGTGGAATGTGTGCAATTTTGGGGAGGCAGTGCTGGGGACATTGATGTTAGCTCCGGGTGCAGGGTGGGGAGGGCTCCGCAACTCCAGTCTTGGCAGGGATTCCCCTCAGGGATTTTCCCTTGGAGCAGCTGCACCATGATGCTCACCTTCGACCAAGTGAGAGTAACTGATGGTCAGCCAATTCAGCCTGTACTTTTTATCCCACCTGTACTTTTCAATTATTAAGGATAGGTTATATCGAGTGACGCAGAACACTCAGACTAAAGAAAAGATGACTCAGTTGTTGGTCTCAAAAAGTCATAGGGAACTTCTGTTCCAGGCGGCTCATCATAATCCCATGGTTGGGCATTTGGGCCAGGATAAAACTCTTAACTGTCTAATGGCTTGTTGCTATTGGCCGGGCATTCGCGGCGATGTTCGCAGGTGGTGAATCCGCTGTTAGCTGGTGAATCTGCTGGTGAATGTCAGCTGGTGAATCCGCTGGCCACCCCAAAAGTGCCATTGTGCCCATTACACCTAATCGAGGTCCCCTTTGAAAGAATTGGCATCGACCTCTTCGGCCATTAGAAAGGTGCAAACAAGGATATTGCTTTGTGTTAGTCTTGTTGGATTATGCAACATTATATCCAGAAGCCGAAAACTCTCCCGTGTTATCTCCAGAGTCGGGATCCTGAAAGAGATCCTGACTGACCAGGGCACTGTGTTCATGTCACAGACAGGAGAATTTGCGTCAGACCCAAGAAAGGCAATCCCGACTGTATGCTGGGGTACTCAACTACAGGAATTTGCAACGGGAGATAAAGTACTCATTTTACTACCCACGTCGAGCTCGAAATCATTCGCAAAGTGCTAAAGACCTTTTGAGGTCACATAGCGAGTTGGAGAATTCAAATATGAGGCAAGCAAACAGATAGAGGCAATGCACTTCAAATATACCACCTCAACTTCCTGAAACCGTGGAGAGTGGCTGTTCCTGTGGCTCTGGTGATGGTGGTTCCCAAGAGGGAGGAGCTGGGACTGAAGGTAAGTCTAAAAAGTGTGGCTCAATTCACTCTGGTCCCCTGTGGAGACCACCTCTCACCGTCTCAGAGAGCACATGTTGCCAATTTGCAAAAGGAATTTTCAGATGTGTTTTCACCTATACCCGGTTGCACCAACCTCATAGAACACTACATTGAGACTCTTCCAGATGTGGTTGTTCACAGCCGCCCATACTGGTTGCCTCAACACAAGAAAAAGGTGGTTTGGGATGAACTCAAGGCTATGCTCCAAATGGGAGTAATTGAGGACTCCCACAGTGACTGGAGCAGCCCAGTGGTCTTGGCACCAACCAGGCCGACCGGTCGGTCCGTTTTTTTGGGACTTTAGAAAAGTCAGTGCGGTGTCTAAATTTGACGCATATCTGATGCCTTGCATTGATGAACTGCTTGATCAGTTAGGTGTGGTTCACTTTTATTTGACACTGGATTTAACCAAGGGGTATTGGCAGATTCCCTTGACTCCACTATCTCGTGAAAAAACAGCCTTTTCCACTCTGATTGGGTTACACCAGTTTGTCACCCTTATGTTTGGGTTGTCTGGAGCCCCAGCAACGTTTCAACGTCTCATGGACAGAATCCTCTGCCTGCACTGCATATTGCCGCTTCTTACTTACACGACATAATAATTTATATTAATGACTGGCAACATCATTTACAACATCAGAAGGCTGTCCTGAGGTCCTTGAGATGGAGAAGACTCACAGCAAACCCAAAGAAGTGTGCAATTGGGCGGGTGGAAGTACAGTATCTATGCTTCCACTTGGACCATAGGCAAGTGCGTCCCCAAATTGATAAGAACACAGTGATTGTGGCCTGCCTGAGACCCAAGATCAAAAAGGGGGTGAGGCAGTTCCTGGGACTGGCTGGCTATTATCAGAGGATTGTGCCTAATTTTTATTTTAATCACCAGCCATGCATGAAGGATGCCAACGCGCATATCACTTGTTGGTATCTGGCACTTCACCTTCCACAGCTGTGGAAGAGGATGGATTCCCTTTTGTGTCTTCTTTTCATTAGGGATCTAAATCTACATATATGTCAAATTTTGGGAAGCTGCTTTGTGAAAATGTCCATTGTTAAAAGTGCTATATAAATAAAATAGAATTTTTTTTCTCCTCCTGATGAAACACTGTTGGATCCTTTACCCATCTGGATGTTAAGAGCTGGTAGGATTCTATGCTTTAAATATTTTGAGGAATGCTCCAGAATAGGGTGCCCTCTCTCATCAACAAGGCCTTTCCTCCTGTAGCACTGGATTTTTTTTTTCTCACCATTCTCTGTAAATTCTAGAGACTGATGTGTGTGAAAATCCCAGAAGATCAGTTTCTGAAATACCTACTCTGGCTCCAACAACCATGCCACAGTCAAAGATAATGTGATGAATTTTTGACGTTTGAAGTGACTATATATGTATCAGCATGATTTTATGCATTGTGCTGCTATGGATAAAGATATTTTATCACCTTCATCAAAGTACTGTTTTTTTCTCTATAACATGAGTAATTTTAGCCAACATTTCCTGTAGTTACATTTGCATTGTCCAGAAAAGCCAAAAATTCAGTCCCAAATATGGCACACACAGCAGAAATTTCACATGTCCGAAATGGCAGCCACATGATTGGGAGCCAGTGGAGTGAAATGAAAAATATAAAATGTGTGTCTTTTAGGTGGCACTAAAGAAACTACATTACATTTTTTTTATCATCTTCAATGGAAACAGTGCAAGCTGGTAGTCTCGCTCAGCTGTAGTACTTATTTGACACAAATCCACGCACACACATACAATCACACTTCTAATTACTATGTACATTTTATTTGAAAACTGTTCTGTCTGCAGTTTATTTAGTAAAGCAGGCTTAATTAGCCAGGAGCAGAAAGCATTTCTCATTTCTGTCTTTGTATTGTGCTCTCTTGAGTCGGCAAGAGTCAGAGTGTATGAGGGGTCAGTGACGTGAGAGGTCAGCGTTTTCCACAACCCTGCAGCCCGCTGTCATTATCACCTCTCTTTTTCTTTTACAGGCAGGTCATGAACTCTTTCTCAATTGCACACACACTCACTCACACCCACACACACACTTAAAATTGGAGGTACTAAAAAAACAGGAACAGAGAGAAAGAGTGCGTGTGTCTGTGTGTGTGCTTGTGTGGTTTAGAATGTAAGGAAAGAATTGAATAAAGATGCTAGGTGCCAGTGCACAGTGACTATTTGTTTCTCTTTGAATTCAATGGTACTGTAAATGAATATAGCCCTTAATGTGCTTCCCAGCAAACAAATAAATTGTGCAAATTGACTCAGGTGTGTAACAAGAAGTGTGTGGTCTGTATGTAGTTACTGGCATACACATAGATACTGGTGTTCAAGGAAGAGCTATTGCCAGCTGCTCTCCCAATGGGACCTGCCTCCAGCCTCCCAGAATAAATGAATAACAGGACAAAATTCATTCATATACATACAGTATATTGCCAAACGTATGTAAACACCAGACCAATCACACCCATATATGCTTGTTAATTATCCCATTCCAGATTTAGTCCCCCTTTGCTGTTATAATAACCTCCACTCTTCTGGTAAGGCTTTCCTCTAGATTTTGGAGCATGGCTGTGGGGATTTGTGCTCATTCAGCCACAAGAGCATTAGCAACGTCAGACACTGATATCTGATGAAAAGGTGTGACTTGCAGTCAGCATTCCAAAGGTGTTCAGTGGAGTTCAGGGCTCTGTTCAGGCCACGCAATTTCTTCCACACCAACCCTGGCAAACCATGTCTTTATAAACCTCGCTTAGGGGTATTGTCTTACTTCACCGCATTTTCTAATAGGACTCATAGTTCCACTGAAGGGAAATTGCAATGCTACAGCATACAAAGACATGTGAGACAATTGTATGCTTCAAACATTATGGAAAGTGTTTGGGGAAGACCCACACATATACATACATACATACATACATATATTATTATTAGTAGTAGTAGTAGTAGTATTTGTAGAAATATTCTTAAGCACAGAACATACAGTACTGTGGAAGAGTCTTAGGCACATACAAAGAAATGCTGTAAAGAAAAGATGCCTTCAAAAATAATGAAAGTAAATGCTTCTACATTAAAATAAATACTATAGAGCAGTAAACAGTAATAAATGAAACAAAATGTTGGTGTGATGGTCCTTTGCTTTAAAAAAAAATTAACAGTCTCAGGTACAGTTTGTGCAGTTTTATAAGGAAATGAGCTGTAAGTTTTACTGAGCATCTTGCAGAACCAGCCACGGTTCTTCTGGCGACTTTGACTGTCACACGTGCTTCTTATTTCTGCAGCAAAACCCAGCAGCCTTCATTATGTTTTTTGTCAGAAAAATAATCTTACATAATATGCTCATTTCTTTACTGACATACAAACATTTTTCTGTAACACTTTATTTTGTGCTGGAAAACTAATGTTTGGAAATCTAAAATGTTTTTGTACTGAAAAATTAAAAATTCAAAAAAAAAAAAAAATCTATAACAAAGTTTGTATTAAAAACTTTAGCCTAAACCTAAAATAGCCTAAGACTTTTGCACAATACTGTACCTTGTACCTCTCTTTTGATATTCTTTTGTATTTTAAGTTTGTATTTTATTTTTCCCTTACCTCTACTTATTTTTATTTAACGGTCCGCTCTGGTGCTTAAGGATTTCAAATGCCTTTTAAACATTTTATCCTGTGTAAACTGACATTACAGCAAAAATAAATCTAAATCATACTCCTGTGAGAGCAGTACTGAAAGATCTGTAGAGAGATGAGTATAAGAGTGGGATGTAAGTGCACTGTGCTGTGTCCATGTTTCTGTTCTTCTCTGGGAAAAGCATGAGTTCCACATCCCTCTGTCATCCAGCCCAGCGGCAGCTGCTCCTGTTTACACGCAATAGCCTGTGTTTATATGCAACTGCACGGCAACTTAACAGCTCCACTTATGCAATCAAAGTCTTGCACATTGCGCAGCATAAAAGCACGGGCAATTACAAGGACAATTCCAGACCAAATTCATCACTGTGACATCGCTCCTGACCATAATATAATCTCTGGTTGTTTACAAATATTTACATGACAACAATCATCCTGGTTTAACTGTAACAAAGAAAACGGCAATACAATGTTAAATTTAGAGCCATCTGGTTTTGTTGGGTGAAAATGTGTTTGGGTGAAAGTGGGACTACTTGCAGACTCAGCTGGAAGCTGATGCATCGGAAAATGACTAACACTCTAATACCAATGTAGTTTATCTACCAGCAGTGCATTAGTGAAAGGAAATAAGCTGATCCTACAGCTATTTAAAGAAATGTTGAGTGGATGTGATAAATGATTCTCACTAAAAATAGTCTGTAGACACCCAAGATGGTAATTTTATCATGGCTGCATGGAGTGTGTGTACACAGTGCAGAATGAATACTATGAACACACCTACATATCTTAAGAACACACTGCTCAGATACTAGTCAACATCTGTAAGAAGAAACTGGTTGTGGCTATTGTATATGAAGGGTTTACTGATCTGACCTTACATGTAAAATTATTCGTGAAACAGTCTCTCCACTCTTCAGTGCTAACACTATCAGATTTGCATTTAACACAAGAACAGCCCAGAAGGTTATTTTGACTTTTTTGAAATTTTGAGATAATTGCTTTTAAGGAAATAAATCTCTGGTATCTATTGATCACACTCACTTCCAATAATCTCCTTGTCCTGGTCATGGTCGCAGTGGATCCAGAGCCTATGCTGGGAACACCAGGCACGAGGCAGAAATACACCCTGGATGGGACGTCAGGGCACTATAAACACACACATCCACACCTAGGGGCACAGCCAAAGGTGTGAAGAAACCAGAGAACATGCAGAAACTCCACCTAGACAGTAGCCCTATGTTCAGGATCAAACTGGGTACAATGGAGCTGTGAGGTGGCAATGCTACCTACTGTGACAACTCATATCTATTTACACCTGATTTTTATTAATTGAGTGCATATTTTAGTTTGACCTTTTTATGAGATCAATGTTACAAATTCTGACTGTAAAGATTATAATCTATATGCTGTTTCATCTCAGCAAGTATAGTAAATTAATACCTATGTTAATTTCAGGGCCAGTTTGACTGTTCTACATATTTAGTCTGCATTACTGATGGGAATTTCAGTTCTTTCCAATGAGTCAGATCATTTGGCTCACCAATCATGCAGCAAGACAATGAACCTAAAAACACACTGCAACACAACAAAGGCCTTCACCGGGGAGAAAAAGTGGAAGGTTTTAGACTGGCCAAATCAATCACCAGAACTTAAACAAATTGAGCAGCATTTCAGCATTCCTGAAGAGGAGACTGAATGAATAAACCCACCAAAACAAACAACAACTGAAAGAAATTGCAGTACAAGCCTGGCAAAGCATCATAAAAGAAAACTGCAACAGCTTGGTGATGTCAGTGGTTTGCTGACTTGATGCAGTTATTGTAAGCAAGAGATATGCAACCAAATATTAAGTGTTATTTACTTTAATTTACTTTAAGACAATCTGTTCAAATACTTTTGCTCACCTAAAACTTTGGTCTGCCACCAAAGGTGCCATGTTCTAAGTTGTTTAACACATCTAGATGTAAATATCACACATATTCATCTTTTTTGTGTGTGTTTGTTATATTGTTTTTTGTTATATGCAAAATATATCACATTGTCACATTGTCTAATCTAGTTCTTATATATTAATTAATAAATAATAAATAAAACATAGAATTTTAGTTTTTCTCCCTGACATTTCACATCACCTATTTTTACATAATAATAATAATTTACTTATTTTAAAATTGATTCCTTATAGTATAGTTATAGCATTTGTATATGGCCAATGGCCATTCTAGTAGTTATGAATTTCAGCTTTTAAAGTGACTCAAATAAGAAACACTTTCATTTACAACATGGAGGCCTGGTGTTGTCCAATCAGAAATGGTGCTGTCCAGGGTACTGAAACTGTTCCCATAATGCCACAGCCATGTCACATTATTATTTTATTTTCAAGTCTACATCTTGGAGTGTTATAAAAGAAGCACCAGGGTTTAGTGTTAATATAGTTCTAAAATCCATTTCATTAATCAACAAATTAATGAGAAGCTACACTATGCAATGCTATGTTGAGAAATCAGATGTTAAACTTGCTATCACAAAGAGGTGTTTAATCTGACTGAACTAATAGAGCTCTGTGGACCTCATCATAATTCCTCCACCCCAGCGCTGATGTGAGACACATTACACACTAGACGTTAAAGGAGTGTCGTTCCCCTGCAATCCCCCAAGCACTTTTACAGAGGGAGGCCGCTTCAAACCTCACACTTACAGCCAAATAAAACACTAAGGGAGCCCATAAAGCTCACCCAGCCCTGCGCTAACTGCAGACTTATTGCACCATTCCATCCACAAACACTCCTAATCCGTTCGCTCCTCTCTCTGCTCCACTCCGGCTGGCTGATGTAACAGCACAATGAGCTATTGCGTGCTGCTCACTACTGGATTTTGCACTCTGTCTTTGGGAGGACAGGCAGAAGACAGGATGTCCCACTGCCAAGAGTCTATTAACTAATCCCCTGTTTATAAAGTCTACTTCAGTATCTTACAAGACTGATCGGCTAGATAAAACACAGGGTTTTATTTCTAAGCAACTACTTAACAAAACACGGTGCAGCCAAGGCATCCACTGCCCTGGGAACTCTTCCGGGCAAGAGTTCACTGGAGTGAATGCAAACACTTATTACGCTTTTACCATCAATAATCACTCATTATAATTATTAGGCTCATTAGTCAAAAAGCACAAATAATAACACGTGCACACAGTTTACTTCTGCTGAATACAAGAGCTGACAAATATAGTGCTGAATTTGTACTTCTATTTTTATCTATGTTAATCAACAGTCAGATTTTGGTAAATTTTTTAAAAGCAGTGAAGCAATAGTCCATGCATGTCTTTCAAGCTATGACAGTGCTTGTGTTCGTGTCATCTGGGCCTTTGACAAATGCAATTCTTAAAGTGCAGCCTCAACTATTTTTAGTAGTGGGTTCAAAGGTTCAAATCTTAAGTAATCATTATAATAACACGAGTTTTCATGGAGCCATTGTTTAGTTTTAAAGTAGTTATTTTTACAGTCATGTCTACGAAGAATAGCATGGTCACTCCCAGACAAAACAGCTCCTACTACAACAACAACAAAACAAAAAACAATACTAAAAACAAACAAAAAAAGTTGCTGGGTTATTTGAGTCACAGAGGGACAAATAAAATTATCCTCTTTGTAGGTAGAGTGTGAAAGACAAAGGGAGAGAAATGGACTAAACAGCAGCCTGAAGAGTTAGAGCCGTAATGATTCTTAAGAGCAGTCAACATCACCCGCGCGTCTGAGGAACATGGCCAAATTTCCATGATGCAGTGCTGCTTGGCTTTGAAGGTGTGGGCCAGGAAACTCACTCTCTCCAACTCTCTCTCTCTCTCTCTCTCTCTCTCTCCCCTCCTCCTTTTCTATCTTTTCCCTTTTGAGTACCATTAAGGAGAGGGGGAGTTAAAGGCACAAGCTCTTTTCCATGTGATGAGCACAAATCCTGTTCTAACAGGATCCAGACCTGGGGAAACTGGTGAGTTCCAGCAGCTGACAGGCTCCATAAACGCTGCTGGCATATGGGGAGACAGCAGCAGGTTCTCATCAAACCCCAAACGCCCACTCCCTCAATCCACTCTCTCTTTCTCTTCCCTTCCACCTCGCTCACTCACTCCTGCTCCACATGGGTCTGTGCTAACCAGATGTCAGTATGTGTCTTTGCTACAGCCACCATGAGAGGAGATAAACACATAGAGGTGAAGGACAAGTGTAGCAGGGGAGGGAGCGGGGGATGTGACAGGCAGGTAGGAGGACAGAAAGGCAAGACATAAAGAGAAAAATGGGAACATAAATTGGTGAGCCAGGGATATTCTGTGAACCATTTCTGTCTTACAGTGTCTATACTGAGTTGAAATCCCAGACGGTGTGTTTATAAGTGTTCATATAACTCAATAAACGAGAACAGATGTCTAAGTAGATGCTCACAATGGTCTGAGTGCGTGGATTTGAAGCCATGAGCGGACAGAGGTCCTGTGGCTACTGCTGCTACTGTGCTGGGAGAAAATGTTTCTGCACACTGTCGCCTGGACTGTCTCAGCACTCAGGGCCTGGAGAGAAGTTTAACAGACACTCGAGGTACAGGCACAGGATGTTAGAAGGAGAGGGGAGGAGAGTGGAGAGGAGAGAGGAGGATAGGAGGAGAGAAAAGGGGAGGAGAGGAGAGGGGAGAGGAGAAGAAGAGAAGAAGGAGGAGAGGAGAAGAGGAGAGAGGAGAGGAGAGGACAGGAAAGGAGAGGGAAAATATGGGAAAAGGATATGGGAGAGGAGAGGAAGAAAATCAGACGAGAGGAGAGAAAAGAAGATAGGAAAAACAAAATATGAGAGGAGAGGAGAGAAGAGACAAAATATGTGGAGAGGAATGGAGAGAAGAGGAGAGGACAGAAGAGGAGAGGAGGACCTGAAGCTCCAGTAGTTTAAATTCTTCCCTCCTCAGCAGTTTCCCGAGGACGGGGTGCAGACGAAGCATGAGAGCCCGCACACAACCCCTCCCTAGCCACCGCTGGGTGACCTGCCTCAGACAGAATGATACTTCTGTTGGTTACATGTGCATAACGTGTGTGAGCATGAGTGTGTGCGTGTGTTTGAGAAAGGACAGAGGAAAAGATACGGTGTTGTATGGCATTCTTAGCTTACTCAGTAAGTGCTCTGTCTCCATGCTGGTGTTAGTAATGCACTTGGGAGGAGTTGGGTTCCTCTGAGGTGGTGCGAGCCCTGCACTTCACTTTAGAGACTCTTACAACACTCGCTGCTAAACTCTCTCGTTCTCTCACTGTCCCTGAGTCGCCATCTCTGTTCGCTGGAGCAGACAGTTAAAGCCACTGGGACAAAAGCAGTCAATGAATAGTCGTTTTACAGAAGTGTAATACTCTACCCTGTCTGAGGGTCCACGGGAGGTCTACTGGAAAGAAGAGTGTCTGCTGTGGGACACACACTGCTGTCTAATGAGAGACAATGGACCTTCACTCGACCACTATCCTCACCTCTTATCGTCCTAATTCACTGCTGGTTTCCCATCACACGTCAAACCAATCCAATTCACCACAGTGAGTTATCTAATGCTTCCATCACTGAAGCCACTTATTGCCATATTGCTTTGGGTCCCAGTGCAAAAAAAAAAAAAAGAATCATTTAACACCACTCTGTCTGTTATTCAGTGAAAGTCTTGAGGAGCAGAGAAAGTTTAATGGTTTCCACTTTAGGAAAGTGAATGGCTAATTACCAGTTACAGTCAGTAAAGTTTTAACACTCAGAGGTAAAGAACAAAAAGAATCAAATTAGCTGTCTGACAGCAAGCTGTGTCATAAGGTTTTGCTTCAACACAGAGAATATCCTAAATGTAATTAAAAATAAACAGTGAAGGCTCTTACCTTTCAGCTGCACTCCACTGTTCGACAGATTTCACAGGAAAACTCTGATCAACTCAACAGGGAACAACACTAGCTCATGACATAAAACAGATATGAGGAGTGAGTGAATGGGTGAAGGAGAGGTTTGCTCATTGCCAAAGATATCTAAAAGACAAGATGGAGTTTAAATTCCTCCATTCTTTATTTTTCTTTTTTACTCAGTCATTTTCATAAACTATTTAATAAAACCTGATAAGCGTCAGAGGCTAATTTGAAAGAAATATGTAATGAAATGTGGCAAATTAAAAAAAAATAACTTGTTCTCTCTCCCAGACAGATGTGAATTTTTATCCTTTATAAAGGCAGTAAACTCACTCACCCCAGAAAGTAATGCTTTGACAGCCACACCAGGCAATACCTAACTCGATTTTCCTGGCAATTATGCAGTCTGCAAACTTAATGTCCACACACACACACACACACAAACGCACGGTGAGAGTTCCAACGGCGTGACAGCGTCACGGCTGGTTGTGCTGGGTCAGACAGCGCTCTCTAGTTGGCACAGGTAGAGACAGAGAGATAGACAAGAGCAGACCCAGAGAGAGCCCACTGTCAGTCAGCCAAATCACTGTCAGATAAATATCTCTCAGAGACAGAAAGACAGAGAGGTTAGACATGGAGACACATGTATACAGAGAGAAGTAAGACATGAAAGATAGTTCAATATAAATATATTCAACCTGGAGTCTTTGGAGCTCAGTAAACCTAGCTCTGACACACAACACAGGCCTTCAACACGAACTGCAAATTCTTACTTGCTGCTATTTTCTCTATGCTCTCTGCTGCTATTTAATGTTTATTGTGTTGTAAATATGGAGCTCATTTTCACCCTAGGTTATTCCCTTAATTCTATATCAGAGCAGCAATTTCACAGCCATAATATGCTCTCTGTGAACATTACTCTGGTTTATGTCAAGCTGAGTCAGTAATAAAAAAGAAAGAAAGAAAAACTTACAATTATGCTAACGTGTGATGAAATTATGGCTGACAACTCTCATGTTGCTGATGACAGTCCTTATGCTACTTTTCTAGTAATACTGTTTTCACAAAGGACACAGGTTGACAGTAAAAAGACACAGACATGCATGCACACACACACACACACTTCCATCTATATAAACACTTGTATCATCCCTCCGACCGTTGGCTTGTTATGACATTAATGATAATTTGAAGAAAAGCAGATGGACATAATGTGTCATCCTTGTATTGATGCTGTCCATGTAAGGTTACAGTAGTCAGACTCTATCCCTCTCCGAAGGTACACTGGCACACACACACACACACGGACATGCAACACACGTGACACACTAATTCAACCACTTGAAAAAAAAAATGATTGCTTTGGTGAAAATGTATGACTTTGCCCCTACTGTTCTGGAGAGATTACTTTCCAATTGAACGTGTGTATGAGTGGGGGGGCAATGAAGGCTTACAAGCATGTGTAGTGAACAGCATGTGCTGCAGAGGAAATTGAGTCTACTAATGGCGCTCTATTATAGTGCAGAGCTGCATGTTATTACATGTGCAATTAGAACATGTGCACAGTAAATCTCCTTTCGCCTTCACACCACTTCACATAAAGGTTTACCCAAAGAGATCCCATTAAGAGGCTGTTAAAACCACTCCAGCACGCTCTGTTTTCCATGATAAATCAGGCCTGAACAGCTGCTTACCCCCTGAATTACTTCAGTCACAAAGTCCTGCACAAAAATGCCTCAAACACAGAGTTGTAGCTGCGAACTGTAAAGCACACATGTCCTCAGGCAAGAGATCTCTTTACAAAACTGACCTGGGATGATGCACACAGACATTAAAAATCAAATCCATACCTATATTTAGAGTTTCTCTTAATGCAGGTGGGCAATAAAAATGTAAAAAAAAAAAAAAATATATATATATATATATATATATATATATATATATATATATATATATATATACACACATACACACACAAACACACATTATAAAAATATTAATAAGGGCTCATCACTATTTAAGAACATACTCAGAGCAAGAGTTCTCAAACTTTTTGCAACCATGCTTTAACTGCAAAATAAGTTCCATGGACTCCGTAAGTATATAATTATTTTGCAAACAAGCTAGTAAAAATGAGGCACATTATAAGTACAATGATTTTGACTATTTATTGGAGCCAGACATGTTTCTAAATCTTCCATGGAACCCACAAACCACAATTTTCTAATTTTGTTAAACACTTTAACAAAATTAGAAAATTGTGGATGCCCTAGCTCTGCTTCACAGACCCGTGGAGGTCCCTGGGTGCCACTTTGAGAACCATGGCCCTAGCCGCTAAAAAGCACAGGGAGTGTAAACTTACTTCATGTGGAAGGGCAGCAGACTGAATGCATATGATTGTGCACAGTGGCTTTACAAAAAAAGAGTGTGATACTATACTATAACATTGCAAGTTTACTGGGTGCAATGCATATCAAAAGCTTAGGAGCAGCATTTAAAAATTTCAAGATGTGCTGTTATGTCTCCCTCATGCAGAACCTCATGAATGCTCAGGTTTGTGAAGCAGTTTGGACAAATCTATTGAACCTTTTGATCTGATTCCCTCCAAAGCAGCTTGACTGGGATAAGGTAGGAAGACTAGGCAGGCAATTACATTATAGACAGCACTGCCTCCTTCCTCTCCAAATATCTCTTGCACAATCCAAAAAAGCCAAGCTGTCCACAAATCTTTGACAAGCAATCTGAACACTTCTGGGGTCTGCATTAGAGCTGTGTGGAATAAAAGTGGGGAAGTGGGGTTAATATTTGCATAATAAGCCAGCATATTGTGGGCTGGATAAAAAGTTACCTGTCATATCAGCATAACTGAATGATAAAAAATGCTGACCATGCTGTTTAAAAAAAAGGGCCAGTACACAATCAGAAATCTCTAGTGGGCAACTTACTATTCCCTCCATCTGTCTGTATCACAAACACATTAACATGTAAGCATTTTCAATATGCTTCAGGGTATGTAAATGTTCCAACAGGGCCTTGAAGTAAAGCGGGTTAGCCCATGAGAGGCTGGTCCCTTTTTCTGCTTGCTTTCATTTACTCCTCACAAGGAAAGCATAGAGGTACTGAAGGTCCGTTGCAGGTGCCACTAAGTAATCTGTGGTCTAAAAGAGTGCTGAAAGCTAGCTTGTGGTTTATCACACACTCAGCACTGGTTTCTTCTCTCTAACTGGATATTATTCATCCTCTTGCCACAATCTTATCTTACACTTGTCTTATGTCAGATATTCGCTGGCACATGTGGCTGGCCCAGGAGAAAAAGCAAGTACATTATTCTTCAGATGACACACACACACACACTTCTAGTATGAGCTTGAAACAAAATATATGCAGTGAGCAGCAGTGCTGCAGGTGGATACGTCTTGAGGAGAGAGGTCAGAGGAGAAGGGCCAGACTGATTTGAGCTGACAGCAAGGCTGTGGTAACTCAAATAAGCACTCTTTACTTATTTGGGGGGGTAACAAAAAAAACAGTTGATCGTCAAGGAGTTAACAGAAAAAATGTGACCTGTTATGCAACTGCCCAGTCTCGCATTAAGGACTGAGTCAGATAATGCATAACGTTATGTAATGGTTGTTCCCAGCGTTGACTCGGCAAGTGGATGCTGTAAGAAATGCAGTGGATCTGCAAGCAGAAATAAAAGAGGGAAACTGAGGGGCATGGGGAACTGATGAGGAGGAGGAAGACAGATAATAACAACATGTAAATTTAGCTAAATTGAAGATTAAGAAAAAGAAGAAGAAGAAGAAGAAGAAGAGAAAACAACGATATATTATAGCAAACATTTATAATCAACTGCTGCACACGCACACAGAAATGACAGGAAATGCAGACTCTGCTTTTCCACTATGCTAAAAACCTATGCTATTCTCCTGAGCACACACTCTGTAAAATAATGTATGGTAGTGAACAGCATGAAGCACATTTATGGCTATATTACAGATATGTGCCAGGAGATGTAATTAGCATGGAAGTCGATATCTTGAACAGGGGGAGAATACCAGCATGTAGACTGTAGGATGTTCACTCTAGACCAGATTTCTCCATCCCTTACTGGGGAAAAAGGAAATGAAACATTGGCTGGGGGTGGATGGTGGGAAAATATGGCATGTCTTTTATTTTGCGTGCAAGGCGGGAAAGTCTCTCCATATTTCTATCTTTATTTTATTGGTTGGATTGTAAAAAATACATCCCAGTAGTGCTGACTGGTTCTTTTATTTGCTGATCTCCACACAGGCAATCCTTCCTCAGCCCCCAAAATAGCAGTAGAGTCATTCATCATCCTTGAACAGAGGGCCTCCATCGCCACCTCCAGCTTCATGACCTCTTGCAGACTATATTTGGAAAGGGGAGGAACACTAAAGAGGGAGTCTCCAGTTTGTGCAGAGAACCACACGATGCAGAAATGCTATTTTATGTACTGTATACTGTTTCTATATTTTATATATGCCATCAAAAAGCTGGTCGTGCACCTTTGAAATTAAACATTTAAAGAGAAAATGCGAAACTTGATTCTTGTTAAAATTCCACTCATTTAAAAGAATTTTAATTAATCAATTTAATGCTTATAACAAAACTATAGCTATTGGTGACACACTAGATACAAAAAAATTGTGCTGACAGATAAAGTATCAAGCCTTGTGTGGGAGGATAACACAGTAGTCAAATGTCTCTCAAAATGGTGTGTGTGTGTGTGTGTGTGTGTGTGTGTGTGTGTGTGTGTGCTTGTTTGTGCATGTGTATGCTCCTCTTTCAAGTTCTTTCTTTCCACAACATGAACATGGGTAACACATTCAGGTCAAAGCATTTGGACATCAGAAAGTGCAAAAGGAATAAACAAATAAATGTCTGCAAACCTGAAATCCAAGTAAAAAATGGTGAAGGTTACGGATGAATAGGATTTATTTGTGGCTATAACCTGCCTATACTGTCCTGAGCTGAGAACTTTTGCTTAGTGCTGTATGGAAGCAAGATGTGGGAAAATTTCAGGCTTGAACTTTTACTAGTATGCTGGGGGCTTGAAAAACCTAAGACAGAAACAGAAATTGTGACAGGATTGAACCTGAATACACCAACACCTGCCAGAGAGCGTCTCAAAACAGCATCTGACTGGATCATATTCACATACTGTACGACATAGAAGTTTTAAAAACAATCAAGAACTCTATTAGAGGTGCTGTGGATGAAAGTATAGTGGTCTGACTTCAATTAAAAATATACACCACGCGCCCAGGTGGAGCAACAGAAAAGCATTCACACTATCATCAGGAGATCATGAGTTCCGATCCGTGGCTGGGTCTGTAGAGAGCAAAATTTGTGCTCTCTCTCCCCTGTCAATCACAGCAAAAACGAATCAGTCATGGGTGTCTCTGAGCTCATGTATATGTAAGAGGGTGGATAGCGCTTTCCTCTGAGTGTTACACTGCCCTGTGATGCAGCGTTTAGAAAATATGCAGCTGGCATGTTTACGTGTCTCAGTCTCAGCTGTTGCAATGATAGGGGAGAAGTGGCTAGTGGGTGACAATTGGCATGTGACCAAACTGATGAGAAAATTTAGGGGGAAAAAATATGCACCATAACAAAGAGATTACTAACTAGCTAACATTCATTTCTGTCTGCTATTTCTGTTTTAGCTTTTAACTCCTACTATCAACCTGCTCATGGACATCCTCTTTCAATATTACCCGTTATAGCCTCTCATTTCAAAACTAGGATGGATAAACTAGGGAACCAGTGTTAAACTTCTCTTCAATCATCCAACTGCCATATAAATTTAATGTAAAAATTGATAGTCTCTCCTGCTGCCAGAATCTTTTCACACTCACCACAGCCACAAAAATGGTCATATTCAAAAGTCTAAAAAATTGCAAGCATATTTCAGCACAGTAAATTAAAGTGTTTTCCAACTGACAGGAGGAATTTACATCTGGTTTTTCTGTGATGATATAGTTTGCATGCACATAATCCACAAATTTTATGGTCTTAATGGAGGCCTCAAGGGGTTAAGTCAAAAAAAGTAATCTATTGTGTATGGTGTGCTTTCTGTGCGGAAAGTGCTGCAGTATATTGGAAAAAATGTACAGCCCCTCTGGGAGAAATGTTTCCATGAAAGTATGTACAGATCTGAGACAATAGGTGAGAGCGAGAGAGAGCGAGAGAGAGAGAGAGAGAGAGAGAGAGAAAGAGAGAGATGACAACCACTTGTCATACCAGTTTAAAAGTAAATAAATTTCAGGGAAAAAAAAACCTTTTCATTATAACCAGCAATCTCATTGCTCCAGAACACAAACACAGATGAGAGTCATTGGCAAACATGCTCTTGTTTTTCTGACCTGATCTCAGTGCTAACTGTGAGGGACATCTGTAGGAGGATTGCGGGGGATTTTTGGATGTGACCATATGCATGATTCTCAGAATGGTAGGCATATAGCTGTCGAATGGTTTGATGGCAGGTTCTTGATCAAACACTTTTTTTTTTTCACTTTGTTTCCTTTGATGCTGAACACTCCCACAGACATGCACGGTCTTATCCGGAGGGAAATCAGTGTTCTAGCTGATTAAGTCCTGATTTAGATCAATATTAACCATGTTGTGGCAATTACATTCACCCTGGGTCACCACAACAGTGTTTACACTGGTATCATAGTAAACTAAACTCTTAAGGGTGTGTGTCTGTTTAACATCATTACACCCTTCTACTATGCTGCTATTGATCTTACTCACACAAACACTAACATTTTTGACACCAACACACAGCTTCGAGAGTTAAAATAGCTACAAGCTTTAAGCTATCATGACGTTCAACCCACAAGACTAATTCTGCAATGGAAAAACAATATATTATCAGAGATTACAGGTCAGTGCTGATGGTAAGGTTGCGTTTGCTACACTTGCTCAGCTTTAGTTCACAGTGTCCCACTGGGGGAGCTGTGCACCATGGCAACTCACACACCAAATCAGAGAAACACTAAACACTCATGGTGTCATGGGACCTCAAATACAGTGCAGGAGCAATAAGGAGTGATGACTGGCTGCTTTAAACCTGTCAATTAAGATGCCTCCAACACCAAGGAAGAAATCAACAGAGGTTTATATTTTGTTTTGTTTCGTGTTTTGTTTTTTCAATAATATAATCCCTATTAGTGCTGTGGAAAAAAATCTACCTAGCACTCCTCATTGCATATTGCACATAGTGTTCTTAGATGTACTACTCACCCAGAAGAAAAGGACTACTTCAATACACGTACTGATAGTTCTGTTTATGTTTTGTGTTTCATATGATTTAATATCTGTATAATGGTATGTGATGATCCCATGTAATAAAAGCAAAATCAGTCAAATCCGTTTTTAGGAATATTTGCATTTTCATGCAGCACAGTGGCAGGATGGTGATTATCCTGATCATCTGATATGAAGAGAGAAAAGAATAGAAAACGAATGAATACAGGAGAGGCAAAAAAGGAGAAGGGAGGAGGAAATTCATCCAGAATACCAAGGTAAATCAGAAACCTTTAGTAATCTGAATGTGAAACTGCCACACCTACTCTGTCTGACCACGTCCTCATAGCAACAGGTGCTTCTAATGTTTGGACTCCATTTGTGATGAGCTAAATCCAGCCTTACCCTGAGGGGAGGGGAGGGGAGAGAAGTTGGCTATTATGTGCACTGTATACTATGCAGACATGAAACAGAGAGCGAGTAAACATATACCTCCTCCACCCACAGCCTCCCCAGCCCAATGTTCTACAATGCTAAAGTTAAATTAAACTCTAACATATGCCCATATACGAATGTTTTTAGTCATAAAAGCAGCAGCATATTGTGACTATGGATTCTGGTGGGGCAGGACAACATTAATAACAGCATAACCTCAAACGAAATTAAGTCAAGAGGCTAACACACTTGACTTACGATATAACCTACTAGCTAATCTTTTTTTTTTTAAAGTAACCCTGTAATAGGCATTTGAGAGTCGACAAGATGAAGTCATACAATGTAACGTCTACGAACATTTGTTCAACTGTGTTCAAGGTAATATCATTAATCGGGGTTTGCATGTTTCCATGCTGTGCTGCTGCCACACAAAATACCTGAAACTAGTCCATGAAAATTAGGGCATCAAAAAACGTGCCTTTTTTTTCTTTTTCTCAGCCTTTGTATGGAGACGTATTCAGACCCCTTCATTTTTCTCACATTTTGTTATGATGCAACCTTATGCTAAAATGCTTAATTTTTTTTTTTTCACATCAATGTACACTCCATACCCCATAATGACAAAGCAAAAAACAGATTTGTGATAACTTTGCAACATCTAAAAGCCAAGCAAATCAACCAAACATCTGATTATATCTGTCAAAAAGTGACATTTTTAATCGTTGGTCATTCATTAGTATTTCAAAGGAATTTATAACGTATGAAGTTGTGAATAAGGACTTTATAATGATGAATATTTGCTGAACAGCTGATGTAAATGGTGGGACTCCACTTGCCCCTATGGATGAGTGGCCGCTGCATAATAGTCTTTTGAAATGTCTAATAGTACTGGTCAAAAGAATGGGTCTTAACCTGGGGGCTTCATAGCTGTGTGATTTCAAATGCTTTGGGATTTCCCAACCATCCTCTACTGAAGGATTGAAGCCCCTTGAATAAATGGCAAAACATCTTCAGGCTTCTATATATTTTAAAATTGCAGCATCATTACCTTAGCATAATGTATAAAGCTTCTAAAAAGCCTTCCAGTCCATTCAGTGAAACTAAACACAACAGGAGCCTGGCCTAAAGAGATTATAAGTACACTCTCACTGACACTGATTCCGTCTCAGTTTCCTGATTCAGGCTGATCAGCAGGCATCTGCTAAGCCAATTAGTTGTGATGGCAGTGGCTCATGCTCAAATGGTGTCCTGCAGCGCAGCACTGGGCAATGCTAGCTATAACAAGCTCAGGAGTCTGTTCCATCAGAGCCATGCATGGGCAATCATTTTATTGCTCTCTAGAGACATGGCCTGGAAATGCCCCACTTCTGGTGATTTTTAATTCATGCCCAGGTGTATAAATAACCAGCTGGTGAAAAGGGGGCTTTCCACTTGAAGAGGCAGGGTAAAAACTGCTGAGAGCACATTGTTCCTGTAAAGCCCTGTTCCATATAAATCCCTGTTTCCATATAACTTCTAATCTGCTTTCAGATTAAATATTAGATTTGTGATAATGTGTGCAACATACTATCGTCTTATTGTGCCCACTAACTATTGGCAATTGACAACAGTATCACATGGCTTTGGAGGGGTGTAGGCTGCAGTGGTTTGAACTCTGGGGGCAAGGGGATTTGAGCTCATTCAGCCACAAGAGCATTACTGAGGTCAGGCACTGATGTTGGGTGAGGAGGCCTGGAACACAGTCGGCAATCCAGTTCATCCCAAGGGTGCTCAGTGGGGTTGATGTCAGGGCTCTGTGCAGACCACTCAAGATATTCCACAGCAGCCTTGGCACACCATGCCTTTATGGACCTCACTATATACAAAGGCATTCTGGACAATTGTGTGTTTCCAACTTTGTGGCAACAGTTTGGGGAAAACCCACACATGTGGGCTGTGATGGTCAGGTGTCCACATATTTTTGGCCACACAGTGTAACTCTCATAAACAACACATTCTTTAATTTTCTTGTTTAAAGCCCCAATTCATGCTTTAAGTAAAGATGTGCATCGAAGGCTAGCACGGCCTTATCTGTTTGTCAAGCATGGTCAGAGTGAGCTAAGATGCATCAGAGAAAAATGTTTTGTTGCCCTGGTCCAATTGCAGACAACATAGACTATTAAAGTTTGTATACAACTACAAAATAGACTAAAAGCAGACATATATTATATAAGATTCAACACAATTTACACTATATGGCCAAAATTATGTTAAATAATTTAATTTTTTATGGCCAAAATTATGTCAAACACCTGACCATCGCACCCACGTGTGATTCTTCCCTAAACTGTCGCCATGAAGTTGGAAGAACACAATTGTATAGAATGTATTTATATGCTGTAGCATTACAATTTCACTGGAACTAAGAGGCCCAAACCTGTTCCAGCACAACAGTGCCCCTGTGCATAAAGCGAGCTCCATTAAGACATGGCTTGCCAGGTTTGGTGTGGAAGAACTCGAGTGGCCTGCACAGAGCCCTGACCTCAACCCCACTGAACACCTTTGAGATGAACTGGAAAGCCAACTGTACCCCAGGCCTCCTCGCTCACCATCAGTGCCTGACCTCACTAATGCTCTCGTGGCTGAATGAGCACAAATCCCCACAGCCACGCTCCAAAATCTAGTGGAAAGCCTTCCCAGAAGAGTGGAGGTTATTATAACAGCAAAGGGGGGAGCAACCTAATGCCTATGGTTTTGGAATGAGCACAAATGGGTGTGACGGTCAGGTGTCCACATACCTCTGGCCATACTGTGTGTTTTGAAGAGTGTTTTCCAAGAGACATTTAAATCATTTAACTAGCCATCATGATAGATGGAATCTATCAGCAGTTCCTGATGCTATTTTCAATAGTCTCAAGCCTACACAATATGCCTATTCATTTATACATGTACACAGACTCATTTCATCAAAGCATTCATTTGTAATTATTAAGTGTTACATTTGCATTTTGACTAACATAGCAGGAAATAAACAGTCAAAAATTGAAACAGTCAGGACTAGTAAAACATCTTGTGAATGAAGTCAGAAATGGTCGAAACCATTTTATCCTTATTCCAAATTATTCACAATATGCGTGTAGGGACTGAATTAAAGTAACAGTGTCCATAAGCGTGATTAAGTTTAAAACAAGCAATCTGCACATCTGTAATTTTCTCCCCATCACCATTAGTTAAAAAAAAGAGCTCTCATATCAGTTAACACGACACTTCATTGGAGTTAAAGTAAGCTTAAACCATGCTGTAGCTGTCTTTGAGCAGTGACAGCAGCCAAAGAAAGCAAGTGGAAAAAAGGCTCAAAGCTGGAACTTCTGAGAGTTTTTTTTAAGTGTGCAGAGTGTGCTGATATATTTTCCATCCATTAGCTGAGTGTGGGGCCTGACACACACACACACACACACACACACACACACACACACACTCAGTCAGAAACATATGGATGAACACAAACATATACAAAAATCACACACACACACACACCAAACACTTGCTTTCCAATTTTCACATCTGTATTTAATTAACTAATGGCATTATAATCAGAATCAGTGTGATCACATTTGATCCCCTGTTCCATTAGTAAGAAGGATCCTGATTCTACATAAACGAAATTATCCTCGGAAAACACCACTACTCATCAATCAGTCACGCTATCCTTACTATGCGGCAATAATTCTATAACGCAGGACATTATTTGAGTTTAATGATAAAGTACATTAATTTGCAGGCTGGTATTATATATGTCACTATAAATGAAACACATCATTTTACTTACCTGCAGGTTGAGGCAGTGATGAGAGTCATAACCAGGAGCAGGATGAGGCAAAGTGGAAAAGAAGAGAAAAAACATCACTCAACATCGGTCACTCGGTTAACACTGATATCATCTAAAAAATGCTACAACATTTGTACATTTAAGATGAGTAAAGTGAGTGATGTGAGTAAAGTCTGGCCGTGTAACTGGTTAAACGGGTAAATATATAAAAGTATCTAAATGACCCTTTAAATATCTATATACCTAAATGAATCTTGAAGGAAAATGTGCTTGTGTTTGTTTGAAAGTTTGAAGATTGTGGTTTAGGAAAAACCAGTCTTCATCAAAACACTGATTTTTGCACTAGTAAAAGTTGATCTGATTCCGTTGGCTATTGTCTTACATATTTGATTGCAAAGTATGCAATCAAGCTGCAGTGATTGTGCATGCCTGTCTTGGGTGTGGGGCTGCTCTCACTGTGTCTCTTCTCATTTGCCATAAAGACACAGAAGAGACAACATGGTTGAGAGATTGATGTTTCTCCCTATATTTCTTCATGTAAAAACGTGAAGATTCATTTGAGGGAATGAGCTGAATGCGTGAAGATATCAGATATGATCGGTTAGCAACATACAAGCTTTTGAATGTCAAATATGATTGGTTGAAGAGTAATAATATGACTATAGCTACATATAATCTTCTGAAAGTCGAATACGGTTGGTTAAGAAGTAATCATATTACTGAACGCATTAGTAGAGTGTTCAGGAGTGGAACCTATCCACTCCTGAATGTCAAACTAAGATTGTTAAAACGCAATGATTTACAAGTTACTATAGCAATATTCACACTGTTGATTATTTAATGTGAATGGGAGAAAAAAAGGAAACAACTAATAATTTACATGTTGATACAACAATATGCAGCCTTTTCAGTTACAAGACTGCGTGTTTTTGTTGTTGTGTTTTTTTTTAACTGGATTCAAGTAAGAAAAAAGGGAGAAACGCAAAAACAGACACATTTAAAAATGATAAGTATGTAAACAAAAGCTGTATGTAAATTTACTGGAAAATGTTTGTACAGTGTGTATTTGAATCTCAATCACCATAAAGACACAGAAGAGACAGCACACAGTAGAGAGTTTGTTATTATCTCCCTTTACAGGGTCACTACACCTGCATGGCAGTTTTTCATGATCCCTCATACACTGCCTTCTGGCACATGTTTATCAATAACCATGGCTCCCCTCTCTATTCCCAGAAAACTCACTGACGTTCTCCCTCATTACATACTTTCTGCATAGCATTTCAGACCGTACTCCACGTTTACACACAAACTTCAGGACAAACTCATATTTTCTAATATTTTGGGAACACTAAGACATAAAATATATACTGAACACACCGTATACTTTATAGTCAAATACTTTTCCCCACACTGCTTTATCTCTCTATATCAAATGAGGAAGATTATGTCAGAATGTCCGTTTCTGCAATGCAAAGAGGCACAGACAGACCTGAGTGCCTTATTATATTTATGCAGAAAAGCAACAAATGATTTACTGATGAACTTCCAAACAGGACTGAACATGAACACGCACAAGAATGAAAACTGTAATGATTACCTACTTTACAGTATAGAAGGTGGAGAGAGAAATAAAGAAAAAAGAACAGATGCCGAGATAGAACAGTAACAAGAAGAGGAGGACACAAAGTACAGGAAACAACAAGCAATAGTCACTAACAAGTTCACATTTTCAAATCTTCCACAAAATGCTCATTGTGGACCAAACTGTAAAATTACATTTGTTATTGTTTTGAAACAAAATCCATCTACTGAACACCTTTCAAAATTCTTGCATATTTTTTTAAACTCTAGTCTTATATACTGTACTTCTATAGCTCTGTTTGCCATGTTCTGCTCTGTTTGACTCTGTACATTCAAGTTCAAACTCATGCAGTTATGCCGTCACACACTGACTTTCAGTCCATTCTAAAAACGGAGTCACTTTTTCTACGGTGTTATTTATTATCAATTAGTGACACAAGAGATGGAAAGATCAGGGTCAAGTTATTTTTTTCTGTTATGGTTAGATTTTTTTTTTTTTTTTTACAGTTACTGTTACAGTTTAAACGATTTTTTTTCTAGCACTTTTCATTTGTAATAGCCTGGTTCCTTATTATATATGGTATTTTCTGTATAATGATGTTTCTAATAAAAACAAATGCTCACACTATTAAACATTACCTACCTATGTCTCCAGCTGTTCGTGTATTCTGTAGTGTGTTATCACTGCTCTGGTTGACAGTGTATTCTTGTTACAAGTAGCACAGATGTTTTAATAAAAGAGTATATTCTGTGGTGCATTTTAGTGATGAAATGAACTGATGTGCGAAGCTGCATTTAAATAGAGGGAAGTGAAATCAGTCATGACTAGTGCTTGTTAGTATTTGTAAAAATAAATAAATAAATAAATAAATAACTAAATAAACCCTGTAACCAGTATTCTGTGAAAAACACTGCTGTAGAACAGGGGTGTCAAACACAATTTCAGCCCAGGCCACATCAGCATTGCGTGTGCCCTCAAAGGCCCGTTTGAAAATGTAAGACTAATTTCATTACTCATTCAGAAGTGCCTCTTCTTCAGACTGTTATTGATTTTATATATACAGTTGGGGTCATAAGTTTACATATACCTTGCAGAGTCTGCAAAATGTTAATAATTAAAAAAAAGAGGGAATCATAAAAATTGCATTTGGTTTTTTATTGAGTACTGCCATGAATAAGCTATTTCACACAGCAGATGTTTACATATAATCCACAAGACGCATTAATAACTGAATTTACACAAATGAACCAGTTCAAAAGTTTACATACGCTTAATTCTTAATACTTGGATGATCAAGGAATGTTTTTATGTTTTGTGATTGTTCATGAGTCCGTTGTTTGTCCTGAGCATTTAAACTGCCCACTGTACATTATTTGGTTTTCCAGCATCTTCTGCATATTTGACCCCTTTCCAACAGTGGCTACAAAAGATGCAATCATTCATTGATTCTCAAGAAGGCAACACAATACATTATGGGAAATATGTATATATCTTATGTAGCTTCTGTAGTGCTAATTGAAAAAAATAAGATCTTTAAAGGAAATAATAACAATTTTCACTGATCATCGTTAGCTGAGGGGCCACATGAAATGAGGTGGTGGGCCGGAGGCCTTATGTTTGACACCTGTGTTGTAGAAATTCATACAGGGCTATATTCAGAGCTGGTGACTTAAGTCCAAAAATTATGTCAGTATTTATGTGGGGAAAGTTGCTACATGCTTAAGTCAGTTTTCTGGGCTCTTCATTTAGATTATGCATATTACCTGATCACACCTTCAAGATTGTCAGATTTTTATTCAGTAGAAGCATCCGAGATGGATTTTTTTCAACAGTGTCTAGACTACAGCCATCAAACACAAGCACATTCCTTTAAGCCCCAAAAAAATAAAAAATAAAATCAGGGATTGGAAATGTGGACTGAAGAAGGAAATTGTGTTTTTTCTTCCAATAACAATAGCAAAAAAGTAAGAGATAATTTAAAAAATAAAGGTAGAAATAGAGAGTAATATAATGGCATATGAATGAGAAGATGCCAAACATTGAAATAAATATTTAATAGGATTGTAGTATATTTCCACTATATAGGTGTATGACTAGTCCTAATTAAAACTGTCACAGTAATCACTGCAAATTTGGTTTAATTTAACAATATGGCTTTCACTCTTTTCATCAGCTTACAAAATAGCACCTGATCCAGCAGGCACTACTACTGCATTTTCCTTCTCATACTGAGCTCTGACAGTTAATTGTGCGCAGAACGGAATGTTATTGTCTAAAGCAAGCATTCAGACATATCAAGGTCTGGCTTTAACTGATGACAGTGAGTGAGCTGGGGGGAGGGAGGCAGTAGTCAGATGGTGAGCTACTTATGTATACACAGGACTGAGAGAGCTCAGGTTTGTTTGACTGTATGAAGGCTATGGGCTGTTGTTGTGCTGAGAGACACATGAACTACGTAATGGAATCTCTGCAGTCTCATGTCTGACTAGCACAGAGCTGTCCCATCCATCCTCAGACAAGGGTCTGGACGTCTGGACACAATCACGCTCGCACAAATCTTTACTTTCTCACACAGACATGGGAGCTAAGACAACACGCAATCCACTGCAGAGTATGTATATAATTATATACGTGCGCACACGGACAGCGCACGCATCCGTATAAGAGGGTACATGCGTATATGATGACTCAGTGAAGAGGTGCTCATCATGGTCTTTTGGCAGGAGCGGATCAGACACGACAGAAGATAACGGGCTTCACAGATGCCTACGCTGACACTCTCTGTGAGAAACACCGGGGAATCCTAGAAAGACTCAAAACTCCAAAACGAATGGAGTAAACCTTCCTAAGTATGCTTTTCCTTTACATCACATTCCATAAAAAGAGAGAGAGAGAGAGCACTTAGGGCATTGAGGATCCGGGTTAACATGACAGCTAAAAAATATTAAGCAGCAAAGTGCTCCTACTGCGTAATCCACTACAATGAGGCACGACAAGAAGAGGCGTTCATCAACTGCAGCAAGACAATCAAGACATGCGGGAATGTGTGTGAAAAATAATCAATAAAACAGAGACAGAGTGTACTGAAGAATGCACACCCAAGACACAAACGAAAGCCGCTGACAGAGGGACTTTAATGAACTCGTGTCTCACATTATTTAAAAAAAAAAAAGACCAGTTCAAAACGGAGTGTCTTTACTATAAAAGTTCATTACTAATGTCAGCTCCTAGACAGATATCACTGGCCTGCCCATGCACTCTGCTGGCACATAAAATGCTGAAACACTGGCAGACTGTTCACATTAATTCATCAATCAACCACTTTTTGGAACAATGTTTCTCTCAGTTTCCATAAACCCCCTGGCAAATTAGATTCACTTATGGGTATTAGATTAATGAAGAAAGTATGTGTATTGCACCACCCATTAGCTCATCTCTGGTGCTTCTCCTCTACTTAGAAGCATTCGCTCTTTACAATAGCAATCTCTCAGCATACCCATAGAGACAACTAATGCACTGGAAGACACACACACACACACACACACACACACACACACACACACACACACACACACACACACAAGAAACCAGACAGAGAGAGAATCTGAACTATCATTATGTGAGTCAAAAAACAAAAACAAAAACAACAACAAAAAAACAAGAGAGCAATGTGATATAGTTTGTATGTGATGTATCTAAAATGCATTTGCATAAGAAAAAAGATGGTCATTAACACAGTTCAGCAATTATTCAACGAGTTCCAGGCCACTTTCACACTTATTAGACCATTTACATAGTCCAAATTAGAACGAACTTGCGAAACAAAATTTATCATTCTCTCCTCCAAATTGACATTAAGAACTGTATTAAAACTATATATTAATGCCTTTCAGAATAAGTGAATTTCATATATTCCAGTTTCAGTTCAATTTCTTTGTTTTTTTTTTGTTTTTTTTTTTTTTTTACTTTATACAAACTACACCCTGTTCTCCTTCAAATTAACATTAAGAACTCTATTTAAACTATATATTAATGTCTCGGTTTCAGTGTCTTTCATGTGTTTCAGTTCAATTTCAGTCACTTTTTTTCCATTGCTTGTGACTTTTTGAGTCTGAATGAAGAAGGAATGTCTCAGCTGTCTGCGATATAGCTTAATTATTTTTTTCTAATATTTAAGCGTTGTGAATCTAGTCAGTGTGTCAGATTTTTTTATTTTAAGAAAAAAAAAAGCTCTCTAAGATTAGAGAGATGAACGTGAGAGATGATGAATATCAGTAAGCAGGAGACTATTTTTACATTCTGTCTTATGTTCATTCATGTTAACTTTCGATAAAGCGCACATTTTAAGACAGGGAGATGATGATTTACTCGCGCTTCGGTGCTGCTGTGTTGAGTCAGCAGGCGCGCTCTATCCGCTCACACACTATAAAAAGCAAAACAGCATTTAATGTTTGAATTTCGGGATTAAAATATAATTTGGAAGCCGATACTATCTTCACAAGCAGCTCATTATGACTCAGAATATTAGAGCGCGTCACACAGCCTTGTGTGAATAAGATCAGTGCCGATGCGCTGCAGGGCCCAACGCCAGTCAGCGCTGCAGCGCTGTTTGTGGAATTAAACTCTAAAATAAAGACAGACTGTTTGAACCGGTGATTTCTTTTTTCACGTCTATTGATGTATTTCATAATTTGATCTGAGATGAAGCAAATACATTTGTGCGGGAATTTCTCGCATTAAAAAAGTTAAACTTACGGGAATGGTTTAAATTATGCGCAATCCCCGCAATCCCGTGCCGAAATTCAAGCCCTGTAAATGCTTTTATTCATTGCCCAGATATATAGAAATGGAGAAGGTAAACAAACCGTTGTCAAATCTGAGCCAGTGCTAAATAAATAATTAAATGATAATATAAATAACAAACAACTAGCTCAAAAAAGTCAGAGTCAAATCACCTTTTCACTGCAGTTGAACCGGGGTGGAGGTCTTTTTCCTTTTTGGAAGAGGTTTTTTTCTGGCCCGCACCCAAGTGCAATTACTGTGTTCACACCTGCGCAAACAAACCACACTGACGGGTGTTCACGCACCACAGTTCAATTCAAACCACTAGATGCTGCATATGTAAATGCGCTCAGACTTACAAACTATCAATTCACCCATTCTCAAGTAACAATATCAGTATGGATTCACTCAATTTTCAATTTTATCTGTTTTCCAAATATCAAAAATATATAATGGTATAATTAAGCAATATCACATGAGCAAGAGTGCAGTTAAATTGAATATCAGAACTGCTGTGATTTGCTGCAGGGCAAGTGCTGTAGGTAATCACAGCTGTGTGATCACAACTTCTTCCTTTTCATCTTCAACTGATGAGCTTTCATATTTTAAGCTAAAAGTTATATTCCTGAAGAGTACTGTTTACCATGTCCGCTGATGATGTCACTAACACTATTGTAGTAACTGTTTCAAACTAGGACGTGGAATTTTGCGTGCTGAATACAGACGAGCGGAGTGATACACACAGTGAAACGTCCCAGTGCAGTTGTAGGAAATATAGGCATTCTTGGAATGCCGCTTGACTAATCAAATTAGTGGACAGGAACTAACTGTTGTAAAAAGATTTAAGAAGTCACACAGGTTTGTACGCTAAGAACATGCATGTCCTTAGTGTCCCGTCTCTCTTGTTTCCACGATCCACCATCTTTTCTTTTTTCCAACATACATATTCATAGGTCTCTACACTAGGTGATACATTTCAGGATTTGGAGTTTGTCACTGAATCACTCTAAAGGCAAACACCCAATGCATTTCTGAATCATATTTAGATGTGGGTCTGACTGGCATGGAAAGCAGCAGATAAGCATTGATTTTAAACAGCATTTCAGCCCCATGAGATGTGAGCCCACTCACACCGCACAGTGGTGCATGCAGAACACATGAAATCGCTACGCTACGGGTCTGCTGTGAATAGTGTGAAAATGGTAAGTACTAGGCACTACATGGTGTTTCAGTATTATCTTTAGCAAGTTTGCACAGGCCAAATGAAATAAGGCAGCAGGCCGTATTTGGCCCGTTGGCCTTGACTTAGACAAATGTGGTCTATAATACGGTACTAGCAGGTTAAGCACTAGATGTCATTAATGTCTAGTGACATTCCAGGGCCAACACAAGATTTTTCGCAACATATGTTTTTTTTAGACTTATAAAGCTCTGCATTCCTTCATACAAACACAATAAGCCAGCTAACTGCTGACTTTAATGCAAAATAATGTGATTATGATGAATGACATTTCTGTCAAGGTGCCAGATAGTAACCCATTTTTCATCCAACAATTATGCAGCTTGTCTGCAATGGCTTTTACTGCTTGTTTCAGGGGTGTCAAGCTCAAATTCTGCCTGGGCCACATCAGCATTTTTGTGAGCCCTTGAATGGCCGTAAACTATGGCTATTAATTTTTAAATATATTATTATCTATGCCATTGATCAACATCAATAATCTAGACTCTGAAAGTAAAATAGGATGTTTCTATGAAGAAGAAGAGCTAACTGAAACTATTCAACTGTGCACAATTAGGTGATAGCATTTATTATACTGACTAAAGTCTTTACATTTACAGAATTTAGCAGTCTCCCTTATCCACACCATCTTACAGTAGTAAGAGCTTTGTAGTCACTATCAAAAACATCCTCATGCTAGTTTACTAGGTCAGGGATTGAGAGTACCATCCCAGCTTGCTGGGAAGGTTAGCACAACATAAAAAGAAAACTAAAGGATTTTTTTTCAAATAATGGATAAACAAAGTGCTAATTTAAGTGCTTAGTCTCCATTTCAAGACAGCCAGCGACTGAGCTGCAGACAGTCAGGGGAAGTTCATTCCACCACCTGGGGTCCAGGACGGAGAACAGCCTTGATGCATGTCTTCCTTGTACCTTGAGAGATGGTACGTTTTTTTATATCTCTTTTCTAAATATAAAAATATATAATATTAAGAAAGAGATCATGCACACTTATCTCTCTTATTTTGGGATTAAAGTCAATCACTAAATCACACTAAAGGCCAACACCCAACATGTTTCCGAATTGTTTTTAGATACAGTTCTGACTGGCATTGAAAGCAGCAGATAGGTGTCCATTTAAGCCAACATTTCAGCACTGTGAGGTGTGTGAAGCCCATGCATACTATAAAGCGGTGCATACGGAACACAGGCATTGTCTAGTGTGAAAAGGTTGAGTAGTAGGTACAACAGGCCGTTTCAATACTTTACTTTTGCAGCGGGCAGTATTTAGTATATACAGTATGTTGTAAATAAACCTTTCTCACTGTAGACTACACACCGATCAGCCATAACATTAAAACCACTGAAGGTGAATCACTGACAAGTGAATAACATAGATTATCTCGTTAGAATGGCAACTGTCAAGGGATGGGATATATTAGGCAGCAAGTGAACAGTCAGTTCTTGTAGTTCATGTGTTGGAAGCAGGAAAAATGGACAAGAATTTGAGCGACTTTGACAAGGGCCAAATTGAGCTAGATGACTGGGTCAGGGCATCTCCAAAACGGCAGGTCTTGTGGGGTGTTCCCAGTATGCAGTGGTTAGCACCTACCATAAATGGTCCAAGGAAGGACAACTGGTGACAGGGTCATGGCTGCTCAAGGTTCATTGATGCACGTGGGTGTGAAGGCTAGCCCGTCCGGTCCAATACCACAGAAGGGCTACTGCAGCACAAGCTGCTGAAAAAGTTAATGCTGGCTATGATAGAAAGGTGTCTGAACACACAGTGCATCTTAGCTTCCTGCATATGGGGCTGCATAGCGGCAGACCAGTCAAAGTGCCCATGCTGACCCCTGTCCACCACCGAAAGCACCTACAGTGGGCAGGTGAACATCAGGACTGGACCATGGAAGAAGGTAGCCTGGTCTGATGAATAACACTTTCTTTTACATCATGTGGATGGCCGGGTGCGTGTGCGTCACTTACCTGGGGAAGAGATGGCAGCAGGATTCGCTATGGGAAGAAGGCAAGCTGGTGGAGGCTGTGTGATGCTCTGGGCAATGTTCTGCTGGGAAACCTTGGGTCCTGGCATTCATGCAGATGTTACTCACAACTTACAGGACCTAAAGGATCTGCTGCTAATGTCTTAGTGCCAGACACTACAGCGCACCTTCAGAGGTGTTGTGCAGTCCATACCTTGACGGGTCAGAGCTGTTTTAGTGGCACAAGGGGGACCTGCACAATATTAGGCAGGTGGTTTTAATGTTATGGCTGATCGGTTTTAAATACATTCCCCTTTGCTTCTGCTCCATTGTTCCTCATCTCTCTCAACTACCACATCAGAGCACAGAGACAGCCTGCATATTCCCTCATGCATTTTTCTTTTATAGTTCAGTTAGGAAACCATGAGTTGTCACAGTTAATTATTTGATTAGACTGAACATCACTTGCTCCATCAGCCTTTCTCAAATAATTCACTTTCTGGTCTATCCATCAGCAGTTTCTAATACCCACTGTCCTTCAGATTCATCAATACATACACTATATGGCCAAAAGTATGTGGACACCTGACCAGTACACCTATATGAGGTTTGTTGGACATCCCATTCCAAAACCAGTGATATGGAGTTGGCCACCCGTTTAAGGCTATAATAGCCTCCACTCTTCTAGGAAGGCTTTTTACAAGATTCACAAGAGAATTGTGGGGTCAGGCAGTAATATTGGACAAGAAGGTCTGACTTGCAGTCAATGTTCCAATTCATGCCAAAGGTGTTCAATGGGTTTGAAGTAAGGTCACTGGAATTTCTCCACACCATGTCTTTATGGACCTCACTTTGTGCACAGGGGCACAGTCATGCTGGAACATGAAAGTGCCTTTCAAAAACTGTTGTCACAAAGTTGGAAGCATACAATTGTCTAAAATGCTGTTGTTTGCTATAGCATTAACATCACCCTTTACTGGAACTAAAGGTCCGAGCCCAACACTGCAAAAAAAATGTCATCTTAGCAAGTGATCATATCTTGAATATAGTCAAATTCATCTAGCAGTTCTTATTATAAGATTAATTAAAAGTATTTCTGGACATTATTACTCATTTCAAGCTTGTAGTTTTCTTATTCTACCTGCAGATAACTTCGCTTCTTTTTAGAAATACATGCTTAAAATAAGTAAAATTGTCTGCCAGTAGAACAAGACTATTTCAAGCTTGAAATGAGTACAAATGGCTTGAAATGGGTTCAATAATCTTATATTTGGTTTATTGTAATCTTATGATAACTATATTCAAGATATTTCCACTTGATAAGATGTCATTTTTGGAGTGAAACCCTGAAAAACAGCCCCAGACCATTATCCCTCCTCCACTAACTTTACTGTTGGCACTATGCATTCCGGTAGGCAGCATTCTCCTGGCATCCACAAAACCCAGATTTGTCCATTAGACTGCCAGATAGTGAAGCATGATTCATCACTCTAGAGGAGATGTTTCCACTGCTCCATAGTCCAGTAGCAGAGTGCTTTACACCACTCCATTTGACGCTTGCCATTGCACATAGTGAACTTAGGCTTGTGTATAGCTGCTCGGCCATGGAAATCCATTTCATGAGGCTCCCAAAGCACAGTTCTTGAACTTGAACTCTGCAGTGAGTGATGCAACAGAGGACAGGCAATTTTTACATGCTACAGATTCAGCATGTCCCACTCTGAGAGTTTGCATGGTCCACCGCTTCATGGCTGAGCCGCTCTTGTGCCTAGATGCTTCCATTTCACAATAATAACACTTACAGTTGTCCAGGTAAGCTCTAGCAAGACAGAAATTTCACTAACTGACCTGTGGCAAAGGTGGCATCCTATGGACAGTGCCATGTTTAAAGTCACCGAGCTCCTAAGGATGACCCATTCTACTACCACTGTTGTCTATTGAGATTGCATGGCTATGTGCTTCATTTTATGCACATGTTGGTTGTGCCTGAAACACCTGGACTCAATATTCAGGAGGAGTATCCACATACTTTTAACCATATAGTGTACATGGACATATCTTTCTAGTCCCCTCTTCTGCCAAGCAATCTTAAGTAGCATGAATATATCTGATCATATAAACAAAACTCTTAATGTCATTGTGTTTTGTGGTACTAAAAAGTACATTATACCACAGCACTGTCGAATTCACGATTATGATTGATCAGAAGGTGTTGATTAATTTTCTAATCAACAGCAGCTCTGACATGAGTGCCAGATATAATTTAAATCACAGGTGTACATTAATGCACGCTTTCTAATACGTTATCATTTCTACAGGAACAGCTCATCCACTGGGATTCGGACATGCCACCCAGGCTAAGTTTAATTAAAAAAAAAAATCGATGGAAAATCTTGTTCTTTAACAAAGAAAAAAATTATGTTAATTGATATGGTGAAACTTTCTGTAAGATGATGTTTATTTACCAATTATGGAAGGAGTCTCCAGCGTCAGTGCTTTGTAACAGACAGAGGTCAGGCTGTTCCTCTGCGTTTTCTGCCGTTTCTCTGTAACGGACTGCATTTTTTTCCCTGTCTTATTATTATTATATCTGTTTTATGCCTTACATATTTATTACACTGTCCAGTCATCATGGATGACAAGTACTCTTATTTTTACAAAAACATGAACTGGAATGAAACATCAAACATCTAACCAGAAAGCTGCAACCGGCATCCTGCTACTGCACGTGACCCTTTCTGGCAGTCCTCTTTATTAGTCCTGGGCCTCAAACAGGTGACCCTGCAGAGCCTCTGACCTTCCTGCACCTCAGCACCTCCCTCTCACAGCCTCACAGAGATCACCTAAGCCTTTCCACACCTGTTGCATCTGGAAAGGATTCTGCTACCCTGCTGCTATTCTATTACACGGCCCTGTGACAGCCTTTGCTGCCTGGACACACACGTGCTTTAATGGCCAGCGCAGGCCCACACCAACCTCTCGTTATGCAACCAGCACTCCACTTTATGTGTCCGTTTTCCCGGCCACCAAGCCTGTGAATCTGCTAGTAAAACACCCATCAGAAACATGAGTGTGGAGAGCTGACAAGTGGGTCAGCCAGCTTTGGTCCAGCTGTGTAGAACTGGAGGTGAAAGGGCAGAATAAGTACAACCTTGCGCCAATGCGCACAGAGCTACAGCATTATGAATCTGTTATTACAGAAACTCAAAATAAGGCTACAATATGTCTCAATGCTCATTTATAGAGGCACATAAATACTTTAGTGCGTGATTATAAAGTGAGTGTCTAGGTTTCAGTGAATACAGACTACTTATGGTTAAAGTGTGTCTACTTACAGTTTTATAGTGATCTCAAAAGGACAGTTACTCACAGTATTATATTATGTTCTACCATCATGCACATTATGAGTTTTGCTCTGACAGGTTTGCAGAAGTTCTTGTAGAGAATATTGGTGTAGTGTGGGAAGGATGAAAATCAGCACTTGGCTGAGCCAGAGCGTGTGCACATAACGAAGGCGGAGTTCTCTCCAGCTGTGGGACAGACCTGCAGGGTCCAGGACAGAGTCTGTACATCAAAGCTGGCCAAAGGAACGACACTTGGCCAGCTGGAGGAGGGAGGATGGCTGATGTTATACTCAGCCATTCTCCCAGCAAGGCAGCAGTTTCAAGCAACACACTGTTTTCAACACTTATGAAGGACGTTACACTCCATATAACTGTAGTGTCTGCCTTTATTTATGATAGAAATCATAGAAGAATAAGAGTTTTCTTTGATATTGCCCAAATTTCTGTGCACATGAAACACTACATTACATAAGCAAACATGCCTGAAGCACTTACAGTTCAAACTAACATCAAACAAACATAACAAGATCAAACAACATTTATTGATACTGTAGACTACGTTATCATACATAAAAAAGAGTAACAACTTTTATTTAACTTTTTCAAACAAATGCTTAACAAGCGTATAACTAGGTTTATTATTCAGATTTTTGTCTTTTGTCTACTCAATGTCTTCATGCTCCTCAGTTTATAGCCTCCTCTTTCTCTGAACTCAGAATAACCCTAAGGTGGGAGGAGATAAATTACTTAAATTAGTCTCTTCACTATGGCTATTTGTTTTGTCTGTTGTGGTATATTTGACTCATTAAAGTTTCACAAGCTGAGTGAGAAAACAGGGATGGTGTCTGTGCTGTTACAGCCAGTCTCCCCATGCCACTTCTTACTAGGAGCACAATTTTGTGGGCGTATGTGTGTGGGCATGTTTTTATATCTTGGTGGAAACCAAATGTAAGGAAAGTAATATCTGGCAGTTTTGACCTTGTGGGGATGAGGAAAACTGCCACTATTACTTAAAAAATCTAAAAGAGCCAAAGGTTTTTCTTTTGGTTACTAATGTTAAGGTTAGGGCTAGATTTAGACTACATGGCCAAAAGCATGTAGACACCTGACAATTAGACCCATATGTGGTTCTTCCCCAAACTTTTGCAACAAAGTTGGAAGCATAGAACTGTATAGGATGTCTTTGTATGCTGTAGCATTATAATATCCCTTCACTGAAACCAAGGGGCCCAAACATATTCCAGTAGGACAATGCCCTTGTGCAGAAAGCGAGCTCCATGAAGACATGGTTTGCCAAGGCTGGTGTGGAAGAACTCAAGTGGCCTGCTCAGAGCCCTGACTTCATCCCCACTCAACACCTTTGGGATGAACTGGAATGCAGACAGCTCCCTAGGCCTCCTCACATGACATTAGTGCCTGACCTCACTAATCTAACCACTCTTGTAGTGGAATGAACACAAATGCCCACAGCTATGTTCCAAAATCTAGTGGAAAGCTTTCCCAGAGGAGTGGATGTTATTATAAAAGCACATGGGTGTGATGGTCGGGTGTCTACAAACATTTGGCCATATAGTGTATGTGTAATTAATCCACTGCATTAATTAGCTGTATTGATAATTATGTATTGATAGAATGTCCTCGCAAGGAGAGTAAGGGAGTCATGTGTGTGTGTGAGCTTATCTCTTCCAGTGGCTGTCCCTAAATTACGAATATTTGTGATCACACCAAACCCTCTATCTTGATAAGGAAATAGTGTGACAGAGCCACTTCTGGTCTTGTGAAGGCTTCATTTATAAAGTTGGCTAAAGTTAAATAGTAGATGTGGTATATGGCAGATGTGGAGTTGATATGTTTATACCATATTATATATCATAATAAGTGTCATTTTAGGTTAAAGCCGGGTTACATGAAGGCCTGAAGTATTGGGATTCATCAACCATTCTCTTATGGAGTGCCATATGAAGTTTCCATAATAAAAACAGAGCTAATAAACTACGACTAAGCTATAATTTTGCTTACTACTTTGATTAAGCTAGGTGTGCATATGTAGTTTATATCAGCATATGATTTGCACATATGAAAGTCTTTTAAAATGTACTTTTTCTCTGTGTCAGTCTGATCCTGACCTAAGGCATAGAGGTAAATCCTTGTGAAATTGTGTGGCTGTGCACTGCAGCGCCACCGAGACATCTGCTCTGCATTTTGCCTCTCTCTGACAGCCCCATGTCCCCCTTCCTCACAGTTATTTATGCCTTTTTCCATTTGTTCTTTCCCTCTCTGCATATCTCCTTCTTTCACTCTCTTCTTTCATCTTTTTGGGACCACCCCCTCCTTCTCACATCCAACTGACATGATGAATGTGAACCACTGTGACCTGACTCTAGTTGAGTGTTGTTGTGTTGTGAGTGTTTGTGTGAGTGTGTCTGGGGTTTGTAGCAATTGTGATTCCTCCTAGGCCAAAGACTAGAATAAATAATGAAATAGATTGATGCTTGGATGGCACAATTAGGTTTGTGTTTGTGTGTGTCAGCAGCAGCTTGTGACCATAGATTATGGTGGGCAGGACGACATTAATAATGACATAGCCTCAAATAAAATTAAGTCATGAAGATATCTCACTTGACCTTCTGCTATATGCTACAGTCTAGTCAATCTTTAGTGTAACCCTGCAATGAGCAGTTGAGAGGCAACAGCTTGATGACAGTGTACAGTCTAGCAGCTCATTTTGAGCATACCTTTGTTCAACTATGTTTGTTTCAGCTGGTGTGTTTGCCAGGTTTTAGCAAAAACCACACAAAAGACTTGAAACTAGCCCAAACAATTCAGGCATTGGATACGGAGACGCAGTCATCTTCTCAGCCTTTGGAAACAAGGTTACTGTGGTGCACAAGCATTTCTGATATATGGACATTATCCACACCATAATCCCCCTAACTTGCTCTCAATTTTTGCAGTATATCTTACAACAATCATGTTTCTGTACATCATAGACACACTATCTGAATTTACACTTTGCTGCTGTTTGCAGAAAGGTATTCAATTTAATATTGATCATTTGCTATAAAATAAGATCTTGGCAGCCGCAGACTATTTTTAAACCACCCCAATTTGCTGTGAAAAATCCAAACCTGGCAACCCTGTCTTGTCTACTGGTCCTCTTCCACTAAACATATTCATAGAGTGAGCATGGGGCAGCATAATGCTGTGTTTGACTTATTTCAGAAGTGAGAAGTAAGAACTCTGAATCAGTTCTCTCTGGTTTTTCCTATTCAGTGGTCGGAAATTTACGAGTTATGAGTTTTAGCCCGAATGCAACATGATTCCTGACCCAATGGGCCTCTATTAGCGCTTGTTGCTGTTCCCATTTCTGACCACTAGTATGACGCTAAATGGAGCACACCTAGAAAAGCAAGCAAATCAGTGGAATATCGACTTATATCTGTCAAAGAGAAATATTTTTTTGAACCTTTGGTCAGGTAAAAGAGGTAATTAGTATTTCGAAGTAATTTAAAATGTATGGAGTTGTGAATGAGGACAATGAAGAATATCTCTCACTCTGTCACTCTATGATGAATATCTGTTGATATTCAGCTGATATAAATGGTTGGGCTCTGCCCCACCTGCCGCTATGGACGAGCCGCCACCGATGTGTGGGTGTTTGTGTGTGAGTGTGAGGGAGCGGTCCCAATCACAATTCCTTCTTCCAGCTATTCATGAGATCCACTCACATGTTCATGGGCTGATTAATCCTCTCTTCTCTACAGGTGAACAGCTTTCATGCTGCGCATTGCTCTTAGCTTCCCTCTGTCAATGACACACCCCTTATGCTTTATATCTGTTTTGGTGTTTCTTAGTATGTTGCTAATACTCTCATAATTACTCTCCACCATTCCTAAATGATATAATATATTTTAAAATAATGCTCTAGCACAAGATGGTGTCAGAAAGTTTTCCTGCAATCAGATCGTTTCATTAAAAATAATAAAATTAGCAATACTATAATTGGGTACAGGAAATGTTAAAAGAGCATAACAGTTTATAGCATAGTACTGTCACCCTTCTTTCAGTTGCCACGTCGAGAATGCATACCTTTCTACTTAGTGAATCAGTATCACAGCTGTTCTCAAAGCTCAGACGCCTATAACATTACTTTAAAATACAGCACAATTATTGTTCGTTAAAGTATATTTTGGAATAAATCCAACTATCCATTGTCTGTGGCCATCCTTTAGTGAGGCAGCCTGGAAAAACACAAATGAAGTCAGTTGAGCTCACAACGAGTTAGTGGCTCAGCTGAAATTGCTGATTACAGAGAGCGCAGCGTAGCACAGAAACTTCTCTATAGCTTCATGATGATAAAATCCTCGCGTAATGATGGATGGAGGGTTTGATGTCTGCAGCAGCATCTTAATGGCAGATTTTAATGCCATGCTCAACTCCGGCCTCATGGCGTCTGAAACGATGCCACTTTGAGCTGCCATGTGACTCTAAACTAGCTGAGTATGATCTGGTGTGGTCTTGTGCACACCTCTCCACCTGATGTCAAAGTGTTAAAGGAACAGTAAAGCAAAAGGAAAACTTTTTTCCAGTGTAAACTTTTGCAGTTGTCTGTAGAATTGACTTCATCTATTCTGAAATAGTTTCAGAGTAGTACATTTAGCTGCTTTCTTCACCGTCTGCATTGCTGGTTTTTTTTCCCCCACCACCTGACTAGTCAACACCCTCACAGCAGCGACCAGCGAATGTATTAGACAGGATGCCAGTTTTGTACTTGACTGGATGCTTTTGCAAACAGTATTAAAATCTTTACTTAGGAACACAAATCAATAAAGAATTCCTTCAAAATTTAAACTGACCAAAAATTTAACACATACAATGCCAAAGCATGTATTCATTTCTGACAAAAATGAAACAGAAATGAAATCATAGATAAAATTCCACAGTGGATCGTAAGTCAGGGCTACAGCGGATACATAATTACAATGTCACTTGAATAAAGGGCACCTAGGAAAGCTTCCTGCTTTTTATAACTTACTCATTATTATAGTCTGTTCAGCCTGCAGTTTAGTAACACACCAAATTGAACAGGCCATAATATTTGTCTTATTAACTCAAAAGACATCCGTGCTTTTCATTTCAACGCCCCACATCATTCAATGCACGCACATACACACATGCAGACGAACAGTGACTAAAAAACAGCCCGCCTACTATACGCAAGTAGTCACCATATGACATATGGTGGGGGTAAAGTATTTTTTTATGACAGGTGTTTTGTACATAGTTCTTGAGTGCTCTACAAAAGCCATTCATTACTTCAGCAGCTATGAGATTAAGATCTCCTCTCGGCTCTGAGCCTTGTATACCACTGTGTCCTGCTCTTCCTCACAGGCGCTACATAAATCAGGGTGGTGATATTAAAAATAGCTCCACAGTAATCAGTTGACTCAACAGTTTTTCATGATGAACAGGAAAAAAAAAGGGAGCGCCAGCCAGGAGCGGCTCAGCCTGCAGCTGCCCACGTGCTTACATCGCCTCCTCTAGCATAGTCTCCTTAATCACGGTGCTAATTAGCTAATTAATCACCCACTTCAATAACCTTTCCCCTAGGTGCTCTCTGTTCACAGGGAACACCCCAAGTGCTATTTATATGGAGGTCTGAGAAACTGGAACACACACTCTCAAACACACACAAACACAAACACGACCCAATCTGGTTCTTTTGCCTCGAGCATCTGTTTGTGTGTCTGAGTTTGTATCTGTGTGCCTTGACAGGATAGATGAGGTGAGTTTGTGAAGTGGTGACATATCCTCCTGTCTCTCTACAATGGTGTTGCAGTTCATCACAAATCTCAAATTACACACACAAAGCTGTGTCGCTGCCAGTGACAACACATCACTTATAGTCATAACACCAAAACCATGGCAACCAAACAGAGCACGCTCGATATTAGTGTCATGTGGAAAAACATTTAAAAGCACTTCCAAACCACCTGGATGAGGACTTACTGTGCTGTTCAGAAAATATCTTGAGAATTAGAAAAGTAATATGTTTACATGAAGAACTGCAGCTATAATAATATTTGACACTTTCGACTTGCCATTCAGGTCTTGTCCACACTAATGCAGATACATTTCAGGACACATACATGACTCCATTTTGGCTTACTGTTTCTTCAACCACTTAAAAATGCCTATAGGGCCAAATTTAAAAATGATGCTTTCATGCTTTAATGTGGATATTAAAAATCTGTCGGTCTGCCATCTACCAATTGCCATTACATCCAAAACAAGTTCATTTGACATTTGTCACTTTTTTACAATTGGATAGAGCAATGTACCAGCATTCCTGTTTTACCTTTTAAGGAAAAACCTATGTTCCCCAAGTTTAATCTTATTATATTATTGCAGTTTTTGGTGTATTATTATTACTGGTATGTTCTTGGATTGCATTATGTCTCACTTTGGATAAAAGCATCTGCAAGCTTGAATAATTGTAAATGTAACTGTAATATGACTTGTCTCTCAGCTGAGCTGGGAAGCTAGTGTGGGAGAGGGAGATAACTCTATATCAAATTACATAATGACCCACCTTATTACTTAATTGTAAAGAGCTTAAACAGTGCCTCGAACCATTGCTGTTTTACAGGCTTAATTTGCACTGGCGGAATGCGACATACCCTTTGTGTCATACAAAACAGCTCTAAACAGGATTAAAATGTCAAGAGCAAGATCAAAAGCAGCCATGCAAAGCCCGAAGTCACTAACTCCACATATGCCCCAGCTGTAGCCGTGTCTGTGAATCAGATCCCTCTGGACACAGGCACATTTTACGGGTCTGTTGTCTCCAAATCCTCCTGATAAAAACACTGAAGCTCAGAGCTGAAGGCAGGGCAAGAATGAGTGCAGAGCTATGTCTAGGTGAACAGAGAACCACGCTCTGGACTCACACCTCACTGACCACTCACACTCGCACCTGGTTCAATACAGACAACCTGACACCACCAGAGAGTCTTTCTGACTCTGCTCCATGTTTCTGTGTGCGCTCACACATGTAGGGGTTTCAAAATATACTTATCAAACACATTTGGTTTTAAAATGTGATTCACAGCCATTTAAAATCCTTGATATACACACACCTGTGACTGCATCACAGTAATTGAATTCTGTATTGTTTAAGGTTTTAAAACAATAAAACTGTTACAGTGAAGTCACTGTTCTGTCCATATAATGCCCGATCACCGATCAGCCATAACATTACAACCACCTGCATAATATTGTGTAGGTCCCCCTTGTGCCATCAAAACAGCTCTGACCCTTCTAGGCATGGACTCCACAAGACCTCTGAAGGTGTGCCGCGGTATCTGGCACCAAGACGTTAGCAGCAGATCCTTTAAGTCCTGTAAGTTGTGAGGTGGGGCCTCCATGGATCGAACTTGTTTGTCCTGCACATCCCACAGATGCTCGATCAGACTGAGATCTTTGAGACTTGGAGGCCAAGTCAGCACCTTAAACTCTTTGTCATATTCCTCAAACCAACAATTTTTGCAGTATGGCAGGGTGCAGTATCCTGCTGAAAGAGGCCACTGCCATTAGGGAATACCGTTGCCATGAAGGGGTGTACTTAGTTTGCGGGTCATTCCATCTCAAGTGGCTGCTTTACCATTTTTAATTTTTCTAATTTTTTGAGTGATTACCTCTATGTATTGGCATTGCAAAACCACCATTTAAAAAAAAATTTTTTTTATTATTATTTCACTTGGTTTAACCACAATGGCCACATGGCACACAACAAATTTTGGTTATACAGCTATTTACGGAAACCTCAATATCTCAGCTCAGGATGGTCTTAGCTCCTTGGAACAAAAACTGTGTACATACCTAAAAGAATGATACATATATAAACATTCTTGCTCTGACACAGAACTTAAGTCCTTATGTAATGCTCAAGATTACTCACAGTTCCATTATTAGGGTCAATTTATAATGGGAAGGGTCTCAGTCTTAATTTTTAGGGGGTGCCTAGTATAGTGTGCATGCAGAACATTTCAGGTGTGAGAATTCGCTTTTTTTTTTTTAAGGGGGCGAGAAAGTGCAATTTAAAAAAAATTCCCCTCACTGTTGGGTTGAATATCGAATCTCTCAGCGGTTATGGTTAATCCAAGTGAAATTAAAAAAAAAAAAAAGGAGTTTTTCCTGCTTCCAACACATCAACTGACTGTTCACTTGCTGCCTAATATACCCCACCCCTTGACAGGTGCCCCTGTAACGAGATAATCAGTGTTGTTCACTTCACCTGTCAGTGGTTTAATGTTATGGCTGATTGGTGTATATGTCTTAGTTGCTTAGTAATCAAACCTTACTGTTAAACAGAGTATATTACACTGTGGAGGAATTGTTTATTGCAAATATTATTAATAATAAATGTAATTATTTATTGAACAGTAGATTATTTATCGTATTGTTTTTATAACATTTTTATAAAATCAGTAAGCCACTCGAGGGCATGGGTTACAGTGATTTCTCACACGTAGTCACAGGCAGTGTCAGAAATTAATTTTTTTTATTAAGGGGCATTGTTTGCCCTCTGGAGTTGATTTTCAGGGCATTTATTATCTTAATGAGGGCTTTTTTTTCTAACCATATAAAACACTCAGTCTCACTCATTCATGTCAAACTGTTTTTTTTTTTGTATTCATTTTCATCATAAATTTATTAGCTAAACAAACATCTTCCATAACATTTAATTATTTAGATTAGAGATTTTTCATGGTCATCAAATGACAAATGTGTGTATATATATATTCCATACGCAAATTTGTGAGAACGACTCTCCGCATTATATCAGTGACCTATAGGCCTTGCAGAAGATAGCCAGATCACCATTAGCATGAGTTTCAGCATCCAGCCGGTCCACGTCTCGATAGTAGATATTTTCACAGCGGATTTGGGTGACTCTGGTTTTTGTGTCGTTGGAGTGTTTGATGGCGTGTCCAGGTTTGCATGGCTGAGTTTATTCTTTTTAATGAAAAACCACTCCATCTTTGTTGCAAATTAACAACACTCGCATCACCGTGCTAGTCACAACACGCAGATGGACGTGCAGAGATTTAAAAAATGTACGTGCACAGAATTGAGAAGTATCACATGAATTAACGTAGATTGGTCTTTACATTTAGTATATATAGTATACCAAATGTTCCTAATAAAAAAACAGGAATGAACTACTTTTTGGCCTAACATTTTAAATCTCATTTTGGTCACTTTCTGCGGTATTTTTGCCCTGAGCCCCCGTTAATTTCCGACCCTGGTAAGGGGGTTTTAGGCTGTGAATGCCCTTACCTGTGATAAAATCACTGCAACACACGCCCTCTTGCTGCATATTGCTTTATTATACATGATTTATTTTTGCCCTGAAATTATGTTGTGGTGGCCGACCCTTCTTGATCAATATCTTGATATTTAGTAACTCCTGAAATATATATTCTACGGCATGTAATCAGATGTTTAGCTATTTTTTATCAACATTAACGTGGTATCAGAAGTTTAACAGTCTCTGTCTACATCCAAACCTATGTCAATCACAAGAATAACCCATGAGTAGGCATTCATCAATGTTAGACTCAAATGCTGGATTTTAAGTATAGACAAAGTGAAAAGGTATGTTTAATTTTATTTAGTACAAGGATTGCAACTCAGAGGAACTCTGATAGATCATTCCTATGAATCTCCAAACCTGGCAGAGGCAACAAACAATCAATGTTTTTTTTTTGTTTTGTTTTGTTTCGTTTTTTTAGCATTCATTCAGATATTTTGGGGTTAAAATGACCATTAACGCACCAGTCCAGGCCTCTGCATGGAATACACTGAAAACTCAACATTATTAACAGGTGTTTAAAGTCTTTATAAGTTAAAAGTTGAATTTTCAGTCTAGTACATGTACAGTACAAGGCCCCTATGACTTTAGAAGACTAAATTATATATGTTATATATGATGTAAGAGTTACATACAGAATGATCATGTTGCACACCTTTTGAAGGTCAGAAGAACTGCTCACTATCCAGTGTTTTTATAGAAAAGAAAATGCCTGGATAATTTGCTAGCTAATACCTTTTTGTGTTTCTCAGAACTTAACATAGGCTTTAGGTCAGGTCCATTATAAATACCATCCTCTGTATGATATTTGTCATGGTTACACCGACTTTGGCGCAGGACGACGATTCCCATCAGCCACTGCACCTCACCGGATCATGTCACATGACCATTTGCACCTGAGTCACGTTTTGGTTTAATAAGGATTTGTATTTAAGTTACGTCTTGCACAGCAAACATCGTCTGTCTTTTGTCGTTTGTTGTCTTTCATTGTCGTTTGTTGTCACATTGCGCTCTCTAGTCCATGTATGTCTTTTGCCTTGAAATCATAGTTCATGTTTTGTTGTCTAGGTTTGCACTGTCTGTCTCATTTGTTTTTCATTAAAATGGAAATCTGCACTTGCATCTACCTCCCCCACAAAATCCCTGACAATATTCAGGTTTTATAATGGTTTTTTTTTAAAGAAGAAACAGGGAAAAATGTTTAGCCATGTGAAGAGGAGAGACAGAAGAAGTGACACTCTGTTGAAGAACAGGTGACAAATTAAGAGGGAAGGGAAGGCAAGGGTGAGACCAGAAAAAGAGAGAAGAGATAAGAGTAAGCCATTCAAGAAATGAATGATGATGGAGACCAAAGACAAAACAAACTGCCATTAGACCTTCCAAAGCAAAAACTAACTACTGACAAAATTGCAGAGAAAAGCCAAAGAATTTTTATTTAATAATTATGTGATTAGTTATTTGAAAGATTTGCTTTTAAATAAATAGCTAAATAATTTACTTTTAATTCACACAGTGAGTCCTTAACTGTAAAATAAAGAACATCTGTAAGAGCTAATTAAGGAGTTAATTATAGACTTAAGGAACTTTGTTTGCTTTTCAAAAATCCTGAAATCTCATTAGAAGAGTCCATGGTATTTAAGGCAAACAGCAAATATTATCAGGAACTGATTCATGAGTTAAGTTTCTTTAAGTATATATGACATTAATCCAATGTATGCAAAGAAAGGTAAAAAGAACAATTAATTATTGGTTTCACCCCATATTCTTTAATTTTCACTTTAAAATAAGCGCAACCTTTCAGATTCTTCAAGGTGTAAAATTAAAGGGTTCTCTGGTGTCATACATACTAGGAGACAATTTTTCTATTTCACTTTTTGCCACATTCACTCCTTCAACACCTCATTGAGACCCCTATTAAACTGTCACATCCGAGAATTTTATTATTTTCTATTATGTCTGGCAGGCAGTGCGCTGTGTATGCTCGTGGAAACTGTGCAGGCAGAGCTAACTGGGCCATTTTTGTCATTTAAACATTAAGCATCTCCACAGTCAAAGGCACATAATGAAGCAGAATGTAAAAGCACAATATGATCAATATGTATTCATTTTTTTCGTTTAGATGTATATAAGCTTGGAGAGCAGAATGACAGGGTGAATGTGTGTTTGGTGTGTGGTACAGCTATGTGTGCCTGCATACATTCCCTGTCATCCACTGTGATTACTGTGAAATAAATAAATAAATAAATAAATACTAGAGTAAAGGGATTAAGTACTTAAAGACGAGTATCAACTATGCAGGCAAACAGATCATGGAAAGGACCTGGCATTGTGAGATTAGCCCTGATTAAACACTCTTATCAAGCCACTTAGTGCAGGCTGATCTGGTCCCCTCTAGCCTTTCCAATCCGCTCTGCATCACGCTTGGCCTTTAGGACAGTACAGCGCAACTGGCCTTTACGACACTACACTTACAGGGCCCTGCGACATTCTTACTGAACCTCACTGTCATTGTGTGCTGTAGTGCTGTGGCAGTGGAAGAAACTGAAAAAAGCCTCCGTCTAGATCCAGTGCATCATGTGCTCTTAGCTGGAAGTGTTCTGGTCATTCCCATGTTTGTGATTGCTAAGTGGTTCTCTGCTGCCTCCACAAAAACCACTGCTACACTGAAAGCTGATACAGCACCACAATCCTGTCATCACTATTTATGTAGGGCCAAATGATATAAAGAGATCAAAGAAAATGGCATGAGAATAGCGAGAAGTAAATTAACGGAGGCGATATGGGGGTTCAGGAGGAGAGAGCAGAAAAACAAAAATAAGAGAAGAAAGAGAAAATACACCTCCATCCACACCTCCATGAGCTAGCAAAGAGCACAAAAGGAAGCCCAGGAATTTCTGACTGAACACAAGGCTTCCAGCAGTGGCATTAGCCTTTTAAACAGGTCTCTACATGAGTTACTTAAATGTTGCCAGCTGTCTGTCTCATGTGGGTTTCTGTGTGTAAAAGGCTAAAGTAATGCTCCCTCTGGGGAGGTTGGTTATGTAGTGTGCTACAGAGAGATGGCATGTGCCATTCTGCTGCTCTAGGAGAAACACAATTATGCAACCCCCTCTCAATCTGCACTGACTCATACACAAAAGCCAACATACTTACCCCTTACATATAAAAATAAAATATTGTAGCTCTAGTGCAATTGCACTTTCAGCACTAGTATCGAGTATTGGTATTATTGGGGCACAAACTGCACATCTGTGCTTAACTGCTGCAAAAAACATAGGTCCAGTTTAACTTGTATCAAAGCCTCTTGCAATACTATACACTCCGATGTTAAACGATTTTCAAATGGGAGTCGACACAGAAACATGGCCAGAGTGGCAAGCGAGCGTAACAGTGAGAAACCATCCTAAGCATACCCGAAACAAGTACAGTGACTGTCTACACGTTGAAAAGTTCAAAACCTTTGAGGTTGTGTCTCAGCTTTGACATTATGATTTCAGCTTTGGCCAACATTTTTAATATCTGCTCAATTTAACCAACAAACTTGGTTGCTAGGGAAGCAAGTGCACAGCGTGTGATGAAATGATGTGTGACCTTTTAAACCACCATTAATAGAGGTGGACAAATGGTCTGAGTCTGGTCTATATGTTTCTTTATTCATAAATGCCTGGTGAACAAGTAGGTTCAACAACAAGAGAAAGAAAATAAACATACGTTAAAAACCTTACCAGAAGATGACAAGGGGCTACACAGTCAGGATTTCGTACACCTGTTCAATTCACTCAGTCTGTATTAATGCACTTAACTAGTTAAATGGCTCGCCATATCTTATTATACTTTGTTACTTACCACTTTTTTGCCTAAGCTGTTAGATTTCTGGGCAACATATGATTGGGCAGCAGATCGGAGATTTTACTTGCCTTGTAGGCTAGATAATGACTTTATCATTTGTCCACCCCCGATTATGACTGCACCGTTGCTAACATGAGTGTGTGCTTTTTTCACCTGTTGTATTAAAATCTGTGCTGATCAGGAATTCTGACTTGTCGTCAATGAAGTGGAGAGAGACAGGTGGAGCTGGGAAGAGCTGTCTACCGTCTGCAAATAAATACAGACTTGTTTATTAAATAAATAATATTAAGTGTGGTAGGTATTCCTCACGCTCACAAAAACTGCCCCACTGCTTGCCTAGCCCAACCCTCACTACTGATGCTCTCATAGACAAATTCCTAATAATCCCTTCTTAAGCCATTCAATATATTTTTTATATCAAATGTGGGATCCTGTGTAAATGCATCTATTTCACGGTAATGAGAATGAATTTTTCACTTTGGCGTAGAGCATGCAGGGAGGGTGCCTCTGTCTCTGGGGCGAAACAGGCCTTGATTTAAGCTGCCGGGCCCAAAGCCACATCATCAGTGAGGAATCCACAGCTGAGCACGGCTCTGAGCAGGAAATCATCATTAGGTTATCATCACTGTCTGCATTTCCCCTCCCTACAGTTCCTACGTCACCATCCCACACACCATCCCGCCTGGGGCCCCATTACTAACTCACACTCACGCATGCACTTTCTCAAACAACCACGTGTGATTTCTCCACTGAACGTACTGCATATATTAGCGGTTTAACATTTCAAAAACCTCAAGGCTTAGTAGCCCTGGTAATGTAGGAGGAATTCATGCTTTATACCGTTTACTATATTTGCTATTAAAAGAAAAAGCTTAGTACTTAGCTAATCTAGTCTGTTCCTACATGCATGCAGAGATCAAAAACTAAACATGAAAATAAAACAGATTTAAATTAAACCTGCAAATCAACTGGAATTTGTTTATTCACTTACATGTCTCTCATCTCACTTTCTACTTAAAATCATACCTGAGAACTGTCACGAATGAATGAGCTAAAGGCCTGAACATAGAAGGTAAAAGACCCCGCAGTGAGAATATGTGAGGGAGATGTTTGGGTGGACAGGTTAAGCTGCAGAAGCCTGTGCTGTCAAGAGCTAAATGTAGCAGGGAGCTATTCCACCAGCTAACATTTCTATTAATGAGCAACCATTACAGCAGCTAAAAATAACTCTAGCTGAAAGGGTAGACCTAACTCTCGTTCACACTTTATTTATTTAATTATTTCAAACCTGATGCTTATGTAACACAATATTATATACAGTATGTACATATTATATCTCAGCCTAGCCTTGTCAGGGAGCACACACTTGTATCACATTATATCGCATAAACCTAATTAATTACTGACTTAGATTATAATACTTAGATTAAGTTTACTTGCTACATCCAGGGTTCTCAAACTTTTTTCATTAGTGACCCCATTTTCAAGAGAAAATTTTCCTGTGGCATTTTTGCTTTCTTAGTAAATATAACATGCAAATATCTGTAACACCCATTACCAGTGTATAAGATCACATAGAAATTTGTTAATCCAATGAGATGTTCACTTTTACGCTCTTTGGCAGCTAGAACAAGCTTCTGTTGCAAGAGGGCTATAGACTGAAATATCACCCATGTGCTGTTATAGGCATACAAAATAAAAAGCACGAATATTGTATGTGGGAGTGCTTCTAGCTGTAAACCGTGACCGTGCTGCGCAAAAATGCACTTATATTTATTTGAGATAGCTGCTCTGTGCGCTGCCAGGGTCCGACGTAAAGGCTTTGATTAACATGACTGCATGTTGGACGTGGCGTCGCAGTGGTCTGGTGTAAAACAGGCTTAAGATGAGCTCCGATCTGAATGAAGGCAAATGAAATTTTAATAATAGTAATCTGACCGTTTTAATTATTATTAAATATTCCATAAAGCAAGTTTACATGCATAGAAGGTTGAGTGCCAATGTGCTGAGGTGTACAGAAAAATCAAACATTGTTTCTCTAGTTTTTGTTCAATTTATATGCACTCTGAAATGGCCACTGATAGCATTATGTGTCATGAGCATGTTGTGTTTTAGCACAGAGCAACTGGCACTAGGTGTGTAAAGCACCGAATACAAATATGGTGTTCCCTGATAAAGCCCATAAAACTGTCACTGTACTGTTAACACACACAAAAAAGGCATTTTTTTTTCAGTTAAACAAAGCAAGTGTGATCCTACGGGTAATGAAAGTGAAACAAGGTGTTAATGGTGGCCTGCAGAACACACAGCTTCACTGAGCTTGTTTTTCATGAGGGAGCTTGCACTTCCTGTCATAGCCTTAAGCTACTCAGTTCTTACTGTTCGGGTAGATAAAAACACACTTACACGGAGTCACTGGCCAATACAGCAGGCTGCAAATAGTGTAAAAAGTAAACTACTATAACACGAAACAGTTACTCAGGTAATTGTTTTTAACAGGTCCTCTTCATTCATCAGGATGTGTAAACCCAATTGATTTGCTGCAAGGTTAAGCTCCTTCATTCCCAGGAGTTTTCAAGTTGCCTTAAGCATCTTTCAAACAGCATGTTCACTTCTGTTGCAGTCCACCAATGTTCCTTACACATTCTGCATCACCATAGCAACAACAGCGGATTACACTCTAGCGTCATGTAACATAGCTCAGCTCTGTACACAACACCAACCACTTAATTCTTTCAATCTGCAGTTATGCTATAAACAACACTGTGATGTCTACATTCATCTCTCTATGCAGGGCTCTAGCTTCCATAAAATCTTTTATGTCACTAACCTGAACATCAGAATTTGCGAGTGAAACACTGATATAAATGCTTGTTCAAGGCAATTGTGAATTTTATAGATAGTGAATTTGGCTACTTTTGGCTGCAAATTGTGTGTATGTGTGTGTGTATGTGTGCTGTGTCATGAGGCTGTCTGAGACTTTCATGTAAGGTGGCAGAAAGCAGCTCATGCATGATTCCAGCTCAGACTAGAAATCTATATTCTCTCTCTCTCTTACATGTAGACACATACTCACATGCAAGCAATAAAAGACTTCTGCTTGCTCATACACCAAGTGTCTATTTTTGGCCCGAGTATCAATCACTATGACACTAAAATATTAAATGTTCAGTGATACTAAAGAAGCTGGTGTGAAATATGTAGACTCATTAGCGCAGACCTACATAGGATTGTCCATTAAGAGAGGGACAACACTGTAATTGCTGAGTCTGCTGAGTCTGGAGCCAGAGGCCCTTTAAGGATGGTGAGAATAAGAGCGCTAGTGGTTTTAATTTCTTTTCAGAATGTCCTGCATCAGGAAAATGCAGGCTGTGACTGAAAGCTCTGCCACCATCCCTTTTAACTATTCAACTATTTCTATCTCCATCTTTGCCACTGACTCCTCCTGAGGTCACTGAGAGCAATGAACAGCCTTCGCCCTGCTTGTCCACCAAAAACGGCACCAGTGTAAATAAAATGAGAATATAGAGGAGAAGAGAAAAGGGTAGTGACTTTTATTGGGCAGTGTGGCGGGAGTCTAGCTGGCAGCTTAGTGCTTCCATATGTGTCTGTGACCCTGCCAGGGTGGCTGCCAGGCTTCCTGTCTACGGTACAGCGAATCAGAACTCCAGAGGAGCATTCAGAGCATCCATCAGACACAGCCATCAGCTCAGCTGCCATTGAGCTACTGTTCCTGGAAAAGCACTTGACATCACTGACTTTTTCTATGGGGCAGGCAATGAGAGAGAACATTTAATTCCGGTAGGTGTTCCGGCACAGTGACTACATGTTTCAAAATGACGGCTATCATCGCTAGATGACAAAAACAATACGCTATTTATCGAAGAGTTTTAAAGGTATGAGCAAAACCTAACAATAAGAACAAGAAGTATGTGTGGCCGTGAACACTGAGAAAATAACACTGTTAAAATGAAACCGACGTGGAATTGTGGATTGTAGCGTGTGAGGCAATTGTCCTTTAGGTCAGGGGCTGTCAAACGTTTTGCAGCCAGGGACCCCTTTAAATATAAAATAACTTCCACGGACCGCCTCAGCATAGATTTATTTTATGACCATAATCAAACTATTGAAATATTAGACTCATTATTAACTTTTGATAATGGAGGTTTGTGATTTTCACAACAGTAGCAAAACATAAATTAAAAAAGAGCCCTTGGCTATGCTTCCCAGACCCCCCACTGAGAACCACTTCTTTAAGCATCTCTGAAACTCATTAGGAGACTTTAAAAGAAAAGATGTTTTATGTAATTGAACTGTTAATTTTTCTCTTAGAACTGAATAAAAAATGTCAGCATCTATTTGATGAACAAAATTAGGCATCTTTTTCTAAACCAGAACTGTTTCAAAATGTTGTAGCCCTTTGGGCCACAGTTTATAAACCACAATACCACAGGATGATAAGAAAATGATCACAATTAACTAAACCCTGTCTCTTTCACTCTCATTTGCTGTCTAACAATCAAACCACTTGTGAGCCAAGAGTGAGAGTGAGAGTGAGTTCTTGGGGTCAAGTATGTGTTTTTTCCACACAGCGCTGAGATGTTTAGCCGCAATTCTCAGAATTGACCACAAGCCTAATTAGTCCTCAAGCAAACGCCACCATTGGCATTTTCTGGGCTGCAGAGGAATGGCCAGTGGACAGAGAGCAGATTTAACTGTGTGGGAAAGCAGCAGGAAAGCTGGCTGAGAGCTGCATCCCAGCATCTCCTACTTTATTTAGACATTCTCTATTGCTCCAGTTTAGAACAAACTGCAGTATGTAATCAGCGATCAATGAGCTGAGATATCATCGTCATCACGCACAGACCTAATCGTGTAGTTACAAATGAGACTTAGATGCTAACAGACGATCCATTTTGTCTGCTTTACTTCAAATTACGTGAATCCTAGAGAGAGAAGCTTGTACTGAAAACAACAAATGTGAAGAAAATTTTCAAACTGCAAAGACGATTCATTAAATATTAGACATGCAGGGTGTGGTGCAAAGCTTTGTCTTAAACTCTTGGGCCATAACTCAAAACACTAAGCATACTCAGCCAGCCTATATCTGCATGTGTTTTCAGCATAAAATTGTTCCAGCATTAGGCTAGCACAAACAGCGACAAGTGTGGCATTAACATTTTCAAAGTGCTCTCGAATTCTGCCAGTGTGAACGGCACTTGCCACTGAGTCCCACTACAGGTGCTCGGTGCCGTGTCCATCCAGCAGATGCTTCATATTTATTCAATCCCTAACAAACATCTCCGAACCGAGAGACATAAAAGCACAGCATGAGAAGACGAGCGGAAGATGAACAGCATGACAAACACAAGAACACCCCATCAAGCTTTATTCACCATGCTACAGTAATTTGTTCAAATTTACCAAAGGGGGTATCTATGTTTCAGCTCAGGAGGATCAGCACAGTGTGAGTCTGTACCAGGAGGCAGTGTTCACCCCCACATACGAACTCACACGGGTTCCACATGCAATATACACCACCTACATGATGTATATAACACTATAAATCACAGCAGATATGCTAGAAATATGTGCTTCCTACTACCTCTCTCTCTTTCCCTCTCCCTTTTTTCTCTCTGTTTCTTCGCTCAGATAAGTCTGCCTCAGCCAGCTTGACTCATATTCTCCCTCACGGTTTTAAGGTCAGGCTCAACTGAGGGCAGTCTGTGGGTTTGTCAAATCTGTCAGCCCCTCACCTCAAACATATATCTTAACATTGTAGCCAATATAGTCTAGGTAGGAAAGAGGTAGGGTTACCATGATACCAAGATTTTAACTTCAATACCAATACCAGGTGTATTATTCTTGATACCGTGATACTTTGGACAAGTAATTCAGAATTCAGGGGGGAAGAAATACAGACTGAAGTCAGTGAGCTCTAAATTACTATTTCCTCCATTTATGAATACAGAGGTAAATAAGACAAATAAATGACTAAATATTTTAAACATGGTTTCATGTAATATGTTCAAACTTCGGATACCTTGAGAGAGAAGCAAGCTTAGCTGCAATTTTCCTCTTCACTACTTTGGGGTGTCTAATGCAATATCTGCCTAACCCAACAGCAACAAGGATAAATCACGCAGGAACCTGAGAGGAGAACACATTCCCACTGTACAAAAATACACACACACACAAACATGCACATCTGTGCACACATAGACACATGCATACAATCAGTGCAGAAAACAAGGTGAACAAGCATGGACCTCAAAAACCTTTATTCTGCTGTAGAGCTTTAAAAATGTCTTATTCATGAAACATGGACACATGGACAGCGGAGCAAAGCCGACTATTTAGCAAGTGTTATTCCCTACAGAGGAGCTCACATCATTCACACTAAATGTAGCTGGAGATGATAAATTGCAAATGATGTGTCAGAAATCTCCTTTCCTTGATTAAATATTTGTGACAGACAAGGTCCTGGAGAAACGTTGTTTCGTTTCACTATGTACTTGTATATGGCTGAAATGACAATAAACTCCACTTTGACTTGACTTTGACTTTGGTTGTATTATGAATATTCATTTCTTACCTTCGTAAGCAATTCGCTCATTTTACTGCAATGTTTCTCTACTTACATTTTTCTATTTCCATTTGATAACTGCAGCATTTCCAGGAGCAAACTGATGAGCCTTCATTTTATTACCTTCAGTCACCTGGATACACGTAAACTGAAATAAATTGTGTAGGCTTGTCTCCAGTAAAATGCTATAATCAGTGGCTTAATGTACTGTATTTGTAATAAGCTTGTGTAAAAGCATGTCATTACATAAGATAGATTTTTCAAAACATTTACTTTAATAAACTGCTCTTACACACCTCGGTATGTTCCGTTAATTAAACCAAACGACACTTTTAATCATGTAATTTAGTGTTTCTGGATCTCTTTGCTTCTCTTTCAGTGCCGTTGGGCTGTCAAGTCCAGCTGACTCATAGTACAGGGAGACACTTTTTGCTCTGTTTCCCACAGCATTTTTAACACAATCTGGTGGATATGCTTCTGCATTACTGCAGTAGAACGTCCATGAGTCTGATTTCCAACTGTTTGTATAGAAAAATAATAAATAGCTATAAATTGTATCTTAGCAGCATATACGTAGTACATTGTGAGAAATATAATAAAAAAAGAGACATTTACAACTGAGGAGATTGTGTGCATGTTAATAAATGTTTTCAACATTAGAAAGCAAATGACAAAGTAAAAAAGTGAAATAGGTTTAAAATAAAAACAGGCATACACCAGAAGTTGAATCCTCCACGACAACAAGCACACTCAGCACTGTTTTAAAGAAGGTGTTTTTCAGCTGCATAATATGATCATTAGAGAAAGAACAAAGGAAGATGAAAGATGTGTTTCACTCTGTGTAATTAACTGGCACGACTGTCACTGATAGGCTGCATGAATCTACAGTCCGGGTTACAAATAAATCAGGCCTAACCTCGCTTCTTCATAGCATTCTGTGTATTTTTCTTACGACCGCTGGATATGAATTAACAGCAAATAGTATCACGTGGATGCCGAAAATGAAACCTTATATTGATGTCTTATTATATTTGAGAGACAGGGGGCTTAGCCCTGCTAGCACACTTATACCAGCTGCCGCTGCTAAGATCAGATATAGGGCTACATGTAGCTTTTAAGATTTCAGTGAAAATTCATATCGACCTCTTGCTCTCTGAATGCATGCAGTAATAAAAAGATGTTCCTTTCAGCCATAGGCTTTCAGGAACTGGAGCTCAAGAAAATGAACTAATAATTGAATTTCCCATTTTGATGGCCTTCTGGTAAAAGGACAGAAAGTATGTGAGCTATAATAAACTGTTTCGTATTCTTCGGGACAGACAGCTTTTATGCGAGCTTCAGGATTAAGTAAGACTCAGTCCTGATTCAGTGAAAGGGAAGAAAACAGGTAATAGGACATGTTCTGGTGTCTAAAGAAAATAAGATCTCATGACAACCCCATCTTTGTGGCATACCTTTGAAAATATGTACACATTTCATAGAATGAGTTAGTAAGTAAAGTAAGTGAGTAGATTTTATTTATACTAGAGCGCATTTAAACACAGCTTATACTGACCAAAGTGCTGTATAAAGGACATAAAAACATATAAAACAATAATAAATAAATAAACATAAATATACACATGGAGACATATACCAATGAAACTGACACATACCAACAGCAACAATGAGCAGCAAACAGCAGGGGACAAGCACAGAATTACAGGATAACAGACTGAAAGATTAGTGGGCTCAGAAGGCCAGAGAATAAAAGTGTGTTTCGAGCCTAGATTTAAAAGCAGAAATGGAAGGAGCAGTTTTAATGTCAAGTGGCAACTGGTTCCTCAGGCGTGGAGCAGCGACTGCAAAGGCTCTGTCACCTTTTAATTTGAGACGTGACCATGGGACATGCAAGAGAACTTTGTTGTCAGATCTAAAAGGCCTACAGTAGGAGCTGAAAGCAAACAGATAAGGTCTGTGATAGAAGATGGTCACCTGCCCACTAAGGGCCTTAAAAACAATCAGCAGGATCTTAAACTGAATTCTCAAATAGACAGCTAGCTTTGGCACTTGATCGTTTGGACAGGTGTAAATAGTACTGACTTGTAGCGTAAACCAGCTCAAACACAAAATCAGGGCTCTGATTTTTATCAGGGCTCAGTTCTGAGAATACTGAATGAAGTTGACCTGTGTGTGTTGTTGAAGATCCATAGAAGCTATAACTTGAAAGCCAGCAGTCCTCTGTCTGGAGGTGTACAACAAGAGAGAATGTATAATGGGATGCAATTGTGTAATGTTACCGAAAGACCTGCGTCTGCAACTGCAATAATGCAGGATGTGCAAAAGCCGAATATGTTTCCACTGCTGCAAAAGATCATCACTCATTTGCTACGTGGCCCTTGTTGATTAGTGTTGCTGAATACCTGTTACTAAATATAAGAGTTCATATGGTATGTGAGTAAAAGAAAGAATAATTAGAGAATAATTAGCACTCAATGACGTATATGGAAGTCAGTGAGTCTGTAGAGACTGGATGCAATCAACATTGGGGACATCGCTTGCCATTAATCAAATCACTCCATGATCTAAAAGCATGACCCTGCTCCGCTACTGAACATGAACTTATAAGATAATCACAACATTGATCCTAGAGGTAGTCATTATCTCGCTACTGTCCTGAACATACTCACAGGCCTGTGGTGTAGTCACTGACATGTTAATAGCTGCAGCAGGTGCTGTTGTGCATCATGGAAAGGGTAATAAAAGACAACAGACACACACACCGTCACAGTAAAAGCTTCTCTACCATGTGCTTGCACTCATGCTCATGCTCATGCACACACACACACACACACACACACACACACACACACACACACACACAGAGCACTCCATAAATGATCTGTCCCTGTGGAGCAGCAAAAGTAGTGGAATGCCATCTAAAGCTCTGATACTCAACCACATGGCAAAGTGAGTTCTATCATAACTAAATATATAAAATCACTGAAAATAATGGTATTGTCTTTTAGAGATATTTTCAGCTCAGCCCAGCAAAAAAGCAGAAATGCATAGCAAATGAAGTATAAATCTAAATAGTACACTATTGTAAAACACAGTAAGGGATGCTGATGTACTACTGATATCCTCACAGTAACAGAGTTAATACTGTGCCTGCCTCAGCTTCTAAGTTATTTGAACATTAGAGGTGTGATAGTGGTGTGTAAAGTGTGTGTCATATCAGAAAGAACAGGAACTACATTTATACCACAGTGCGGTTAAATTCTCAAAACAGAAGGTGTGGACTAATTTTCTGTAATAGAACAGCTCTGACAGTAGTTCAAATATAAAGGATAGGTTTATATTAATGTGCTATTAATGTGCTATTGAGGTTTATATTAATGTGCTATTTACATTAATACTGACATGTTAATAGCTGCAGCAGGTGCTGTTGTTGTGCATCATGGAAAGGGTAATAAAAGACAATAGACACACACCGTCACAGTAAAAGCTTCTCTACCATGTGCTTGCACTCATGCTCATGCTCATGCACACACACACACACACACACACACACACACACACACACACACAGAGCATCATTTATATAGTAACAGCTCTTTCACAGGGACACTCCATATAATTTAAGCCTAATAATAAATGTATTTAAAGTTGGTCCCTGGAGGAATAGTGGATAGGCCACGGAGCTCTCACTGCTGTGGCCCGGGTTCAATTCCCGGCTAGGGAACCAACCCCAGCCACTGGGGTTGCACACGATAGGCAGGTGGGGTCCCAAGCCCTGATAAAATCGGGGAGGGATGCGACAGGAAGGGCAGCTGGCAATGAAAAAAAAACAAAAAAGAGAGAGGGTTGCAAGAGAACAACCATTTATATTTGCTGTTATGTAAGTGATAAAGGAAACTAACTTGTCTTGCAGATATTCCACAGTACATTGTACTATAACATGTAACTATACATTACATGTAACTATAAATGGCTAAAAAGCATGACATCATTCAGTAATAAATTAAAAAAATTTTAATCTTTGGAAAATCACTGTGGTTTTAGTGGAAAAACACATTGAGGCCGCACAGTTATACGAAAATAATCCACTTCAGCATGATAACGGCCCTCTGCTGTGCGTCGCCCACAATCACATCACCCCCAGCGCTGATTATTTTGATATAGCAAAAGCCTGTCATGTGTTATTCCTTAAATATTATAGCATGATGTGTACCTTGAGTTTCACCAACATATAAACAGCAAATGCAAAACTTCATGCTATGTTCCAAAACTGTAAAAAGAAAAAACTTTCATCAACTTTCAAAAACTTCAGCATTAAAAACTCCCAAAAAACATTCAGGCAAAAAAAAAAAAAAAGTATGTTCTTGTAACCAAAGTAGGCATGCTGTTCTGCGGTCTCAAATGAATGAATAGAAGCCCACTATGGAATCAAGTTCTCTTTGGAAAACAAAAAGGTTCACATTCTAATTAAGCAGCAGATTGTCGCTAGGCAGCAACACTGAGATACAGTATTTTGAAGGAAACATAAGGCAACCTAAAATACATAAACTGCTGGTAAAGCACATGACTATCAGGGGTTTCATGAGCATGACATCCATCCTACTGCTGAATGCAGTGTCATTAACTTAAGACCATGGAACAGAAATGTCTGGTGTAACCCTCCAGAATAAAGAACAGAGAGCATGTGAGTCATCGGCAGCACAGGAAGGCATAATCCAAGCGCATGGCAGTCTACGCAGGCTCCTGAGGCATCAAAGCAATCAGGGAACCATGATAACCACAAAGCATTTAGGGTTCAGAGTTCTCTAACATAAAATATGGCATTGGGGTCACATTCTCAGCAGCGGGGCATTCAAGAGTTCTGTGCCTTTCACAAGATTAGAAACCCCATTCCACACCACACACCATGCCTAATAGCCTATCAGTGGGGGGGGAAAACCCAAAAAACAATATGTTCTAAATAACATGCCAAAACCAAATTGAGTGCTGCTACATCTAGACGAGTTATCTAATAATATTAATATGAATGTATGTGTGCAGCTTATAAAAGGTCTCCTCTTGTCTAGGAGTTAAGGAAGTGGATTCAAGATGCTGGGTATAGTGCTCTGAGCCTTTGGTCTTGTTATTGTTAAAGTCTGCATTGTCAGAGAGAGAATGTCAAAGTACACAGTAGGTGATGGTGTTTCTAATATTTGACTTTTTACTAATTTCACCAAAATAGGCAGTGTTGAAGAACAAGACTTGGCCTAATGTTAAATAGGCAGTGTTGGTGCTGTGGATAATAAGTAAAATCGAAGAAAGTTATAGCTTGTGTAAATTGCTGAAACCTTGTCAACTTTCCAAACCTTTGGTGTCTTACAGGGTAGAATATTTTTGGAATGGAGTTGGATGATCAAAGCCAAATCGCATACTTATGTATTATTCTAGACTTATTGAGTACTAACACTAAAGGATTCCTAATACAGTTAGTGTTTGAATTTTAGAAACCTCTTAAACCTATTTAAAAGTCTGTTTGGAGTACCAGTCTTCTGGATTTTCTACATTAGTAAATATGTTTGAGCAGCTCATGACGACAATCACACCCATGGCAGAAAGTTTTAAAGACAACTGGAGTTTGCCAGTCCATTGAATGTTGCTGTTCATGAAATTGTTAAACATGACCATCTAGCGAACGCCGCTTTTAATCTTCCAGATGTAAATAATATAAACGAGCAAGTATGTGAAAATACAGAAATACAGAGCTTGACTGAGGCTTGAAGCCCACTTCAACCAGAGTGCTGGTAACTGAACATCACAGCAGACAGAAGACTGGAGTGAAAAGCAGGAACACAGCACAGCAGCAACAGTGTATTTGCTATAGGTAGGCGTTAAGGCCCCCTTGGCAATATTAAAACTACATCCTCAACCCAATATGACTGGACAAGTGCCTAATCCATTGCAATGCACGTCAGTCCATGCGAGTGGCTGGCCTATTCCACAATGCAGCAGTTTCAGTAATGAGCTCCAATGTGCATTCAAGAGCATGAGTAAGGGTTGACCGATTATCGGCCGACCAATAATCGGAGCCAATATTCAACATTTTCTTATTACTGGAATTGGCACTTGAACTTGTTTCCTTGCCAATAAAAGTGTTTCTTTTTTATGTATGCCGACTGTCGTCAGTATATTTTTCGTACAGTTTTTGTTCAAAGCACTTTATTCTTTTTATGTTCTAATACTGACGTTCATTTAATGTAAGTTGTGATTAAGAGTTGTATTCTTCTTGTATTCTTGTAAGAGTTGTCATTTTCACACTACAAACACACTACAAACAACACTACAAATTTATGCCGATGTGGTATACTGATAATTGGTATTGGTATTGGCCCTGAAAAAAACATATCAGTCAACCCCTAATGATGAAACTGCAGCTTGATAAAAGAACAGACACGTTGGCTGCAATAACAGATGTAGAAATCCAAGGCTTGAGATTAATGCTGTCGGTATGGAGAGTGGCCCCATCAGTAATATAGCCTGATGACATGTTGCACATAAAGTCGTACTGCCCAAATACAAATGTGCTGATATGGTGATATACTCACCTATCCAGACAACCAGCTGCTGTGTGTACAGCCCAACAGCAAGTCACAAGCCAGACAGAGCTCCTGATCTAGGACTAATGATGAATTACAAGAAGAGTCATATAATGCCTGTGCAGACTATGCAGCTCATAGGCATAAAGCTCAACTCAAGAGCTATGTTAGGCTTTTTGATGGAAGACAGAGCTGTCTCAATTAGTCAGAAAATTACAAGCAGCCACACGCCACCAATATAGAGACTTTCAACATCTGGCAGGGATGTTGACAGCAACAACCCCAGAGAATGTGCCCAAGCCAGCCCTTTGAATAGTGAGGGTTTGCATGCACTGTGTGGAAGTAACTGCCAGCTGGCAGGTCACTGACCAATTGTTTGTGTGCTGTAGGGAACATAATAAAGGGACTCCACTGTCTAAAGAGGAGTTAGCCCGGTGAGTAAGTGATTATGCAAGAATTCTTAAGAGGTCAAGAGGTGCCTCCTTCCATTAAAAGCCATTTTACAAGCACCATGGCTATCTCCTGGCATCACTAAGAATCGTGGCACTTGTAGACAACTGTGAAGCAGCAACACAGAGTTTTCTTCATTGCAGCCCATGTGGTGTTCTGAGTAATCATCAACCTGGAATACAGACTCTGAACATTTCTTATCCTTAAAAGAGTACAATATCAGCACCAGCAGAAATTGTCATACCTAAAGGAGAACAATATAACAAAAGAGCAAGTTTCATCCACAATACCCTAACAAACTGTATCAACACTGTAAGAGATTTCTATGCTCAGTTAGAAGCAGTATTAATACGTTGAGAGACTCTCAGTCTCAATAAAGTATGGCATAATAAAGGCTGCACAGGTGATGGCACAGTCACAAGGTGACAGCTTTGCTATTAGTACTTGGCAAGAAAACAGTAAAAAAAAACTCTAGTTCAGAAGTCACAGAACTATGATTATATGCACAACCAAGTATTTTCAACAAAAACACATTTTCTGTATAAAAAGAAATTTTTAACACTTCCCGTATTATCATTCTGTCAGCACAAATACATGCGCACGCACACACACGCACACACACACACACACACACACAATCCTGCAGCCTTCACTGCCAGCCAATAGATTACCCACATATGATGGATCAGCATATTTCCACTAAGAAGTCATTGTGAAGACGAAGTGATTTCATTTCTAATTGCTTTTATTGACTTTACTGTAGAGCTCTGCTGGATCTGGCCAGCCGCTTACAAAGCAGACATAAAACTAAACAGAGAATTTGAAATCTGTCTTTCTACCATATTTATGTAAAAAGCCCATGTATATCTAAACGATTGTAAGACATAACATACTGAAAAAAAACACACACACACACACACACAAAAGCCCAATATTATTCGGAGTGACTCTGGAGAGTTTGGTTAGTAATAACATCCCTGTTCACTCTGACCTGAGAGGAAGATCAGCTCAACTCAGCCATCCTCCCATCCCTGCTCGACAGCAAATTCATCGCTGTGAATCTGAGTAGCTTGGTGGTTGTAAGCAGGTCGGACACTGACAATTAGGCAAGGGTGAGGGATGAGCGTGTGTGAAAAAGAGAGAGAGAGCACTTAATATAGAATGTAATAGTGGGCAATTGTCTGCTATGGACCTTAGTGTGAACTACAAAATGCATAAATTACAAGCATTTCTGTTCAATGAGTCAAAACCATTTGCAGAGAAAGGTAACAAAAAAGATTAAAATATTTGGGATAAAATTAAATTGGGATATTTAATTTAAAATCTTCCCCCCTCAATTTTTCTCCCCAATCTGGTAACCTGCTAATTCCCAACCACCAGTCAGCACTCCCATTTCATACGCCAGCTACCATACAGAAAGGGTGAATGCTAACTCTGAGACACAAGCTTCCTCCTAGATATGTGAAACCAGCCAATCACATTGTTTCAAACTGCTGCACATTCTGCATTACAGTACAGCATAACACACTCGGAGGAAACAGCTATTTGCCCTCATCTGGGTACATGACCTCACAGATACCCATGATTAGCTACTGCTACTGTGATTGACAGGGGAGAGAGCATATGCCATCCCTCCCACCCAGAGAACACAACCAAATTTCCTCCCTTGGCTCCCGGCCATGGATGGCTGTGGCATGGGCAGGATTCAAACTCGCAATCTCTCGACCAGGAAGAGAAAGCTTTTCTGTTGTGTCTATTGGGAGCAGCTCCCATTTTAATATACTAAAACATACAGAGGTATATAAACATCACAGTATCATTAAAAAACTAATGCTATCCATGTAACTCTAATGAAGAATTCACAGGTTCTCCACTCATCTGTGTGAATCAGAGGCAGCAGGTATGGGAAGAGATTGAGGGTAGGATGTACGCTGTGTTAACTGGGCCAGGCACACTGATGTATTACAACAGTTTGGCTTCCAGCATCAAAGTTGGTGTGTCTGTTTAGATTGTCTAAGCAGACAATGATGGAGCCAGGTGCCCATTTGATGTCATGTCGTTTTCCTCTGATTGAATATGAGACTTAGGAGAGGATGACAGGGGATCATTTGTTTCCACAGGTCTATACAGCAGTCATAAAGGCCCAGCCTTAGTTGGACTCACCTCAAAATAATGAGTATTGTATATGAGAGCTTCACAGCATGTGATTATGCTTAAAAGGCCAGTGCATAATCAGCCAGCTACAGCCTAGAAAATCCAGTTTCCAAGACAACCATGAGGCTGCCAGTCAAAACGAAAGATATTTATATAAGAAACTGACCATGGGCAATTCCCATCCAGAATTAGTCTGTATGAGTCTGATACAGTTATGATCAGATGCTAAACTACACACTAACTGTTAAAAGATTTTTATTCCGGAATGTGCATGGCTAAATAAATACAAATGCAAATACGTAGCATGTGTTTTAGCTCTCTCTAACACAATGAGAGACGGCTACTAAATATAACAAATATAATAAAATATAAAGTATAAATATAATAAAATTAAGCCTAAGGAAAAAAAAAACATAATCATGACTCTTTATATGTACACATTTCCAGATAAACTTATGAACATGGCCGCGTGCTAACACTGGGACTGTGGTTGTGCTTCACAGTCCAGTCTGTGTAAAAGACAGAGCTAATAATGACAAGACAAACTGGATAGAGCGCTCTTTTCAGTGAGCAGGTTTTGATTTATGTATCATTATTCCCAGAGCACATTAGAAGCCATATGCTCCAAATGCAGAAGGCGTGTTCTGTTTACTTTGTACCATTAGGCAGAGTCCTTTCCTTAATAATGAAATAAAAATGTGATTTATAATGGAAAAAACAATGAAAGCATGACACGGGGATAAAAGGGGGAGCAAGAGCAGATAAAAGCATTGCAACTTTATGAGCTGGCCACACACTAAATTCAGCAATTACTTCAAGATGGAAAAAAACCTTTGACTTCATTTCTTTTTACACTGACAAACATACATTTGTCATTGTTTGGGTCTCAATTAGCCAAGCAGTGAATGATAAAACCATTTATGAAGACATGAACACCACAGAAAGAGGCTGCAAATCTGTGTTTCTCAATCCACACCAAGTTTATATCTAAGAGAGAAAGAAATAAAAATCCAATAAACATTTATTTTATCCTTGAATCTGAACAAGATTTGTCAAATGTCTCCAAAGACTAAATTTACCTCACCAACCAAATTAAAACAGTACTATTTCCACCCTCAGCCCCTATAAAACCAAATACACACGTGAAAATGAAAAGTGAAAATGCCTGCTTAGTCAGCGTGAGTGGGACATGTCCATCTCCATATCATTCAGAGCAAAGCATCCACCATCAGCTCACCTTCAATACAGCCCTTCAATTAATGTTAGATTTATAATAACCTTCTGTTAAACACTGGCTTAGCAGCCACAAAATTATAACCAATAGTTATATGGCTTCCTACCCAAATATCAGTGTAATTAGGCTGCAGACAAGACACTTCAGAATGAGAAACATGTAGCACTTAAATAGACGTATATCTTCTTTATAAAACATAAAAACCTGCCCAAGTGGTCTGAGGTGTGATTAATAGCTCTGAGTGGAAATGTTTGACTTGACATGACTAATTGTGAGAGGTTATTAGTAAGATAATGAGAAAATGAGTGTGTGCAGATGAAAGGTTCAACTGGAGAAGAATATTTACATCTATGTATTTATAGCTGTCATCTGTGCTGGATAGAGAGGCCATAGGCACTTGGGCAATACATGTCTTCAGCAAGGTAGAGAACTGTGAGCAAAACAAATGATAAATTGTAGTATTGTAGTAGCATTGCTTTTATTTTGAGCAATCCAATCAGGAATGCATCTAATTAAATACGAGGAACAGCAGAGAGGCTTTTAAAAATGTAGGAATGCGGGACTGTTGACTACAGACACACCATGAGAAAGTCTGCATTAAATTTCACTTCAATCAAATGGAGTAAAACTGGACTGAGGGCCTTCCCAGTGGCGTAACAGAAAAGCCCTGCCATTAGGAGATCAAGGTCAAATCCCAATAATGCCACAGCCATCCGGCCGGGAGTCCAAGAAATTGGCCCTGTTCTCTGGGTGGGAAGGGTATCAATCTGTCAGTCAGTACAACACTAAGCAATCATGGGCATCTGTGAGTTTATACTGTATATACAGAAGAGAACAGGTAGCACATTCCTCTGAGTGTGTTCAGTTGCCCTGTGAGATCTGGAGTAGAGGTGTGTGTGTGTGGGAATGTTCTTTTAATCCCACTCTTGCTAGTTCCCAAAGGAATCCTGACCAATCCTGACCACTCCTGCAGTTATTCTGGTTTACACCCACCCGTAATATTTTTGGACAAACCTAGTCGGTTCTATTACTCAAAATATAAACAAATTAGTCATTTAAACCGTAGTAGCCCTGACCAGAATAAACCAGTAGTCATGTCGTGCGGTGCCACATGAGCAACTCCCATGTTAATGAACATGCCTCTCTTTCTTCCATGATCTTCATATCAATGTATGTCTATATACAGTATTTTCATATGAATGTAAAAAAAAATATTTAAAAACCCAGGCTTTTGCTATTTTTATTGTTGGGCCCTGTAGATCCCTGGGGGTCCCAGTCCCTATGCACACCTCAAATCTGGAGGACCTTCTCTAACTGTACATTTAGCAGAAAACACACACAGGAAGCTGTAGAACACTGACAGAGCACCAGAAATGTATGAATCTAAGGAGCCAATGCTAGAGATGGCAGGTGCCTAATAAAACAAACCCACCCGCTGCTCTACAACTACACAACTAAACAAGCACAGTTTATTCTCGTGAGAGTTATAAAAGAGCTCACAAAACGTACCTGCTCTATTTACGCTAAATTTCCTTCTTCACACATTATTAAAATGCTCTGTAGGGCATTAAAATAATCACTGAAATTGTCCTTGTGAAGTGGTGTGTCAGTATAAACAAATGGAGCAATAAAAGAAACTGTTGGCTAAACAGCATCTCACAGAGAGATTATACACCACTGAGGATTTCATGTGTTACCATGAGAACTGGGGAGAAGCTGGAACATCAGCAGACATCCTGATCAGAAAAGAGCATCACTGTTTCACATACCACTGTTGCACATACCACTCCATTTGATTGGAGCATAGCAGTGACAAATCCACTTTTACTGCACCAAGAGCTCTGAATCATGAGGGATATTAGCAGAACCATCTATGAATGTGTTGTATGCACAGTTGATAACAGTTGTTCTTTTTCACCTCCATTTTTGTTTTTAAAAATGTACTAATGCCAAAATTGTTGGTGATAATAAATGACAGACAAAACAATTCTGTAAAATGAGTTGTTAACGGCACCCTGTAATTTGTGTCTTGATATAGCTGTAATGTTCTGTCATTTGTAAAACAATCTGCATTTAATTTTTTTTTAATGTAAACCTTTATTTTATTACTCAGTTACTGCCACAAAGATGTTTAATATTATCAGGGCAGTTTCAGGTTTATAAGTTTTGGATGGCAAACACTCAAGCATTTGAAAAGACTGCAGAATCTTCCTTGCTACAACACAAATAAGGAACATAAAAAGAAGTCAAACATCACATTTGTAAACACACAAACAGATGCACACAAAGTCACAGTGATAATTATGTAGTTCGGTTAGATGTGTACAACTTGTTCCAACTACATGTCTGCACGCACCATAAGCATCCTTCAGACAACATCAGACTGCCATAATTTCATCTGGTTAATGTGAGGGATTTCTTTTCACATTTGTGTGCAGCCGCAAAAGAAAGAGGGAGACAGACAGACAGACAGAGAGAGAGAGGAAGAGATGGTAAACCACAGGAAAATTTTGATTATTTACTCAAATGAAGACAAGTAGAAAAGAAATCACGTAAATGGAAAATAAATAAATAATTTACAGGTGTCTATTCTCGGAAGAAGTGATTAAAAATCAACTTTACAAAAACAACAAATAACACAAGACCCTACCTAAGACTCAGCTCAGCTGGAAAATGACTTTTTCCCACCAAACTTTAGCTCCTATCTGGCAAAGCAAAGTGTGTGTGTGTGTGTGTGTGTGTGTGTGTGTGTGTGTGTGTGTGTGTGTGTGCGTGTGTGGTTTCCTACTCACTTTTACCCACATTGTCCTTGTCACTGTTTCCCTCTGGCACAAAGAGTGATGGGGCATATGGCCAAAGCCACTGGTGGCTGGAGATCATCTCCAGGTTTCCTGTGGGCCTGCGGCTGCTCAGTGCCAGTCAGAACCATGCTATAACAGACACCCCCACCTCTGCAACTCGCTCTGGCTTTTATCTGATCTCAGGTGCCTCCACTAATGGCTTAATGTTTCCTCTGTCCTTTCAATCGGTGCGTTTCCATTTTCTCTTTAATGTCTGATTCCCACGCGCTTAAGTATACAGTGGCCTTTCGGAGACATCATCATGTTTCTCATGTTGGTAAAGCATCACTTCCTTTATTTTACAAGGTCAGTGGCAGCAGGACAGAATGTACTCAGTGCAGACACTTCATGGAGCATGTTGCCATTCTTCGTATTTTTAAACCTGACAGTTGTCCCTGGTGAGGCTTGTCTATTGCACTGAGGCCAGGCTTCCAGGATCCAGAACTTTTGAGGCTGGGGTTGAGGCTTGGGCTGTAGCCTCAGCTGAAAACATGTTTAGTGGACTGGGTGGTCTAGCTGTTGTACTGGGAAGCACAAATAAGAGTAAGGACCTCTCAGATCTATGCTCAGTGGCCCAACACAAACAGGAGCAGGAATGTGGAGCTCCAGCAGTCTAATATGAGTGCCTGAGCAGAGCAAGATGCAGAAAGCAGATATCAAGTGCCTCATAGCCTCATACTTCAGGGATTATGAGTAAATAAAAGTTATATATAAATCTCTCATAAAAAAATCTTAATTATCCAATAAAACCTATTATGACGCTTGGTTTTCCATCTTCAGCCGAGTGCCAAGAACAATAATTCTATTTCACAATCCTCACCAGAGCGCAAACACACTCCTTCAATCTTTCAACAAATCCAAAATGCAATTTTGTCTGTATTAAACCCGTGTCACTGTGTAGATTTAAAAACTAGACATAGAAGAAACTACTTTCTAAATTGGGAAGCAACATTATAAAAATCTAAATGTGTGCAGAATGAATAACCCACAGATGGTCTCTCTTGCTCTCTATTCTCTTATTCTGTGCATTTGATACTGTGCTGATTTTACATTTAAACAGTGTCTGCCCTGCACATAATAGTTAGTGGAGTTTTTGGATTGTCTGCTAGATATTCTTGAAAGAATTATTGCACATCTTAGTAAACAGTCATTCAATATCTCTTCATTATCAATTAATTAAAACATGTATCATTGTAGTTGATTCTCAGTGCACATGCCATGTCCCCGAGGTGGGCAACAGCCTTTTGTACGGCAAATTTGAGAAAATGACAGCAAAGCGTATTGCGCTAACGTATCTTAAAATGACAATTGAATCCTGCTTGTCATATATAACCTGTACATAATAAACCAAAAGACAAATTACACACAATCTGAACCGGAGAGTGTAGTAAAAGCTTGTTTTAATCATGATACTATTAATAATGGCTGCTAATCCACAGCACTGAAGGAGAAGCTTGGTGGTAAGCGAGTTTCAGGCTGTTGGGGCAAAGCGTTCATTAAGAGCTGCTGTGATACAGGCAGGGTGTCTGATCTGTGCCCAGAAAAGAGACAGGACTTGCGAGGGAGTTTCACTGCACAGAGTAATATGTCACATCTTATCGGTTAAGGAATTTAGCAGTGTTAACTCTCCACATTTGGAGAAGACAAAAGGAACTGATTTTGTTTGGCTTGTGTAGAGTAAAATTATCAGCTCTTTGAACGCCTGTTGTTTCTCAGAGTCAGGACTTGGATGAAAAACAGATGTTGGCATGATTATGGTGAGTAATACTGTAAATAAAGTTTTTTTTTTTTTAATTTTCTGGTAGCAAATTAAGGAAGGCAAATCTACGACATGGCTTTAGAAGAGTGACGTGATCAAAGGCTACTCACAAAAAATAAAATCTTCAAAATGGATTTTTATAACAAAATAAAGTTCTTAGGTTGTGTAAGCACTAATAATCCACAGTGGCATAATATTTCATCTTTTATGCGCTGAAAAATGTGCACGTACGGTATGTTTAAAGCAAACTGTCAGAAACACACTGTATTCAAGACTTAAGCGAAGTCTGTCACTGGACAGTTTTTATTTTCCCCCAAAGATGTTTATATTATTTATGAATATATTGACCTGCATTGTCAAAATACACTGAAAATGACCTGTTAATATTTTATAATTTAATCATACCGTTAAGCATTACTAAAAAAGAAATTTTTTTTAAAAAGAATAGCAGCTAAGCAATTCCTCCATTTTATAGGGTGCTCTTTGCAATCAAAGTCATATTCTAAGAAATGACAACTTTATAAATGCAATTTCAGGTACTTTGCATCAGGATAGAGGAATTTAATTAAGTCTTTTGCATTAACAACATTTTATACATTATACATTTATTTATTAGTTTAGAAATTGTAACATGAACAGTCAGCTAGTTATCTAGTTTGATAGTTATAAGCCAAAAATACAAAAAAACAGAACAATTATGTTTCTCTTATTTAGTCACAGTATACTCTTCAGTATACTGAAGTGATTCAGGGTCAATGTAGCTTCACTAATAGAGCAAAATGGCATCAGCTCTTCCAAATGGGAAGTGAGAATGCTTTTACAAATACAAATATGAAAAGACAGGATTTATCGCCCTTTTTCTTTTTGCATGGTCATTACTTGGCTCTTTCTGATTTCCAGTAAAATTGGACCAGCTCCAAATGCTATTATGGAAACTCTCGGATTAGAAATATAGCAGTGGTATTTAAAATTGTGTGTGTTTACCAGAAAGTGTTGACGGGGGAACACAATCTACTGCTCAGAAGACATGTGGAGACCAAACTGTTCTGCACAGACTGAAGGCATATATAAAAACATTGCAGGAAATATACTGAAGTTCTTTGTACTTTGTATTACGGAAAAATATATACAATACACCACTTTTTATATAATAATAATAATAATTTTACCAGATATTGTAAAATAGACTTGTACAATTTATACAACAGTTGACTCATTCAGACTGACAAAAGACTTTGCCTATAAGCAGCCAGTGAACTGCCCTGAATGAGTGCCTAAAAGAATGAAGGAATGAAAGAGTAAGGAAGAATAGAAGGAATAGAACTTAGAAATAGAATAGGAATAGAATAGAACTACACGGGAGACACTAAGAAACATTGTATACTTCAATAAATAAATGCAATTTTTTTTTTTTTTTTTTTTTTTTTAAATCGGCTAGGAAAGGTTTGGGGTGTGTGGTATATGATGTACCGTTGGGCACAGATTATTTCAGTCATAGACTTTGATGTATGTTACACAGTTTTGCTGCCAGTTCCTTTAAATGTTGTTACTCTTTATCAGACACCATATAAAAGGATAACAAGCCAGACTAAATAAGCTGATCCTGATGTTCCTGATTACAAATGGAAAAGCTAGCATTGTTAAATATATCTCATTAGCAGTTAGGCATATGTGTAAAGATTCCGTCCTCACGGCACATCAAAGCGGGTTCATGAAAAATCACCACAACAAAAGCAGAATCTTGAAAAAGGCCAATAAAACGTCTGTGTTCATGACACCACAGCTCGCTTTTTTACTCTTCGCTGCTTGCAAAAGAGATTAAAAGAAGGCAGACTATTTAATGTTTGAACAAATTTCCAACACGGATCGGTCTGAAAGCGCTACATTATTTTTCTTTGTGTAGTCATATGTACACTGACCAACCCTCGCTGCTTAAATCACAGGAGCACACAATGACACTTAAGATGAGGGAACATTTGTGGTTAGTTTAAAACATGGACTCCATCACAGTAAGAACCTAATGTACTGTACTGTAGGTCATGCTGATCCTCTGGTCACCAGAGCATTTAATACTAGTAACGGAAACAAAGCCACAAAAACATCACTTCAAGAGGCAGGTCTGGGAAATGGAAAAAAAAAAAAAAAAAGAACCAAACAATAAAAATCAAAAAGAGAAAGAGAGAATTATTTCTGAGATGTTTTTATCTCAGTAAGAGAGTCTGCTTCCATTATGTCTGCGCTCCGGTAACCCTCGCACACCATGAAAGCAGTATGGAATCCTTTATGCTTTATTTAACTTTTGTGGGATTCAATATGGAGAAGAATCAGAACTGCAGTCGAAGGGGAATGTACTTGACTAATTCAAACATGCCATGATCAAAGCAGCGTGCAAGAGTAAATGGGAACGCAGCACAACATCCTCCACATGTACTGCTGCAAAACAGCTTCATAACTGCATCAGAAGAACTCTATTTTGATGCTGAATACAAAAAGGACGAGGCACCGATACGGCAGCAGGTTCACGGCTCCTCCTGCCTCTCAAATACAGGACCACTGTGCATCAACTGCAAAACTTGTATCTCGAAATAAACTAAGAGGGAAAAAAAATTGTATCATGATGAATAATCACTACTCCTACGAGTAGCACTAATAAAACATCCCGAATACTTCCTTCCTCTTTTTCTGTTCACAAACAGTCAGCATGATTCAGTCGATTCTATTCCATACCGAACCACATTGTACTTTTGGAAGCAACGAAGAAAGAAATCAACTCGGTTATTTCTAGAGGTGCGCCAAAAATTTCAGCCACCAAAAATTTTCTTTGAAAGAGAAAAAAAATTGAAAGAAATTTGGATGTAAATATGTCTACAGCCATTTCTTACAACGCATTTCAATGGGAATGACCATTTGAGCGGGATCAAGACGCTGCAGCTCAGCACAAACACATTCACAGAGTCTGAGCGGCAGCAGTGAAAATATCAGCTATGTGGAATAGGGCTGGCTGATACGACAAAAATAGCACGTCATGGTACATGGATACATTTCTGTGATACATGATATGCAGTAATACATAAGTAAATACTGTTACTAACAAACTGCAAGGGAAGCAGTAGTAACAGTTTAGTAAAAGCTAAAACAAATAAATAAATAATTATTTGTAACAATTAAGTAACAAATTACTTGAAATTGAAAAGGGAAAAAAATCTTAGAATTATAATCAATTCTAATATTTAAAAAAATTGAAAAAAATTAAATTTCTTTTTTTTTTTTTTTTTTACAATTTGAAAGATTCAGTACAATATATGAACATCAAATCAGCTATTTCCAATCTGTTCATAGCTATTTAAAATAAAAATTAGGTAGAAAAAAGCTATATCAGAAAAGTGTATTGTGAAATAATTTATCACAATATCTATATTATATCATCATATTACCCAGCCCTAGTGTGCAATCTTATCATGGTTTCTCCAAGGGATGTTAGATAAGCTATTTGTGATCACTGTGAATACCTCTTTCTTTTGTAGATACAGCAATGTGTTCATTCATTCTTTCCTTCATTCATTCATCTTCAGTAACTGCTTAAATGCTTCCATGGAAACCTGTTCATTTGCCGGAATGGTGCGGCGTGTGTTTGACTCTCAGCTGTGAAGCACAGACACAACAGGGCGCAATAACAACGCAGGAATGCTTACTGTTTTTGGTCAGTGCCCATTTAGTCAGCGCACATTTCAGGCTCACAATAACTGAAATACATTTTATAAAATGCAGTGCATAGTGATGTAACTTTGTGATTAACAAAGAGTAAGATTTTATGAAACTATCTGAGCTATGGGTAGGTAAAGAAAAGCAATCACTTTCACCATATCTCAAACTATCCAGTTTAGAGGAAAGGGCACTGAGCTGTTTGGGAGTTGAAAGAGTCGGCTCTTTTTGGTGAGCTGAGCCAAACGATCTGACTCACTAAAAAAGAGCCGGAATTCCCATCACTAGTAGTTGTAGCTCACATTCATGAGCTCCTGGCTAAAGACACTTCAGCTCTCCATTTTATTTTTATTTATTTATTTTTTTTCCTTTTTTTCAGTTTCTGCTTTCAGCCCTGTTTTCAGCCAAGAATTTTCATTTCAGTGCATCACCAGTTATTTTCCATCACTCATTCATGGGAAATAATTGAGCTAATACAAACTATTTTTGAACAAATGTTATTGTTACTAAACTCAATGCCAATATTAATATGAATGAGTATTTTGCTAACTCTTGGAGCACGGTATGGTGTACGTATAAAATCACTTCTCTTCATCTCACGAGGTCTCTTAAAGGTTCACTTCGACCAAAATAAATAAGAAACATCAGTGTATTTCTTGTAAATATGGCAATTTCCCCCTCACAGTGGTGACGCAGTCACTAGTCTCTAGAGTAAGTCCTGATTCAATTCAGTGCAATTTTATTTATATAGCTCTTTTAACAATGGACATTGTCACAAAGCAGCTTTGCAGGAATCTGGGTTTACAATTTTAATTAAAATTTTAAAATGATCCCTAATAAGCAAGCCAGAGGCAACGGTGGTAAGGAAAAATTCCCTGAAAACCTCCCTGATGGAGAATGAAGTACATTTTAAAATTATTTGAGACTATTTGTGATCAGTGTCCAAAGTGTTACACACTCATAAATATGCTACTTAACAGTTTCCCATCCAGTGTGTATCACTTCCTCATACCCAGTGTTTCTGGGATGGGCTCCAGTTCCATCGCAACACTAACCAGGATAAAGCAGTTACTGAACATGAATGAATGAAATTAAAGTGGCCATGAAAGGCACCAACTACATTTTGTAAAGTTATACATATTCTGTGCTAGTGTTCACTTTTAATGGACAAAGGTGTTGTAACTGAAAAAGTATAAACTATACTTTTAAAGCAATAAATCAACGGAAACCACACAATACTGCACTCACAGCTACTTATAGGAAAGAAATTGTCCAGTAATGCTTAGAAACTATATTCCATGCTGTGTATTCTCTTTTATGTGCTGTCAAAGCTGAGTACAGCCCTGCCGATGGGATTTCAGCTCTGTCTAATGTCAGGTGCCCCTCGAGGTGTTCAAACAGTGAAAAGGTTTTCCTTCCACTATTCATACTCCCCCAGGGACACAGGCATGACACCATGTTTATCACCATCTCTTTGCACATATTCATGATCTGTAATTTGTTTGAGTTTGTCTCAGATCTTTTTTTCCATTGAGTGAGAGCCAGTGCTGGGTTTAATACACCTTTTAACTGTGAGAACTAGCAGCTTATGTTTTATTTCGAGAGACATGTTTTGACTATGATAGCAGTGGGAACCATCACAAATGAAAGAATCTGCACTGGTTAAAGTCAAAGTGATCATCACATCAAAGTGCCCAATGTCCTCATGGCCCACAAAATGATCATCCAATGCAGATTACTTCAACAGTCAGTGAATTCACAGGGTTCGTACAGTTCTCATTCCCAACCACACACTCAGTAAAGACAGAGCGGCATTATCAGATGACGGCCGTGGATGGTACTCACTTGCATAAAGTGCACGGAATGACAGGTAACATTTCCCATCACAAAACAGGATCTGTAAACCCTGGTAGCCCTGTAAGTTACATACACCATACAGACCAATCCAAAGAAAAATACGGACCCTTTAAAAAAGTTCTGCTTTTGGCTTTTCATCCACACTGAAACTGTATTTTGACCACTGAAAATTAGTCTTTTTAAAGCACACTCTAGCACTCATTCACACCTAGAGGCAATTTAGCATAGCTAGTCTGCCTACAGGCATGTGTTTGGGAGGTGGGAGGAAACCGGAGAACCCAGAGAAAACCCATGCGAACATGGGGAAAACGTGTGAAACTTCACAGAGACAGTAAACCAAACTCAAAATTAAACCTACGACCCTGGACCCTGAGACATAAACACTACCCACCCAGACAGTGAGTTATAATAATTCATTATTTTACAATCTTTTTTTATATTCATTCTTTTACCTCTGTGTGCTCAGTGCTGTTATATAGAGACACTAAACTGGGATGTAGCATATCAAACTGTTTGAACTTCCTGGTCAGGTAGTCCAAGCAATCGGCAAATACTCAGCATAGATGTTACGATTTCAACTTCCGGGGGCAGTGAGAATCACCTGGATAACCCTCGTGCAAGTGAACATGCACACCTAGGCCTTCCACCAAAGTCATCAAAGGACAAATGTTGCAGTATTTTCAATAAATATCATTCCCTTTCTTCTTGCCTCACACACACATGCTGGACCACATGTACACCACATGGAGCTGTTTAACTGCTTGTGACTATGGTCGGAGCTGCGGATGACCTGTGCTCCACAGCGTCTCTGTGGCGTTAGCTTCGAGTCGGGTTTCTCGTGAGTTAGACCTATGAACTGCTCTGAGTTTTTGCTCCCGGAACGGCACACACCTTTCATCCCAATAATGGCTCGGGTTCTCCGTCAGCGCCATTTCCTCCGAGCATTTCACATCCCGCTGCCATCTAGCAAGCCTGTGAAGATGTGTCGCTAGTGTGGCTGAGTGGGTCTCCCTTGAAATACTGCACACTTTCTTCCTGAGTTAAAATGGCACACAGGAGCCATACATGTGCCACGCATGTTATAGGTTGATAACTAAAGTTATGCACTTAGAAGTGGAAGGTAGGCCTGAGCTAGCAACTTAAACACTCTACCACTACACATTACATCAGGCAAGTATTAGTTAAAAGCTTTGGATACAGATGCACAAAGGCAGACATTCATGCTACAGAAAAGAAATAAAAAGTAAATTGGTTTCAAAGAATATAAGAAATGGCATCCAAAGAAATAACATTCGCTGTTGTCAGAAGACAGGATCTTTGTTGAACTGACCTGGTCTGATCTAATTCATCATTGATTGGATGACACCATTTACACCATTTTATCTAATTCCAAAACAGTGAAAAACCTGGAGTTCTTAAATATTTTGCTGTGTTTTACAGCGTTGTCAAAGACTACAAAAGTAGCACTGGGTAGAAAAATACAAACTCACTTGCTTTTTGAAATATGACCATTTCTGCAAGTGATACAGCATGTGTGTGGCACGCCACAGCTGCTCTATGATTCTATTCATTTTACACAGATACTGGACATGTGCAGATACTGGACATTCCTTTCGGTGTTTTCTTGCACTGGTTTATTAAAGATGCACAAGTATAATATAAAGTGCAAATGTCTGTTCTGACTGTGTGATTATTACAAACATACACCACCAGTGTTTAAGTTGCTAGCTCAGGCCTTCTTTCCACTTCTAAGTGCATAACTTTAGTTATCAGTTATATAAATCACATAAACTTCATGAAGGTGTAAAATAAGCTGCGCGTACATGACTTTCTGAACCAATATCATGATCCAAATCATGTCTACAATTAATCTGCTAATCCAGCCTATCTGCCCAGGTTAAGTTCTATTGCATGTCAGAACATTCCAAAAAAGTAAAACTATATCTATATATACAATCCCCTCCGAGCTGTGAAGACTGCATTTGTTGTTAAAAAGGATAAACCGACATGAAAACGACAGAGCTGGCTATAGAAGAAAAGCAAGCCATTTTGTAGCTGTGAAAAGAGAGAAAATCTATCAGAGACATTGCACAAGCATTGGGCATAACCAATACAACAATTTGGAATGAAAGTTGATGACAGAAACATGGTGAGAGTTGTGAAGAAAAACCCAAAAAACAACAGTCAGTGACATCACCAACAACCTCCATAGGGCAGGGGTGAAGATATCACAATCCACCTTTCGAAGAAGATGTTGAGAGCACAAAAATAGGGGCCACACCACAAGATGCAAACCACTCATAAGCAGTCAGAATCAGAAGGCCAGATTGGAATTCATCAGGGGAAAAAGTGGAAGGTTTTAGACTGGCCAAGTCAATCACCAGACCTTAACCAAAGAAGCCAAGTTTAACAACTCTAGATCTAAATATCAGGAAATGAAAGCTGAAATTCTGATATATGTCTCCTATTCGTCTTTTGTTCTCAAACCCAAATGTTTTCAGAGTATAGCAAAAACAAAGAATTGCCCTTGCTTTTCCTATACTTTCTGAGGAGACTATGTATATTAATTCAAAATCCATCCAAGAGGGATAACCAATCCTCCTGTCCACAAAAACAGAGACACTCAATAGGATATGATTTGCTTCTACTCTTTGCTCTATTACATGGTGCACAAATGTAGACCGCAATCATGCCGGTCTCTGTCATAGCTCTTATTCTTATATTCGGTCAATTTGGGAGCGAAATATGTAGGAAACTTGATAGACCTTTTCATCTCCCTCACTGTTGTTATTCATGTGGTGTATTAAGGAGAACATGTTTGTTTACAGCAAGTAAAATGTCAGGACTAAAGAAATGGTATGAGTATTATAAATTTACAGGAAGACCAGAAGTGTTTGTTCAGCACAGCATGACGGCTAGTCTCAGTGAGCAAGAGTGACTGATATGACACTTGACTCTAATAAGAGAAATTCCTGCACATGTCATAACCGACTGCGGAAATATTCCCATGTATCCGTGCGTGAAGCAGGTGTAGCACTGTATCCGTGCATGAAGCAGGTGTAGTGGTGTTAATGTTGGGAAATGTGCTCAGCTGCAGTCCTGCAGGCAGTGTGAAAAGAACTAGTCTACTGGCACACTGTAGTGACTTATATCAACAGCCAAATAACAGTCATGTTAATTTAATGGACAAAAATGAATACGAATATAGTCTTCATGTCATCATGCTGAGACAGACCATGGTTCAGTTGTTCTCACATAACTAATTTGGTTTGTCTAGTTTCAGTTCCTTGGCAAAGTTCACATTTCTTTCACAATCAAGTACTTTTTTGATTACTGTTGGATAAAAACACATTTTAAACAATGCTATCTTCATTTTCAGTAGCAAAACAACATATCTGTTGTCTTGTTGCAACATCAAAAACCATTCTTTGTACATCTTGGCTTAATGGAATAAAGCCCATAAAAATATTCTAAAAAAAACCCAGCAGTATTCAGCAAGCCTAGATATTAAATAGTGCATATAAAAGCAGGCAGTAACACCTACAATAAAACTCTACAGAAAAACAGACAATGCTAGAACCAAAATATACAGTGTACTTATGCTTAGGCGCTAAATGTTTCACATGAGGAGGGAAAAAACCGCTCTATTCAGTACTTCTGATAACAGACCAAGCAGCAACCAGCACACTTCCATTAGGTGAAAAAATTACAATGAATAAAATACAGCAAGTTGTTATATTTTTGGTGCCAATGTGCTCCAAACAGTATACCTGCATCTGAAGAAAGGAATTTCGCTTTGGCTTCGTCACTGGTTTCCCATCTCATGTTTCTCGCGCAATCTAACTGCCTCAAAGCCTTAACAAAATCAAGCCTCACTAGCACTACTATAAAACTTCTGTTTTTCAAAAAAAAAATAGCCCAATACTGTAACCTTTAATAACACACCCAAACATCATTGTAGTTTTTACACATAATGCAGCTTTATATGGATGAGCTCTCTTTGCTGAGAAACCTCTGTTTCTTTGTTTTTCTTGGTCAGTTAAATCTGTGATAAAAGTGTGATGCTCTAACTGCTGTGCGATGATGTGGTCTCTGCAGATGTAACAGCTTAACCTCTGTAACCTCTGCTGTGCTGTCTGCACAAATAAAACAACAACATCCTGCCTTGCAACCCCTCTCAGCGCCCCAATCATACCAGCCAAGTGACAGCTCGCCTCCCCTGCTCACATTACACAGCAGCTTGAAGAACTCTCTTAAAAGGAGGTTTGCAGAAAGTCAAAACACTTTGCCACCAGTGGAGAAAAAGCCAAACGGTGTTTGCTTTCACTAAACAGCAAAATCCTGATTACTGAATTGCCTTTCCTAGTGTTCATTTGTGCTAAGTGGGAATGAAATGAATGCCCTTAGGATTTTTGGTGTGTGACCATTGGATAATACAGCAGTAGAAAAACAGCCATGAAACCTCTTGTACGAGTGCTAGAAGCCTGTCTGAAAAATGTTAATATAGATACATAATATATATGTTAGATAAATGGCTAGTGAATGGACTGAAATGACAGAACTATGACTTGATGCATTACAGTTGAATTTTTATGGCTAAAATTAGCACTGATCATGCTTTTCCCATTTTCAATATGATACTGGCATCAGAGCTCTGAGTATCAACCGATACCACATACTGACACGTCACATCTCATGTACAAGCCAGGATCTGTGTGGTCAGTCAACACATGCTATTGACATAAAATGAAACAAATAGTAAGTCAGTCAGAAACTTCATTTTAAGCCAGTATCTGTCCTATTACCAGTACTCTAATACACAGTATCTGAGCGGTGCGTCCCTAGCCAAAAAACCTTTTGAAAATGTTGACAAGGACATGTAACACAAGTTCTAATATATTTTGCATTTGGACTGGCCACTCATTGACTTATGTTGTTTGGGTCCAGAAAAGTGAAGTACTCCCTATCACAGCTGTGGTGTTGAAATGAAACAGTGCAGCATTTATTACTACAAACCATAATCTTTCACATTATCCCCAGAAATGTATAGAAAGGCCTGGTGAGAATCAAGCTTAATATCCAAAGCCTTAATTAACATTAACATCAACATTGTGTGCACATTAACTTGTGTCAAGTGAGAGAAGTGAGGGAAGTCCTAAAAAAACACAAAAATGTCTAATGTAATGTAATATAAAAGACAAAAAGGAATCGTTCATCATATATGGTGATATAAATCTGTGCGCACTAAATCAACAGGTGAGAGCTGAACAGATTCATGAGGTGCAACACATGCAGATTGGTAATGTAGAGAGGGGGCACTCACACGAACGCGTGGTAGACGAAGGCCCAGGCGCGCGGTCTCTCCAGCACGTTGTACAGGTAGTTCTGCAGCTTCCGGTAGCGCGCGTTCCGCCGGCCGCTCTGCGCCCCGTACGCCAGCGGCTTGCCGAGCAGACTGAGACGGGCGCCGCGGGCTCTCCTCGCACTGTCGGCGCTGCTCATCGCCCTGCGTCCGCCCTCCACATCCTTCAGGCCGTAGTTCTGGGCCCGGCGCCCCGGAGACGCTTTCATCCAGAGGCCAGAGGTGCTTTCGTCGCCGCCGTGGTCGCGCGGCATTGCATCGCCAGCGCCGGCTGGACACGTGCGCTTGGCACCGGCAAGGCGCGCATATAAAGTGATGTGCAATGGAGAAACTTTGAGTAGAGCTTCGGTCACAATGCTCAAATTCTCATCAGCGGGATTGTCTTTATTAGAGCTCACCGGCTACAACGAAGTCTTTCTTCTGATGCGCTTCACCTGCTTACAAGCGGCGAGCATCCGCGCTGCTCTCCCTCTGTGTGCACGAGCCGCCTCGAACCCGGACTTCTGAACAAGTGTCACCATGTCAGTGGTAGAAATTTGATGAGGGGAGGGCACCTGCCGACATCAGCGTGAGCTTCTCGTTCCCCTCCCTCTGTCCCTGAGTGTGAAAGATACTCTCTTTTACTCCAGCCCAGAAACACACGCACACACACTCACACACACGCGCGTGCTGAGCGGCTGCTGCTCTCTCAGTGTACCAGCGTGTGAGACACTTCAGTGGAGCTGGATCTGTTATGAAGCTTCGCCACAACGCAGACGGAGCTTCTGTCACCTCCCGTAATTTACGCAAGAAATGAGGTAGGGCGTCATTCACAGATATTTAACGAAATATCACTTTGCGAAGTGTTTTTGCCACCTCAGATCAGCAGATCAGCTCGTCCTGTGAATGTCCATTTATGTCAGTGTGAAAGCAGAGGGAGAGAGCCGTATACGGAGAGCCGAGCTGTCTCGCTCTCTCTCTCTCTCTCTGAAGGAAGACATTAAGTTACGGACTAAATAGCCGAAGTGCTCGACGAATTAAATAATAAAACTCAAACCAAGGGGAAGCTAATTGTGTTTCAGGTACTAACATTTACCCTAAGTAACACTGATATACTATAACAGCTAATTAATCCAGAAACAAAGCTTCACAGAGTTATTATACCCGAGAAAGAAAAAAGAAGGGCGCAAGCATACGGTTAGCTTCAGTGACTTACTGCCTCATTCTCACTCACAGTAGAAGCAGCGCTTTCTCACAGAGGATGGACTACTTTGGGCTACTTTACAAGAAGCACAAATGAACAAGACTCGTCCGTATTTAGAGAGGAGTTATTTTTCGTATGTTTTCCGTCCTTTTTTGCCAGTTATACTGCCAGCTGTTAACCCCTGAGTAAGTTTAATCAAGCTCCGGTTCCGCCATAGCCGAAGGACCGTCGCGCGCTCTCAATTCCTGCACACAGCGGTATTCACGCGGGAAGCCGAGCTCCTGTCACGCCAACCACGTGACCCACACAAGCGCCAGTTGGTAGAGTACAGTACACACACACACACACACACACACACAGTTGTTGGCTAGCTCTCTTTGTAAAGAACTTCCACTGACAGTTATTAATACAGCTAATGAATTCTATGCCCAAATCTGAATCTAACCATAACCTTAACCTTAATAACCAGACGGAAAACTTTTGACTCTTTTATTTTATTACTTTTTTCAAAATAAATCAACCAAATGTCCCTATGAGGTCAAAACAGTCTGATATTCCTGTCCTTAAACTAAGTTTAAGCATTAAACCACTAAAACATCTAAATATAAGATACCTAATTCTGTTTACAAGTTATACTAGTAAATAGCATGTGACTACAAATGTGAAGATTAAAAGATAAGAGTTCAAAAAAGGGAAATAGAATTGGGGCTAAAAGAAAGAAAGAAAGAAAAGAAGCATGGCACCAAAATCCAGTATGTTACTGTGTTTCTAACATGCCTTTGGGTTGGGGGGTCAAAGTGAGCACTGTTCAGCTCCTATTTCACAGTCAATTACAGGAATTTCACATTGCTGATGTCATTAAATATGATATTAGATATAGCATTAATTACAAAAATACTAATTATCATGATGTGTATGAGGCATGCAGACATCCAGCTAATGGTACCACAGGTCAGCTCAAGGCTACACAAAATAATTCAAACCGCTGCGAAAAGTAAACATACACTTTAGATGCCAAACATGTTTTTAGAAATGATGAAAATGTAAATGCATATCAGCAGGTTTCGCAACTAATGGGAGATTTTAACATTTTAATAAATGATAGCTCTTTTCCTTTTGAAAGCACACTGTACCATTAATGTGATGGTAACTGGTGATACTCATCATAGTCTTAGATTGAGTAACAATGTAAATTTCACTGAGGTAACTGTTTAGTGATGAATAAGGATTTTGGACCATTTAAACATCTTTAAGACATCTAATTCAAAGCAGATACCTCTTTGCTACCTTTGTCTAGAAAGCTTAACATTGTGGAAAGATTGAAAGTACATAGAATGTTAATTTAAAATTACTGAGAACTACGAATTTTGAATATTATTAATTTAAACAAATAATATCAAAATGATTGAGTAAATCAAATGACTGAGAATAAAAAAAAGTTTCACGTATAAAATACATATGGGTAAAATGTCAGTGGGGAAAGAATGGCAGCAGTCTTCAGAATGTTACAAGATGAAATCTTTCCTAATTACTGAATGTACTTCATGTATTTAGAGATACACAAAGTTAGGCGTGACTGGGCTGTGGTGCCTATCTTCCAGCTTTACAACAGCTTATAATTATAAAAGCAGCATGCTCATTATATGCTTATTATAGATTATATGTAACAAACAGACCTGCACAAAAGTGATCATTCTCATGAGTAATTATATACACTTTAAGCATGCCATATTTTTGAATCAAGTTAATAATGAGCTTTTAAACTGCATGGTGTTAAAGGTGCTACTGCTCTTTCATCTCTCACTTCAAGAACAGTCTTCTGAAATCCCTCCTGTGATTTTGCCTCAGGCTTTCATAAACGATAGCGTAAGATGGAAAATCCAAAGACATATATATATATATATTTGTGCATACAAATTTTCTGCAAATGAAACATATTTAGCATCACAGACAGTAGTTAAGAATAGAGGGAGATCATATGGATACACTTTATTACTTGTGGTTTTGTCTATATAATGTAAAACACAAAAGTATAACTATTTGTATTTCTCTGAAAGCTTCCTGACAGAGGACTATTCCTCTGCATATTCTCTTGAGTGCATGGACTGAAAGTGTTGCAGACAGCTAACAGGAACGCACACTCTAGTGGCATGAGCTTTCATTACAGTTTGATATTTAAAAGGAATTGGTGCTTCTATGGCTCTTAAGCAATTGCTAGTGGTTTCTACAGACCAGTGGCAATTATGCTTTGGCGATCTACATCCATGCCACATCCTCAGAGTCCATCAGCCTGAAAAACATTTCTGCAGAATATGCCATATGACATGGTGCTGAGGGATGGTCAGAGCCCGGGTCAGTTACACAACAATTCTAGTCATTGGAATAGTGTGCAGATTACATGGCCAACAAGATCAAGCCAGTGGAGCATGAATAACGAGTCCCAAAATATTAGCAATATATTCATTTGTGGAATGGAGCTCTGGAACATTTATACGCTTTTTACATATTTGTACGTCCCTACATAAATCACCACCTGGTTAAAAATGTTAGAAATCTTTTCACAGCCATGCTTTCAATTCCCATGCAGCCCAAAAGCAGACAGAAGCACAGTCGCTGCCAACCATCTTCTGGGAACTACACCTGAGTTCATTCTGTATCACCATTAAATACAGATCAGCTGACAGATAACTTTCTGTTAAACCTCAAATAGGAGCAAAAATGATAGATTTTCTACGTGACCAAAACAAATGTAAATGTAACAACTGTTAATACAGGTTAAGACTTGTTAAAAATTAACAAGTCAAATGAGTAGTTTTAAAACTGTTCAGTGGTATACACAACACCTCTGGGGGTGGAAGAGCCTGGGGAAATCCAACTACAAGAGCTGAGTGCCCTAATATGATGCTGTGTACAGTTTCACATACTGCCACACTATCATTTGAACTAGACTGTGGGAACATATGGGAAAATATCTCAGAAGGCCAAAAATGGTAGGAATTTTTAAATATTAAAAAAATACATCAGAAATAGCCAACTACACAAAAAGAAATCATGTTACGGTAGACAAGTGGTATAAATCATGTATGTACAATATCTATTATTGTAAAATGAAAATATTCTTTTTAAGGACAAAAAAAAACATTTTTGATCACCATTAAATCTATCAGTATATTCACTGTATGCTCTAGTAACATATAAACAAAAAAATGCAAAAAAAAAAAAAAAAAAAAAAAAAAAAAAAAAAAAAAAGCCTGGTATCCATCATGCTTTCAGAACTAATGCATGTAATGCAAATACTAATGCTATTAAAACTATAAAACATTTACCCTATTGTCAGGAGATCACGAGTATGGATCCTGACAGTGCTACAACTATCCATGGCCAGGAGCAAAGGGAACAAAAACATTGGCTGTGCTGTCTAGGTGAGAGGGGTGACATTACCATCCCTGTCACTTACAATGAAACGGGCCAACTGTGGGCAACTGTAAACTCATGTGCAACGTATGTGCAGCGGCGGCAGATAGTGAGTGTGTTCAGCTGCCCTGTGATGCAGCTTTGAAAAGATGTGGTAGGTTGGCTTCACGAGTCTTGGAGGAAGCATGCGTAAGCCCTCACCCTCTCCAGTGGGTACCTGTCATATAATGGAGAGCTGGCTTTTGGGTGAGAATTGTCAGGTCAGCAAACTGTGGAGAAAATGGGGGAAAAACTATGTAATATAATACATTAGATGATAAATCAATTTGTCTTAAATATTCATTAGTTATAGAATTGAAATTACATGTAAGATTTAAAAGGTATGAATTTGAGGTATTTTGGGTTTAAATCTTCAGTGTTTGAATTGGCAGTTTCTTCATATAGCAAAAAGACCTTTCCAATTAGAACCGAATCTCTTTGTTGTTGTTGTTGTTGTTGTTATCTTCAGTGAATACAAATGATTTGATGAGCAGTTGAGTAAATGGATTATTAAAGAGATGTGTAATACTCACTGTGTCCACATGGTGGGGTTGTTGTAAACTGATGAATATTAATTTATCTCACACACAACACTATTAAATAAAAAATAAACATACTAAGTTTTTATTTTAGAATAAATGAGTTCTTAGTTATAGTTTAAAAATTGCAAAAGAAAAAAGTAAATAAATCACAGTAATCTATTTTGTGATAATTTGGCAACTCAGTAATAAAAGTAAAGAAATGTCTTTAAAATCCCTTAAGACATTTACTTTAACCCTTTAGTGAACTCAAATTGAAACAAAACTCTTGAATTTATTGAAGGCAGAAGTTCACGGTCACCCATGCTTATATTTTATGCTTATAAGCACAAAATGAGAAACTGCAAGTTCTCTGAGCTCCATAATGGTGCTTACATTTAAAGCAAGCAAAATGGTTCTACTGCTTCTAACCACTGAAAACATGTTGTCCTATATGAGAAAGTAAAAATGCCTTTAGGCCATGAACCTCTAGTGCTATTAGATGAAGAAAACTGTTTATTTTTGGTTGTTTATCTTCTCTTTACACTTACTGACCACTTCATTAGGAACACCTGTAATCCTGCTCATTCATAAAATGCAAATACAGGTCAAGAGCTTCAAATTAATGTCCACAACACACATCAGAATGGGGAAAATGTGGTCTCAGAGATTAGTTGGTTGATTTCAATCGGTCTTTTTCTTCCAATCTTCAGCTGTCCAGTTTCAGTGAACCTGTACCCACTGTAACCTCAGATTCCTGTTCTTGGCTGACAGGAGCGTCAGAGCACAATGTGGTCTTCTGCTGTTGTAGCTCATCCACCTCCACAAGGTTTGACGTATTGTGTTCTGAGATGTTTTTCTGCTCACCGTGGTTGCAAAGAGTGGTTATTTAAGTTACCATAGACTTCCTTTGTTTGCTTATTTGTTTTTTCGCCCCATTCTGTGTAAACTCTGAAGACTCTAGTCCATGAAAATCCCAGGAGATCAGCAATTACTGAAATATTCCTATTCGGATATTTCATGTGAACCTTAACTGAAGCTCTTCACCTGTATCTACGTGATTTTATGCATTGCACTGCTGCCACATGATTGGCTGATTGGATAATTGTATGAATGAGCAGGTGTACATGTGTTCCTATTAAAGTGGTCAGCGAGTGTGAATATCATCAGAGTGACTTCTAAATATGTTTAGCCATATTTACAGTGAGAGTGGTGTCTGTATTAAAGTCTCTTCTATAATATTAATATATTCTAATAAATTCTCTGTAATACTCATGTATCCTGATGGTAGCATGTTTTTTTTCCCTGCTTTACATTTGTGACACACTGCAATATGATCACATTATTGTAGCATGAATGAATTACAATCATGAATTACAATTACATACACAAATATACAAAGTGCAAAGCTCTACACTGGCTACACTCTACACTCCAGTGCAACACAATGTACGTGAGGTAAATCATAACAACTCAATTTTTATACTACTACAGTACCCATCATCCTGTTAGAGTTTCTGAAAGCTGGTTAAAATGGAAGCGTTATCTGTTCTGTGGGATGTGCTTCATGTAGACGAATAAAAAAACAATCCAAAAACAGGATCACCATTTCTTTCCGGATCACAATGTCTCCATCAACAGGGCACGAGGGCTCACTGACTAGTGTTCACAGTCATCAGATCTCAACTCAAATGAACAGGTTTTGACTAGGCCTCTTAGTTCCAGTTCCAAAGAAATTGTAATGCTACAGCTTACAAAGACAATCCAGACAGTTGTGCCCCTCCAGCTTTGTGGCAACAGTTTGGAGAAGGCCCACATATGGGTGTTATGGTCAGGTGTCCAGATACTTTTGGCCATGCAGTGTATATATCTGGCTCTGAACCTCCACTACCATGCCCATGTAATTTCTTCAAAACCTTAGTGAAGAAAGCCTTTATCTGGTTTTAGATAATTTTTAATAGATTATATCATTTCATGCAGTTAAAAATCTGAAAGAAACACGAAAGCTAACAGGTATTTTTAAATGGACACTAGCGGCCCACCACAAAATGAAGGACATATGGTCAAATTAAAGAAGTGACAAAGTTTTTCAGAGCCACTGTTCTTTTTCCACACAGTCTTTTATTTGTAAATAATAAAAATGAACTCTTGAATATAAAACATACACATCATTTGAGTAACATCTGTTGTACAAACAAGAAATGTTGCAGTGAATACTTTCTATTCTGTTTCAGTGGGACACATGAATTGTAAACAATCAGTATCCTTGAGTAATACTGACAAAGGAAAGAAGTCTGCCATAACGGACATGAAAAGTAAACTTTTTTATCAAAACAGGATCTCATGGACTTTGTTCTAATGCTGTAACAGATAAGCAGAGGTCCCAATTATAGTGATTATTTTATAGCCACATATATCTGAAAGAACCAGAAACTCTGGAGGTGTCCTTTCTCAGCCTTTGTTCCATTCAATGGAGCCAGGAGACAGCATTAATCTATTTCGACGGGGCCACTTTGTAAATATAAGTAAACCTCAAAGCAGACTCATATTTACAGTATGTGCAGTGTTGTTTCTGTCTGCAACATTTACTTGGATACACTATTTTTTTTTAAAATAAATAAATATATATATATATATATATATATATATATATATATATATATATATATATATATATATATATATATGCTGTTTTAATTTTCATATATCATAATCATTTTCCATATATAGATAGCTCTGGTTTTATACACATTATCTAGCTCAGTTCTAGCCCACGGTAGTAGACTACAGAGAACACCAACATCTTCAGTAAAAATGAGGGCCTCGTGTTTGCTCAATACTACAGTACAGAACTTATTTATCCATAGGGTTAAAAAAAATAAAAAAAAAAGAAAGAAAACAATTCAAAAACTCCTCATAGACATTCTGCCCCAAAATGAGGGCTGTGTGCATGGCTGAACTTGGCCAAATGCCCACACATGGAATGAATGGCTTCATTTTATTGGTTAATCTATTAATATCAAGTACGAGCAAACTGTACAAGTACATGCAACATACAAGCTGGCCTACAGTATGTGGAACTAACACACATTTATTTTAGTCTCTTTTTTCTCATCTGTCTTGTTTTACAAAATGTGCATGCAGCTTGGAACGGTTCCAGAGTCATGCTGTTGCCCATGTTGGGAAGAGAAGGTGGCAAGTTTTGGGAGGTCACCATCTCAGGCCATCTCCTAAACCACCTCTCACTTACTATCACGTTCGTCCAGATGCTCGGGAAGGACTTGATTTCTTTATTAATTAATTTTTTTTATAACTTAAACTACCACAAAATAAAAAAATGCAAAAATAGCTGATGATAATTTGGGTTGTTATAATCTTCTTTAAAAGTTTGTTTAAAAAAAAAAAAAAAAAAAAAAAAAAAAAATCAAGCATTTGTGCTTGCTTCAAAATAACTCTACTTGGATAGAAATTCAGTTAGGGGAAGGTCCCAAAAACAGAATGAACGAAGTCAAATAAAGTGACTGGCTATTACCTATGTGCACGGTGCCTGTCCATACTGACCAGTTCTCTATATACTCTCAAGAGCTCAAAGTATATCTGAGGGCCACTAACCTGGGAGGCCAAATGTATTAGTGTATTTACGTCAGTTGGCCATTCTTATAATCTCCTGGCCAGGCTGAAATAAACCTCATTCCCAGTGTTCTACTGCATGTGGTTTTGCATCTTCCTTTAAGCTTATACGACACAACTGTCAGAATGAGCCATGTGTTCACATTCTACAAGGTGTGTCTGTGTATCAAATACATGAGAAAGTAAAAAAAAAAGGCAAAGCAGTCAGTTGTAACTGCTGTAAACAGACAAAGGTTTTCAAGCTGGCCTCCCCTCTCACACACCTGATCTGAGTCAGTGGCACACTGACATGAGGAGAGGCCCTGCACTCAGCATTCGTGAGGAGGAGGGGAGACTTTGAGAAGACTAACCCTTGCCCTTTAACCCCTGACCTCAGGCCTCTCCTCAGCAGAGAGACTTCCTGTACAATTAGGCCAAGGGAGGGGCAGCGTTGTCTTCACTCTCACCGATCCACCATCACACCTCTGTCTCGCATACTCTCACACACTCCTTATATGGTTAGAAAACAGCTCCTAAATGTTACTGATTGGCAAGAAGCACTCAGGCAACCAGCACCACGGTCGGCTCCTCTCTCTCTCTCTCTGTCAGCCAAAGCGGATTGCTTTCAGCTGCTCATCATTCCCTCTTTTAATTTGGGCTCGCTCATCATCTCAGCAACATGGCTAAAACAAACAGAACATGCAGTAAGGAGCGGAGTGGATCAAGGGAAATCTCAGCAATCCAAAGGCCAAAAATAAAAGAGAGGAGAAGTGATTGTCAGGCTCCAGCAAAGCTTTGATCGTGATTCTGTCCGTCTGCCTGGCTGCCCCTCTGGCGCTGTATTTTTTTTGCCATGGGCCTTTGCTCTATTCGGTCATGTTTTATCTCATGTCCTCTCTCCTGTTCACTAGGACCTGACGCCTGTTGGCCCTGAATCGAGTGATGACTGGGAAGCACGTCGAGTGAGAGGAGCTAGTGTTGGGTCCACCAGTGAGGATGGGGGAAACAGTTTATACCAGCCAATCACTGTACTAGAAAGGTCCAGCTCTTCTAAAAGGATCTGTGCAACTCCCATGAAGCATTTGTGGTCCATGCGTCCATAGTCGCCCCACACTATTACCTGTGAGGGAAAACACACCTCACACAATTTTAAACTTTTACACAAACCAAAAACCATGTACGAGAGGACAGATTTATACAGGTTTATACACTTCTACCTCTTCTTACCTGCAGAACTTTACCCTGCGGACTCTCCTCAAACAGCAGTGACTGCTGATACAATGGGTCGAGTGTTTTTCGTGCAATCTTGGTTTTCTTTTTGGCTTTGCACGCTCCATTATCCAGCAAGTAGACCTTGACATACGGAGCTGTTGACAGCAAACACTATCATCAAATCAATGAGACAGTAAAAAAAGAATAAAACGACACTCTTTGTGGTGCTGTAAAAGTTTCCAAGCTAGCATCCTCTCTAACATCCTCTTAATCTGAATCAAAAACAGTATGAGAACACTTTTACCTGGCAGCGATTTGGATCCTGGTTTGGGGGTAAGGCCACGTGCCCTGATCACCTCCACCTCCAACTGCCCCTTTTTATCCATTAAGCCGATCTGAACATCTCCTGAAGCACACATTAACTGACATGAGGTTCTTTCTATCTTTTTGGAGCCCAAGAAGTTTACTTTATACAGGTTTATTCAGGTCATTTATTCAAATTAAACCAAATTAAATTTGAGTCAGAATCCTGGAATGAAAACTAACCCATAGAGGGTGTTGCTAGAGTCTGCCTCCCCACTAGCTGTGCAGGTCCAAGGCCATCGAGGAAGTCACTGAACTGGCTATCAGCCCCCAACCTCATCCCTGAGAAGATCAGACTATCTCACACACACACGCACACACACACGCACACACACACACACACACACAAATGTTAATGAAGATAATTATTGTTATGCCTACACCAAATCTAACCCTAATCTTAACCTGAGTAAATAATGAAAGGTATTAAATAAAATCTGCAGTTTTTATTTTATTTTAAAAGAAACAAGGAAAGAAAAAAATGTCTGCCAATGTCTGCACAAGGTCAAAACAGTCAGATATTCCTATCCTTATATCCAAGACATAAAACATGCCCATACACAAAGAGTATGGTTTTGTGTGAACAGTACCTAAGAGACATGAGCGAATGAAGATGCGAATTTAAATGCTGAAAACAGTTTAGGGAGTCAGTGATTTGAAATGTGTCTAGGGTACATATGCCTACAACATGCTTCCATCATGAAATTACTTTGATTACTAGTATTCATTTACTGTAATTCCATACCCGCCAATGATGACCTACACAGTGCACTAGAAAAAGTTGAGAGCTGAACTCTGTACATTTGTGAACAGCAGACCTTTATTAAGTGCGGTATGTAAACCATGTCCTGTGCTGCGGCCCCTCAAACACAGGCGATATTTCCTTTGAGACCAGCACAATTTCCATGAGCTAACTCCAACTGGAATGTCTGAGAGCAGTGCCAGCCATGTCATACCATATAAGCGGCCTAAGTGATACCTCCATTTCATACAAATCAATGTGTAATTAGCTTTAAATCACAGTCTCTTCAGGTTTGTGCCTTGTCAGGCTCCGAGTTGGATTGCTGAGGGTCGGTGTGACCGGCCACTCCACTCTACAGTGAGCAATAGCTGTTCTATTCTGTGCTCAGCCTAGAACCCTGCTGAGGCCCATCTGCACAGATGATAGATATTTTAATTATCAGAGGAGTGGAAGGCTCACCATCTGGCTCCAAAAATGGAGCTGCTAAAACAATGGACATATTAAGTGTGCAAATCAGTGCAAAAATAGCCTACCTTAAGCTCTTTTTCCATGAGCTTATCTTTTGAACAATACATCTGTCCAAAAGATTTATGCAACTCGCTCGATCCAAGATACACATATGAGACGAGGTCAAAGAGTCATTAGGTATTCGTACTGATTGACCATTTCAACAAAAACAACCACTGCAGTGGTCCTTAGAGTGGGTCCAGGGACCCCCAGGGGTCTGTGAACCATAGAAAGGGGGTGCTTCGGACATCCAACATCATCAAATTTATCATTATATTTATTATTGAGTTTTATAGTTATTAGTGGGTGTCACTGCTCGCTTGAAATGAAGAGGTTTAATCCAAGCCTCAATAACTCAAAAACAAGTCAGCCTATAAATACTGTCAATGTGGATCAAATGTATTTTCGACTTCAGGAACAAAAAGCTCTCTGGCTCCAATAAATAGCTAACACATCACTGGATACTTTAACATAACAAGTCTAATATTTAAATAGTTACATTTTGCTTAGAGGTGGTTTGTGGAACTAATTTTTCAGATTTACAGGGAGCAAAAAATTCTGAGAACCCCTGGCATAGACAATCAGAAGTCAGAGGAGAATTTGCAGTGTGCATGTGTTGTGATACTGACTTCCCCTCAGAGCTGTAGCTGTTCATGCTGCCATCAGTGGACTCGCGACTGGCCTGGCGAGCCATTGCATTGCGGGGATACTCCACTGCCATGCCTGTCTCCTGACTCCTCTGGATCTGACTCGAGCCTTTTGCCTTCTTATTTGCTGCTTCTACAGAGAAATAATAGACAAGAAAACATTTACTTTACACTACCCAGATTACTAGACAAAAATTTCTCACATGAAAAGGACACTGACAGAGAATTGGTGCACGTTTAAAAAAGAGAAATATACAATAGCTTTTTGTCAGCGAAGTATATTTCTCCCACTCCTGGCCTTACTCATTCGAGAGGAAATATTACTGTCTGAGACAAGATGCTTTGGCCACGTTGACTATTACCATCTCCTGCTGGATAGCATGGGGTGCCGTCTTCACTATTTATGGCCTTTTGATGGATTGCAGATGGCTGGAAAATGCCAGACCCTAAAGTCGTCCTGACTGGGTGTTAAATACAATCGAGGTATGTCACACACCCCATAGGATACTTTTACATAAATGTGCCACCAGCTGCTGGTTCTGATGAGAGGTTCACATAAACCTGTTTTTGCTGTTTGGATTGGAGGTAGCAGATATTTGCTGCTTATAAGAAGAAAAAGCCTGGCAAATACTGAGATATAGAAACAATAGCTAAATTAATTTCCCACTCACTTTCAGTAACCTCTTATCCTGGTCAAGGTCACAGTGGATCATCCTTGGAACACTGGGGGTGAGGCTGGAACATACCCTTGATGCCATGCCTGTCCATTGCAGGGCGCCAAGCACACAATGACATTCACACCTAGCAGCAATTTATCATAGCCAATCCACCTACTGCCATGTTTTCGGGTTGAGGAAAGAAACCAGAGAACCCAGAGGAAACCCACATGGACATGGAGACAACATGCACAGCACAGATAGAGCTGGATCAAACCTGGGACCATGGTGCTGAGAGGCGGCAACAGTACCCACCGTGGCCACCCACTAAAAGCTACTTTACTATTAAACATAATTATGAGAAAATCAAAGTTTGTCAATTTCACCAACACTCTACTGAATGAAATCTAGTCATATAGCCAAGTAACTGTTAATCTCTACTCATCCAGTAGTATAGCTGTATTATTTCTTTGCATTGGATGGAAAATAGAAAGCTATAGAAAGAATAGAAGATTTTCTCTGCTAGCTAACCAGTGGAAAGCTACAGAGAACAGAACAGTTGCTGCACACCACTGCAGCCCTTTAAAATACTGATTTATGCAACCCCTGCTACACTGTCTGATTTATCATCTGATAGGCCTTTTAAGATATTGTCCAGGGGCTTGGCAGTTACATGGTCCAAGAACTTTTTTTCTACCATCCTTTTTTAATTTGTTTCTTTTTTTTCAGATATCCATTTATTAAACCATAAATAGACAGCGCTTAAAATATGGGATTTTAAAAGATATCAGATCCAACTTCAAAGGAATTTGTCTGCATTACATCTGATTAGGATCCAGGGTTCATCTGAGAGTTAAATCCTGCCAATGTTAACAGAAAAAATGCTGCCATTCTCAGCAGCTCCAACTCTCACAGGCTTATAGGTCATAACATCCATATCCAGCCTGCTGACATCCTAGCTACTGTAATGACACAGAATATGGGGCATTTGACAAATGCCACTAAAGCAAGGGTGTAAGAAATTAAGAGGGAGAGAGACAGAGAAAGAGAGACAGAGATACTTAGAGAGAAAGACAGATTATTACTGCTACCTTAACTAACTCTGCAGTTGCTATTGTTCAGCTCTCCTGCGTCATCACATACTTTATGTCCTTACATAATATTGCCTGTCTTAAACTATAACCAGTTACATAATCTAGAACATTGCATAATATTACTAATTACCTACATGTTTTGAATATTTTTTGAGTGTGTGATCATGTATTTAAAGCTCTCAGGACTATCTGTTCAGTAGTAAAGCATCTTACTCAAATATGAAGCATCTTAATTAAATGTGCAGTTGAATGTACTTTAAACTTTTAAACACATTTACTGAAATCTGATTCATTTCTGATACTGATTATTGACTTCAAGCACACATTTCTATGCTCAGGATCATTTCATCATTTCAGTCACACAAATCTATTTGCCAGACCAGACATAAGTCCAGCACTACTAAAATTTCTAATAATGTAAACATATTCACAGTTGAACTCTGATGCCAAGGACGAAATGAAACAGTTTGATCTCTCTTATATTACTCTGATCACTTAAACACTTTTAGCACATAAAGGTTATCTCATCGGCCATATAAGGCATGCATGACGTTTAGAGGCACAGAGCAACAAAACGAAGGTGTCTGTAGACAACAGAAATTGCTATAATGGTGTGTGTGTTTGTGTGTGTTTGTGTGTGTGTGTGTGTTGCACACCTGTTTGGCTGAGCTGAGAGGTGCTCCTACTGCGTCGTGAGGGAATACCCACGATGGCCACTACACGTGCGCTAAGACTGGAGCGCCGCTTCTTCCCTCCTGTCCCCAGTGTTCCCAGAGCCGTGTCTGACTGGCTGCCGTCTGTGCGCTCCAGAGTGAAGATTTCACCACTCACACTCGTGCTCTTCAACATGCTCTGGCTGGATGGGCGAACATGGCGGCTAATACACAAAGAGAGAAGAATATGTGTAATTCCACAGAGTTGCTAAATGCTCTCCGGCATATATCGATAGTAAGTGGTATCTACTCATAGTAAGTAGACAGTAGATGCAGCTTTTAAGTCTGTCCTCCAGCACAGTAGGTTGCAGCAGGCTAACTATGACTATGAGGTTAAAGTTCATTATGTCAGCTTCAGTTTAAAGGTAATTACGTTCAGGATGCATCGATCAGCTTAGGAAAAGCTAACAACCTGGTAGACCATAAAGGATCATATTAGTGAATCACAGAAGAGTACTACAGACCCTTAAAATGGGGAGATGATGAATAAAACTGGGCTGATTTATATAAGGCTATTTGGTAACACTTTCTGTGAAGCCCATATTAATAAATCATTATAACTGTGTTTACAACTGTGTTTACAACTGTGTCAAAGTTTAAACTGATTCCACGTACACATTTATTAAACTTTAATAATGCCCCCATAAAGTTCTAATAATGTTCTATAATTAACTCCTTGATAATTAAGACTTTTCAAATGTTTATAATGTTTTTATAATCGTTAATAAATATTACAGTTGCTTTATAATTATTCAGAGGTCATTATTAGTGTTTACAAGGAATCATTACCAACGTATAAAAATTATGAGAACTGTTATAATGATTTTGATTGTGGGCTTCATAGAAAGTGTTGCCGTTTTTTTTTTTTAAGTGTATAAATATTTCTGTTTAGATTCCACTGTGCTGGAATACACATATACAAAAAAAGACTGTCATCACCACTCAGCCTGCAGTTAAGAGAGACAAAAGGCCCCAGAGAATTATTAAGAACTGGGGTTAGGGACATAAATAATCTATGCCTACTTTGACATTTTTCTTCAGTTGTGAACAACAATTTTGAAAATGGGGAAAAAAAGCACAATTCTGACTGTAGTTTTTTTTGTACGAGTCACTGACCTGAAGCGACCCCTGGGCTGCTCTGATTGGATGGACATGTAGCTGGTGCTACTGATCCTTGAGGCACTGCTGGCACGAGAGATGGCTGACACGTCACTGACATCACTGTCTGAGGATTTATGGGATACATTATCACAGCTCCGTCGCTGCTCTTTATAAAGCTGTAACACAGGAGAAAAGATGCAGAAGATACAAATCTCAAACAGGGGCAAGAGTCTGAATCTAAAAAAAAAAAATCTAAAAAAAAAAAAACTAATAAAAACTATAATGGAATATGTAAATATTGAAGACAAAACCCATATAAAGATGGGCCTGACAGCAGAGTTGGGAAAGACAGGAGAGGTTACCTCTCGTTTGTTCTTGAGCACCCTCTCCAGGTCCTGGCTGGTACTGGAGGGAGCTGGTGTCCTGTAGGAATGTACCTTCATCTGCCGTGTTCGCTCCTCTGAAGCAAGGGCTGAAAAAACATAATCACGTAAACACAAGCATTTGACCAGACATCTACATTATGTACAATAAGTGCACATTTATAGTCATTTAAATTCGGCAATTTATTCATACCACATCGAAATCTTATCTTATTCAAGGTTATGGTCAGAAAAATTGTATTTACATGAAATGTAAAAAATAAATAAAGCACAGGAAGCATGGCACTGTTCTATACCTTGTTCTACACTACTGCTTTTAGCGGGGACTTGGGGTAACTGTCGGCCTCTGCGTGCTGATGAGGAAGTTCCTGCCGATGAAGAGTATGCAGTGCTGGCATGTGGATGAACCCTGGAAATGATGGAAAAGGAAACAAGCAAAAAAAAAAACAAAAAAAAACAAGAAAAAGTCTTTTGATACAAGCAACTGACATAAAAGAGATCTACATGATGTATTTTTCAGCAAACAAAGTATGTATAGTTTCACATTTAGACAGATTATTTTCTTATATACACCCAACAGGGACAAAACACAGCACATTTCTACAATAAATATTATGAGGTCGATGCTGCAGCAATATTTGCTTGATCCTTAATGAAGGTTAAAATTAGTCAGACCTTTAATATATTAACAGTAGGAGTAAATAGGAAATAAGCACAATAAGAGGGAGAAGAAAAGGTGTTAGAGACAGAAATACTGCAAGCACAGGAAGTAGAAGTGAAAAGAATAAGACCCACAATGTTTAGCAACAAATCCAGGACAATCTACAGTTTTTGGTGTAATAGGAACAGGACCCATACAGCAGAAGGCAAAATTAGGCAATGCAGAAAGAGAACAACTACTGGTGGTTGTAAATATTTGTTTGTGTGGGTATAGTTCAGAATTAGGGGAGCTCTCTCTGCCTAACTTAGGGCTATGATCTAGGGCTGTGGTTACCCCAGTCATGTCACCTTACCCAGTGAAGGCAGATATACCCCATTTCCTCTCAATCCCTTAACAATAGAGACAGATCTTCTGACCATAGTGGAAAGCATGTAATATGCAAGAAAAACATGATAAAAAAGAAAAAGAAACCAAACGAAAAAAATTGAAAAGCAAAGCACAGACAAGCTAAAAGCAGACAAACCGATGAACAACGACATAAGGACAGTGAAGTAATGAGAAACAAACAGGACCATTAATAAATCTCTGAAGTACACCACATTTTTCCTGTGGAAATGTATTACTTGAAAATGTATCTGTGTTAAAATAGAACTGAACTGAACAATTTGCAAAGACACTGAAGCAAAAATACTGAACACACTCAACAGACAATGAGCTTACCATTAACATACAACAACAGCTGCACATAGACACCTAAAATAAATGGAGAGCAGTGCTTTGTGTATCAGTGTATTGGGCATGTATAATGATAGGATGGTAATGAAAAATATGGTGTGGTACTGTATGACTCCTTACCGCTCACTGTCAGATTTTTTCTTGCCAGGTTTCTGACAGCTAGGCTTGTCCAGAATTCGTGGCTGCCTATGATTTGCAAATGATTAAAGCAAAACAGAAATAAAAGGATGAGAGGAAAGTACTGAGTAAATGATGATGATGATGATGATGATGATGAAAGCAAATTCTGTGTAATGCTGTGTGTGTGACTCTAACAGGAATGAAACTGTAATCTAGTTTCTCCTCCTCTGTGTGGCCAGTATACCTCTGTGCCCCGGGCCTTGCACTGAGGTGGTTTACTGTCTCCTGAGTAGGAAAAATAGGCTCCAAAATCCAGCTGATGCGTGTGATCAAATCAGAGACACATGGATGACAGTGAGATGAAGAGACAAAGACACAGACCCACAGAAATGGTTACAGAATGGATGAAAGACAAGGCTTCTCTTTTAACTTACACTTTAAAGACAAGCAAAATATGCAATGAGATGGTCAAATGATGATCAAATGATGGCCAAATTCCCATAAGGATATTGATCCATACAGCAAAAAAGGATATACACTCAAAGGGGTTTAGTTTGTTCCTAAAATTAGGACTGTAAATTTATGGACATCTTTACAATCTGTCTGAAAATCTGCACAGAAAAAAATACATCTTATCAAGTGAAAATCTTGAATAAAGGAAATGTTATCTAATATTTCTCATTATGAGATTATTATATAACAAATATGTTTGCTTTTACTATATTCAAGATATTCTCTGTAGTACAGGGAAACTAGAGTCACCTCAGCACTGTTGTACCTTTTCAAAAGCGTTCTTTTGTCTATTAGATTAGATTATTGGGTAGTATGAGTCAAATGAGGTCTGTTAAATAAGGAATAAAAGATAATGCCTGCTGTTACAGAAAAAAATAATCAACATTTTAATTACACATAATCTTGTGGAATTTCCTCAAAACAAGTTTACGTTAATGTCATTTACGTTATAGCAGCTATAAACAATAAAGCCATTTCCTCACCAGATTTTCTTCTTTTTTTTTTCCTCACTCCTCAAGTTAAGCTTGTCATCCTATCAAGAAACCACCGAATCCTCCACCCTGAAGAACTTCCCATGGTGGAAAATTTAAAGTTACAGTTCTACCTCTGACTGCGCTAACAGGGGAGGCTTTTGTCAAAAACGCTAAATAAACATCTTCTCACAGAAAACGTCACCATTTCAATGATTATGCACATTTTAAAAATCAGTTTATGTGGTTTGTTGGCCATACAAGTCCCTGTGTAAGTTGTTACTACAGAAATGATAATGAGTGATTAATATAACCCTTTGAGGCCAGAACTATTGTCAGAGCTGCTGTGACATAAAATAAATCACCACCTTCTGGCCAATTCAACAACTCTGTGGTATAATACACTATATGGTCAAAAGATTGTGGCTACATCACGCCAGTCACACCCATATGTGCTTTCTGAACATCCAAGTAGTCCCTGCTCTTTGCTGTTATAATAAACTCCACACTTCTGGGAAAGCTTTCTACAAGATTTTGCAGTGTGGCTGTGGGGACAAGAGCATTAGAGAGGTCAGGCACTGATGTCAGGCGAGGAGGCCTGGCATCGTCATGCTGGAGCATGTTTGGGCCTCTTGGTTCCGGTGAAGGGAAACTGTAATCCTACAGCATACAAGACATCCTATACAACTGTGTGCTTTTTTCAACTTTGTGGAAACAGTTTGGGGAAGACCCACATATGGGTGTGATGGTCAGGTGTTCACATACTTTTGGACATACAGTCCATACAGTTATCTAAAGTAACACTAAACACAAAAGTTAAAACAAAAACAAGACAAAACAAAACAAAAAAAACACTGCAGATGACACAATCAAAATATCCCATTTACAGTCAACATCCAGCAAATGTACAATGTACCTGTAGGAAAAAATGTGAGACATAATCTACACAAGGTCAAGGCATTAAACTATAAATGAAAACAGCAATATTAAAAAGGGGGAAAACAGTATAGACAAGAAGCTCACAAGAAACTCACACTAATAAACTACAGCACTCACAACAAAGCTAGCTTTGGGGTCTGGGGTCAGAGTGAATCAAAAAGCCACAGGTTAGACAAAAACCAGAGCACAAACATCAGTAAAGATTAAAGCAGAGGCTTAGCTAGAAGGCACAGGAAGTGAGGGTGTAGCTAAGCCCTCAGGCAGAGGCAATTAGGACAAGAGAGGAGAGGAGAGGAGTCAGGGTTAGCGGAGGCGTCGGGGGGGGGGACAGGGTCGGTACCTGTCATCCTCAGGGGAGGCGTGTTGGATTAGGATCCTGGGGCTGGTGGGTCTGATGCGGGGGAGAGACTGCGTGCTCCTAAAAGAATGTGTGTCCAACACACCCCAAGAGATTGGAGGTGAGAATGTGAAAGAGACAGGGCAAGTCAAGACAGAGATGGGGACTGGGTGTATTTAACATTTAATGATACGCAAACACTCAGGGGACACTCAAGTCTTCTCTGATACTACCAAACACAACACATTCTACACAGTACAACACAACCTTTACACAGTAAACTGAGACTCATTCATTGTAATATTATAATAGTGAAAAATAACAACACCTATAAATTATTATAAATTATAAAAATGTTCCGTTAACCCGCTCCGCAACGATGATTATCTATGTAATGCACACACATCTGTGAAAAACAGAAATGATCTGTCAAAACAGAAAAACTTAGGGACAATGAATGGGGTCTTGTGAGTACCTTTCTCGATCGGGTGAATTGGAATTTGAATCTGGCCTCAGACAGTTGGTACTAGCACTTCTAACCCTGTCAAGAGGGGGCTGCAGATCACTAGGGTCACAACATGCCATCCAACGAAGAGAAGGGAAGGACATCAAAAAGACAAAAAGATGCAAAAGAACAAGCAAATAATATTAGATCCAAAAAAAGAATGGGTTTCATCATGGCACATCAAAGCAAAGGAGAAGCAATAAAGCCTGTTGGAAAATAGGTATGATCCTTAAGTTCTAACTTGCTTAAGTATTCACCCCTGGAACTTTTCCACATTTTGTAGTGTTACAACCTGGTACTGAAATTGACTTAACAGGGATTTTGACCAGTGGGTTTATACAGTATCTCTAACATCTGAAAGTTCAAAAAAAGTCAATTCAACAAAAAAAAGAGAGACATTTGTTGGTTGCATAAGTTTCACCCCTGGGTTAATAACGTAGAGTACAAAAGCTTACATACACCTAGGCTAGTTTTTCTCCACACATTTCATGCTACCACACATTTCTTTCAGCAGGTCAATTAGGTCATCTTCTTTGCTGACATCAGAGGTCATTTTAACACAATTACAGACAGATTTATTTCAGATTTAATTCAATATATTAGAATTCCAGTGGGACAAATGTTTACATACACCAAACTGATTGTCTCTGTAAACAGTCTGGAAGATTTCAGAAATTTATTTAACGACTTAGAAGCTTGTAATTGGCCAATTTTCATAATTAGGAGTTAACTGGGAGTGCACTTATGGCTGTAAATTGGCCTACCTTTAGAGACAGTGCCTTTTTCCTCTTTATACCATGGGAAAATCCAAGTCTGGTTCCTCCTTAGGAGCAATTACCAAACAACTGAAGGTACCACAAGCAGCTGCATAAACAATTGTATGCGAATATAAAAATCTTGGGACCATGCAGACTCTGCATCATTCAGGAGGGAGGCACAAATTAACTTCCAGGGAAGAATGAACTTTGGTCTGAAGGGTTCAACCGAACCTCAAGACAATAACAGAAGAACTGGCGAAGAAGTGGAGGCATCAGTTACCAAGGTATACACATCCACCAATAGCAGAGTCCTACATCACCATGGCCTGCTGTGCGAGGAAGAAGCCCCTATTCTAGGACAGACATAAACAAGCCTGACTGAAGTTCACAGGTGATCACCTGCCTTTTGGAGGAGTTTTCTGGTCTGATGAAAAAAATTGAACTGTTTGGCCATGGTGGTCTTCAGATTAATAACCTTCTTCCTCTGAACATTCGGTTATTGATCTGAAGAACACCATCCTAACTGTGAAGCATGAGGGTGGCAGCATCATTTTGTGGGGGTATTTTGCTGGAAAGGGGACTAGTGCACCTCAAAATATAGTTAGTATTTTGAGGAAGGAAGATTATTTAGAAATACTGAAGCAAAAGCTCAAGACATCAGCCAGAAAGTTAAAATTTGGTTTCAATTTGGTCTTCCAGCAAGACACTGATCCTAAGCACACCCTTGTAACAAAATGGCATAAAGACAACAAAGTGAATGTATTGAAGTGGCAATCACAAACCCTGACCTTAATCTCACTGAAAAATTGTGGACTGAATTTAAAAGCATGTCTGAGCAAAGAGGCCCACAAACCTGACTGAGTTACACCAGTTCTTTCAGGAAATGGGTAAAATTTCTGGCGTTGTGAGAAACTTGTAGATGGTAACCCCAAGAGCTTGAATTCAAGCCATGCCATCATATATTAATATAGTGTATGTAAAATTTGACCCACTGAAAAGCTGATGTAGTAAATAAAACCCAAAATAAAACTTTCTCTTATCTATTATTTTGAAATTACCTAAGATCCCCTAATTAACATAGGAAAAGTATAGTTCTAAAAAACTGAGTCTGTCTTTAGCCTAAGCGTATGTAAATCTTTGGCCTCAACTGTACTTGATAGAACCTTTGCTGGCAATTAAAGCTGCAAGAATGCTCTACTCCTGTTGGCCAAGAACAGGAATTTGAGGCTTCAGTGGGTACAGGCTCAACAAATCTGGACAGTTGAAAACTGAAAAAAGACAAGGCAATGTTTGTCAAATTTTGCCCAGTTTTGGTGAGCCTGTACCAACTGTAGCCTCAGATTCCTCTTCTTGTCTTACTGCAGTGGAACCTGACGTGGTCTTCTGTTGTGGTAGCCCATCAACCTCAAGGTTCAAAGGTATGTCCATTCTGAGATGCTTTTCTGCACACCACAGTTATAAAGAGTGGTTATTTGAGTTACCATAGCATTCCTGTCAGCTTGAACCAGTCTGACCATTCTAATCTGACATCACTCAGCAAGGTGTTTCTGCCCGCTGAACTGGTGCTCACTGGTTTTTGCACCATTCTGTGTACAATATAGAGGCTGTTGTGTGTGAAAATTCCAGGAGATCAGCAGTTTCTGAAATACTCAACCCAGCCTGTCTGGCACCAACCAGCATGCCACAGTCACTGAGTCACATTTTCCCCATTCTGATGGTTGATGTGAACATTAACTGAAGCTGCTCTCCTGTTTCTGCATGATTTTATGCATTGCACTGCTGCCACATGCTCGGCTGATTGGATAATTGCATGAATGAGCAGGTGTACAGGTGAGTGTGTACACTACATGGTGAGGGAAATCCATTTATGTCCATTTCAGTTTCAGGTTCAAAACACAGCAAATCTTACAGGGGTGAATGCTAATGCAAGGCACTGTATATTTACAATAATTTACATAATTTGACTACTTCTGTGTCCATCTTGACCATGCTATGGGGATGATCTATTGCTTACCTACTGATGACTTCATTAGAGATCCTGAGCTTTATACTTACTGCTGCTGTACTTAGAGCATTCACTTAAGTTCAGACAAAGGACAAAGCATGCAGATGGTAGACACAGTAAAATAACTCAAGACAATGAGAAACCGGATGTAAAAAAGCAAATAAAAACTCATGCATAGATTATGAACCAGCTCCTGCCAGTCAGTCTATGTAGAGTTGTATGTAATGAATGCGGTCACCCAATGATTAAAATAAATGTGTCATAATAACACTTAAATGATGGTTATTTGGAAGTTAACTAAACTGTTAGAAAGATTGTTGGCTTTGTCTTTGGGCAGTGTGCCACTAAGGAGTGGAAAGTTCCACTGGTAATGGCTCTTGTCACTGAGCTACTGAGTTGTATAATACTGAGTGCAGAGCGAGAGAGGTTGAATATAAACACTTGAGAAAGATACACAGTATATGGAAAGAACATGACAGCATCTATGCCGTACACATACATTCAAACCAAAGACACTTCAAAGGCCAGGCAAACTACAAACACTATAGATCATAATTTTTTTATGATGGGAAGAGAACTTTATTCAGCCACAGAGATGAAAATAATAAATGAAAAATAATATTTATCCTAACTCCTTAGAAAGATCCAGTCCTAGCGCAGTGTTTTTTTTTTTTTTTTTTACCTTGTGATGTGCAGACACTCTGCGCTCCTACCCCGCATTGATCTGTGTACCAAGATGAACTCACTGCAATTACCATTGAAAATGGGTGACACATGAGGGGGTAAACAAACAAACAAAGCAATAAACAAGCTAACAAAGAGAGCACATGGGTATAATAGGACCTGGTGCAGACTGTAATTATCTTTTGAACCACAGTAATATGAACATGATAGGGGCACACATTTCATGGGGCACTATTCAAACATACCACTTCCTGTAATTCCTATGCATGAAAATGCGAAGAAGATTAGCCCATGTTTAGTTTAGTTTATGTTTCTCTGGACAAAATTAACTGGCAGTACGTTAGCAGCCACGTAAGCTGGTGAGTTTAGGATGAATGTGGCCTTTAGTGAAAAAGAGTTTCTGGGGAATGTTGGATAAATATATTCAAAGTGAATTTAAACACAAGTCTTTGACAAAGGCAAGCTTTCATAATGTCAATCTGTGAATAAAAAAAGTGGCTCCGGCTGTTTCCTTCTTGATAAAAGTGTAGCAAATAAAGAAATTCTACAGAAGCACTAAAATCCATTGCATCTGAAAGATGTTTAATACTCCTATTACATATACACAGAAGATTAGTCTATAATACAGTGGTTCCCAGCCCTACTCGAGTACCCCTGCTCTGCACTTTTAGCATTTTCCCTGCTCTTACACACCCATGTCGACACAACAAGAGCCGGTCAATTAGTTAGTTAATTGGATCAAGGTTTGGCTAGAATTGAGCAGAGGTACTCCATGACCAAGACTGGAAAATACTTCTGCAAGGAAACACTGCTCATACGCAAGCACAAATATCTCTTTACCTGTCATCCACATATTCTCTCTCCTGTACACGACCCTGCTCATGGTAACGGGTTGGTGAACGAGACCTGCGGCTCTGCTGTGCCTCATCCAGACTCCTGCAGAAACACAGACAGAGACAGGTTACTTGCTACAAATGTTAACACTTTTTTTTTGTTTAGATACTTTTTCCATATTCTTTTCTGGCCACAACTTTCAGTATCTTGAATGGTGGAGGCTATCTGTGTGGCTGTCTGCATTTCCGTGTGCTAGATTCCGGCAAGGAAAACAAACTGTGTCCCAATGAGCTTTTCAGAACAAAGATATATTCACTGGAAAGAAAATTTTACAGAATCATATCTTTAAAAGTCAATAAAGAGGCCTGTGTGAGCTACTTGGTAAGAAACGTGGTGAGCACAGAAGATAATCTTGTGTCAGAAAAGGTCTGTAATTGGTCATCTGCCATGTCAGTCAAATCACCTCTTTCTATGAAAGTAAGCAGTTCTGGGTTACTTTAATTGACAAAATGTGCCAACCTCTGTAGCACTGGTCTGGCTTGCAGCACAACACAAGATGTGACATTGATGTCAAGCTAACTGTTTATGCCTTTTAAAAAGGCACTCATTTAATTGACTTGGGAAAAAGCCCATTGCTCTGGCTCCCTCTCCATCACTCACAAGATAAAAAAAAAATATTAGAAGAGAGAGAGAGGGAGAGCGAAGATGAAAAAGTTGGGGTAGCTGCAATATCAGCAGAATATCATGGGAAGTTTGGTGCATAATATCAAGCTGTATATTTGTCGTACTTTTAAATGGTTATAAAATGTTGTAAACTCAAACTCCAAAAATTGTACAATAAATTACCACTGCTCCTGTGCTAAGGTAAAGTTAGCTACCAGTTCTCTCTTGCTAATCTATAAGTGTAGCTACTAGCTGGGGAAATAGTGCTAGGATACTTTATCCCCATTTCACAGACTATGGGGATTTTGCCAGCAACATGCTTACCAACAACTGAAAAAATGGATATCAGGGGCTTTTCTATATGTAATTTATAGAAACAGATAGAAGATAGAACAAGAAGAACTGAAAAGTAGATCAGTGGAGATTATATTATACTGTAACTTGGGAATTTGAGTTTTTTTTTTTTTTTTTTTTACAATAATTTTTTAGTAATTTACAAAACTGGTAACTCACAGTATGTGACGTTTTTATAATTATGTAATTGCACATGTTACTATAATATATTAAATTGTATTTTAATAGCATTGTATGAAAATTGGAAACTAGAAGCACTTTTGGTCAGTAGATTTCTGTTGAACAAAAAGTAAAATGTACCTCCAAAAAGTATTCTGACATGTTAAAAATAAATATGGCTTCAAGCAAAATCAACAGAAAAATAGTTTAAAAAAACATTATATGGCCAAAAGTATGTGGACATCAGACCATCACACCCATATGTGGGTCTTCCCCAAACTGTTACCAAAAAGTTGGAAGCACACAACTGTATAGGATTGTCTTTGCATGCTTTAGCATTACAATTTCTCTTCACTGGAACTAAGAGGCTCAACCCAGTTTCATCATGACGATGCCCCTGTGCACAAAGTGAGCTCCTTAAAGACATAGTTTGCCAAAGTTAGAGTGGAGGAACTCAAGTGGTCTGCACAGAGCCCTGACCTCAACCCAACTGAACACCTTTGGGATGAACTGGAATGTCGACTGCTCCCCAGACCTCCTCACTCAACATCAGTATCTGACCTCATTAATGCTCTTGTGGCTGACTGAGAACAAATCCCCACAGCCATGCTCAGCTAGTTATAAAGCGCAGATATAAAGAAAAAGGGTGGGCATATAGATTACTAAAGAGTATATTTTTTTTTTACATGCTGAAAAGTAGATGCAAACTTTAGAACATTTTACTATTAAAATGTTAGTATACATTATTTGACAAACTTTGTATCTGGTGCATTTTGTATCTGGATTGTATTGTTACCTGATTTTAACTACAAGCATTTACACTTGCAGTAAAATGCAAATACAAATGTAAAATGGTTGAATTTGAAATACTTGCACATTAAATGCTCTGTCCTACCTCTGCATGGGAACATTTGCGGGCCGTGATCTTGCCCTGCTCTCCGATTCCCTGTGTGGTGATACTGAGCGAGAGCGATGATGTGTCGACCTCTGCTGCTCAGGAACCTCCAATGTAGTCCGCTCCCTCTCCCTCTCTCTTTCCCTCTCCCTCTCTCGCCCTCGTTCCCTCTCCTTTTCTCTTGGTCGACTTTCTGCAGCTGTAAGCACCCAAACAGAGCACATAAAACATGCAGTATTGGGAGAAAAAATACTTTCTTTTTCAAAGGATTAGACAAGTATTCAAGTACAATTCAATTCAGTTTCAAATACTCATGCAAAAATATAGTCGATACCTGCTTCATTCTTTTCTCTAGTTTCCAGCATCATCATTTGTTCACAAGACAGCATATAGCATAAATTCCAATTTATTTTTTAGTTTCGAATTTATACATGTCTATTTTGTTCAGACAAACATGCATTAGCTAACTACACAGACTCACTGCTGAGCTACGAGCAATTACAAACTCAATATTCTTGGCTAAAGATACAAGACTATAAAATTTTACTTTATATTTGGACTGTCTTCCTAATCACTACTTTTAGGACTCTTGCTCAAGGCCACAGACTTGAAACAATTTAATGCACTCAATTTAATGCCTGCTTTGTAGCTCTGCAAAGCTCACAGCCATAACAGATGTGCTGGAGAATGAAAGAGAATGAAATCAAAGATAAAACTACACCACTATGCACAGTGAAGAGAGAGCAAAAGGATCAATTTCCCTCACTTCGTATTCACTCTTTTTGCTTTCATCTTTCTCTAGTGTCGTCACGCACACACTGTGCATTGTGGTTAAAGTTTACTCTACTAGGCTACTGAGAAAAGCACTGGAGACAAAACTACCCATGGAGACCCACAAAAAAATGCTCTAATGTTATAAGACAGTTGAATGTGTATTTGCAGAAAAGAGGGATGAAGCGTATGGGATGATGAATTGCATGCTAAACCTATGATATGGCCTTGCATATCATGTGGCATTGTCTCCAGAAAAACAGCAGACGCTTTCGGTAGGAGAGGAAAGCCCGCTGCTGACTCGTTGCTTCTCTCGTTCTGTATTCAAGTGCACAAATCACAGTATTAGTGTAGAGGTTACTGGCGCCATGCCCCCCACCCACCTGCAGCCACTACGCCAATACCATCATCATAATCTGATTCTGTGATGCGCTGAGAGCCTGTGCAGACATACACACACAAAAACACATATACAGACAGACACCACAGAGACAGACAAATTGATATATACACAAGACAGATGGATAAAACAGAGACATTTGTACATGAACACATGCACATGTGAAAAGTGATACTGATTTTCTTGAATGGAAAAAAATTACAAACAGATGCATATCCATTTGCATATCTGTATCCAACCGGTCACACTCACCAGTCACACCAGTGACAGCAAAGAGATTCATAATGTATTAAGGCAACTATATTCTCTGCATACAATTATATTCTCTATATACATTACAAAGTGATCAGCCAAATTATTGATGAACATAAGGTTTTTAAAATTATCATCTGGCTATATAGTTCATCGAGTTTATACAAATGCAGTTTGTCTTAAAGGAGGATTTTGGCAGAAAACTACATTTTAATCTGTTATTTATCAGGTGATGTGATATTCTTTAATGCAGTATTGCATTTCATCCTCTGCATTTTGGCAGAATTTACTGTTTTTTTGTGTTTACATCTGTCAAAGTTTGGTCACTAAAATCCCCAGCATGCATTAGCAAAATTAAGTTAATACAAATACAATCATTGGAGAGTGCTTCAGATTTCTGGCAGAAGCTTTCTGTATCATTACTTGGCTTCTTTCTGCCTTAGCAGAATGCCAACAGAAACAGCCCAACCACAAATTCCACCTCTTGACATTTCATAAAGAGGGGTTTTAAAATGGTATTTTCAACATTTACAATATTTACAGTCTCACTTCTAGTGACCACTATAAAACATGACTGTTTTAGCCAAAGTTTCCATTTAAGAGAAATGCACATTTACCTCTTTGAAACATAATAAACTGGTCTCTTTTCCTCTCATTTCTCAGAATCCACATCCGGTATCAATGTTTTTTCCCCCCCCACAATGGACCCCATTTATCAATGTTTTAGTAAAGTGTAAAAGTTAATGTTTAAAAGTTTTTGTAGGCCAAACCAATTTTAAAAAAAAAAAATGCAAAATTTAAAAGACTTACAATGGTTTCAGTAATGCTGATTTGCTTCTTCTTCATGTTCATCAGAATCACTTTACTGATGACAGGTGTATGACACTTACTTTTGAGCATGAGTTTGAATGTGACTGGTTAATTCTGAGCACAGTCACATGCCCTATTATAAAAGGGCATACACACTTATGCCACCAGCTTTTTTCTTTTTCTTTCTTCCCTAAAACATTTCTGTTTGTTTTTCACTTGAATTTTGTTGGACGCTAGATCACATTAAAGGTGGAAAAAGATCTGACATGATTTATCTTGATTTAATCAGAAAATATTTACTGGGTGTGTAGACTTTTTATACATCATGCCAATTTGAAGATCATCCACTGAGGTTCACATTAGTCAATCTCCTTATACGTAAATGTACATAAACTCAGGAAGTTTGAGTTTATTTACAAATTTGTGTGTCATACTGTGTTAAAACAATTCATATCCAGCTTGATAAACGAAGACCATTGCTGGTAAATGTTTCAGACATTTGAGTCATCTATCAGTGGTTCGGATGAGAACTGATAAAGCCACTTGGATGTATAGCAAACGGTCTTTAAAAATACAACTCAAGTCCAGTTGTCTTCACTTACTACTACCACACATTCCCATATACTAATAGTGTTAGACTTCTCGTCCTCCACTCACGCTGCAGTTTTTTAGTGGGTGTGTCGCTGTGGGTGTGTCTTCGGGGGAGGTATGGTGAGGGGTGGGGCAGTGGAATAGAGGACACATCGTGAGTCTGCAGCTTGTACCAGTGAGGCTTATCATCCAGCAGAGCAGTCTCCAGCTCAATCAGAATCTGCATTAGGGTGGGAAAAAAAAAAGAAGGGAATTTGATATGGAAAGTCACAGTAAGAGTGTGGATATGGATATACGTGTTTTACTTGCCTCTCCCAAGAAACTGCTTTCCTCATCCTGAACTTTCGGTTGGTCCCACACTGTGATTTCCAGCATGTGCTCTCTGAAGTCCCGCCGGTGCACATGCGAGTACACAAACGTCTGGTTCCACTTGGGCTCCAAACTCTTCTTGACTGTCTTCGTTCTTCGTTTACTTTTATCACTGATAAACCAGGGCAAAAGAAACACACATAACAAAATCACAGACTGTAGTGAAAAAATACTTTAAGTGTTAATCCGTGGTATAAAACCAGTAAGGTAGATTGCAAATTTAGTTTGGCGTAAGGTTTTTTTTGCCCAGAACTGAACATGCCTGCAGTGAAATGGGCATAATGGCACAAGAGGGGTTTATTTTAAACCCCTTTGGGTCAGCATTGTACCAAAGTTACCACCTCAGCACCCCTTCCTAGAACTATCTCCATATCAAAACACTTATTTTCTTGCTTTAAGCAAAGCCTTACAGTTCCTCACATGAGTTTGTAATAAATAATAACTCAGTTGTGGGTACTACATATGAATCAATCAGTTGATTGTACACCACCATTGTCTGAAAAAATTTTACTGCCCCAATGTTGTGATTTTATGACTTTTTTTTTTTTTGCTTTTACAATATGATCACAAAAATAGCACCCTTGGTCAGCAAGGAAACAAAACCTAGCTATAAGTAAGTTCAGATCATACATGTTGAGGTGGCCTGGATGTCACTGTGGTTTAATTCTGTCAGACAAAAACAGACAAAAGATAAAGAAAAAAAACAGCCAAAAATGGATTTTTCTGCCTGTCATACAATTTTACAACACATCACTCAAGAGCAATGATGAGGCTCTGGTTCATCAAATGCTGTGATTGACATTTACGTCAGGAAATAACACGAGAGAGCCTGACATGGACGACTTATGATCAACATGAGTACTTGTTTTCCACTGTAGCTATATCATTGCTCATGTGTGTCATATTTATTATTGTTATATTTTATCACATGTTTACTTAAATCAATATATAGCAGCTGCTATAATCAGATTTTAAAATGCTATAACCTGTGCAAAGGAAAAACATACTTCAGTTCAGGAAAGCTGAACAGGAAAGCTTAGAGTTTTCAGAACTATACGTGGTAGAAAATTTCTAAATTTGACCATGTGAAAGGTTTTCCCAGGCCACCACACATATTTTGGACTAAAATGTCTTAATTCCTGAGGATGAGTGTAACATATAGAAGTCTGAGCACCTTCTATCAGGAAGGAAGTACATTTTGACGTAAGGGTTCCTGGGTCGTCCATCCAGTCTGGGGGGCAGGTCTTTGGCCTGCAGCACGTTCACGATCAACTGATGGCCAACTTTATCATACCACATTTTCACCTGCAAGAGATGCAAGCGTGGCTATTTATATACAGCTAATGGTTTAAAAGGCAAACCATACACTAAATTATGACCATGCTGGTATTGTATTGGTATTGTATCCACCGAGAGTTGTCCGGGGAGCAGCTGAGGAGCGTCCCTCAGACCACTGGGACTGGAAGGGGACATGACGGATATAGATGGCCGCTCCATCTTCTGCGATTCAAAGGAACTTGAGCCTGCTGTAGAGACACAAAGACAAATATGCCACTAAAATTACAACTGATGATCATGCTAACTTGAAGGTGGGGAAAGAGCAAATATTTCAGGCCGCAGTGTTTAAAAAAATACTCACTAGATTCTAATGGAGGGTGTGAGGTTTCTGGTATTCTGGGTATATCACTGAAAAGAAAAAAAAAAAAAGCACTCATTAACAAACGCAGCCCCCCACACACACAAACGTGAAGAACAGAGGCAGAGCTTAAAACAAATATTGTAGAATCAGCTGTTAAACACATGGACTAATCCAGTCTTTAAGAGCTATGCCTTCTACGAGGAAACTAACTGAGAAAAATGAGGAGAGAGTTGGGGGGGGTCAAACATCATCTCATGGAGTTTGTTTTACTCATTGGTAAGATTTATACACCCTGTGCAATTATTTGGAGAGAAATCAATAAATTCATGGTTTTAAAGAGGTAGGAGGATGGCATGAAGTACAATATCATGAGTAATGATTGAAACTAAGTAGAACAGAAACATAAATTACTGCAGAAATTCATAATGCTGAAGTAGGCTACACTGAGAAAACACTTGTCCTCACAAATAGACTATGAAAAACCTAAAAAAAATAATCCTCAGGTCGTTTGTTACTGGAATTACACTTGTTTCTAAAAAGAAAATTTCATTAATAATACTAAGACGATGATGGAAGACTTACCCAATGGGCCTTGAAACGACTAACTCAACCTGGGGTTCCGTTTGCGAATCCAAGATAATATTGTAAACCTCCTTTGTGGTTAATCCAGGCAATGATTTACCATTCCACTGTAGCACCTCATCTCCTAAAGACAATAAAACACCCTATGGTCAAATTAGAGAACAAATCTGCAACTTTTGGCCTTAATCTCTAAAAGCATATATATACAATAATCATAAATGTGGACAATCCTGAAAGTTAATAATGATTTATAAATGTTCATAAATCCCTCTCACCCATGACCAGTGACTCCATCTAATAAGCAATAATGATGGCTGGTTAAGTAGTTAGTCATCGTGATTTTTTTTCTGTTGTAATGGTCTAAAAGGATCTTGGCTCTTCTTAGCCAGTAGCCAGTTATCATCAGCATTGCCAAAAAAAATCTTGGAAAATGTGCTCGTGGAGTAATGCACTATTGGCAAGTTTCTAACACAATGACCTCATATTAAGGCAAAAGTTCTTAAAAGTTTTTCAACTTTTAACATGACAATGACTCAAAACACAGTCAAGAAAATGCAGTCTGTTAACGTGCTTGAGTGGCTGAATACTTGCGCAATGTTTACATTTTTATTTTGGATAAATTTACAAAATGTTGCGAAAACCTGCTTATGCTTTTTATTATGGAGTATTAATTGTAAAATAATGATGCAATCCATTTTAGAGTAAAGCTGTGTATGTAACAAAATGAGGAAAAACATGAAGGGGTCTGAACGTTTTGGGTACACGTAAAAACATTTTCATGTCAGTTTCAGATTTTATAATCATCAAACCATGGAATTTAGGATCAAATCTGACCTTTCTAATTAAAGCCCATCTTTTTTCAGGGGAAGAAACATGATGGGAATGTCACACAAAGATTCTGAGAATGGTACTGCTGAAATGTCTCCTTGTTGCTTATTTAATCGTGTGATTAAAGTGAAGATGATTTATCATATCTACCATGTTACTTTTAGTGCGCTTGAGAGTATGACAGTATGCACACATGCTTGTACTGTAGATGAACATGAGATGATTAATGCAGAGGTGACCTCACCTGCCCGTAAATGGCCCACCACGTCCGCCAGGCTTCCTTTTTTTACTTTGGTGATGAAGGCCCCGAGTCTCCCTGTTTCTGTGATCTTCCCCCCTACCACCTACTCACACCACAGCACACCACAACACAGCACACAGCAAAATATCACTTACTTGACATGTGACATATTACACTCTATAATCTAATATAATATAAAGAGTATACGCTCACCATCACTTTATTAGGAACACCTGTACACTCATGCAACTATCCAATCAGCCACTCGTTCAAGCTGACATGCAGTCTACGGTAATCCAAACGTACTCTATTTACAACAGTGGTGGGCAGAATAGTGTCTCAGAATGCACAACACATCCAGCCTTGAAGCAGATGGGCTACATTAGCAAAAGACCATATCGAGTTTCACTCCTGTTAGCCAAGAACAGGAATCTGGTGAATCACTTTTGGTGAGTCTGTGCCCACTATAGCCTCAGCTTCCTGTTCTTGGCTCACAGGAGTGGAACCCGATGTGGTCTTTTGCTGATGTAGCCCATCTGCTTCAAGGTTTTGGATGTTGTGAATTCTGAGATGCTTTTCTATTCAGTATGGTTGTAAAGAGTGGTTATTTGATTTAACGCAGCCTTCCTGTCAGCTCAAAACAGTCTGACCATTTTCCTCCGACCTCTCTCATCAACAAGGTGCTTCCACCCACAGAACTGCCACTCAATGGTTGTTTGTTCTTGTTTTTTTTTTAACCATTTTGTGTAAACTCTAGGGAATACTGTCTGCAAATCCCAGGAGATCAGCAGTTTCTGAAATACTCAAATCAGCCTGCCTGTCACCAACAACTATGCCATGGTCAAAGTCATTGAGCTCACATTCTTCTCCCCTTTCTGATGTTTGATGTGAGCATTAACGGAAGCTCTTGTCCGGTATCTGCATGATTTTATGCATTGCGCTGCTGCCACATGATTGCATGAATGTGCAGGTGTACAGGTGTTTGTAATATAGTGAATGCTGGGTGTATATTATACTAGAGCTAAACACTGGGTCACTCTTTCACAGCAGTACAGTGACAACTGATGAGTATTCACTGATTTGTGAAGGCATTGAGGTACATTTATCACTTAAAAACAGTCACGGTTCACCTGTAATGTTTAATCACAGTACTGTGATGAGTGTGCTGTTTGTGCTTTTGTGTTTATGTGTATATTAATAATTGTAATTGTTGTTGGAGCTGTGTGTGTCTCCTAACCTTTAGCCCCAGCAGTGCTCCAGACTCTTTGGGCATGGCCGTGCGCTTGCTCAGGGTAATTCGGCCAATTAAATGATCACCTTCCTTGGAGGGCTGCCACGTAACCGGATGCTGAGAAGAACAAGGCAGTGATTTAATCCCATCACAGAGGGAACTCTCTCACAGACACCGCTTTACTGCACTTGGAACAATTAAATTCTATACATAAACTAACAGCTGTATGTTACAAAAAAACTCAAGCTCCACACTATAAGCATACACACACGCACACACATACAGACAATCTTCGACAAAATTACCTGAATCCCACATAATAAAAACTACATTCACCCTGACCACACAATTAACTGACCACACAATTAACTTTGGAGCTCACCAGCAACTTGACTAGCTACTAGCCAGTCAGGAATTTCTGTAGAATATTTTTCAAATACAATCAGTTGATTTAATTGCACTCTTTTAGATTATGTGCCATCTATTCCATAACTTTCTCACCAAGTCTGTTCACACAACCTGTCGCCACATTTCGCAGAATAGAAATCACATTTTGTATCTATCTATGGGATAAACTAGAAGAGGAATGGTCAAGCCGGTGCAGAGTTTGTGAGAGGATCGCTGTTAGATTGATATAACAAACTGCAAAAAGACAGCATCACATATCAGGACCAGCGGTTTTATTGTGACAGGGTAGTGGTGTCTAAACACGTTCTAGCCATTGGGCAAAAACAATAAATCAGACTTTTAATACTAAATCTGAAGCCTTATTATCTGTGGAAAAAAGAAATATAAAGACAAAACCCCAAATCATTTCATACAGATAATCCATACAGATTAGCAAGGTGATCATAGAGCATGCATGCTCATTACAGAGACTGAGCAACACAAGTATGCATGTACAATGACATGTTCTGCAATATATAATCTACACAAATCTAATATAGAGTAGCACCATACGTTTGCTCACCAAAGGGGCAGGTAAAACACCTGAGTTCCAACTTTTACCCACTGTTAACAGGTTGGCAAACATTTCACACCCTGCACAATATACAGCATGTTCATCGCCATAGAATGTTTTGTCCTGATTAAATTTATCATCTGCCATCACCACTGTGCAATCAGTACCACATGATTAGTCTCATGAGCTGGAAATACTTACATGCCACACAGTGGGATCCAGAGGATAGCACTCCCAGTCCCCTGAAACACAGTGAAAGACAGGAAGCAGAGTCCATTGGAGCACACAGAGCAACACAAACACACAGCTTTCCCCTGACTGGTGAGCTGCAGCTTTATGCTAGCCAGGATACACACTCCAACCCTGCTGTTTACACTCGCAGCACTCTGTTTATTGAAGATTAGGACTCTAGAGTGGCACTCTCTTCCAAGCTGTCACCTAAAACACGCCCCACTCTGTTCACCCTCCAGGACAACAGCGACTGTTGGGATTTAATGGAGCTTATGTGCTGGTCAACTTGTGTTTGAACAGTGCCTAAGAGCTGCATTTAGTGTCTTGACAGTGGAAACCTGATGAAATGCAACAATGCTTACACAGTGGCAGTCTCAGGTATTTCCATGACGTTGGCCTCATATGTACTCTTGGCATGTTTTATGAAGGAACAACATGTGTGTGTGTGTGTGTGTCCCTCTAAACTGACCATTTTATGCTGAATTCTGAACATACGGGGCATATCGAGGGCCAAGTGTGAATTGGAGAAATGGCTATGACAGCAGTGCAGTGATAAGCTCATGGTGTAGCTATGCCATGTTTGAAGAATTATGCAAAACTAAACAAATCAGTCTTCAAAAAGTTTTTTTTTCTTTTTTCTTTTCTTTTTTTTAGTTTAGTTTCTCAGGAACATTCAGCATGTGCATTTATGCTGTTTGACAAGCTGAACAGCTTTTAATGGTAGTTTGGCAGTGTAGATATTTGTACAAACGCCATTCATATTTTCTTAAGCTCCTGTAAGACTACCAAGCATCTGTTGCCATCTTGGGCCTCTCACCTGACTAAAAAAGGAACCCATGCTAAAGAGGACATGGGTTTGTTTGAAATGTATGAGTAACCACTCACTGCTTTCATCCCCCAAGTTCTCCCAGCAAGGCTGCATAACTCTTTGAATTAAAAGCCAAGTTCAGTTGATGTGTATGACCTGAAAGGTAGAAAAGGAGCTATGGAAAAGATAAGTTCTATGTGGCTTACTTACAAGTATGTCAGATGCTGGATTCTATACAGAATGCATCTTTCCTTAAAAAGACTCCTCTTTTTCTAACCTAGATCTGTTATGAAAAGTGCTGTCCTATAAAAGTTTCTCTAAAATAATGAACACCTTTTTTTTTTTTTTTTTTTTTTTTTACTCAAACTCACACACACACTCACATTAAATGTTAATGCAATCACCGGTGGATTTCTAAACTCACAGACAACCCAGACACAAAAAAAGCCAATAGCAATGATATAGACATTATTAATATGAGACCATTTCAATGCAGAATATATACACTCTACAGGAACAGCCACTATTATATTACTAGAAATATATATTTATATATATATATTTAATTTATAACAGATTATAAAAATACAAGTTGTCATATAAGTAGTTGTTTTGCTTAATTTCACAGCTGTTTCATCTTATATTTCCATGACCCAGATGCCCTCTCATCTGCACATCTACCAGGAGGCAGCATCAGATTAAGAGTTACAGCTAGTGCTTGAGCGTCCGAGTTACTAACTGCACTGAAAGAGAATGCAGAAAGAAATTCTAGAAAGAGAGGAAGGCAAAAACACTGATTTCATTCTAAAAACTGATGTTTACATGTATCGATGATAAAGCTATTTTTCCTCTTATTGCTATTAAAATACATTATTCCGATTTTCTTCTTTTCTTTTCTTGTCTTGTCTTGTCTAATACAACTGTATTCGGGAACCACTGCAGTTTCAGCTAGTACACGTGCATAGCATATACTGAGCACACAAAATCCATCTCAAAACTCCAACCTTAAGTAACAAATAATAAACATCTGCAATTTCATTCACAAGTTCACTTATTATAGTACTAGGAGTCAAAACAAACCACTCAGACACATTATATATTAATCATAAGATGTCATCAGTGAATGAAGTCTCAAAAAAGATCATTCAACATATTTCGGAAACAACATGTCCATATAAAACAAGAGAAATTCATATCCATACACATTAATCATCAGTACAACTCTGTTGATATCCTCTGTATGGAACTATCAGACTTCTTACTTACTGTATAAAGGAAATCTCTGAGTCTGATTAAGTCCTGCTACAACGATAACAGTGAGTTGGTGTACTCTTCATTCTGTTTCTCTCTCTGTGTCTGCAGTTTACATTTCATCGCTGGCTTGTGTTAATACGCTGACCTTTTATGTCTGTGTGCAACCACTTTGTCTGACAAGCAGCATGCTACCATGAGCACACCCTTCCCTGCCCTACAGCCCTTACTAGTTTACTTCATCTGTCAAATAAATTATTGACTGTACATTATATAAGCAAAGTGATATACTGTATCCTTGCTTGGCTAAGAGTGAAATCACAATCATTATGCAGTGTGCAGGTATGGCATTTAAAATTCTGAGCTTCCCGTCTTATGTCAGATACAAGTTAAAATGATTAAATTCCATATTCATATTATAATTTTTTTTCAGACCAGGGACATACGTCAGAGGCCAGTCCATTTTTTCTGTATATTGATAGATTGAGGGGAAAAAATTGAAAAAGTCCAAGAATAAGAACAAGATATTTAGTGTGTTAGGTTACACAAAAATAGTTAACTGAAGTTTGGGACAACTTGCATTTTCCTGTCTTCTAATTCCCATCTCTGCCTTTTGTTACGCGTGAGAGTTTTCACACCCACCAGCTCCCCGTCTCCTCCCTACTATTCAACAACTCCTACCCAAAACTGTTCAGCCGGGGTCTGGCTGTCTAATGCAAAGCAGAATCTGCCCATAACTCCTGCACAGGTTCTCAAAGTTCTCACCCCAGTAAAGTTCCATGATCCATACCACACAATTGATTTGCAAATGTTTTTCATTATCACAGTTTAAAAAAAATAATCCGGTAGAGTATGTTAAGTTATTAATATTGGAAAAAAAAAATCAGTTAAATATCTTTGCTTATTCTTGATATTGCACTTATAACCACCATTTTGGAGACGAGAGGGTGATGGCCAAACATGTTTTCAGAATATTTTCCTGTTATTTTTTTTGATGTTTTAGATTACTGACATGTTTTGGCATACACCCACATTTAATTTTTTTTTTAAAACAATAGCACTTGTAATAGCACTTTTTTCCATAAAAATAATCACAATTCATAATCATTGGATTTTTAGATTAGAATTTAAAATAATTTTTCTAGATTAAAAATGATTTAATGTATATTAAATAATAAAGAAAATGGAGTTTCTCAGTACAGCTCACCTCTCTCACTGACGCTCTCGATCTCTCCATCCTCACAGCTAGTGTACTCAGGCGTGGAGCCGCCTTCCTCCTCAGAGCTACTGACTGACATTTGCCGCTTGTTCCCTCCACGCTTTGACTTGTAGGGACGGGGTGGGGGAGGCCGCAGGCATTCTGATTGGTCGGAGCTGAGGGAGTCATTACGCAGCATGCTCTCAGCTTTTTCCCGCTTGGTCTTACGCGCCACACCAGCCGAGCCTGGCTCCAGGTGGCTCGGCTGAAGCTTCCTGTCCCTTTCAGGAGGCTCCCTGAGTTCAGGGGTTCCGGTGGGAGCAGCAGGACCCACGCGGAACCCTGGGGCAGGTGGCTGAGGGGCGTGGTTAGGTTTAGGAGCTTGCACCGCAGATCCTATTGTGCCCCCCACGGTCCTCTCCCCCATAACCCCTTGCTGCTTGCTCTCCAGAGACGGTTGGCGCTCCTCTGCCCACCTCCGGCCTGCTCTATTCTCTGTGACTGCCTCGCCAGCTTGCCTCTCAGACATGCCTGTCTCAGCCTGTCTGAGCCGTGGTGCTTTTGGATGCACACGTTTCTCCTGCTCCGTCGGCTGGGCCTTGACAGGATGGTGTGGAGGGTTAGCTTCATTTCGCTGTTCCTCTCGAGGTGGCCTCTGCTCACCCTCTGTCCTTCTCAGCTCCCCCACACTACCATCCAGTTCAGCATAGCTCCGCTCCTGTGATCGGGCCTTAACCAGGCGGCGAATCTCCCGACGAGCGTCCCCAGCCTCCCACTCCTGTGAAGGCTGCGATTGGAGTTTGGGCAATCCCCGGCGCCTCTCCGCTCTTGGTCCAGGCTTGCCGTTCTGGTCTGAGGTTGACGGTTGCTTTTTCCTGGTAAAGCAACAAAAGTGGAGGATCAGAGGGACTGAAAATAGAAGAGGGAGACATTGTGCTTCACAAAGAGCACATAAAAGGATTGCTACTCATAAATTATACATATTATTCAGATCTATGCACGATGTGATTCAAATGCATGTATGACAAGGCAAGAGCCATAATAAGTAAATAGCACCCCGAGGAAACTGAGGGAATCTCATTTCTTTTAATTCCCAGCAAATAAACACCAACTGTGTATATTCCCCCTGCACAAATTTTGGCCTCCTGTTCTATCAGACTTTCATTTATTACACTAAGCTAAACTAAATATTTCCTACTCTATCTTCAGACTTCATGCTGTGTGATGAAAATGCAGCAGAAGAAATAATCTGTCTGCCTAAGAACAAAACAGAGAATAAATGTCAAAACTTTAAGAGGCAGGAAATTCAGCGAGTGTGAATTGAGAGTTTTTTTTTTTAAAGGTTCCATTAATAAAAATGTATCACTACATTTTTTTTATTAATTTTACATCACTATAACCTTTCTCTTGGTGGTTCACTGCGGGATCGGGATGAAGGCATGTCGGCCTGTCCATCAACAGGTCCTTTGTTTGTGTTTGTGGGCAGCTGGCTGTCCTGGGCAGTGGAGGCAGAGGAACCAAGAGGAATCTGAGACCTAGAGCGCACTTTCTTGTCTCCTGCAGGATCTGCACTCGTGGCTGGCTCGCTCACTGCTTTCTCCAGGGCCGCTGGCGTCGCCTTTGGCCCCTGTTCCGCAAACCATTCCCCTGAATTAGTGAGGATGTCCTGCTGCTTACGGCACTTGTTACATACCCACATCACCTGCAGAGAGCACAGCACTGTAAACATGCTGAACTTAGAAATGTTTCACCTGGATAGCATTATCTAGACTTAGAACAGCCCTCACATTATTGGAAAGTGTTTTTTTTTTTTTTTTAAGAAATTGAACAAAGACAATAAGGTAGAACTTACAGCTATAAAGTTACAGCTAGAAAACCACACACATTATAAAAATGTTGGTATGCTTTTATTTAAAGTGTACCTACAGTGGACTGTAATACCACATTTATTAATAACGCACAAATTGCTACAGATCAAACAAAATGATAAAGAGTACCGATTAAACAAGGAAACCTGAATCTTTGTGGAATTTATTAACTGGTCACTCTTAGATCCTAATAGAACTCCAAATGAGTGCTTTATTAAAGGCACGCACACTTGGAGCATAAAGATAAAAGATTCAGAGGCAGTGCTAGTATTAACTGTGAAATATAAATATGTGGTGTGCTACCAGTGCTACTTTTCTGATTAGATGAGATATAGATTTCAATATAATGAAAAGGTTTCAATATAATAAAATCATTTCTGAAATTTCCCAGTTCACTGAACACGTAACACTTCTAAATTCACTTTTCAAATTTTAGACTAAAGACATTTAAACAAATATAAATAATAAAATATCACGTCCAACAAATTTATTTATTTACTAAACAAACAAACAAACAATCATGTGGCTGTTTTGCCTTTTTTAAATCTATATAGTGCAAGTTATTTATTTTGTTTTTAACAACAGCACATTCATGAAGTTGAGACATCTATAAAATCCAACTATCATCTTACCTATTGGGAAGTGCATTTTTCCCGAGCTTCTTCATATAGAAGCATTTGCATTAAAACAATTATGATGTACCATTTCAATTCAGCTTCACTTAGATAAGAAGAAAAAAATTAATTTGGTTCACATATGGTCTTCTTATGTAAGTAAAGCTGTATTGAAATGTGCACCAAATGAATCTTTTTCACATACTCAAACCAAAGTAGTAATCAATTTTGCATTTATAACACTATTTTGAAGCATATAAGACATGCTTTATGAATGTGCCTTTTGTAAAATCAATAATTTGGGAATTAAAAAAATTATAGTAACAATCTTTAGCAGGTTCCCATAATGATAGTTGAGGGTTCTGCTTTCTTTTATGTAGAGACAAAATCATGTCTAATGACACATGGTGAGTTTTGTCATAAACCTTTCATAAATCCTCTAGCACTGAATTATAACATGCTTATAACTGTATTACCACTAAACTAAAACTGTGCATGTACTAAATACATTTACAGCAATAATATCAATAAAACACCAAATAGAAGGTATTCACTTTCACAGACTCAATTTGGAAATAGGGACCAAGTTGCCGAGCCTGTGGGATGGATTTATATGCCCATAAGACATGGACATTGTCCATATTCTCTGCGGGGAGACCTGATGAGAGTCATGGCAGGCCAGGTCTTGTTTTCCTAGGCATTAGCAGTTCTCTCCATCTCCCTCCCCCATATCCACACTCTGTCCCTGCTGATTCCTTCAGAAGGAGGCGACACAAAAAGACCTTGGCACATCCCATATTTTCCCTCTTTTTTCCACTCCTCTCCTCCTCCAGATTGCTTTTGATTAAAGTGTTAGGGAGATTGGGAGGGGGCATAAACATGGCTATATTTATGCAGGCAGCCATGTAGCCAGCACCATCAGGAGCTGCAAACAATTCCCCAGCTCACTACACAGCTACGGTGGGTAAAGACATCCTCTGTCCCCCACGAACACAATGCCCAACAACCGTACTTATATACACACACCTACACATACACAAACACACACAGCCTTCTGGTGCTGATGCCTGTGCCAACTAAACACACTCTGTGGTTATAGCGGGATAACAGAGTGTTCACATATGCCACCTGCTACCATAACTCCTGTCCTACTTTCTTCTTTCTCACTCTCAGAACACAGAAACTCACTTTACATATACAAGATCATCTTTTACCCTATTAAAACCTGGCTTTAAACGATCACATTTCACATTTATTTGGCGTAATATTAACAGAAAACCGAGAAAATAATCTACAGGAAATGAAATAGTGTCATCTAACTCTGATGCCTGGTGTCCTTTAGGTGAAGGGATGCAGAGATGATATTGGTGTGCTAGTGAACAGGAAGATCAGGACGGAAGAGGCAGGTCATCGCCATGGACTGCGGAAAAGCATTATGCCCTGATTGAACAGGCTTGGAGTGGCTCCAAACTAATCTAAAGTAAATCAGCAGCAGAATCTCCAGCTGTCAGATACAGACCCAAACCCTTCCTGCACGGATCAGACCAGTCCCACCACCAGCATACTGCACACCACTATAGAGCAGTGTGTGACTGTGAATGTACAGCTTACTGTATAACATCCCAAAATATCTATTTGTTCACATTAGTATACTATACTGCATCACCATTACATTCTAATTTAAAATTAGATATATGACATGACCTTTGCTTATTCAAGTAACTAATCCAGGTCTGACATGAGGCCAAAAAACTTTCGTTCTAATCTGGCACACTAGTGTGGATATTACTTCAAAGGTCTTTAACTAACCTCTAAAGGCAATTTGTTATGTGCTTTCGAGCCATCTCAGGGGAGAAAAGACAGCACCATTAGCCATTTCTAGGTGCAAAATCTAGGACACAGTCTACTGCATGTGTTTGTGTGTACGTATACGTGTGACGTGGTGCTAACTGAACAAAAATAATGATTAATCTTCATCCGTTTCCAATAGGAATGTAAATAAGGGCATTACTTTGCAGGTAAGTTATGACTTGTATGAAGTATGCTGTGTAGTGTAAAAGCTCTGAGGTGTATGAGTGAATTTGCTGTACACTTTCTACACTTTCTGTGCACCAGATTAGAGTAAGCTCATGCTTACTCTAAAATATTCACTGAGTGCTTTTACAAAGCGGCCTTTATTTGAACGCATAAAGAAGTAGAAATCAAAACGCAGCCATGATTCACTGAGGCTGTAATGTAGTCTATGGCTATAACATATATTAGCTAAAATTTCATAATCAAAGCAATAAATTGCAGTAAATGTACAAATGCTGATGAGCCACAATAACTTAGTGACAGCTAGAGAGAGTGGGAACATCTTATTCATGATTCAGAAGGCAAGAGCAAGCAAGGGAGCAGGAAAAATAAGTAGTGTCAGATCTAACCCTGTGGGATATGTATTGAATGTTAGTCGAGCTGTAGTGATGGGCAAACTCTCAGATTAATCACCTTAAAAGCTTCCTATGAAAATGCGTAGATGGACTAATAATTGTAATTGAGTTAATGATGAAGTTGCATAATGCATACCATACGCATATTTTTTCTGTAGCTTTAACTTCCTTTACTTCTAAATAAGTACAATTCTGAACCAGTGCAATATGATATATAGCATTAAGGATCATCTTGACAAATTTAATTCTAAATCACAAACTCTGTTTGTTCCAGTTTCATATCAGATCATATAATAATAAAATCTACACTTTGTTGTGTATGTACAGTATGCATCTGTAATATAAGCAACAGACATATCCTGGATAACTTTGAACCACTTTTTTTCCCTCTCTCATTTCCCTCAAAAAAAGATGTATTTACACATTTATTTCCAAACCACCTCCTATGGGGATAAGTCTATTTTTATACTTGCACTGAGAATAAAAACACATCGGATTCTGTCTGTTGTGACACAAAAAAGCTAGATAATTACAGACAATTAGTGTTAAAGCAGATATAGAAACAGAGGATAAAAGAGAATAAAAACAATCTCAGTCCCCACTTTAGTAATTCACTCTAGTGTAATTACTCTACTAATTCACTTGAGCAAATAGACGCTTAGTAGTTGAGGAGCTGAAAGGGGAAAGAATCTGCTCCTACCCAAAAGTGAGCACTTTTAGGGGACTTTTTAGAAGTTGCCTTTAATGCAAAGCAATAGCAGGTACAAACCACAAGTATCAGAACAGAATCAAACGATCATCTGCTACAGTCTAAAGACACACCTCTAAAGTACAAATACATATGTATATACCTGGCATATATATATATATATATATATAGTGGAATTTCCAGAATGTCTTGTACATGCATCAGGCGATAATCTCTCTCTCTCACACACACACACACACACACACGCACACACACAGGATATTAACGCATGACACATGTCCCAGACCCCTCATGACTCGGCATCTCCCCTTTCTGATGTTTTAAATAGCATAAGAACAGAACAAGATAAGGAAGAATGGTAACTCAATGCCCAGTTATAAAAGGAATATGGCAACATATGCCAGATTTCTCAGACAGTCAAATAAAAAATAACTAGGTAAGGTGATTTTACTGCCATACAACTCTATACCTCCGCACAAATATTTTTTTTTTAACTGTTTTTTCTGGAGAAAGTTCTAAGGTCCGTTTTCCTCATGTCCCTCGTGCCCTCTTTGCAACCCTTGAGTGAGCAATACATTCCTCTTTCTCTAGCCTGGGAGATGAGGAAGATCAAAAATATCCTTCCTCTTTTGTGCTGTTTTTGACTGTGCTCTTTCAAGACAGTGACACGGGCTTCTCAGGGGTTAAGAACTCTAACGTCTGCTCTTTTCCAGCACTGCCATCGTGTTCTTGGGCTGCCAGAACACGCCGCCTCCATCATTGCACTTTTGCGTTCATCAAGACGTGGAACTGAGAACAGCGTATAAATAGCGAGGGCCCTGAACAGCGATTTTTATGTAAGATTATATAAGATCATTATCGAAGCCACTGTCTCATTCTTTAACTTAGTGACATCGTTTTAAAGGATCTGTGGACAGCCATATTGTCACGGAGAAAAAAGAGAAGGGACTACTGAGGGAAAGAAAACTACTTATAGTATATCAAACTAATCTTCTCCATAACATGAGTAGTTATATTCTACGCTCTGTACTCTGACTTGCTGTTTTTGACATCTCTGGCTGCAGTGAGTGATGGAGCAATGCCTGTAAGTTTGTCATAAATCAGCCAGCTTCTGCAACTCTTTAATATCATTTCAATTCCATTGCTTGTTGAGACGGAGCCAGGCGGAGTTTTGCGCCACTATTGGTGTTGTCAACTGCAGCCAAACAGGTGAGATAAATGGAGTGACAGGAGAAGTGTGGAGCGGAAGAAGAGGCTGGACGGAGGGCACACTCGCCACCTCTGACAGCTTGACGTATAGGGGCAGCAGCAGGCAGAGCTGGCTCCATAACTCAGCATGTTATAAATCCCGGATAAGGATGAAAGACTGCCACAAAAGAGATTACTGTCCATTTGCCCTAATGAGCCAGTATATCAGTGCCTGGAGACACTTGCCCCCTGACCGCCTTCACAAACACTCACTCACTCACTCACCCCTCATATACTGAGCATTTCAATTGTTAAATACCAGATCAATAGTATAAATAATTTATCGCAGGTCTCTGCTGATGTTACAAAACTCCGGCTCTCACTGTTTTCTCACCAAGACATGCATCTTGTACTTGACAAGGCATCTGTGGATCAATACCATGAGAAGTTTAGCCTGGCTCCTTTTCCAAACATTGGATTTGCTCTGAATTAAGCAGATCAATAGACCCTATGAATAAGGCGCGCACATGCTTTATACAGTTCCTCAATCGGCCATGTATGAGCGTATGCATTTCATTGTGCTCTTGCATCTCCCTGAGGATTTGGGCTAACAACAAAAACAATGACTTCACCTGCCCAAGGCCCCTTACCTGCAGTGCTCAGTCTCAACACTAGTCTGCACTGTGTCACATGTTGCTCCTCTATATAAATAAGATCCCTGGACAAAAAATTAGGCATGTGTGTCATTTCTTTCTTTTCTAATACTTGGAATCATCATCCCTCACATTAAGGCAAGACATTACAGGTGAATAGGAAGCATTTTTTTTTAAAACAATAGCTACAAAAATAAATCTTTGCCATTGATATTGCTAATATTCTTGCAATTATTTGGATTTATTGGGATTATTAATGGAACTTTTTTTAAAAAAATGACATTTATTTGTGCAAACGAGGCTTTGTCTAATTAAATATGTATATATAATTGCATACTAATAAAACCGTAAATATAGTCTTTGGATGATCTTAGAATTAAATATGTGTGTGACTGTGAAGATGCTCTCAGTTGAAATATTTTTTACAGAATAGTATGCTCTGTTAAATATCTATATAATTTATATATTGTTTACTTGTATTGTTCAGAAATCACCATAAGTGTTCAAAAAGATTTTTTTTTTTGTAATTTCTTCCATTTAAAGTCTAAGATAAATCCAGCAATTATCAACAATGTGGGACATTCCTCTGTAATATGCTTCTACTTGGGGACTGGAATGAACATGTGAAATTTAAAGAATGCAGAAAATCTAAAAACTGGTTGAGAATATAGAAAAAAAAATGTAATACATAATGCAATTGCATGTCTTTCCACTCTAGTTAGTCTGGTTTATAAAATTTATAAATGGAATAGACATGCATATCATAATAACGATTACACCTCTGTAAACTGACGCATACACTCACCATCCACTTTATTCGGAACACCTGTACAACTGCACATTCCTGCAGTTATCTAATCAGCCAATCGTGGCAGCAGTGCAATGCAAAAAATCATGCAGGTACAGGTCAAGAGCTTCAGTTAATGTTCACATCAAACATCAGAATGAAGAAAAAGTGGGATCTCTGTGACCTTAACCGTGGCACGGTTGCTGGTTTGAGTATTTCAGAATCTGCTGATCGCCTGACATTTTCACACACAGCAGTCTCTAGAGTTTACACACAATGGTATGAATAACAAAAAAAACTCTGAGTGAGCGACAGTTCTGTGGGTGGAAATGCCTTGCTGATGAGAGAGATCAGAGGAGAATGACTAGACTGGTCTGAGTTGACAGGAAGACTACAGTAACTCAAATAAGCACTCTTTACAAACCGTGGTAATTAGAAAAGCATGCACAACACATCAAACCTTGAGGTGGATGAGCCACAACAGCAGAAGACCACAATGGGTTCCACTTCTGTCAACCAAGAACAGGAATATGAGGCTATCATGGGCAGAGGCTCACCCAGACTGGACAGTTGAAGATTAGAAAAATAAAATCACTCGGTCTTTTTCCAGTATTCACCTGTCCAGTTTGGGTGAGTCTGTGCAGTTGCATGAATGTGCAGTCGTACAGGTGTTCCTAATAAAGGGAACAGCGAGTGTATATCAAGAAACATGCTTTTCAGGGATATGTGACGTGTGATAAAATTGTGCCAATTGTTTAAGAGAACATGTTATAGAAAAAAAGACTGACATGACTTGCCTTAAAAACAGCGCCAGTCTTGTCAGATAAGGATACCTTTAGTGTATTGAGAATCCCGTCAATTTTAGTCCACTCTCCACTGACTAGAGTTCATGGGTGACTATTTTGGTGTTCAGCTTGCTGTTCTAAATAATTACACAAGTTTTCTATGGGCTTGAGGTCCAGTGAGGCCAGCCAAAATGTCCCAGTGTTCCATTATGCTTGTCAAACAAGTCACACAAATTTGGCCCTGTGCAACCTACTGCTGTCATCCTGGAACATGGAAGTGCCAGTGCTGTATTGTGCTTGGACATGAAACAAGAAAGGGCAAACCTCAGAGTCTGGTCAACAACTGACCCTCCAGTTTAATGCTTTTAAGTTTTAAATTACATTTGTCCAGGTGTGCAACCTACCGACACTGTAAAATTAGGTGCTGCTATTTGTGGATGCAACACTTTTTTTTTGTCTGGGGAGCTTATTACACAAACAGCACATATCAGCAAGCTCTATAAAAGGATACTGTCTTTCACAGTTATTTCCTCTGCCATGTACTATGTAAGTGCAGAGGCAGAAACAGACAATCTCCCAGGTCCCAGTCAATGAAACGTCCACAAAACCAGATGCAAACGCAGAGGGAACAAATCAATACTAATCATTTCACGACGTTGCCCTCAGAGGAAATGAAACATCATCCTGTGTTTCCCATGTCATCAATATTCTGCCATAAAAAATATACAGCACAAATCCAGCCCATCTGACTGACGTGTGAAATGGATCTATGAAAAGCAAAGGACTGAAATAGCAAGAGGAGGCAGATGTACCCAAGGGTGTGAAACTGGACTTCAAAAAAATATAGCAGCACAGAAACAGAAACACTTGCCTGAAGAAGAAAACAGATATTAGCAAGATGTTGGATAATCATTGGGATAATGAGAGATAAATTGTATTTACAGGGTATTATCTGCTGTGCTGAAGTGCCTGGCAGAATTCTGATTAACAAATGCAATTCCCCAGGAGTGAGCAACGTACACATACTTTACAGAAAGACAGAAACAGGCTATGTTCTAGTGCAAAGACATTACTTTAACTAAGAGACAGTGAGAGAAACACTCTCGCACAGTGGGATATATATATATATATATTTGGTTTATAGAATTCTCCACAATAGCCTGTGTGGAAGTTGAAGACCGAAGTGAATAGAAACCTGCGTACTATTTGGTGTGTATTTATCCTGTCTTTCAAGATGAGAGATTGAGTTAGACATGAGGGAGATAGGAGACAGTCTGGTTAGCAAAAGCATAAACTGTAAAAACAACAGTTTTAAAGAACTTTTAAACACCTAGGGTGGATTTTCGCAATGCAACAATTAAAAGGCAATATGACAATGGACACTATCATAATTAAAACAGCTTTGGTAATTAGTGTATAAATTCTACACTGGGAATATAAAGGTAAAAAGTTGCTAACCACCTTATCTTCCTTCTTCTCCAGTGTCGCCAATGCAGCAAATAAGTTCCGGTTGTGGGGGGGGGCACAGGGGTTAGGGGTGGAGATGGGGGGGAGAGAAAGAAGGGAAATCAGAGTAAATGAACATTAGCAGTGTAAATGAACATATTTTACATTACATTTACAGCAGAAAACAACCTTGACTAGTTCAAAAATGCACCTGGTTCTATCTTGTTAAGGGTAAACCACTGAAGTAATGTTTTTTCATCATGAGTAAACAATTAAGTCCATTAAAACTAAAGAGCTTTTTGACAACCATCAATCATCTTTCCATCGCTACCAAGACACTGATTGTTTTTTTTTTGTGAGCTGATCAGAGAAATAAATTTGAAGGTATTCTGCCACTGACAACACACTGCAAGAATGTGCAATTTTGCAGCTGAGAATTTTACAACAAACAATTCCCTATGGAAATGAAAGACAGTTCATGGGTCAGTAAAGATGGAAATATTTGGCTCGACTTAGTTAATCTCATTTCATATCCTCCGAGAGAGGGACGAATGAATACACACAGTGAAATGCAAATACGAATAGTATTACAGAGTTGTACACATCACACATCATAATCCGTGCCGTTGCCCCCTCTTTCGTACAAACATATACACAAGAACACAAAAACACACATGACCACACCGGTCTGTTGTTTTAGGTTAGATCTCTAAGTGACTGTGTCTGCTAACTGCAGGCCTGTTGTCCATTGCAACCCCCAGCAGTGGAGCTATTAAGTGCATTTCATTGCTGTTAGCTACTGTTTCCTACTATACAGTCCATCAAACTGAGTGGGTGCAGCTCTCTATGTTTAACCTTCAGGCGTCCAGCGACTCCATTATCAAGCCGGCAACTCTCATTAATAGCACATGCCAGGACGACAAGAGACACTGGGAATGCGCCTTACAGCAAAGCTAACCTTCAGGCTGCTCCCATCCATAAGCAGGATGCATGCTATTATCCCAGATCACATTAAGGGCTCCTTACTCTATATCACCCACAGACAAGGACAGCTGAACATCAAAAAATCAACCGTCACTGTATTAACGTGTTCTCAATAAACTACCTACCTATATTAAACTAGCTCTGAAAAACATATTAAAACTTATATTGACCATTTTGTGGCTTTTATTAATTACATCTAACCCTTCTTGCACTCCAATCCCAGTTATTGTAAATATATATCACCTATTGGTGAGCTAATCCCATAGTTCAAAGCTGTCTGTTTTGTTGACTTACAACACTGGGCTCATTATGGAAGCACACTAATTAAGGCTTTGGATTTAGGGACAGAATCTTTAGGGAATAAAAAGGTAAGAAGGTAAATATCATGCTCTGGGAGGGAGCCACTGTTTCTGGGGTTTCCCTGCCAGTGGCACTGAAACCCCTGTAGAGATGACGCATCAGCCAGGGCCACCCATCAAGGGCATGCAGTGACCCCCTGGTGACCAAGGCCCTCATCTCCTCAGACTAATGCCTAATTAACCTTTCCGCCTGGCTCACACTTCTTCCCTCTCCTGTGCTTAAATGTCCTCACATCAGTGGGTAAGGCACAGGTAGTGGATAAACCCTACACAGGTGTAAGCAGAAACAAGCGAGCAACAAGATCACAGCTTCAAAAGACAGACAGAATTATGACATGCAGTTTGGAGATTGAACATGTTGGATGGACAGATACAGAGATTCAAACAACAGCTAGGAAAGTGCAAACAAAGCATTTCAGCTCCATCCAGCAGAAGGAGCCGTAGAAACTGAGGATACTCACACTGTTGGAGCGCAGAGACACCCTTCCTCCACAGCGAGCACAGAACTTGGTCTGGCAGTAGGAACAGAGGTTTCCACAGCCATCAGCAAACTTGGTCTTGTGGCAAATGCCACAGGTGGGTGCATCATCCTTGTGCTGGCCCTGCTGCCTCTGCTGAGGCTCCTGCGCTATCCGTCGCACCTGCTCCTTATAGCTGGCAAACTGCTGGTGCATACTGAGGAGAGGAGAGGAGAGGAGAGGAGAGGAGAGGAGAAACAAAAGTAGGAAAAGAGATGAAATGAAAGAAGAGGGAGGCGACAAAACGAAACAAGAGGACAGGTGTGCAGGGAAGTGGGAAGGAGAAAGAAGTACAGGAGATGAGAAGAGACAAGATGAAAATGAAGGCGATGAAAAAAGAAAGAGAAAAGGAGGGCACAAAGACAAGAATAGAGAGAGTGAAAATTCAGCAATTAGAGAAAATATCCAATTTTCCAGAAAACTTAAGGATGCACATTTTCATAAGTTTTAGAATCATCGCCTTATAATAAGTACTGGCTCTACACTTCAGCATTCATTCATTACACAAGTAGTTAAGCCAACCTTTGAGTTAATTTTATTCCTGGGAAGCAAATCTTTTACTATCTTGATCAAGAGAAGCTCAGAGTTAAATATGTTCCGGTCAAAGGGATGTGATCCAGTTGTCATGCTGGAAAAAAGAAGTTGCTAATGCTCCTACATTAGTGCTGATGGAGCTGATGAGCTGACAGATTGGTGCTGAGGTTGAAGGAAATGCGAGATTTTAGAGGACAGGCCCGATACAACAATCTCCAGTGAAAAATCAATAGAACATGGTGACGCCACTGAACCGTGTTCCTCACAGCTCTTTTCTCCACTATGCCTCTCTGCCTCTCACCCAAACATGCACAGACACACAGACACACACACTCCAAAACCTTACATTTCTGATGACACTGAAGGAACACACTACTCACCAGGGTTGCAGCAATATTCACCTTTCTGTCATATAAACAATTGAAAATAATATTACAGCGTCAAATTAAATCAAAAGAATCTTCAAAATCAGGAAAATTAGAGCAATATTGACAATACAGGCAACCAATCCACAAATGTTATCAGCAATACAGCTCATCAGAGTTGAACTTTACTTACACTGGGTCTGTCTTCATCACAGATTCCTCATTATCTTAAATAATCCATAAGGAGCGTTTACTAAAGGTAACACAGAAACGTTTGCCAAGCCATGCAGTACTGCCCCAGAGAGAGGAAGAGAAATCATTCACATCAAACCCCACCACTCCACTCCTCCTTTACACCTCCACTCCTCCTTTACACCTCACACTGCTTTTCCTCTCTGGTCCATGCCCCCAGCCAGCACTGCCTGCAGGTCAAAAGTCAGAAAAAGGGCAACTAACAGTGACGTCACTTGCTCACTGTCAGGTGCTGCTCAGGAGTTGAAAGACTAGAAACCATGCTGATAGGTTTACGTGTAGTTAACAAATAACGTTAATGATTGAGTTACTAAAAAAATACACAAATGCTGCCATAAATGTTAACAGAACAATTCAGTATGGAAAACAAAGAGATAAGCATCATGTCTTCTGCTAAAAAGGGCACGGGAAAGCTCTCTGTACTCTCTACAGGAAATGATTTTCAGGAAACAAAACCAGGCACACCACAATTAAGACTGCACAGACGCATGGTTTCCTAACTGAAACCGAAGGTTATACAAAAGTGTACACACAATATCCATTTCCCCATTACACTTAACTCCCTCTATATTCTGTCTCTCTCACACTCTTTATTCTCTTTCTGTCTCTATCTGTCTGCCCCCCCCTTAACCAAGAATAAAAATAACCCTTTTGTGAAATGCAAATCAGGCCTAGTGTCTACAAGACTTGGCAAGCAAATCGCACAGGAATACTGCATTAGCATAGAACCTGGCGTAATTAAGGTATGCAGAAGGCCTAATTAGCGTGGCAAAGAGGAGGAACATGAAGGAGAGTCAGCCTGGAGATGAGCGACATAAGACGGGTTTTTCTCTCTCTGACTTAACAGCAGGTGATTTCTGAGGTGAATAAAGCCCAAGCAACTAAACTAATTATTTTACATTAGAGGGCATTCTGATAATACAGTTTCAAGTTAGTTTGAATATTTATAGATTTTTAAAAATATTTTTGGCAACATCAAAATTAATAGCTATGGAGCTCCAATGAAACAGTGAATGCGTGAAAAATCTAGAGGAAAGTCTTCAAAGAAGAGTAGAGGTTATTATAAGAGCAAAGTTGGAATACACCTGGAATGAGATGTTCAACAAGCACATATGGGTGTAACGCCTTCAAATGCTGATCATTTTTAAAATGTTAATATGCAAAAATATAAAAACTACACTGTAATTCCACTCTCACTTCTCAGTTATCTCGTAAAGGTGTTTGGAAGAAAAAGAATAACGGTCATTAAAATTCTAAAACATCATGCATCAGTTTCCTGAAAGCTGCTTTCTGACAATGGCTATTCCCAAATAAGTCTGATTAATGGTGGGCAGGGTATAAATAGCATCTGCCTACAAGGGCAACTACTTGTACTTGGTGTACTTAGCCTCATAGATACAGTGCAAAAAGGTCAGTTTCCAGTCATTGGATGATCCACTAGATATGAGACAGATGGAAGATTGTGCATTTTTCTGACCCAACTGCTCCTTTAAGCAGGTGTCAGCCAGCACTGATGCAAATGCATAGAGGCTGGAGCATATAACCTACATGGCATACACAGTGCTCTCAGAGCAACGGGCTTAGATTTGACCTACATGCAGGAACATGCAGCAGACTCCCTCTGTTCCCAACACAGGTGTAAATTTACCCTTTCTCTTCTACATCCATTGAGAATACAAGAACAGCGGCTAGATCATTTGATGGAGTCTGTGAGGCTTAACATAAATTCAACATGATTTACATTTGATGCTGGGACATAAGATACTAATGGACTTCCAATATTTTGTAGGTTACGCTGAAGCCATTACGTTATTCCTCTAGCCTTTCTTAATATATCCACACACAGAGTACAGCAGCCCATTTCATAAAGCCACTTTCTTCTCAATGATTTCCTCTTCATGCTGTAGCAGCCAACTAATGATAAAGTCTTGCCCTGCTTGCAAGAGGTTGACCTATATAAGTAAGTGCTCCTCTGGGGTGAATACTTCATCTGCTCACAGAAAAGCAACAGGTCTGAACTACAGCAAGCCTAGGCTCATCCCACACTGTCTAACAAATCCACTGGGCCAGACCAATCTAGTTATAGCTGAAGTGCTCAAGTGCTCTTCCTTCAACAGTGTTCAGGTCTCCTAGCAATATTGAGAATATGAACATGAAGGATTTCTTTGATCATTTTATTGCTAAAGATGAGATTTACCATGTTCTCTCCCTCTCTTTTTACCGCAAAATAGAAATAACACTTTAGACTGAATGCAATCAAAGGTAACTAAAATCTCTTGCAAACTTAATTTACACAGATTTCTTAAGCTTATGGTATAAGAATCGACATACACTGAGTTTCCAGGTTCCATTTACAACATCAGTGTAATTCCTTGCATGCAGTGTCTTTGCTGTTCCTGAGCGAATCCATATAACTGTTTCCAGGCAATACTTGTGACTTTCTTAACTGAAACTCTATCACAGGGATATGCAACTAAAATTACTAAAGGTCCAGTTGCATAAAATTATTTGCTTACAAAGTTCCAGATAACAGACAGCAGTTACCTTTTGATGCAATAATGACTAGTTTACAGAGGCGTAGCTACAGGACAGCCAAGGCTTTTGAGAGGACCCCTGAAGGCCGAAACTAATGCTGTATTCATGATAAGCGGTAATTTGCAATTTGTAATAAGAGGGAAAAAAGAACATGGATGCCTCCACGAAAGGGTCAGTGTTATAGACTTAACCACGCACTGTTTGTATATTAATTAATCTAAAGCCAATACTGCTGTAAACTAATTTAAAAGTGGAGAAAGGCTACTTTACACACATTCACTGACCACTTTATTAGGAAAACCTGTACACTTACACATTCATACAGTTATCTAATCAGCCAATCATATGGCAGCAAAAAAATCATGCAGATACAGGTCAAGAGCTTCAGGAGTGGAACAGATTATGTAGTCTTCTGCTGTTGTAGCCCATCCACCTCAAGGTTTGATGTGTTCTGTGTTACTATAGACTTCCTGTCAGCTCAAATCAGTCTGGTCATTCTCCTCTGATCTCTCTCATCATCAACGCGTTTCCACCCACAAAACTGTCACTCACTCAATTTATTTTCGCACCATTCTGTAGAAACTCTAGAGACTGTTGTGTGACATTCCCAGGAGATCAGCAGTTTCCGAAATACTCAAACCAGCCTTTGTGGCACCAACAACCGTGTGTGTGTGTGTGTGTGTGTGTGTGTGTGTGTATGTATATATATATATATATATATATATATATATATATATATATATATATATATATATATATATATATGTATATATATATATAAACAAACATTTAAATTTCATTGAATTTCATCATTTTAAATTATCATTATTTTTTTTTTATATTATTTTTATTCTACTAAGGAGTGATTAACAAGGTCAAACATTATTTTACCACAGTGACTAATATTGTTGATACCAGAGCTAATCTTGCCTATGTTTGCTTTTTACACTCCTTCAGGCTTAGTGCTTCCTATCAAGTGGAAATAAACACATGTTTTTCTTGCAGTAATTTATTTCAGTAATTATTTTTTAAATGGAGCTAAATATACTATATACAGTCAGGTCTGGAAGTATTTGGACAATGACAGAGTTTTTGTGATTTTGCCTTTGTACACCACCACAATGGATTTGAAATAAAACAATCAAGATGTGACTGAAGTGTAGACTTTCAGCTTTATTTTAAGAGGTTCCACAAAAATATGGCATTTACCGTTTAGGAATTACAGCCATTTTCAGCAAAGTACCTCCATTTTCAGGGGCTCAAAGGTATTTGGACAAAGTGACATCATAGTAAATATAACCATAATTTTAATAATTTAAAATTACTAAAAATTACTAAAAATCCTGACACTGAAAATCCTTTGCAGTCAATGACTGCCTGAAGTCTGGAACCCATGTTCTCAAAACTCAAATTCTGAGTTTCCTCCCTGGAGATGCTTTGCCAGGCCTTCACTGCAGCCACCTTCAGTTGCTGCTTGTTTGTGGGTCTTTCTGCCTTCAGTCTTGTCTTCAGTAAGTGAAAAGCAGCTCTATTGGGTTGAGATCAGGTGACTGACTTGGTCATTGAACAATGTTCCATTTCTTTGCCTTCAAAAAGTCTTGAGTTGCTTTCGCAGTATGTTTAGGGTCATTATCCACCTGCACTGTGAAGCAGCGTTTTGTAGCATTTGGCTGAATGTGAGCAGAGAGTATAGCCCCATACACCTCAGAATTCATCTTGCTACTTCTGTCAGCACATCATCAATAAACACCAGTGAGCCTGTTCCATTGGCAGCCATCATGCCCATGCCATAACACTTCCTCCACCATGTCTGACACACA
>CM040977.1:14022278-14039668 GCA_022985145.1 Pangasius djambal
TTCTGGTACAAGTTAATCTTGGTTTCATCAGTCCAAAGAATCTTATTCCAGAACATGGGAGGCTTTTTTAGATGTTTTCTGGCAAAGTCTAATCTGGCTTTCCTGTTCTTGAATGTTACCAGCGGTTTGCACCTTGTTGTAAACCCTCTGTATTTACATTCATGAAGGCGTCTCTTGAGTGTAGATTTTGACAATGATAAGCCTACTTTCGCCAGAGTATTCTTGACTTCTCTTGATGTTGTGAAGGGGTTTTCTTCACCAAGGAAAGGATTCTGCGATCATCCACTTTAGTTGTCTTCCATGGTCTTCCAGGCCTTTCGATGTTGTTGAGCTCTTTTTCTAAAGGATGTACCCACACCTAAGGTTTTTGCTATCTCTCTCTTATAGATTTATGTTTTTTCAGCCTAATCATGGCCTCCTTCACTAGCATTGAGATCTCCTTGGACTTCATATTGGTAGCTCCAGTCGAACAGCCGCCACATGCCAACTCAATATCTGATATGATCTCCAGACTTTTTATCTGCTTCATTTGTCTTGAAGTAATGAGGGAATGGACCGCACCTGGTCAGTTAACTTCTTGTCAGTCAATTGTCCAAATACCTTTGAGCCCCTGAAAATGGAGGAACTTTGCTTAAAATGGCTGTAATTCCTAAATGGTAAATGCCATATTTTTGTGGCACCTCTTAAAATAAAGTCTACACTTTGATCACATCTTGAATGTTTTATTTCAAATCCATTGTGGTGGTGTATAAAGGCAAAGTCACGAAAACTCCATCATTGTCCAAACACTTCCAGACCTGACTGTATATAATATGTAATCAGGTTACATGCACCATCATAGCAGTAACAGGTTTTTCAAATATCTTGAGGTTCAAAAGGCGCTGTATAGTGTATAAGGAATGACCTGGAGGGGGGGGGCCTTTTCATATGTGGTTCATGTTAGCCCCATAAAAACAGCACTCAGGTTCACCTAATAATGAGCTCTTTAAATTCATAGGCTAGTTTATGGAAAGCATGTTAAACTCAATTTAAAAAGTTGAGATTTTCTCCCTAAAACAAGCCACAGATTGTGAAATCTACATGAAGTGGGGAAAAAAGGAAAAGGTCCCTCTCACTGGGGCCAAATTTCATAACTCACACTGTTATTTGGAAAGGGATGTTTCAAAGTATGTGGAAATTCATCAAATAATAATGTAAAATGTGTCAAGAAAGCGTCAGGGAAAAATATCACTCTCTGTCCATATGGAAATTAAGCTTTTCTCCAGGAGAGGTAGCCAAACACTTAACTGATCTCTAAAGGTGGACATTTTACAATAATAATAATAGAATGAGAGTTGTTGTTGTCATTGTTGTTGCTGTTGTTGTTGAATTCGACATATCATGCTTCCTTTGGAATAAGAAAGCATAATAACGAGCTTAAAAGTAAATGCATTAGAGTGAAGCCGAGGAAGAAAGGAGCATTCCTGTCTTCCTCCACAACCAACAAAACTGAGGAACAGTAACTAATGATAAAACTACATGCTTTATCCAACAGTCTACAATAGTAAGATAGTTTTCATAAGGTATGCTCAAAATGAAAGCATCCTGACCAGAATAAGAAACAGTACTTTTAAAAAACATAATTAACTAACGCTAATAAAAGCCTATACATCCATATACCAACTTACACTCATTAGTGAGTTAAAGAAGCTCCCTGCCCGCCTTTCACTTAGTTCACGCTTAATACTATCTGGTTTCTAACAGGAGTCTATAGGATCCAGGCCCTGCAAGAGTCCCCGGGACTGCCTTCAACCGATGTTCACCGTGCCAGTGTATTATTTCTGCTCCCTCAGACCAGGCAATCAGGCATGAGAGTGAGTGGATGTATCGTGTGGTTCCATATGGCACCAGCAGCACATAAATGAACTGGCTTGACTGTGTCTCTCCTCCACCGGAACTCCCCCACTGAGGTTAACATTCACTGCCCCAACCCCCCCACTATTCCCACACATCAACCAATGCCAATATTCTGCTCTATTTCTGTTATTTATAATGTATAATTCTAATCTATAATTCAAAAAATGATCTCTGTTTAATGGAAGTCACATGATGCTTGTTCTGTTTAATATCTTCTGGGTCATTGTCCTGCCTTTATGTTTTCTTTCTGTTCCTGTCACTGTCTTTCTTAAGAGTCACAAATCATGATCTTTTATACCAGTGCTATTCAACCTTAGGCATTTCAGAAACTAAAGGGCAAAAGTAAGACTGTTGATCATAATTTATAAAAGTAGGCACATACAACAATAACTGTTCACAGACGATTATTATGGTCTATTAAAGTAGGTAACGGCCTTAACTGACTATCACAAAGTCCCTAAATGTGAAAGGCTACAAACAGCCATCTGCTGATCACCCACGTCAAACTACAGCTCATTTTACAGCTGTAGAGCTGTAGAGAGTTTTCAGTTCTCATCACTTTTTGGGATATTGAGTTCTGTGGGGAACTTATGCCTGTATGTTAGGTACTTGTCACAAAGCAGACAGTTTAAAGGACTATTTAATGGCAAAATTTAAATGTCTAAAAAATATTTTCAAAAGTAAAAATGAAATACTATGCCCTGGCTTTGCCTTTGCTAATGTCAAATAAAGAATTATTTAACTCATGCATATTACCTAAACAAATGTAAAAATCCGAGGACCTGGCAACCCTGCTTCAAGGTATAGTTAGTGATTTTGTGAAAGCTTGCTGTTGAAATTTAAAATCCAGATAAAAAGCAACTGGAATCATTTCCCCTGAGCAGATATTTTTACTAACATAAATATCTTTTTTCTACTTGTTTAATATCGTTCTTGTATTAAAATGTATACAGCAACTGATTTTCTGCAAATTTTTGGTGTATAGTTATGTATAGTCTAGTTACACACGGTATAGTGCATTAAACATTTCCAGCTTCTCTGGAGTGTTATTGGTTGCCAGCATGAAAACAGGGCAATATACGCAATATAATAATTAATGCAAATCATAAATATAGAGCTCTACAAAATAGGAAAGCCATGGTATGCAGTATGGCATGCACTGCCTTCTGAGTATAAAAGAATGTAGAGCACTGAGTCCACAACATACGTCATCACTGACAATATTAGGCAATATAGAAATGCTAGAGGGGTCACATGATCAGTATGGAGGGCAGAAAATATGGGATGTTGCGCATGTCACATGACGAAGGGAGACTCCCACAGGACAGGTAGCGAGGAGTGAGTGTGCAGCAGTGCCCTCATTATGCCAAGCTGGAGCAGCCATGCAGCACTGGGGGAGTAATGCTCCTTCCTCTCTTCAACTAAGGAGGGTCTCTCAAAGCTGTTCTAACGCTGTCTGATAAATATCTCCGGTACAGTTCAACAACAAGCCAACAGAGAGTTTCTCGAAAACTTCCTTAGGCTCTGTGGTTCTCTCTATCGAAAAATTTGCTCATGACAGTTTGCTCTTACCGAGGCTAATAGAACTTATTTGTTAAACAAATCCTCAAACGGTTACAAAGTCACCAAAGAAGGAAAGGGAGATAAAGTTTGTCCATTATCTCTATAATATTTGCTGATTGTGCTCAAATATGCTACTTAGAAGGTTGGCCTGAATAATGGCATGCATGCAATTCCTGCAATATTTTCCCCATGACTTCTGATGTGTTCCATGGAAAGACGTTTATTGTGCAAGGCTCCGCACAGGTGTACCTACTATAACAATATTTTCCCAGGATTCTTCCACTGTTGTTCACAACACTACATAAATACTTTGAGGATTCATGTTGGGTTCTGCACGAGTTTCCTGTTTTGTCTGTGTTGTGGCAACCTTTGCAATTATGTAACTCAAAGTTTCCTTGGCAATTTTTTATTTAACCAATTTGAGTTTGACAAGAGTTTCACGCTGGCTTGTTACTCTTATTATAAGTTCAGTTTGTAATGTTCGTAGTGTTTCTAGATCTGTACTAAGCATATAATTACAAATTTGTGATGTGATGGATGCACTGCATCTGGTTGGCTTCTACATGTCAGGTGTCCACAACATACATCATCACAGGGAACTTAGAAGTCAGCAGGGTGGGCTTATCAACATTTACATTGCAATTCACCTTGAAGGCAGCAGACGGCTATTACTGAGTCAGAGGAAAACAAAAGACGCTAACAATTAGTGCACCTGTGTAGCTGCAAGTCACAGTGACAAGCCTGTATTATTAATTCAGTCAGAGCTGATGGCTTTGTTTTAATGGACATTTTCATATACAACACGCACTGTCATGTCATCAAGACCCAACTTTAAAATGAAGTCTGGCTTCAGACAGACGTGATGAGCACCAGGTAGTTGGCTAATGTTAGCTAGATAGTTAAAAGACACACACAGAGAGCACAAATTATAACAAATTACTTGGATAACACAGATTTGATAATAAAAAAGACACACGCTGGAAGCATCCAGGTACTGGTTCAGTACGAGTTTTCTCCTCCACACCAGCAGTAGCTCATAATAGTGACATTAATAGTAACATAGCCACAGATAAAAGTAATTTGAGAAGCTATCATACGACCTTATGCTGTATGCTACTTTAGAGTGAATTTTTAGAGTAATTCTGTATTAAGCAATTGATAGTCTACATAATAGTCATCCAGCTAACAGTCTAGCAGCTCATTTTGAGCATTTTTAGACGTATATGTTCAACTGTGTTTGCTACAGCAGATGTGTGTCCTGTGTTTGAGACAAACAGAGTAGAGCTAATATCATTAACCAGGGTTGCTATTTTCCCCCGACAGTCTTTGTGTGGCAAACAAGGTCACCATAGTGCACATACGTTTCTGATATACAAACATTATTTACTCCATAATCCCCCTTTCTGTCTCCCAAATATTGTAATATATCTTATATATCCGCTGCAGTTCCCATTTTTGACCACTAGAAAATGCAATAATAACTCTAGGGAAGCTAATTGCACAACATCCAGACAGCCGAGCCAACTTTTGGTCACCTGAAAGATGTAATTATTATTTAAACAGAATTCAGAATGTATGGAGTTGTGAATGAGGACTTGTTTTAGCAGCTGATATAAATGATGCCCCTATGGACTGGCTGCCACTGCTCCACACTGTCTTTTAGTTACCTACATAAAGTTAGCTAGAGAAAAAGGACAACAGGCTTAGACCCTATATTCATGCCTAAATGCAAAGATTTTTGGGCTTGGCGAATTTTTTACTTGTTTACTTGAGGCTTCAGCTCACTGGCAATTCCTCTCGCCTCAGTTCTCAAGGATAAGCCGAAAGTTCTTATGTGGAATGACTAAGCATCAGAAGCTATTCCAAATCCATGATGGTCCCATTGAATCTCTGCCTGAACAAACCATTCTTCCACCAGCCTGCATCATAGCACCCATTCACTGAGAGATTATGGATGATATTGATAAGGCTCATAAAATGAGCCCACGCCTCAAAAATGCTCTCCTTACAGTTTGTCCCTCAAATCATGTGGGAACAATTAAATAGGTAAAGAACAGATTCTCACTTAATAATGATGCCTTGTCAAGTATGTACACAGCCAAGAACATCTAATCATCTGCCCACAGGTCTACTAGAACCACTGCCCATACCTCACCACCCCTGGCCACATATCGCAATCAATTTAATCACTGGTCTGCCAAAGACCAGCCCAAACACACACCCAGTTCATCATTGATCGCTTTTTGAAGGCTTATTATCTTGTGCCTCTGACAAAACTTTCTACAGCCATGGGGAAAAAAAGCAGAAGTTAGCTACAGTAATACAAAACAACCTCCCTGTATCATGGAGGACACTGTTTCAGATAGGGGGGTGGTAGTTCCCATTGTTTAGAACAGCTTCTACCAACAACTAAAAATAAAGGTCAGCCTTTCTTCAGGATACCACAAGTGATCATAATGTGGGAACAACCAGCAAGACTGGATCTGCTATCTGCGCCAGGCTGAATATGCACAAACCTCCCTCATTTAGTCCATGTCCATCTGAGGTCCTTACTGCCAGTGAATAGATGAGAAGAAGCAGACAAACATGAGAGACAGCACACATCTGGTTGCAACAAGCAGTATGACATCTGAAATTCTCCAAGCAGACCAATGGCACCAACCCACTCAGTTACACAGTTTGCCATAGCAGACAAACTAACTGTATTTGTATAATGTACTTGCCTGTGGTTAGAAGAATTGTTTTTCACTCCTAGCTCTACATGAGGTACTACTGCATACACTGAAAGGCTGGAAATCTCCAGTGTTGACCAAATGAACCTGAAGGGGACTCACTGAACTGATCCGTTGAACAAGATACTGTAGGTGTGAATCTCAGCCATGACCGAAAGATTCACTGACTCAAAAAATGACCATCTGAACATGAGAAGCATGAAAGTTCTGACTCTAGGAGCAGGGATCAGGTTCAACATAAATGCAGCTGAAAATACAACTTGGGAAATGCTAGAAAGCCCATTAGCAACAAATGAATGAATGGACTGACTCCTTTCATAGCAAGGCAGTTACCGACACCAATTCTTTGCCTTAGTGCCTCTATACTGTCTATACTGGATTGTGTTTGCAACTCCGTCTGCCCAGTGTATGCAAATAAACTGCTCTCCACATGAATGCTCAGCTCTCCCCCTAAGTCTGGTGCGTTACAGTAGGAAAAGCACAGTCACAAGCTTGCTACAACATATAACATCTCTCTCATTACCTAAGTCTGTGATTCCTAACACCAAAGATCTGAACTTTGAAAACCCACTGCACATTAAATTAGAGTTAAAATAGAGTTCATTGACCATACATAGATATAAACAAAACAATCTGCAACCTGATTAGGCAGTGCTTCATTAATAATGAATTGAGCTAAGTTTTAAATGTGAGTGGGAAATAAAGATGTAGCATTATTAAATGTACAGGGTTTGCACTTAAAGAACTGCTATCATTACTGAAAGCAAGAGAATGAGTGGAAGAGAAAGAACAAGAGGTAGTGAGCACGAGCAGAAGATAAGTGTGTGAGAAGCAAGAGCGAGAATGATCAGAGTCCTGCTTTTACAGAGCCATCCACTTGAGTGGCCACTTGGCTCTGTCAATAGCACAACTCATTACTCTTCCCTTTAAACAGTGTCAGTGACACATAAGCTTTAGTCAGCCAAGGTTTCAGTTAACAAACCCAATGAAAACATTCAGCCTAATACGCCTGCCTGCCTTTACACCTGCTAGCAGAAGCAGCATGATGCGTTCATTAGGTATATACTGTATATAGATGTATAGTGGTGTTCTTTTAACACACGAATTTCCGATTCCAAAAGAGCAGAATGGAGGAGTGTGGTAGAGTGAGCGAGGAAGAGGGGTGGGAAAAAGACAGATGGAGTGTGTGAGCAGTGGTGGCAGCAGCTGAGCTACAGTAAGTGGGTACCAGCCTCCCAAGACAATGCTGTCCATATGGTCTGGCAGTGCATTTACACACCTCAACCATCAGAAACCAGCAGAGGCTTCAACCTGACGGTGAGAACTAAAACACACGCTAGCATGCTGCTTGCTAAGCATATATACACCATGCCATACAGTTCACAGAGAAAAGAAAACACAAACGAACATACATGATACCTACCCAAGAACAGGCACAGTTATAAATAAACAAATGTAGTGAAATATCAATATAGACATATTTTTAATGCAGAACAGCACTTTAACCAACCCACCAGGGCTAGAAATGAACTTAGTAGTAGCTTACCAGCCACTGTGGTGTATGTGACAAACAAACACTAACCAGGTCCTGCAACGACACTGTGTACATGAGTGTGCAGTTTTAAATCCTGCTGATCTGAATGCTAACTTCATAAATTTTATAATAGATAGCTAGCATATTAATTTATACTACCAGCCTAGTTAATGCAACATAGTTTTGACAAACCTGCTGGATAATGCTATAGTTTTCATCTCTACTGTTTTTCTTGAGGGTACAGATTGCGTTTTAGCTCATGTACCATTAGTTGTTACCTGTAGGTAGTGCTTCTCATGAACAGCTCTAAACTGTTACTGTAGCAGATTTTTTGTGGTTTTAGTAAGAAGTTTTAAGTAATATGTAAATGATTAAATTTACTAATAAATATAATAAACTAATAAATATTACACTTAACAGTAAATTTAAAACATCACAAAATCCATCTTATTAGCGTCTGCTAACTGAACTATCAAATTATACACTGTTTTCCCTTTATTATAGACTGTTTTTCTTTTTTCTCTCATTTTTTAGTGTTTCTATGTCTCTTACATTTAAGAAAGTTAGGTTCTTTTGATTATTTTGCAAACATCCCACCCTGCAAAAACTCATTTCGGTCTCAAATGGCTAAATAAATGGAAGCCCCGGAAAGCCTCACAACAGCTCCACTGACAGCGGGCATGGCGATCCCCTTTAAACAACGATACTAGCACGATACTAGATACTGCTACGATTTGCGCTAGAGATATCTTTACTGCGCTATTCATGTAACATAAAAAAAAGTAATGTTTAGAAATGTTGATAGAGGCTACCACTTCCCGACTAGTGAAAATTTGAGTATCCGGTGTAGGAGAGCGGCACAAGGAGAATCCAGAGACTCCCCGTGTGAACCCAGTTATGTATTTAAATACGTACTTATATTTTTATCAATTGTTTTTATTAATTTATTTAATTACAGTTTTAACCAAGTGTGCAGAGAGTTTGGCCTCATCACGTTGTAGAACATAAGTAAACTTACAGGTAATCAGCTAGTTTAAATAATGCTAGCGCTGCTAATGAACAGACCTGAACTCACCTCAGCATGTCTTTTACAGTCATTTAACCCACCATGGGCCATAGAAAAGTCACTGTTGCAAACACTGTCATTATTTACACTTTAGTGTAGTCTGGAGTAAAGGGAGGTTTATATTTTCTTTTTCTGGGACACGGGCAGACGCAGAACTCTGGAAGTCTGAACTGACAGGAGATTGAGAGAGTGAGAGGTTGACTGAATGTCCGCCCACAGAGACAACTGATTGGTCTATTTAGCGCATATGAGACCAATCATCAGAGGATGCTCTTTCTGTTGCGATTCAAAACTTACTATAGCTGCGTCTCGTTGCGCAGCCTCCGAAATGAGACGCGGCTTATATCACTACATGTGTCTCTCTCGCTCGCTCGCACGATTTCCGGGATATTGTATCTAATTTGCGGGCATCAGGGAGCCGCTATGAATATGTGGGAGACTCCCGGAACTTCCGGGTGAGGTGGGATGTCTGATTTTGTATTCCTAATTGAATTGTAAATGCTCACATAATTCAGTGTTGTTAATCTGCCATGAGAGTATGGAATAAAGTCAAAGTCAAAGTTTAGTGTTTTGCCTTTTTTTTTTTTTTTTTTTTTTTTTTTTTTTTTTTTTTTTTTTTTTTTTTTTTTTTTTTTTTTTTTTTTTTTTTTTTTTTTTTTTTTTTTTTTTTTTTTTTTTTTTTTTTTTTTTTTTTTTTTTTTTTTTTTGTAATGTTGTTAAAAGAGGTATGGCAATGCCTAAATTCAACTTTTTATATATAAATGTCCAGTCTATTTATACAAATTTGCAATCTCACAAACATGCAAGACGTGTGAGTCCATGTTAGGCAATACAAAACTCATAATGACCAGCATTCCCCAAAAATAATGACACCATGGTCTGCAAATGATAGTCAGCTTTACTGTTTATGTACATGCCTGGGCCTTTTACATTATTGCACGTAACCAAATATGTTTTAAGGCTGTATATACTGTTTTACTCAGAGTATAAGATGGACAAACTGACATCAAGCTCACAGGATTACACTAAGCTCACAAATACACTACAAACACCCTGGTAATACACTATTATTAATCAAGAAGACTGAAGACCTATCAGAACAAGTCCAGGACAAAGTTTAGGAAAAGTTATAGCCAAATGTTATAGCCAGAGTTTGGCTATAAAATTATATCGTATATTTTGAATATGCCATGGAGCAACATTAATTCCATTATTTACAAATGGAAATAATATTGCAAAACTGAGACTCTGTGTAGAGGAGGCCATCCAACAAAAGTCAGTAATCAGGTAAAGACGGCATTTGTTATAGAAGCAAACTCATGACATTCATTACATACATTCACTGTCCACTTTATTAGGAACATCTGTATGACCACACGTTCATGCAGTTACCTAATCAGACAAGTGGCAGCAGCACAATGCAAAAAAAATCATGCAGATACAGGTCAAGAGCTTCAGTTAATGTTCACACCACAGATCAAAACAGGGAAAGAAATGTGACCTGAGTGACTTTAACCGTGGCATGGTTGTTGGTGCCAGATGGGCTGTTTTGAGTATTTCAGAAACCGACGAGCTCCTGGAATTGTCATGCATAACAGTCTCTAGAGTTTACACAGAATAGTGCAAAAAACTAAAAAAAAATTGAGTGACTGACATTTCTTCAGGTGGAAATGACTTGTTGATGAGAGAGGTCAGAGTTGTACAGGTGTTCCTAATAAAGTGGATGATGAGTGTATAATCCCAATCATGTCCATTTCAGTTCTAGATTGTAACACCACAAAATGTGGAAAAGTTCTTGGGGTGTGAATACTTATGCAAGGCACTTTATGTATGTACTGAGACCTGTGTAGTTCAGCCTGCCTTCCTTTTCAGTCTGGCTCTGATCAAGATACACAGGCTCATGTAGATACAGGAGTGGGATTTTAAAGCAGAGAAGACTAAACACATCCAGCAAGCACTAAAAATACTCTGTGAGAGAGAGGCGTTGTAGGTGGAGAGCGAAAAATGACGAAGATTTCAGCTCTGGTGGGCTGGGCTTTGCTACCCTTCACTGTGTGCGTGTATGTGTGAGAGAGACTGTGAGATTATTTTGTGATGTGTTTAAGCTGTTAGTTTTGTAGGTCTTCTTTTCTTGTTTATCATCACACTTGTCCCAAGTATCTACTGTATGCGTCACACACACGTATTGCTTGCTTGCATGTCAGTAAAAACCTGTGCTTTTTAACATCCCCCATATACATTAAAGTAAGGTCTGTAGTATATTTATATGATAACTGTCATGCTGTCCCTTAGGCCCTGTAGCCGTACAATAATGCTGAGATGAAAAACAAAGGCATCAAGCCAAAGAAAGACAAATCTCATAGGGAATTAAAAAACATGCCATACAGACAGGGGCTTTGGGAGCTCTTCCTCGGTTGAGGGCTCCATGGATACAGCCCTTAAGCACACTGTGCTTCCCATTCCTCCAACCAGTGTGTGGTTGTCACCCAAGCCTTCCCAGGAGGCAATATGCCAATCCACAGGAGCAGGTAGGTCATGAAATACACGCAAGGCTTGCAGAGAGAGTCTCCAAACCGCAAAGCTAGCATTTCCCATTGCTTGTGCAGAGTGAGGACTTAACAGTGCAGGAAACACAAATGTCACACTGGAAGCTGAGCCAATGCAACATAGAAACTTCTACTCAACAGTATATCATTGATTTTTTTTTTCTCTCCTCAAAGATCCCACAATGACTGGGCATTACAGACTGGCAAACTGAGTAATTCTTCAAAATGAAAATCCCTGGGAAGCCAGTGTAAAATGTCTGATCGTTAAACAATCATACTGGAAGGCTGGGAGTGCCTCTGACATGCTTAATATCTCCAACAACCCTCCCTCCATGTGCATCTCTCTACCCTCTGCTTCTGTGAAGGCCTCTCTCACACTCATCAACTCAAACATACGCGGCTCTTGCAATCAGTTCCAACTGACTTGCATGCTATACACTGGTAGAATTGCACAAATTTCATACTCAAGCAAAAATGCAAATGTTCATCTAAAATATACTCTTGTAAATTATGCATTATGGCTTCAACTTATTTACTTGTATAAACAAAATCAGATAAACAATAAAATTGCAATAAACATAAAGGCACTACGACTTTCAAAAATACGTTAACTGCAAGAGCAGAGAAACTGCCCAGGAGTAAAAAGAGATTCTTCTACTAATCTTACTCAGAGTAAAGGTAAGTAAAAGATAAACCACACTTTAAGTACATTAACAAAATTGCAGACTATGCAACAATATCATTTTGTTAAATCTGTATTAAAACTGCGTCAGTGTTTGTTCACGTGTATGTGTCACCCCTGTCATTTAGTTATATTTAGTAATCTTGGTCTTGGGGTGTTTGTGCGTTTGTTTGTCCACAAGCAGGTGTCTGTTGATCAGGTGAATGTGGGCACAGTGGCGTACTGTGGAGTATTCGAGTTATGTGAGGGTAGGAAAAGACTCTCATCAATACTGAAACAGCTCTGACTGCCTGTAAATCTCTGCTCGTCTGACACAATCCCCTGCCTCAGTGAAGGATCTTCCTAGAGATAGAGAGGACTCAAGGGGACAAGGGAAGCACGTAAAAGAAAAATGAAGAAGTAGGATACACATCGATCTGGAAGAGCGGACTAAAGCCAAGCCGTTTGGACATGCTGTAAATGTGTGTTTATCACACTTAGCACTGTGCACTGTAAAAAAAAAACATCCATAAATAGCCGTGACAGACCTGAGGTATCTCCGTCTCTCTAACTCATAAGTCTTTGCTAACTGTAACTCTTTACTGACTACAGAGCTGCCTCACTGATACCACAGCATCACATTATACAGTCCCCTCTGAAAGTATTGCAACAGCAAGGCCAATTCTTTTGTTTTTGCTATACACTGAAGACATTAAAAGACAGCAAAAGTATTGGAAAAGACAGTCTTAAATTAAATAACACTTAATATTTGGTTGCATATCCCTTGCTTACAGTGCCTGCATCAAGCCGGCAACCCACTGACATCACCAAATTGTTGTATCTTCTTTTGTGATGCCTTTCCAGGTTTGTACCACAGCTTCTTTCAGTTGTTGTTAGTTTTTGGGGTTTCTCCCTCCAGTCTACTCTTCCGGAGGTGAAACGCAAGCTCACATGGGTTAAAGTCTGGTGATTTACTTGGCCAGTCTAAAACCTTCCACTTTTTCCCCTGATGAAGTCCTTTGTTGTGTTGGAAGTGTGTTTTGGGTCATTGTCTTACTACATGATGAAGTTCCTCCCAATTAGACTGGGTGCATTTCTCTGTAAATTGGCAGACAGAAAGTTTCTGCATACTTCTGAATTTATTCTGCTGTTACCATCATGTGTTACATCATCAATAAAGATTAGTGAGCCTGTTCGAGAAGAAGCCTTGAAAGCCCAAGCCATGACAAGCCCAAGCCATCTCCACCATGCTTGACCAATGAGCTTGTGTGTTTTGGATCATGAGCAGATCCTTTCTTTCGCCACACTTTGGCCTTTCCTTCACTTTGGTAGAGGTTAATCTTGGTTCCAGAACTTTTCTGGATCATCTCTGTATTTCTTTGTGAATTCATAGCAGACCTTCTGATTCTTACTGCAGATGAATGGTTTGCCTCTATATTTCTGCTCTCAAAGTCTTCTTCAAATGGTAGATTGTGACACCTTCACCCCTGCCCTGTGGAGGTTGTTGGTGATGCCACTGACTGTCGTTTTTGGGTTTTTCTTTACAGCTCTCACAATGTTTCTTTCATCAACTGCTGTTGTTTTCCTTGGCCGACCTGTTCGATGTCTGGTTGTTGGTATACCAGCGGTTTCTTTCATTTTCAGGACATTTCAAATTGTTGTATTGGCTATGTCCAATGCTTGTGGAATGGCTCTGGCAGATTTTCTCTCTATTCTCAACTACAAAATGACTTGCTTTTCTCCCGTACACATTTCTCTGGTCTTTCTCAGGGCTCAAACCAAAGATAGACATTCAGAGGTATTAGTTGTTTAAAAAACTAGTCTAACAGGACATACTTAGGCAACAAAAAACACCTGTCAGTCACATGTTCCAATATTTATGAACAAATGGGTGGGTTCAAACAAAATGTGGCATGTTCTAAACTGCTTAACACATCTAGATATAAATATCAGGAAATGATAGATCAGAATTTCAGCTATCATCTCATATTCATCTTTTGATCTCAAACCCAAATATCTTCAGTGTATAGCAAAAACAAAAGAATTGGCCTTGCCGTTCCAGTACTTTCGGAGCTGAATTTATATTAGATCCAGTTATACTTGTTTTGTTTGGGCTTCTTTTGCATTCTCACTTGCACATACACACTTTAAACTATGTGTCTTGTCTGAGAGATATAATAAGCACTAGCCTTGAGAGACAGCAACTTTTCAAAGCTTTACTGAATTAAAAAATGGGCTCAAAGCCCAGAATGTCCAGCTTTTAGTCTAGCTCATGACGCATGACTCTGCTTAAGTAAAATGACACCATTTGGGAGAAATGAGGAGACGTGAAGGAACACTACCTACTGAACAATCTGAAACGCTCTCTTACACACACACACACACACACACAGACACACACACACAGACACTGTTCACCGTTGGAGAGAAAGAGGGAGTGTGTGAAGCAGCAGGTGCTGATACCACACATCACTGGTTGACTGTTTCACTGACTAAAGTCTTTGCTAATTAAAACCATGGAACTTCAAGTGAGGTAATATTTGTCTAATAATGTCTCTAATATTTAGCATGAGGATCTGTGCATAATTCCATATTACCATGCACATTCCGTTGATGTGTGTGTTTTCCATTTCCATCTGTCCTACTTTCTTCCTCCTGTTTGAGAGTACTTGTCACATTTACATTGTTCCCATTCATTATATCACTCAATACTCTAGATGCAAATATTAGTATATATCCAGTCTGACCGATAGCTTGAACTCCACCTCACCTCCATATTACACCCCAGCACCCTACAGAGCTTCTACTTGGAAACTTTTCTGAAAGGGAAATCCAGTGTAGCAATCACCAAGATTCTCCAAGGACCCAGGATTTAGTTGTTAGATTTTTTTTTTCTAAGGATGTTAAAGCATTACTAGAGTGGAGGACAAATACAAAAGATAATCATATAGTACTATCTAAAAAATAATGCCAGAAAAGATTATTTGGAGTGATGGCATAGAAAAACCATTATGTTTCCTCATCGAACCTTTTGTGGATTATATTTTTGAATGTTTTTGATTGACCAAATAACTGAAGAAATATTAATTCATTCATTTTCAGTAACTGCTTTGTCTCACTCAGGGATACAGTGGATCTGGAGCCTATTCAGGGAAATATTGGGTGTGAGGTAGGAACACACATAGAATGGGTGTCCACTGCAGGGCGTCGTGCACACACTCGCATTCACACATTCGTTAGCTGTGAGGTGGGAATGCTATAAATAAAATATAAATATTTACATTTAGGTGAAGGATTCTTTGTGCTGAGAAATGTTCAGTTCATAGTGGTACCAAAATAAAATAGTTATAGAACCATCCAAAAAAGGTCCTTCTATATAATTGCTCTCAAGAACATTTCTGGCACTTTGATTTAGAGAGTGTCATAAATGATGTTTAATGGGAATCCTCAAACATCGAAACATTATTCAAAACATTGCGTAATCATTTCAATATGCCAGGCCATGCTACTCACTGAATATGCTGTCCACCACCAGCGGAGTGACAGGTGGACTCTCCAGAACGGCAGAGGATTCTGTCCAGCTAACAAAATAATGTCATCAAGATGCCAAGGCTTCAAACTTTGTAGATACAAAGGATACCTTTTCAGATATCTACTGAATGATCCAAGAGTCTTCCTGCTACTATAGATCGTTTAAATACCAAAACATGCCTAAATACAGAATGCATGTTGTTGAATGTCCTTTCATTGCTGCAATCTCAAAACATGTAAAAGACCCATATATAACATACATAAAGTAAGCGTTTTTTCATAACATTGAACAAAATTGTGTCATGCCAGCGTGACCCTACACTGTTTTGTTTGTTTGTTTGTTTGTTTGTTTTTATTGTGGTGGGGAACAAATGTCCCAACAAGCATAGGAATATCTATTTTTAACTTTTGGAGACATTTATTAGCTTTGATTCAAAAACAATAAACTACAAGAGCTGAAATGTTTCCTTTAGATGTAGATTTAGGTGCAGGCATAGCATTATTAGCTGTATTAATAATTATGTTAATGGGATGTCCCCACAAGGATAGTAAGACAAGTTTGTGTGTGCGAGTGTGCGCATGTGTGTGTGTGTGTGTGTGTTCTGTTACAATAGCTAACTAACTGCAGGAACAGATGGATTCTCATCTCTTCTTGCTGTGAAGAAACATGGGTCTTACATGCAAACACACACACACACACACACACACACACACACCTCCAAGCAGCACATTTACAAATAGGGCCTCTATTGGCATGATTATGCATAATAAACACTTTTTAGCAGCCACTGATAAGACCATTGTTATTAATAAGTGAAATCGACTTCCCTTGGCAATTTGCAGGTTAGACAGATGAAGTGGGAAAAAAACATGGACACCTCCATATTCAACTTTTGTTAGCAACATGCAAGCCAGCTAACTGTGATTAGTGATGTATATTTTCCTCCTCAAACAGCGAACTGTATAATCAGTGTTCTAGATGTAACAAGCAAATGTCTGTATGTTGATTGATCTAAATCAAATATCTGTAGATACAGCATAACTCATGTAAAGATAAGAAGTGCTGCTGTATTTACTTCTGATGCTGTGAGCAGGGATGTTGATTTAATGCCACTCCGTAAATGGGGAAGGAACTCAGAGTTGAGAAGACTACCCCAAGCTGAGGAGTTGGAATTTCAAGTTGAGGGGGCATTTCCTTTGGATGTTACTGGTTGGAGGCAGGGAATTAAAAGTTGCTGCCTTGAATTGAATGCAGCATACATGTACATTTGCTTAGTACTGTGCATTCCAAAGCCAAGTACCATAAATGTGTGCATGTTTATTTGAGGGAACGCCATGACTACTGCAAGGTTGCTTTAGTGATTTTTTTTTGCAGCAGATGCAACAGGTATACAGCAGGGGAGGCCCGTTACATATGTTACGCATGCAGACAGCTGGGCTGTGAGCTGCTGCACCTGTGGTGTCGGTTGGGCTCCATAAAACATGCTTATTTCCATCTAAATATCAGTTTTATGACAGGTATGCATTTTATATTCTCTTAAGTAAGATACTATGTTTTTTTGTTTTGTTTTTGTTTTGTTTTTTTTAACGTTAAAAGTGCATTTTATCATGCTCACATGCTCAAGGCTAATATTAAATTAGCATATACACTGCCCTCCAAATGTTTGGAAACACCTGAACAAAATAGGGTTTTTGGGCAATATCAGCATAAATCCTCTTTAGTTAGTGACCATTTTGCATTGATAATAAGGGACAACACAAACTATGAAAACATATTTTATTAAATAAAAAGTTTATGAACATAAACATGAACATAACATAGAAAAATACTCAAATTTTGGATTCATCAAAGAAATCCCCA
>CM040977.1:14042071-14094817 GCA_022985145.1 Pangasius djambal
TATATATATATATATATATATATATATATATATATATATATATATATATATATATATATATTTTTTTTTTTTTTTTTTTTTTTTTTTTTTTTTTTTTTTTTTTTTTTTTTTTTTTTTTTTTTTTTTTTTTTTTTTTTTTTTTTTTTTTTTTTTTTTTTTTTTTTTTTTTTTTTTTTTTTTTTTTTTTTTTTTTTTATTACCAGTGTATGAATTTCACTGTATTAGAAAATACTTTTTTTGTTGTTTCATTTTGAACAGTATCTATTATTTTTATGTTTTTAAACATAATCTATTTTGTGTGCAATTATGTTTGTGGTATCTTTCTTTAAAATAAATGCCACTTGGTTTAACATGTTGTTTTCTAATGCAGTGAAATCCATACATTTGTGAGTGTTGCTTAAGTGTCCAAATACTTTTTGGGGCCACTGTATCTTGTACAACTTAATAACATCTTGTTAAGTTAAAACAGCTTTATGGACTCCTGATGTTGACTCTGCACTGTAGCTAATAGGAAATTGAATGACAACTCAGCCAGAACGTACTGTAGTTTTGTGCATTTCATGTAACTCAGCATCTCTGCACTTACAAGGGCTATACAAAAATGTATCAACATGCAATAGCTCCTATTCCCCATTCACCTGGTGACAGAAGGATTGTTATATAGCCGGTTTCCTTCCGTGTCCTCAGTTATATCTTTAAATTAGAGACACTTACATTAGCAACATTGTGAACACTTTCTCTGATTTATATGACATGTTCCAGCAATATTCTGAACCACTAGTCAGTGGGAATGTGGCCAAATGCAATGCACTCCTTGCAGTGGTTTACCAAAGACCCACCTAAATTGGCTGATGTCTTGAGCTGCATTATATGGTGTAATCTGACATTTTCTCCATCCAAGTTAGAGCTTTCCCGATGTAACGATGCGCAAGAGAGAGCCAGAGAGTAAGCCTTTGCAGCTGGAGCATTAGGGCTCTGACTATAGCACATGCCAAACCAAGAGCTAACACTCAGAGCTGTAGGCCCTGCTGGTGTGTGGGAACAAATGGCTTCCTGAGGCTCATCCTCCAGTGGGTGCTAATGTATGGAGTGTGAAGCTATTGAAAGCCTCCACTGCATGATTTGCTTGTTGCTTTATCTATTTCTCTATTCATGTATTCCTCCCTTTTTTGTGTCAGTGCTGCTCTGGCACACACCAGAAGAAGAATGGAGATCTGAGATGTGGATTATATTAAGCCCAGCTCTATGGCCTGATCTTTGACAGAAAGCATCTGACTCACTCAGGATCTAAACACCAAATGGCCAGAAAAATATCTACAGCTACAGAGAAAACGTCATGGTCAATGAAATCCGTATTCAACAAGACTGGATAATCAGCTCAGGTGTCTGTCTTTTCCATCTGTATTGACGTCTATATTGACACTAATCCTGGTGGTGAATTACGTTATTTACAAGTATATAAGTAAATATCACGCAAACACACATTGATGTAGCTCTGGTTGTTGGTTAGAGACACTAGATATGACCACATCCAGGGGTGCCATGTGGATGCAATTTGTCCTCTAATCCTAAACGACAACAATCCTATGATGATCACACACACAGAGAGACAGAACGATGTTGATGGTCTTTATCTGTACTGTGCTGCAGCTCTCTCAATCTGGTGAACAGGAAACCAGGGCAATGCTGGCACACATAAATATTTTAATGTGGCATAAATATTACTCTCATGGGCTTCTATAGCACAGCTGCAGGAGCCTGTAATCGTTTTCTGTGTTTGCAGGACAGAAGAATGTAAATGTGACAAGCTTTTTAATCACAACAACAGACCCTCTATCGACAAGATTACAGCAGGACAGAGGAGACTTCTACTTTAAAAACAATGACGGAAAGTGGAAGCACACATAAGATGAGTCAGTTTGAGTGATGAATAATATTTGAACAAGATCTTGAGAGGAATTCCAGCAGGCATGACGCATAAGAGCACTGACACTCCATACCCAGCCATTCTTGCTGGCACAAGATGGCAAATTAAGATGGCACCATCATCTCAAAATTTCCCATCTTAGTTAGACTTCTTCCAACTGGAATAACATAAACTGTAGATATACAAATATCTTGTAACGAGCCAGAACAGTTTACCCAGATTGTGTCACTAAAATCAAGCATGCACTTGGATACAATTAGAAGCAAGCCACTGAAATTCTTACAGTGAAAATCAGCTGGAAAAAAACAACAGAATAACTTCAGCATGTCAACAAACTTCTTGAACAAGGGCAAAAGTAGCAGAGGAGAGACCACTGCCTTATGTAAGTGAGAAACATAACCAGCTTTTTATAAGTGCAACAAACACCTTCAGACTGAACGCTTTATTTGCCACTAAATATGTCTGAATGATGTTATGTTTACCTGATGTCATTCTGCTGTGGAGGTTTCTTGTTCCCAACCAGGTTCACTGTTTTCGCTTGTATGGGCTTCTCCTCTCTGAAAAATAGGACAGAGTGTACAGACAGTGACAATAAAGCTTTCAAAGTTGAAGCTTTTTTTTAAATCATGTCCAAACATTAACCCTCAGAATAATGTTCTTTAGAGTTATTTGGACAGATCTTACTCTTCTAAACAATACAAGTTTCCTAGCCTTTACCTAAAACACACTACATTATTATTATTACAGACATGTAATGTGGAATATTCCATTTTATTATAGTAGCCTTTTTTTTAGAGAAGTGTTGTGCTCCAACAAACCCTTTCACCTTTCAGTAGCTAGATAGGTATTTATTCATACATTTCCAAATCTTTGGAGTGCAGCCACTAGAAATAGAGAGGAGCACTTCTCATGAATGGGAACATGCAACTTATATTATCATTTATGGTACATGGATATACATCTTTCAGCAAAGCAGCCTGTTTAAAATCTGACATCCCTTCCTCCATTATGTGACATTAACACACACAAAGAATTTAGACCAATGTATTGTTGTCCTGTGTACAGTTGGTGCTGAGGTGTTATGAAGTATGAATACCAGAATAAAGAGCAGTAAAGTAGTGCCACTGTTTTGCTAGCACTGCTAAGAGGGGCTATTCACTGAAAGGGTTAAAAACAGACCGACCGTCACGATGACGAGGCACTGGGAGTTTAGTCGTGACAAAACGAGGAGACATAAATCTTTCACACCTTTCAGCCGTTTCATCACTTCTGGACGTGATAGTGTTGATGTAATAATAATAATAATAATAAAAAACGGAAGTCCTTCCCAACACCCGCTTTAACCACCCTTGGCTCTGTTCATTCATGTCCTGTAAAGGGTCTGTGGTGTGTAAAGAGCACAGAGATGAACTCAGAGCTATATTGTGCAGTGTGTGAGCCTCAGATTACTCTGGTCTTATTTAAGTGAAGCCTATAAGCGCGAGGTCAGTAGTGGAAATGTTGCGATCTGTACACACTCCAGCACCCGGGCCGTGCTGTGGGCTGAGGGTGCGGTGATATCAGCTCAGTCAGAGGCGAGTTAAACACCGTTTTCTCATTATGTTTTTGTCTCCACTGACTTTGACCCGTCGTGCACATGTAAATGCATTCACAAGCAGCCAAAAGAGCCATCGCATCCCTCATGTTTGTGTTTTCTGTCCCAGCTCTGTACCTGTATAGTATTTATAATCATAAGGCAGTATGGTGAAGACACGTCAATGAGACAGATGATCGAGGATTATTTCGTCATGATGAGCATTGCTCAGGTGTTACAGCTACTGACACCGAGAGCTGAGGAGTACTGTGAGCTTCCAGGCTTCCATAACACACACACACACAGAAAGAGAGAGAGATGTTTAAAGAGGGACGGTAAAGCAAACAGCGGCTTTCCTCAGGCGCGCGCACACACACATCCACCCACACACCCGTATACACACGGTGCAGCGCAGGTGCATGTGCCTTGTATCGGGTGTGTATGGCAAACCATAAGCATCATGAATCAGGTCCCGTTTCCTTCCTTGTACTAAACCTATGAGAGCCTTTAGGTTTCTCTCTGCAGTGGATGGGAACAAACGATCACACTGTCTTACTTGAACATGGCCTGCTGCTCCTTGGCCTCCTCCTCCCGTTGCCGAACCATCACAGCCATGATGATCTTCCTCTCCTCCTCTGTGAGGTGGCTGAGGTCCGGCAGCTCGGGCATCGAGGGCGGCGCAGTGGGTGGGCGCGGGCCGCCGCGGGGCCCCACCGAGGCCGACATGTTTTCCCCGTTCCTTGGCGGACTCGTGTTTCCGTTGCGAAAGCTGCTAAAGCCCAAGAATCACGACATGGTCCACGGGTGCATCGGCGGCTCACGCAAGCGTTGCAACCCTTTCATGGTGGCGGGGCGGCCGCCGTTGGTTCTTCCCTTCCTGTAACAGTTTATTCTCTCCTCTCGGTCTCCCACTACCCTCTGCCCGCCCTCCCGCCTCTACCCACTCTTTCCAGTTATCGGTAGCCCATATCTCCTCCGGAGGATGCTACTCGATAACGGGATCGTTGTCTTTCTTGTCCGGCTCGAGATGATACTGATGCCGGGCTGAGGGTAAGGCGTCGAATCCGCGCGGCTCTCTAGGTTGGCTGAGGCGCCAGTGCCGCTGATGCCGCCGCTGTCAGGGAGACGGAACAGTCAATGGGACCGCAGCCCCTCGGGCGCGCGCATCCTCCGCACGGAGACGCGCGCACACTCATTTGAGAATGGAGCTCGTCGCGCGCGCGCCGCCTCTCATCTCCGGTCTCCAATCAGAGCGCGCCGGTGACGCGCCTCCTATCCGCCTGCCTCCGCTCCCCTCAGCCCGCGTGCACGCGAGCGGCACCGGCCTATAAGTAGCGACGAGCGTCATCTGAGAACGTAAAGACGCTCGCGTGGACAAATTCACACCGACGAAAAAAGCTTTGGTGTCTCACATTAGTGAGAGCAGCATACTGGACATTTTTACCTCTGCTGAACAAGGTATATGACAGTGAGAAACTGATCAACTTTTGTGACATTGTGTTTAATAGAATAAAGATTATGAATGTTAATTAGATATTTTACTGTAATTAAAAGTATCTTAATCAATAAACCTGAGCTGAAAGAAGAGGTGAATAAACCTTTCAGGACCGTGGGTAAAGACATATAACTTACAAGTAAATATTACAGGGTCTATATATGAAATAAATTAACATTCATTTAATTATAAAGATACAGACCTTTTCCAAAATGTTGAATTGCTTCATTTGTTCGTTATCAAGTTCCAAGTTAAAACTTTCATCCTTAGCTCATGACTGCACTTTATTCATCTCAAAGCTTCTTCAAAACACTCAAATAGCCTAACTTTCTTCCTGCTTTTTCATTTATTCATTTAAATCTTCAGTGTTTTACTTGTACTCAGTGCTAGGGGAAAGCTGAAAAACAAACTAAAAGTTTCTCACCGATCATTTAATCCATTGTAAGTGGACACGGAGTGTGTAGTAGGGTATCATGATATCATGCTCCGGCTTAGACATGTTGTCTTTTTAGAATGGAAACTAATAAATATCAGTAAATATTAAACACAAAATCCGAGTTCCAGTAAATATTGGTACGCAGCCTAAATTTATTTTCAAACTTTTAATTTGTCAGCTGGCGCTCGTGATGATGTGACGCAGGGTGTGGGTCACTGGTTAAACGTTACTCAGAAAAATACTTTATGTATCATGGCTTCGGCTGTTAATTTGTGAGTTTTCAACGAAAACAGGTAAGAAGTTGTTTTGTTTTAATGTCATATCCGAACGTATCGTATAGCATTGAGGCGGTCACTGTGTCACGTGAGGGTGTTTTCCTGAGAGCGTGTTAAACGGATCTGCGTGTAACCTAGTAACCTCTCAGCGCCTGCTGTGCTGGAGATGGTGTTTACACTCCACTGGATTGTGCAGTAGCTTAATCCTATTGTCATGTGTAGTCTAACCTGTTAAATCTTGTTCAAATTAGGAAATAGCTCCGTGAAAGAAATAATAGCTGTAGCTGTTTGTGTGAGTCACTGATGTATATTTACCAATGCCATAAAATTGATGGATAATTTGATGGGGGGAAAAAATCCAGCACCATGAAGACTTTCTTCTTAAAACCAGTTATAAGGGGTTAGCTAAATCAAGTACCATATACTGTATATACTCACTGAGCACTTTATTTGGAACACCTGTACATCTGCACATTCATGCAATTATCTAATCAGCCAGTCATGTAGCAGCAGTGCAATTCATAAAATCATGCAGATACAGTGATCTCTGTGATTTTTGACCATGGCTTGATTGTTGGTTCCAGACAGGCCGGTTTGAGTATTTCTACTCTGCTCGTCTGCTGATGTTCTGGGATTTTCATGGACAACAGTCTCTAGAGTTTACTCAGAATGGTGCAATAAAGAAAAAAACATCCATTTACATTTACATTTACAGTTATGGCATTTGGCAGATGCTCTTATCCAGAGCGACTTACAAAAGTGCTTTGAAGTCTGTATCAATAAATACATTGATGAAATATGATACTGGTTCACTAGGTCACAAACTAATCCATCCTGTGAACACACAACATGTCAAACCTTGAGGCGGATGGGCTACAACAGCTGAAGACCACGTTAGGTTCCACTTCTGTCAGCCAAGAACAGAAAGCTGAGGCTGCATTGGGCACAGGCTCACCAAAACTGGACAGTTGAAGATTGAAAACATAGCCTGGTCTGATGAATCTCGATTTCTGCTGAGGCACACATATGGTAGGGTCAGAATTTGGTGCCAACAGCATGAATCCATGAACCCAACCTGCCTTGGGTCAACAGTTCAGGCTGGTGGAGGTGGTGTAATGGTGTGGGGAATGTTTCCTTGGCACACTTTGGGCCCGTTAATACCAATCAATCAACACTTTGCTACAGCTTATTTGAGTATTGTTGCTGACCATGTGCATCTCTGCATGGCCAAGATTTACCCATCTTCTAATGGCTACTTCCAGCATGATAATGCACCATGTCACAAAGCAAAAGTCTTCTCAAACTGGTTTCATGAACATGACAATATGTTCAGTGTTCTCCAGTGGCCTTCCGAGTCACCAGATCTGAATTGAATAGAACATCTTTGGGATGTGGTATAACGAGAGATTCGCAGAATGAAAATGCACTTGAAAAATCTGCAGGAATTGTGTGATGCAATCATGTTAACATGGACCAGAATCTCCAAGGAATGTTTCCAACATCTTATGGAATCCATGCCACAAAGAATTGAGGCTGTTTTGAGAGCAAAGGGAGGCTTTACCCAGTATTAGTATAGTGTTACTTATAAAGTGCTCAGTGAGTATATATAGGGCCATAACCAGGATAAATATTTTAGTGACGTCTGCATTGAAGGAATGTGTTATTTGTGTCATCAAAATGTTGAATACATCTTTCCATTTTTCTATATACTGCTCAGACTCCAGTTAAACTATTAGGATTGTAGTATGTTATTAATGAATAATATAACTGAACTAACATTGAGTGTTTATTTATTGCAAGCTGATTTGACTTGCAATAAGTAGTCTAAAAAAATAAAATGTTTTCACTTTATAAAACTGCCAAAATTATCAGGACATTAATGTTTCCATACACTACAGAGGTCCAGACCTCTGTCCTTGAATATGTGCCTGAAATGCTTTGACACTTTTCACACTCTTTACTTGCTGCTACATGTTTGTGCTGAACTGGCTGTTGTCTGTGAGCATCTTCCGATTAAGTCAAGGTCAGGGGGAAAATAAATAAACTATAGAGTCGTTCACTTGAAGTGAAGTGAAGTGAGATGAAGTGACTTGTGGCCAAGGGTGAAGTGTGAGGTGGTGTGATCTTTGTGTGTAACAAATCATTTTATAAAGGTAAAGTTCATACGTTAAAATGTAACTGTACAGAACATTTAATTGCTAATTATTTTTTCCCACTAGTGCTAGCTATGGCTGGGCAATATGAGGATATAATATCAATACTATGATACATTATGTCACAGAACTTTTTTTTTTTTTTTGAGATATCATGGATATTGTGATATCTTTTTATTTGAAACAAATTAATTCAATTAGAAACCAACTGGAAGAATCAGATTTGCTGTTAATCTTTATTGTTGGACAATATTCTTTTCTCTTTTCAGTGTTTTTTTTTATAAATTAAAAAAGATTTTTGTAGACATAAATCATTGACCATTTTTTTAATGAACACTACTGTTTGGTTGGAAGTTTGTGAGCAAATCTATAAAATGTAATACATGCCTTTCAAGATTCATGATATGAAGTTTTTGTCATGTAACCTTCCTGATCCATTCAATAAATGGAAAACAAAAACACAAATAGGATGGCTAATATGTTAATACCATGTTTAACCCTTGACCAAGGGACTGATTTTGAATTGTATTTATTAAAACTGGATTAACTCCATTGCAGTATTAATCTATGGACTCCCATATTGACATGGGCATGCTGACTGAACATTAACTGCCTAGCTAAACTAGTCATGCGTAGCTCGTGTTAGCTCTCAGATCGTAATGATGAGCTGTTAGCCGACCCATAGGGCAAATGCACGATATTGATTTGACATTATTGAAATCTGTTCACACAAATGACCGATATGGGTCACATATAGAGACAAATATGAACTGTCCTGATTTTCAAACCTGTAAGTATTATGTATTTTCTTAATTGAACACTCCAATCACCATACCCATTCACTTACTTTACAAAAATGCTCTCTGGGGAGAAAAACAAAGCTGTAAGTGTTGATGGCATCAAAGTGGATAGTAAAAACCAGGAATATAAGTAAAACCATTAAAGAAATTAAATATGAAAAAAGGTTCATAGGGTACAAAGAATAGAGAGAGAAAGTAAGTCTTTTATTGATTAATGGGGTGACTAGAGGTCTAAATGTTTCACTCATGAATTTAATTATAAGCATTTTTCCAACGTAAAGGTTTAAAATGTAACAGAATATCCTTCTGTGAGCATCTTATGTTCACGACTAAACTGGATGCAGTTTGTTTATAGAATATTGCTTAACTCATAAGCACTATAATTTCATTTATGTTGCAGGTGATTTATAGCAAGTTGAACAAAATGCACTACAGATGCTGTCTTTGAAAACATTAATATTTTTGGTGCATGCCGCCATTCCATTTCATTACACTGGCCGGATGCAAGTGGGCCAGAACTGAACTATCATTCATTTGCTATATTGAGTGTCCTGCAAAAGCAACTCTGCTATGCTGTGACTGAACAACACTGGTCACCCTATCTGACGTATAGCTGTACAGTGTCTGTTGAAATACCACTTTTTAATTCTTTTTTTTTTTTAATTCTATGCTTTCAACCAGCTCCATTTTTTGAAGAAATGTTTTTTGTTATAGAATTTAAACTACGCTGTTCTAAATCTCATGTCTTTTCTATGCTAGCATTTTAGATCCAGACTAGAGTTCCTTCAAAGGTAAACTCCTAGGGTAAAGTTCGTCAGTGGACAGACGGCTAATGATGTGAAATATCTGTTGACTGGGTAGAATGCAATGTGACCGCACAAATATTAATTAAATACTGGCCCTTTTTAAAGATGCTACCAAAGTAAGTCAGAATGAACTAGTCCAAGAATATTTAATTAAAATACTATACTCAAGGTTTATCACTCATCACCAGAGCCAGTCTAAGAGTGAAAAATAAATTGCATAATAAAAATAAAGTCACCAACTGTAAGCAAAGTCCCATCCCCAACCCCCATTGTAATAGCTTTGCTTTACTGTGATTACTTGATTTGTGTAACTTTGCAGAACATTTATATGTGACTCTATATTTTGCATTTTTGGGGGAAAAAAACAATAAAATACTATATAATTAAAGCTTCATTTCAGTAGTAAAGCTTACACTATGATTAAATAATTTGATTGTTATATTGTTATAACGTTTTTTGTATTTCTGCCTCTGACAGATTTTGAGGATTTCTGATTCCAATGTTGCCTGTTGTGGTAGTCCATGGTGGTGCAGGTCATGTTCCCAAGGAACGAGTTGAGATGTCCACTGCCGGGACGCGGGAAGCAGCAAGGAAGGGATATGCCATTCTGAAGTCTGGAGGCAGTGCCATGGACGCTGTGGTAGAAACCGTCGCCATTCTGGAAAATAACCCAGCGTTTAATGCAGGTAGCACTATCATAGCAGAAGAGTAAAGAATTTAGCCTTGAACATGTTAACCCCCCACACCCCCTCAGTCATCTGCCAATTGCCTGCTACTCACCCATGAAGTCAACTAATGCATCTTTTTTGGCCTGCTGTTCATGCTTCGTCACAGGGCAGCATAACACACTCAAACGAAAGTGCTATCTGCTCTCTTACGCATATATGAGCTCATAGATGCACACCACTGGCTAGTGTCACACTGATTAATGGGGAGTGAATAATGGCATCACACACAGAGAGAACATGGACAGTTTTGCTCACTAGGACTCCTGGCCACAGATGGCTGCGATATCATCAGGATTCAAACTCGTGATCTCCTGACGATTGGGTGAACACTTTTCTGTCGCGCCACTAGTGGACCCCTGGTGGTCAAGGTCAATCCTGGAAAAGTGTAGTTGTGTTTGTATTTGTGTGATTTCAGGTCGAGGCTCAGTGTTGAATCTGAAGGGAGAAGTGGAGATGGATGCTCTGGTGATGGATGGGCGCACGTTGGCCTGTGGTGCCGTGTCTGCAGTCAGGAGAGTGGCTAACCCTATTCACCTGGCCAGGCTGGTCATGGACAAGGTACACATGTGACAGTATACATCCACCATTATACACCTACACCCCCTTCTGAATATCTGGCTCTTTACTCAGTTATTAGACAGTTCAGTTTACACAGTTCTTAGACAGTAAAAATATTTTTGTTTAAGCCTAAAATATGAATTGGTCCTGGATTTCACTGAAAATTGAAATCCAAGACCAATTCATATTTTAGGCTTCAGTTAATGCAAGACAATATTCTTAAATGAAAATGGATTGATAAACTAGGGGAAAAGTGTGGTCTCTGAGTGTAACTTGTAACTAATTAGCCATTCTCTTTGTATTATAGAGCTTTTAGTTAATCTGTAGCAAGGCTGTAAGCAATGGATGATGGTTTAGCTGAATGCTGGAACATAAGACTTAATTGTCCCTAATAACAAAGATGATGCAGTTCCATATCATATCACATCAAGTATCAACACTGTAACATACTAATTTAATTAAGAAATCTTAAAAAAGGCTAATATAAACTTATACACGAAACCTCTGTTTGTTTCAGAGGCAATGGGGATGAAGTAAGGAACAGAACACAATGGGACATGCTGTTAAAGGAAAAGACTCAACAACAGGGTTGTGTGAAGCGTTACCAGCCCAAAACTGATCACTTAACTATAGTAGCACATCTTACACTACAGCAATTTGCCAACACTAACAATTTTTTATATAAAGAATGGCACATTATTATTTTTTTATCTGTTTGTTTTGTTAACTTTAATGTTGTAATATGTCTTACGGCCAGAACTAATGTCAGAGCTGTGCTGGTATTCAAAACAACTAGTCAGTATAGAGAATTCAACAACACTTTGGTGTAAATAGAAGGGAAGTGATTCTGCTGACTCAAACGTGTACTAGTACACAGTGTGCCTTTTTGGAATGTAGGAGAACTTGGATTAAATGAAGGTGGAGTGATAACAAAGTGTTACACTGAGGGGAAATAAGACAGTTGTTTTTATTTAATACACTTCCATTGCATATATTCTCTTCAGATTTACACATGTTGTTTTTGACTTTGTACTTATAAATATCAATAAAAAAAGTATGCATTCATAAGCATAAACAACGATATATTTAAAAAACTAAAGTATTCAGAAACCACAAATGAACATTAGTACTTTGTTGCAAAAACATTGTTGGCAGTTACAGCTTTGTGACCTCTACAGTAAGAAGTATTTAGTTTTTTGCAACATTGTGGTTCAATTTTGACCCATTCCCCTTGGCAAATCATCTTCAACTCCCCAAGGTTACAAGGGTCCCTCTGCTGGACTCACAATATCAAAATAATTTTTCAATGAGATTCAAGTCAGGAAATTGGCTAGGCTATGCAAGGTTTTCTTCAGTTATTTCAGCTGTACTTTTGAGCTCATTGTCTTGTTGAAACGTACATCTTCTCCCAAGATTTAATTTCTTGGCCAATGAAATTAAAATTCTCCGTTCATGTTTTGTTCGATGACGTGTAATGCGTGCGTGATGTGGTTCTTTATTTTTTAGCAGAAGAGTTTCGCGTGGGATGTAGGAATGGAGATGATTGCATTGCTTATTGTTCTCTATGTAACTGTTGTTTCTGCTGTTTTAAAGTTTGCAACTCTTGTCAGTGACTGCTGACTTCTCTCTTACCTTCCTTATCATTAGTATGAGAGCATGTTGTGATATCTTGCATGGGGATGATTAGTTGCGGTTCCATGAACCTGCATATTATCTAACCGCTTGTTCTGACGGTACTTACTGTCCTTGTACTGACTGACATTTAAAGGTTTTGTTATGGCTCTGTAGCTTTTTCCATTCAAATGTTGTTTAATAATGTTGTCCCTGAAACTTTAAGGGCTCCTTTACCTTCACCATGATTGGTACTTGTTTCATGAAATCTTCAGAACCAACGGCAACATCTTTTATAATGACACCAGATGCAATTTACTCAAGAACATTTTTGCAGCATTTATATCTAGAACTGAGTATTCTTTTTATTCAACCTTTACATATATTTTTAATATATTATCCGAATCCTTTTCCCTATCCATTTTATTAATTTTTATTTTTTTGAAATGTTTTCGTTTATGTTTATGAATACATACCTTTTTGTTCATGATTATAAGTACAGTGTCAAAACGCATTATGTGCAAATTTGAAGAGGATATGTGCATTGGAACTACATTAAATAACAAAAACAAAAGTTATTTCCCCTCTCTGTATAAGGTATTGTTAATGCCAACTGCTTAACTTTAGAAAGCAGATTATTTTTGTTTCAGTCAATAAATTAGGAGTTGACACCTAATAACTTCTTACATTTACCTTATGCAGACTAGTCACGTGTGTCTAACGGCTGAAGGGGCTTCCCAGTTTGCCAGGGCCATGGGGATCCCTGAAGTGCCTGAGGAGTCTCTGATCACAGACTATGCCAGGAAGCGATGGAAGGACAACCTGCATAAAGGTGCCAACCCTGTGCAGTGCCAGATGTAAGAGTTATTTTTTTATTTTCCACAAACCAATGTTTAAGATTTGTGAAAAGTTAACTGCTGATATAGTTGTAAACAATGGACAGTAGTTCAAGATGGCACTTTTTCTCCTATCCTAGCCAAGGCATTTTGTTGCTAATCATCTTGTTAGTACTCAATTAGGTGTGTGTGAGTGTAGTTAAAAGGTATTAAGCACATAAGTCAAAATGGGCCAACACAAAAGTGAAAAAAAGACAAATAAAAACTGAAGTGTGTACAACTTCAAGCTAGATACTTTAATGCTGCCACACCCTGTACGTGTTTTACTTGTGTCTTGCAGGGGTAAGATGGGCACAGTTGGGGCAGTAGCTGTGGATGTGCAGGGAAACATTGCATGTGCTACCTCTACGGGTGGCATGATAAACAAGATGGAGGGTCGTGTGGGAGACACTCCATGCATTGGTGAGTTAGAAACATCTACCGTTAAAGCATAGTGCAATAGTGTAACCACTGATCATGGCTGCACCTAGCAAATGGTACCTCGTTAGCAAACTGTCAGAACTTTATTATTGGTAGTACTGTTCATTTTGCAAACTAAATATGTCAAATTAACCATCTGTCAACGGCACATTACAGTTATGCAGAGCTAGCTACGTAGCACGCTGTAACTGAAATAGTCCGACCACAGAAATGGACTCAGGAGATTAAAATTTGCATAGATAAATAAATAAATAAAGATTTAAATAAACTAGGTTATTCTATTTATTAATACAATAATCAAATTATGAATCAGATTATCAGTAGATGATTTATTTCATATAGTAGTAACTATAAGCTTTTTATGTGCTTAAAGTAATAGTGTGGTCTAACTTTTGGTTTGACTTAGGTAGGTTGAACAGCCTGATAACATAGGTCTGGCCCAGGTCTAATATTCTCAGTCCCAATTCTCAGTATTCTTATGTAGGCTCACTGCACATTACATGACCAGTAAGAAGGAAAATGAGATAATGTGTGAGTACAAGGTACAGAATAGTGAAAGGCCTGCAGTGGTTGTGATCGCAGTTGATCTTTTACCTTTGGACGTGCAAGAGTGTCTTTCTTCCTGCCATTCAAGAGCCTTCTGAGTTAATCCTTAACTTTGTAGATTGAGTTCCTCAAATGAACATCCTATGTATCATAAACTAACCGCTCACCCAAACATAGATTTCTGGCTTCTGCACTCAGGTTTAAAACAATCAGATGGCTTTAGTTGTTAGTCATAAAACAACAGTCTATATAACCTATTTATTTTTATCAAATTGAGCATTTACTTAAATTATTTTCCCCTACTGTATATTCAATATAGGAAAGCTTGTTATATCTCCATAAGTGTGCTACTGCCATCTAGTGGCCAAACAAAGTGAAATAACCAAATTAAAGGTCTGGATGCAATTTTACTTTGGAATAGATGTAGTCCAAAGTACATGACTGGTATTTGGCACAAACATCCTTCAAATATTTCACTATAAGAGCTACCAACAAAACATTCAGTAAGGTTAATTTGGCCACAATTTGTCAAAATAATTCCAGGGGTTGTGTTTGTGCGCATGTGTGTCAGGGTGTGGAGGCTATGCAGATAACCAGATTGGGGCTGTATCACCTACTGGTCATGGAGAAGCCATCATGAAAATCACTCTGTCCAGGCTTATTCTCTTCCACATGGAGCAAGGTACTGTATCACTGTACCATCAGTACTGTGTTCTACATTAACATGAAAGCTATAGATATCTTCTGATTTTAAAATACTTATAGGACCACACTTAACATTTCTGTAGGCTAAGCTTTCATAGCCAAGTAAAGAAAGAGAAGAGGTATGTACAAGGCAAAAAAACTGTGTTATTTACCTGTTTTAAAGTTTATTTTTACCACTGCGCTGTTTCATTCTGATTCATTCTCAAATCCAAAGATGATGCTTAATTTCTTTAACAACACACTGCTCAGGTTTATATTTTATACAAGTCACTTGTTCTAATACACTTGTTTCTGTAATAACAAATTACACAGAGACTTGTATGGCAGACGCTCCACATAACCTGAGTTAAAAAACAAAACAAAACAAAAAAAAACATAATCACTAATATGATTGATATTGTTGATGTACGTTTTCTGTAAGGAGACATCTATTTAGCATTTTTGGAAGAATTCTCTGAGACTGCAGGGCTGCATTAAGCACTGGAAGCCAGCTCAACTCACTGTGTTGTTGAGAGAGAGAGTTGGGTGTCATGTGTGTACACATATACAATGTGTAATAGGGTGTTCAAATATATCACATCAAGGCTAAAATTATTAATGTATATAAAGCACATAATATTTAGACTCAGAACAATATGATGTAATGTAAAGGAAAACTGTTTTGCAGGAAAAAGCCCTGAGGAGGCAAGTGACATGGCCCTGGCCTACATGAAGGAGCGAGTCAGTGGTCTGGGTGGAGTGGTGGTTGTGGACCCTAAAGGGACCTGGGCAGCTCGCTTCAGCAGCCAACAGATGTCATGGGCTGCAGCACAGCAAGAGCAGCTCCACTACGGACTGTTCCATGGAGAGGACTTTAGCGAGCCTGTATAGTGGCCAGCATGCTCAATGAACAAGCTAGTTTCCATGACACATACACATTCACAGATTGTGATTTGCACTAGATAAAAATTGCCATCTGCTGGCCTTAGAAGTAGTTGCTTGTTTACACATACAAATCGTTATTATCAAATTATATTCAAAAAAAGAAGGGCATTATTTAAATGCAATATTGAAGTTGACAGGAAACCAATACGATTGTAATTTAATCATAAAATGCTATTGAATAAACCAGTTAATTTAACACTCCTTCAAGAGACTTGTCATAGTGGACTAGTTTGTTGTTAGAATATAGTACTTTTTATCCACTAGATGGAGATAAAGGGCATTTCAAGAGAAAATATCTTATCTGTGTGTTCACTCTTATTTTGTAAACTGTTTAACAAATACTGATCTGTTCAGCAAACTTACAAAATGCAGTCTACTGTTATTCACAAAACTCAGACGGGTTTAGGTTCTGGAACTGTACTATAAATTATAATTTTTCCCCAATAATTTTTACATTTTTCTTGTGAGGCATCATCACAGCAGTTTTTAAATTAACTCCCATTTTAAAGGGACATTGGGTAGAACTGGAGTACAATACTAATTCAACAATACCATTAAATGTCTTTACTCTTTGACCCCCATCCACACCTCCCTGGTGACTAGCAGAGCTCATCCACAATTGTGTGGTAGCTAACTTTCCATCCAGAAGCTAACCGGACTAAACCTTAAATTCTAGCTTTCATTTACCCAACCCCATCCTAAAAATGCTGTAGAGCATTTACACGAAGCAAACTGAAACTGTGAATTCAGACCAGTGATGATCATTGTCTTTATTAGCATAGACAGTACCATAGCTTTGTTATCGCAGCTTGTGTAGTTAGCCTTCATTAGCTTTGTTATAGGAGTTAACTAATCCAGCTAGCTTCAAGTTAACCCACTGTACACCCAATAGCCTAACCACGTAAAGCAATTTAACACCTGAAAGCATAACCATAACCATCCTACTACAGAACTCCTTTAGCAACTCACAGAGCTGCTGTATTACCACTGCAGTACTGCTTCCGATCAATTTTAATTCAGTTTCGTCTTCACAAGCCAGACCTCCATAAAGTAGTATCATTCTACTCCTTACAGTCTCTGTTTTCATCAGTAAACATAGTCAAGAACTTTGCCATAAACTTTTTTATAGTATATTTTCATTCGAAAAGCTCATTGTATCATTGTCTTGGTACGTAAAGTTTTGGGGGTTTTTTGTTAGAAACTGGAGTATGGAAGTGCAGAGAGCCAACCAGATTATTTCAACATTATGAACCTTGTGGCAAGAGAAGTGTACAGAAGATATCAGATGTTCCCTGGCTGTGGGTGGATTGTCTGAGGCAGAGAATAATTAATGTAGCCTTTTACACCAACCAGTACTTCTATAATAACACATTTTTATCTAAAACACTGCAAAATACAGTTTTCGTGCTAAATTGTGGAGTCTATGCTGAAAAATCACAACAGCACATATGCTATAACTCAGATTTTGGCTTGTAACAGGGCCAAGTCCTTCAGGTTGTGTTTGTGGGTATGCAGGTGGAAAGTGGTGAATAATGGTTAAAGGATTATAGATAATTTGGCTAGGCATAAGTAATGTGATATATATTATGGAAAGTAAAGAGTTGGTGACTTATCCAGATGATAGAGTCCAAACATATTAACCTGACATAGACAATAAAGAGTTTATTTTCGAAGATGATCATTTTAATTGTAGATATCCAGCATACAAGAGACGGGGAGGTTCATCCATCGTTAGAGGGATATTGTGTTTAGTAGTGGGTTAGAACCCAAATTTTAAAGCCAAAATATAAATACTTTTCCTAGATTTAAATGCCAGTGCATAGGGTTTTGGGTAATGTCTGGGCCGTCGTGTTCAGTCTGTCTGTGTAAAGTGGAAGGATGGTAGATTTGGAATGGTTAGAAGAGTAACTGAACATTTTGGGAAATATTTCTATTAGACAGATTTTCTATTGTAGGGAAGTGGATGGACTTGTACTGTCATCATATGGGCTGATTTTCTGTTGAATGTTGGCTGTAATACCTTTGATGTTTATATGTTTATGGATTGCTAGGGCTAATGGTTCTCTAATGATGGCAGTTACGAACGGAGAGAGTGGGGATCTATACGAAGTGAGGCATTTATTTTTAGCTTTAATTCACTATATCAGAATTCCAGTGGGTCAAACTTTTACATACACCAAGGTTACTGTCGCTTTAAACAGTCTGGAATATTCCATAAATTGATTTAATGACTTTTAGAAGCTTCTGATTGACCAGTGGCATAATTATGAGTTAATTGGGAGTACACCTGTGGCTGTATTTAAGAACATACTTTTAGAGCCAAGGAAATATCCAAGCAAATATCCAAGCAACTCAGCCAAGACCTCAGAAAAAAAATTATGGACCTCTACAAGTCAGGTTCCTCCTTAGGTGCAGTTTGCAAACAATTGGAGGTATCACAAGCATCTGTACAATTTATACAATCTATACAATTGCATACAAAACAATTGTATGCAAATATACAAATCTTGGAACCACATAGACAGTGCATCATTCAGGAAGAAGGCACAAATTAACTCCTAAGGATGAATGAAATTTGGTCCAAAATTTTCAACTGGTTCAAGGTTCTTTATTTGTCACATACATATTACATACATGTGATGTAGTGAAATGTTTTTCCTTAGTGCCTCGTCCCACAGTGCAACAGTGATACATAATAAAACCGAATATAATAAAAGCGGAATATAATGAAATAAAATAGAAAAATAAAATAACTGAACCCCAAGACAACTACAAAGGAACTGTTGAAAGAATTGGAGAAATCACAAACCAAATATACATCCACCATTAAGTGAGTCCTACATCGCCATCACCCGAAAGGCTGTAATGCAAGAAAGAATCCCAAGACCAGCATAAAAAACAGAGTGGAAAAAACCAATGATCCTAAGCACACCTCCAAAGTTATAACAAAATGGCTTAAAGACTACTAGGTAAAAGTATTGGAGTGGCCATCAGAAACCCTGACCTGGATCCCATAGAAAATTTGTGGACTAAACTGAAAAAGCATGTCTGAGCAAGGGCCCCCACAAGCCTGACTGAGTTCTACCAGTTCTACCAGGAGGAATGGGCAAAAAATTCTGGCAAAGTATTGGGAGAAACTTGTAGAAGGTTACCCTAAGCAATTAGTTTCAAGTTTTAGGTTCAAGCAATTAAAAGGCAATGCCATCAAACTTCTTCCATTTAACAACGATGTAACCCACTCTGTTCCCGGGAACATTCAAAGCTTTAGAAATGGTTTTATACCCTTTCCCAGATCTGTCTGGACACAGTTTGACTATGGAAGTCTAGAGAGAGAGTTCTTTGGAATTTTTGGATTGAATTTTGGTAGAACATGCATGGTAAATTGTGGGAACTGACACACACAGGTGTGTGCCTTTCCAAATCATGGGCAATCACAGGTTGACTCCAGTCCTATTATAAAGACATATATAGACATATGAGACAAATAAGGTGCCCCAAAACTCCTGTTAAAGTCCATCGCAACCTTGTGACAGCTCCCTGATTCAGCCATGAGAATGATTTCAATACATTCTTCTTTTGTCAAAGGCATTCTTAAAGGCTGTGTGAAAAAAATATATAATATAAACTTAATATAAAAAATTTTGGAAGACATTTTGCTAAAAAGCATTAATTTCCTCTATGTATGGAGACACAAGTGTATAGAATGTCTTTGTATGCTATGACATAATAATTTCCCATCACTGGAACTAAGAGGCCCAAATATGATGTTCCAGCATGACAGTGCCACTGTGCACAAAGTGAGGTCCATGAAGACAAAGTTGGAGTGGAAGAACTTGAGTGGTCTGCACAGAGCCCTGACCTCAACCCCACCGAGCACCTTTGGGATGAACTGCAATGCCGACTCCTCCCCAGACCTCCTCACTCAACATCAGTGCTTGACTTCACTAGTACTCTTGTGGCTGAATGAGCACAAATCCTCACAGCTACATTCCAAAATCTAGTGGAAAGCCTTCCCAGAAGAGTGGAGGTTATTATAAGAGCAAAGTGGGACTACATCTGGAATGGGATGTTCAACAAGCACATATGGGTGTGATGGTCAGGTGTCCACAAACGTTTGGCCATATAGTGTACTAATAAAGTGGATGGAAACTTTTGACTAACTGAAAATCTGATATAATGTAAAAGCTATAAAAGCTGAAATGAATCTGCCACCAACAACCATGTCACAGTGCATGTGTGTTTAGGGATTGAGTGGTACCTTCTTAATACAACAACCCTTGAGCAACCTCATCCTCACCCCACTCTGTGCCATCCCCTACAGCCTTCCTCAGACCTGTTAGTAGCTGTGTTTTTTATTTATTTATTTTTTTTTTTAAAGCCAAACTCACTCCCACCAGTAAAAAAAAATGCCTTTGGGTTTATGAAAAAATTTTATTTGAGGTTAATTAGTTTAATCTCATAATCTCACAAACTAAACTTTAATTTAAGTATATGTATTCAAAGAAAATACTGAGGTTTTTTTTTTACCACGATTATCTGCCTGGGTGCTCTGCACTGGATCACATTGTGTTCAGCTTTCTGAAAAATAAAGATAGAGTGAAAAGGCCATGCAGGAGTGTCTATAACAACGACTGATGAAAGGAACATGTAAACACAACCAAGGAGTCTGTCACAGACCTCCGTTTGTACAAACAGTTTTCCCCAGGCTTCTGGTACACTTGCTTTGATCACATTACCTCAACAAATATTTTCCATCATGCTCTCAATATAATTACACATTATTTATAATAGTAAGAGTATGACATAGTACTTCAAGGGTAAGTATATAGTACTTCAATCAGTATATTAATGAAAAACAGTACTATGTAACAACATATAGTTGTCCATACTGAACAATCAACTGATAGTTGCCCAATGATTTGAATGCTTATATTTCTTACAATTACTTTGAAGTATGTTCTGTCTGTTCACTTTTTTGATTGTTGCGGCTATTAATCAAAATTCCTTTAGTCCATTTAATATTCCAAGAAAGCATGCAAACAAATAAAAATAAAAGCAAACCAATAGAGGGATAAGTTATTTCACCTGTGTTCTATCAGTCCCAGGCAAGTACAATAAGTCAGTGGACCCTCATCTGACCTGTATAGCAGTGTAGTAATACAGGCCCATGCTTGTTGTGTAAACAACAACCAGCTTGCTTGGTGCTTTCAGATGTGATATATGACACAGCTAAGACCCCAAAACCAGTCTCTCTGCCCCCTGCCCTCTCTTTCAGTTTGTGTTCAAAATATTACACTGCTTATGAGGGCGGCTGAAACACACTTTACTATTGCTTTTCACAAAAGCACAGAACTCATTTCTAAGGTCAAGCCTTTTTTCCTTGACTTGCCCTTTTTAAAATGCAGCTCTGACTCCTTGTTCAAGGGCAGTACAGGTTTTTTTTGTTTTGTGTGTGTGTTTTTTATATTTATTTTTTTAAACAGCCTAAGGAAATATAAATAAATAAATACTTCTGTCAGGGCATGCAGTTGACAGATGTTACAGTAGGCTACCACGTATGTATAGCTTCCTGTGGTTTATCTTCTCTGTAAGAGAGAGATTAGATCAATCTGCAAAATTCGTATGTTGATGCAATGATGTGCAACTACTCTACAGTAAAGTTTTCTGTAAAAATGGCTAAAATAGTAAGGTGCTGCGTGAAGGAAATGGAAAAAGAGTTGATGGAAGGATGCAGGTTGCTCCTCAGGTCACAGAGTGCATAAAGTGAAGGCCGTACAGCTGAGAGAGACTCGCCCTCTTATTGGTCAGCTCGGACAGAAAATGGGCGGGTCCAAGCGCGTGAATCCGCCTAGAAAAAGTGGGGACACAGACAGTGTCCAGAGCGGGAGGGTGATGTCTGTCTTGTCCTCAGCTACAGCTCGGACGGGGCGAGATGAGCCAAGAACCCACCTCACTTTGAGTTTTCCAGCGCTCTGCATACTAACAGCGTTACGTAATTATACAGTTGTACAAATGACCGGGCTGCGCCAAAACCCGCATACTACCGCACTAAACACCGTATGTGGCGTAGTATTTTCCACACTGTTTAGTAGGGTAGTGTGCGGTGTTACACTGTACTCCGTGATTTAACACTCGGAAAAGTTCGAGCTCTGAGAGAACAGGGACGTTTAAAAGGGGAAGCGCGTCGGGACTGAAAGTTGGAGACAGGTCGAAAACAGTGAAGAAGACTGAAGAACATGGCGAGGGTCGCTTTAGAGAACGGCGTCTTAATTACCTGCTCGAAAAAGGCGCAGAAAAGTCCGAGGCGAGCCGCTAAACACCGCGGGCTGAACAGGAAAGAGGCAGTGAGCGGAAAAAGGCACCGAACACCGAGTTCAAGTGTTCAGAGAAGTTGGCGGAAAGCGATGCTCAAACTCCGGTGAGTGTGTAATATTTATGACACAGTCCTGCACGTTCACCATGACTGTTTATCTCCGAATTGGACATTTTCAGTTTAGGTTTCAGTTTAAAAGTGTTTCAAGTCTGCGCCGGGTTACCCGGAAATGACCTCATTATAACGAGCGGACTATTTCACTATTTCATGTATATTCAATGTTTTATCACTTAGCTTTTTTCAATTACAGCCTCTGTTCGAACCCGGAAGTTCTTGTGAGTGTGGAAAATGTAATGATATCACAATGAATCCTATATATCAGAATAAATTAGCATAATCATTTATTTCTTCCTTCATTTAGGGAACGCTTACTAATGAGTTCATTTTGTGGCTTCTGCTACCTCTCTTCTGAATGTAACCGGAAGTCAGTAATGTCTGTAGGCCTGCAGATGTTCTGCAGTTGCATTATCTGCCCTGCTATGTGCCCTTTTGCGATAGTTTTCTTCTGCCTCAGAGGACAAACGAAGCAAATGATCATAAGTTATTCCAATCAGACTTAGAAATTTGTAGAACAGGCTACTGTAGATGAAAGAAAGACATACTACTATAAGCATTTTTGATTTGCAGTAGTCTGCATGTTTAACATAGACAGTATAACAGTAGTATAGGCTTTTTTTATGCCTTGTGATAAGAGAAAGAGTGGGACTGTATGTCATTTGTTATTGTAAGTCAAATAGTGGGCTCCCTCTGAGTATGGAAAGTTGGCTTTCTTGGGAGTGTTCCCATGGAGATAGGCACACTTCCTGTCTCAGCTTAGGAATGAGGGAGTCTAGCTTTTCTGAACTGCTTACCGTAACTCTTTTCTCTTTAATTATTTTAGCTGAGGCTACATGTGGGGGTGTGAACTATTAACACCACAATCAGGAGTTACTTGGTGCTCATTTTGGTCACTCGTGATGAAGGCTTATGTTGTTGCAGCACCAGAAACCGGCCTTCCACTTGCAGCAAAACAGACGGGCACTTAGGACTCCAAAATTAAACATTTTGCCCAGTTTTCTTGTGCTTCTCTTCTGTCATGGGACAAAGTACTCCTCAATGCATACAATTGACCTCTGAGAGTTAGTTAGCTCTGTTAATCAGTGTATGGGTGACATGGATGACTTGTTCTGTTACTGCGCATTTCGTGCCTAGAATAGGGCCTCTGTGCTTAAGCGCGAGAATGAGAGCACGAAAGTGTGACCTCTCACAAGGTCAGAGAGCCTTTCGCTCATCTGATCTTCGCTTAAGGCATGTGTTGGCTCTTGTGGGAAGGAGATGAAGCGGAGAGAACAAACAAGTGAATAGAAATGTGCATGTGTGTGTTATATAGAGAGTAAGGGCAAATATTCAGCATTTGTTTGTTATACATTAACATACTTGGTGATTAGTTGGTACCTTTATATAGCTACAGATTAAACTTAGTCTACAGTCACAAACGTTTATAACCTAAAATTTATAACTTTTGCCTTTTAATAGGTGATACCAGAATGAGCATAAATTTCAAGAAACTACAGTGGAGAAATGTGGTTTGAGAGTGATTTACGGAAGAATGCTTTGATGAGGAGACAAGAATCAATAAAATGATCCACACATATCAGAAAGTACAGGGAGATCACAGGAGCCAGAGCATCAGGTCTCATAACCCGGCACTATTTATGGTTCTTCACTTTTACAACATGCTCATCGCCTTCTCTGATCTGTGCATCTGTTTGATATTGCTAAGGTTATAGGGATAGAAAAAGAAACGGACAAAAGGAGTTAGAAAAGTAGATTCAGGCCAGAGATTGTTGAACTGTTGTACACACAGAGTTGGATCTCTGTGACCTTGATGTGACTTTGCTGTAGCTGAGGAAGGATTGTACATCACATCATCTTTCAGTCCAATGTCTAAAAACTCCATGTTTGAACGACCTTAATAAAGTGCTCTTTTGGAAACGGTGTCCTGTGATGACCAGTGAGCTAGGACAATCAAGGAATGGAGAATAGCAGTGCAAGGTGAGACTGGAGCGATAATAAAGTACAGTAGAATTAGTGCGTAATACCACTGACATTAATGCCAGCTAACTGTGGGACCAATCAGAGTAAGAGCGCACTTGAGGAAGCAGTGGGTCTCTGGACGCTGCTTCCTGCTCTTTCTCTCCTTCACCCCTCCCCCTCTGCTGTACTGTGTGCTATACGGTTGCCAAGTGCTAAGAATCTGCGGAATGTGGGATTGCAGTGTTCTGATAAAGTTTGCTTTGTTCCCGCCGTGCCCTGAACACTGGGAGGGATATGAGACCCTGGGAATTTCAGTGAAGCACTGTAACGCACAGACACACATCCCTATATTCAACATGCCTATTCTCACATGTGCCTCATTGACACGGCGCACAGTAGAACAGCTGGAGTTCTGTCAGACGTACTGTATATAAGGTGCTATTAAAAAAAACAAAAAACGACCAGTAAGTTTAGACTCAAAGAACCATTTTTTAAACACTGGTTTTGATCTAACCTTATTATCCTGACAAAAATAGCTTAAATACATAAATACTTTTCCCCACAGACTCATTATCTACACTATTGTGAATGTAATGTTTTTCAGAATTTCTATACAATATATATATGTAATGGATGGAGTTTATTATGAGAAACGGTGTCAAAATGTTTTCTGTGATTATTTCCTCCCCTACAGGAATTTGAGGTTTCTTCTATAAGCGAAGGCTTGATGACAAAGAAAATACTCAGGGAACATGAGAAAATCTCAGACTGCCCCTGAGTCTCAGATTACTATGTTGAAATGCACACATCACCAGTGTGATGGGTGTCCTGCATATACAGAGGACAAAATGGAGGCCAGAGGTGGCTGGAGGTCAGGGTCCATCATGACCTCACAGAAGTCACATTCACAGCATGGAACTGACTCCCGAAAAAGAAAAAAGATGTAGGGAGGGTGAAAATGCAAGCTAAGCTCTTCAAGCAGTGGGGACATAACAGTGCCACGTAAACAAGAAGATGCGTGCTTTATGGTTGGGAGTCGCAAAGGTGTGTGTGTTTGTGTGAGATGAAGTTTCTGACCTGGAGGGACATTTTGCGTGTGAAGCTTCAGCAGATTTGACCTCTCTGGGAGTGTCATGGCAAAACAAACGGCTTCTACTGACTCCTCCTTTTATGTTTTCAATGTAAATACAGCATTTCTGCTCCCCATGGCAAGCAGCCCTCACAATGTCTGATGGAAAAACAGCATCAGATATGCAGGTGCACTAAACTCTTCCACAAGGACAGTCTTCACACAAGTTGATCTTTTTCCCTGTAGTCACTTATAACCATTAATCAGTGTATGTAACACCAGGTTTTCTAGCAAAGATGCTGCGGAATGTGTGGCAACAAGAAAGAACAAACAATGCCCGGCTGGCAGTATGGGCTACTGTAAACATCCTTGACTGGAAGCTGATGCTTAAGATGGAGCTTTCAGTCGGATGTTTGCAGCAGCCAACTGCCATTACCTCTTCTCCTATTGCTTAATAAAGAGTGGAACGAGTGACATACAGAACACAGACTCACCTTCAGATACACTTTCTCACTATCTTCAGCTGATGAGAACAAATTAATGCACTTATACATCAAGATGTAGACAGTGCCTAATTTTAAACCATCAAAACTTTTTTTTTTTGTCAGAACATGTATTTTTATGTCTATGATGATTTTATGCTATATGTAAATAAGGAGGGACTTTACTCATTTAAGCTCTTAAACTAGTGAAATTACATTTATATTCTCATTTTAATATAAGCACAAATGAAATGATGATCAAGATTTAAAGCTGTTCCTTTGGCACCACAAGTGGATCTTCAGATTGGGAGCTGTATGAGTTAGCTGAGTTTTGTGGCCTCAGGAGGGTTGAAATGGAAAGAATAGGGGCAGCGGGACACGGTAGTTGGTCCTGGATATGGCTGAAGTGCTGACTCCAGAGGCTGAACGTCAACCTCAGGAGCTGAAGCACGGCATTTGTGTCAGATTAACACCTCAAGGCCTGTAAAACACATTCCGGCCTGGCACCTGTGGAGAGCTAAAACCCAGATTAGTGCCGTTGCTTCTGTGCTTACTCTCCCCTTCTCACTGTTTCAAAGGCCTGTAACACGGAGTTGAGTATCGCAATCCCTTTTCCCACCTCCTGCGTGAAGTCTCCCACAGGGAGCGCAGTGACGCTCACAGAAACGTGATCCTGTAGCACAGCTCTGCCTGGCAATGGGAAAATCTTTCGTAGAGAAAAGGGTTACAGTGGGGTAATGTTTCAGCTCCTTTTCATACGGTTTTGTCAATAATGTGGCCTTATTAGTTAGGCTTGACTCTGATGTATAATTTGCAGCTGAGAGTTACTGACAATTGAGTAAAACTTTTAGATTTTACTGAGTTCAGGGTTTACTCAAGGCTTGATTGCAGTAGATAAAATCACTTCTTGTTTGATATTCAGTTCCTGTTTCTCCCAGTAGTACAATTTAGTGAATAATTTCCTAGCATTGTTGCATGAAATGTTGGATAATTGTATAAGTTACAGTGCTGTGCTTTTTTGCTTTATGGGTTAAACTAACCTTATTTACTCTACATGCTACAATTGAATAATATTATTATAATTTTTTTAATGAGTGTCCACTTTCAGCACTCTGGACAGCTCTTTTAGGGTATGACAGGAGAGTCACCCACTCCCAGGGGAGAGAGAAAGTCCCCAGGAAGGTTGGCTGACTGATGGGAATCATTGCCATTTATTATCTCCTCAGGAACTCCTGAGCCTTTTTACTGATGTGACTTTCTCATGTACTCCACCAACTGAACTCCATTTTTAACGGCAACTGACACAAACATTTACAAAGTGATAAGAAGGAAAGGTACCAATGGGAAAACCGATAAAATGTTTGTACAGTTCAACAAACTCGCTTAAAAGCAGACTCGTGATAAGCACAGCTGTATGATTTAATCTGCCATAATGTAATGTACCAGCAGTTCCTATTTACCATGGGAAGGGTGTTAAGAAGTTAAGGGGAGCATTTCAAAGGAACTAATCACCAGTACAAGCTGGATGAACTGGAGCTTAAGATCACTGGTGGAGATTGTGTATTTCCCATATTAAAATCAATATACTGCTGTAGACTTGTTCGTTTTTCCACACATTGTGTTATGTCTATCATAAAAGTAGAGCTGGAACACTTAAGAACAATAAAAGCAACTGCCATATTGCTGTTACTGTTTTTTTTTTTTTTTTTTTTTTTTCCATTGCTCTTGAGCTCTGGTTCTATGTCTACATCCTTTCAACCTTAATTAATGCTGCTTCCTTAAGTTTTACAGATTCATTCCAACCTCTCTGTATCTTTTCTTATTTACAATTTACCATATACTGCCTCTCTCTCTATATGACCTTTAGTTCCTGTCCATGCCCATAGGCCTGTTCCATGCTTGATGACTTTCCCACAACAATCACTGCATGCATTAAGAGAGGAGACAGAAAGCAAGAGAAAACTCTTGTCCAGTAAGAGGAAATAGGCCTCAAGAATGTGAAAAGCTCCAATTCAGGCGGGTTCACAGGGTCTGGGAGTGGCCACATCCTCAAGGGGGGGGGGATCTTGGACTGGAGCCATGAGAGCTACGCAGGCCAGGCAGATGACGTAGGTCTGTGTGAACACCCAAAGCCTTCCCCCCTCCCCTTTCTATTTCTACAGTGGCCTTGCCCTTTATGTACCCCCTCCCCCCCCCCACCCCCCAAATAAATGCAGCTTGTGCCTCCCTCAGGCCCCTAAGAACAGAGCTCAGGTGGCCAGTCTGCTGATGAATGCAGCTCTATTAATAGAAAGTGCTGCTTATCTCAAAGGTGAATGACAAACATTGAGCAGATTTCTCACAGGTCTGAAAAAGCTGTGAGTTCACCCACTTTAGTTCCACTTCTTACTTTTTAGCAAAAGCTTCCATTTGATGCCCTGACCATCAAAAGCTTATTACAGTTATTTCAGAACAGAGTGTTTTTGCACTCTCTCATCATGGCATTACCATGGAGCAGTCAGGTAAACTCAGTCTGTAGGTGTCTCTACGTTGTGCACTTTTCCACACCAGGCCAGGTCATCTCAGCTTAACTCAGGAGCCCTGTGAGCCTCAGGGAATGTAAACATCCTACACTCTCAGCTGGAGCCAAGACAAGGCCGGGAGTGGGGTGTTTGCGCTCTCTGGCTTACGGATGCCGTGGCAGCACAGAGGAAACGGAAACAGCACCACGGAGGAAACCAGCTTCTCTGCCCTCATATCAGTTCAGCTCATTGGATATATCCGGAGGCTTTCAATGTCTGGTACGTCAATGCAGTGACCTGTTATAATCTTGATGTTTCTCCATTTCTGTGGGGCTTCGTCACTTGTGAATTGTGAAACATCTTCAAGATTATAACATTGCCTTGAGATACTTCTACTAGACATTCAAAATAACCTTGATGACTGAAAACCTTCATAGACAACAAAAGGCTTCTGTGCTCTCTTTGTGTCTAGAGGCCAGTGTGTGTAGGTGGGTGTGGTTTGTAGACCTCTGAGGAAGTGGAGCTCCATTGTGAGAATTGCTGCTGGGTCAGGAGGTGAGGCTGAAGGCTCTTTTTGAAGCCCCTAACCCAGCAGGGTGGGACAACTCCAAATGCTTCCAAGCACTCCTATCCAGACTAAGCTGTTGTCACGGCGACAAAGTGGCCCAAAAGGAAATGGCTATTTATACCCACCAAGTGCAGAAAGAGAGGCACCCTTCCAATGGGCGGCATTTGACTCACATCCTCCAGCAATCTGAGTTTGGGCCTTCGTATGGACCCACTTTCTCATCTGTCGTTCAGTATTTAAAAAAAAAAAAGATACTTCTGCTATCATCTTGCAGTGATTTACATATTGATGTTTTGGGAAACCATGCTACACATACACACCATCACTCAAGTAACTTTTGATCCCTGAGATATTACTGGGCTCACTCTCTGCAGTATCATGTTGTATGTGCTGTCTTATTGATTTGTTTCCTCTTGCCCTTCTGTCCCACAGTGACACTCAGGATGCATGCCTGGTGGTCTGTGGTTCCCACCCTCTCCCACTGCAATTATTTCGGTCTACTTTTATTCTGTGACATCATTATAGCGGCTGCTCCTTCTTAAACCACAAGGTGGCGGACTGTCTCTAAAGATGGGAAACGCATTTATAGAACCGGCTGTGCAAACACTTAACAGAAAATTATTTTGACATGGGTGGCTTTGAAATTTAGCCAAAAACTGAACACCAAAAGTGAACAAGCTACAACAAATCGCCATTTATTTTGCTGTTTGATTTCAATTGCATTACTATGTCAATTTTTTCCCCCAAAAGTTACTTGAATCAAAGTCTTTAAGGTAATACACAAAAGTTTGTTTAGTTTAGACCATATCAAAGTTCCTAACAACTTAAAAAGGAAAAGTCCTGAAGGTAGCACTCCTGTATTAGATGATGGTGCAGACAGGTGAGATGGTCTTATGGCATAAGTTCCTAATCTACAGTATGAACCATCTTCTTCCAAAGAATAAGCATGTATTTCCCCCCCCCAATATAGCGTAAAGAGGAAAAGGGGAAGCTGGCCTTACTGTTGTGGCACTTGAGTCTGGATTGCTGTGTGTTTTTCTGACAGTTATATCTGTCCTCTGCAGGTGAGCAACATTCGGGGAATTGGAGTGATGAAGTGATGTTTACATGGAGAGCTAGGAAAAAAGAAGAAAACATTTCAGTAAGAGGAAATGCATGTAAGACACACTAAGTGTCCTTGAAGCTAAGTGGCTTCACTGTTGTGCATTGAATTATAAGATTTTTATTTATTTATTTTTTAATTCAAATATTCCCTTCCCTGAACCATAATATTAGCTTGTAAATTCCTGTAATACCAATGCAGATCCTGGGCAGTGCATTTGACGCACATTGTTCGACATTGTACACTGCTGAATAACTTGTAAGCAATTTGGATGTATAAACAAGAACCTCATAATAAAATTGTAATGCCAATTCAAAAAGATAATTTTTAAATCTTTGACAATTGTTTACTGGTTAACAGTTCATTGTGTTTCTGTAGGGGAGTTTGTAATAACCTGAAATGTTACAATTCTTTACAGATGTGTGTTGTAATGTATATATTTTGTTTAATAAATCATTATTTTTTGTTCAACCATACATGTTGTTTGGTAACTTGATTTGGAAAAAAGTCAGATGAAACTCAGGTACTGTAACAGCTGTGTTTAGTTTCGGGGGATGTCCACACTTTCAACCACATGAGGAACTGAAACCATACTCTGTGTTTGCAGAACACTGTTCAGTCTTTTTTGAGCTGCTGCTGTGGCACTGTCATCAATACATGCGCTTTCACATGAGTAATACTAAAATGTGCTCACAGGCCATGAGGCTTAAAAGTTAGCTGAACCCCTGGTCTTAAGCTCTAAATCATGCTTATGTACTCGTATACACAGCCTATAGTGATGTCAACAGCTAGGGCATGCATATGTAGTCTTGTGAACATCAGAAAGTATATACAGCTTTCAGCATGATTAGGCACAACATACAAGCATTTCATTTCATCTGTGTCAAACACCTGCAGGTAACTTTAAATTCACAGCAGACAGACATTTGCATATTGTAAACAAATAACTTTGCAATGAAGGATGTTAACCACAGCTCCAGGTTCCTGGCTAGATCTTGAGTTTCCTCTGAATGCATTGGTTTTCTCCGGGTTCTCCAGTTTCTGCCTACTTCACAAAAACATGGCAGTTGGTGGTTGGTTATGCTAAATTGCTCTGAGGTATGAATGAGTTTGTGAAGATTTGTGTGCATGGTCCCCTGTGATGGACATCCTAGGTGTATTCCTGTCTCACGCCCAGTGTTACTGGGATAGGCTCAGGATCTACTGTGACCCTGACCACTGTAAAGAAGTCACTGAAGATGAATGAATAAACAAATGCCCATTAATGCAAACCTCTTGGTTGGTAATTTCTGAACTTCCCTTTGTGTATATACATATAGTACATGAATGTTTACTTATGGGGTTTCTTATATCTCACTATTCTAATGTTGTATAATGTTGAGTATTTTCAATGTGAATTTCATTGTCCTCTTAACATTTTGCAGCAGATATTAATGTTTAAAAGGTAAGATTAAGAACACTGTTGCATTGCACAATGCTGAGTGTTACATATCTGATACGTGCATTCATGTTATACATGCAAATCAGATGCCTTAAAACGAGACCTTCACAGACACTCCGATGTACTAGGCCAATATTGACTCATTCCCACACAAGAACAGTCACTCTCTCATACCTTCCAAGAGCTTTGTAAACACCTTACACTGAACAAACAAACAGTACCTTTTCCTTTATCAAGCAGCAGGGGTGCCAGAGCACTGAGTGCACTGTGGAAATTAAATTGCTGTTCACTAACATCACCAAACACCCTCCACTCTCTCTATCATGTTCTGTTTCTGGAAAATTCCTCTCCTGTCCTGTGACTGGCATGCCATAACAGCCTGCCAAAAATGTTTGAACTGCTGCTTCCAGTTGAGGGTTGAGAGGGATGACGTTGAGTGTGTCAGAATGAAAGAGATGACAGGAAGCACAAAAAAGAAAAAGATCATTTCCAACTCTTCTAGAAAGATTGGAGTGATAGATTTGGTTTGAGTGATGGACCCTAGGGCCTGCCCTGTGCACATCCTGCACCTGCACTGGGCTTCTGTCTCTGCTTTCAGGCAGCACAAGACTTAGTCAGTAGGCCAGAGTGTAACCACTAAAACAGTGTTACAACTGGAGTGTTCTACTCGGTGAATCAATGCTTCACACTGGCATTTGTGTTGGCGTTCAGTACTTTTGTGTTTAGATGTGAAAATCTCACCCTATATCAGATTCTTTAATTTTTTGCGGCACTTTTTTCCCCAATACAGATTGTCTCATGGCAGCATTACAGACATCACTGCCTTAACCTCCAGTTAGGAGGGCAACTTGGAGCAAAGAAACCAAGATTCAGTAAGCCAGAGGAGGAGCAGGGTTTGTACAATGGCTTGTAGATCTCACAATGGTAGGAGTAGGATCCAAAAGGAAGTAGGGGCTTGTAGACCTCAGACTGGTAGAAGTAGTATCCAGGTGGGAGCAAGGGCATATATATTTGGATAGAAGTAGGAGCTTGGAAACATCAAGTTCGTTGGAGTTGGATTTAGAAGCAAAGGCACATATACCTCAGGCTGGAAGAAGTAGGATTGAAACTGGAGCAAAGGCTTACACACCTCATGATAGTAGGAGTAGGAGCCAGACAGGAACAGAGGCTTGTCAACCTGAGGATTGAAGCTAGGGCTTGTAGAACTCAGGATGGTGGGAATCATATATGGTGTGGAGCAGAAGCCCATGCATCTCAGGATGAAAGACCAGAAGTAAGGCCCAGACATGACTTGTAGACTTCAGGATTGGAAATAGGCTTGCGGACCACAGGTTGGTAGGGGCTACTGACAAGATGGCAAGAATAGGAGATTGTATGCCTCAGAATAGATACACTGTGATTAGTGTAGTAAGAAGTAATAAAAGACAAAACTGTTTAGTATAGTGAAGTGACATATCACTTCTGTAATATAGCTTAAGTCCTCAGGCAGACCTGAGAAATACCACATGGGTGGGGGTGGGGGGCAGAAAGGGTCCTTGACACACCAGCAACCTTCTGTTCCATTGTCAACATAAATTATATGGCCAAATGTTTTTTGCTAGATTTTTGGAATGTGGCTGTGGGGATTTGTGCTCATTCACCCACAAGAGTATTAGTTAGATCCCAAAGGTGTTCTGTGGGGTTGAGGTCAGGGTTCTTTGCAGGCCATTCAAGTTCTTCCCCTCAAACCTTGGCAAGTCATGTCTTTGTGCACAGGGGCTTTGTCATGCTGGAACAGGTTTGGGCCTCTTAGTTCCACTGAAGGGAAACTGGAATGCTACAGTATACAGACATCCTATACAATTGTGTCCAACTTTGTGGCAACAGTTTGGAGAAGACCCCCCATATGGGTGTGATGGTCAGGTGTCCACAAACCTTTGGTCATATAGTGTACATTTAATATACAAATCTATAAATGAAGGATAGGAAATCATCTACATCCTTTGGAAAACTGTGTCTTAGTATGCCCATACCAATTAAGCCACTTTTGTAGGAGGCACAATTTCAATATTGTCCGCATTTCCTTATATGCGAATGACGAATAAGGAAATATGCATTATCTGTCAGAAAACAGCAATAAAGTAGGTCCTTTGGGCTCCTGCTCCATACCAGATGCAGTTAAAGAGTGCTGTTTTTTCACTAATATGGGTCTCTCATGATGTCATTCAAATATGTTATGTTCATGTGTGCTGTCTGGTGGTCTGATACTTCAGCTTTAATACACAGAGCTGTATTTATGCATTCTCAGTCCAGGTTGTCTGCTAAGTGGTGTCCTGTGGTACGAGCTTCTTGTGGGCTTAAGTGAAAGAGACTACCATGCAATGAGATTCATAAACACACATACACCTGGTCAGTGAGTCAACAGGAATCAGCGTATCCATTCTACAGCCGAGACCATTAGAATATAAGGCTGCTGCCTCATTCTGTCACTCCCAATCAGCTCATTTTACTGCTTAGCACGCCCAAGTGCACACTCTACTCTGCAGGAGCACTCGGGTTTATCTAATTCACTTAACTCAATACTTCACTGACTGTGCTTACTGTGGCAAACTACAACTTCCCCATAGAATTCTCAACTACATCAGATAAATTTCAAGCAGTAGAGAAGTCATTTTACCCCTGAATGCTGTATTAACAAGCTTTCCACAATCCCACAATGTATGCTGGAGTCAGGAATGAAAACCATAGGAGACAGAACTGAGGTGTGTGTGCAAGACACCTACATAGGTGAGATGTACAAGTAAAGGCAGCAGTAATGCTTCTGCTGATATCTACATACACAGTAAATATGTCTAGCTGAAGGGACCTTATGACACAGACCCACAGCAATTTTTATCAATGTGGAATTAGGATTTTAATCTCAGTAATCATTAAGTTAATATAAACCTACATGTTTGTGTACATTTTAGAGCAATACATAAATACAGTTGGAAGTTACAGAGTATACACTTCTCATTCTGAAGTTTTTGTGATCTCACAGAGAACCTGCACTGATTAGTCTAGACACTAGACTATGTGGATTATATGTGGATTATGTTTGGTCACAATTAGATAAAGCTTTCTTGAGTTTTTTTTTTTTTGCCTGCTAAAACATCTGAGCAGTTGCAGCCATTTTTCAAATAATTACTGAGCTTACAACACCAGCGTCTTGAGGATCATGCAAAAAAAACTAGGACTAGTTTATAGGATTGGTATGTTATGCAAATTAGATCAAGGTATTCCCAGTTGACTGATAATGGTCCAAGGAATAAGAGAAAAGAATTTATGAGATAAGGGCCAAAAGATAAAACACTATTTTCTATGGGGACCTCCTCACTGGACAGAGTAGTAGAGAAAAGACTGCCACTGCTAAATTGTATTATTTTAGTGCTTATGAGCTCTGCTCCACATTATGTTTCAGCAGAAAAACAGATTGATAATACAAACAAAACTGTAAAAACAATACTATTCTCAAAGTGCTTGGACCCCAGTAATAAAAAAAAAATCAGTTTCTCAGATCCTGTTTTTAAATACAAGAGTGGCATTATCAAACATCACATACTATATCAATCTCCAGAAATAGCTGCAACTTTAATACAATAGGTCACAAGAAGAGCCCTCCAAAATCTCACATTTTCTTGTACAAAACATTATAAAACACATTTACAGTGCCTCACATAAACAGAGATATGTCAGCACTGAATCCACATAAGTAACTTTACAGAAAACGTTAAAAATAAGAATCCTAGTGTTGCATTGAGAAGTATGTGCTCGGCTCATGCTGCAGTCCTTTTGAATTTGAGTTACTGCAGAGGGAGTCCAGGAAACAGATGGCTATGTTCTCGCTGCTACCTGTGTGAGAGGATGCACTAGGAAATGTGTACCAACAAGACGTGCATACACACACAAAGAGAGAAGAGGGTGAGAAAGAAAGGAGTGTACAAACTGTAATCCTTCCTTACTCCTCTGTGTGCTTGTCATAGAAACATAGAAATAGAAAGTGCAGGCAGAAATTCAAACATACACACATGCACATACTTTCATGTTAGCCCATAATCTGGTGAGTATACACTGGAGCACAACACAGTTTTTGTATGTGTAGTTAAATAAGAGAATTCATATATTCAACATTTCACATATCAAAGCAAATTATTTCTCTCTCAGAGGTCAGTGACCTCATTTCTGATTGTCCTTACTGATCTGGGCTAACTCAGCCACATACTGACTAAGAATTGAGGCACTTGATATAAGACACTGCACAAACTCTGGATTACACACACACATAATAGTGCTAACAAATAGTGATATTTAAAATATGCTACTCATTAAAGTGATATGTTCCTGCTAGGGCTGTCAAATGAATAAAATAAATAATCACAATTAGTCACATTTTGTAGCTGGTTGTAATTAATTCATAATTTCCACATTTCAGCGTCATGCTTTTCTAGATCAGCAACTAGAAGACGGTGTTTAAAGAATCTTTCAACAATTGGCTGGAACCAAAACGCACTGTTCTGTGTCTCAGAGACACTGAGTGCAGGGTAGGTGTTCAAAACGCAGCTGGCACAATCTGTACTGTGTGTGCTAACTTTCTCTTTAATGATCTCCGGCTTTCCTCACACATGTCTGCACAGTGCTCTTTCTCTTTTTATTAGTGAATTGCGAATTGTATTAGTGCATGTGAATTTTCCAATTTTCCTCAATTTTGTCAATTTACCTCAATTTTCTCCCAAGGTAATTATAATTATACGCTGATGTCCAGTATTTTCTATTTCTATTTTTTTTAAAAGGTGTACATCAGTATTCAATTACAACAAGGCAAATGATAACACTAGGAAAATGCATTAAAAACATTTTTTTTTTTTTAAAAAAAGGGTGATGTTATCAAATGCATTGTGTTAACTTTGACAGTCATAGTTATGTTTCTATACAAATAAACCTCACTCAGCTCTAAGACTAAGGCTCAAAAGGCTCAGTTAAAGCCTGGAGTCCATCTAAGCTCCACAATATGTCACAGAGGAAGACTGGATAGGCAAAGGTGCAACACACACTCACAATCAAGTTAGGTAATAATTCACATCTACACTTCTGTGTGCTAAAGATTGTTCACGAAGTGTAACAGACTGAGGCAGGGTTAGCAATAGAGTAGAAAATCATCAGCTGATATTTTAAGCCTCAAAGTAAACAAAATGAAAATTGGTATTTAGTTACGGATTTACAAAAAAGCCAAAGAGTAACAAATATCTCATTGCTATTCACTGAAGGCCAAGACAAGGAATAATATTGCTTTGAGCCAAACTCATTACTAATCCCCAACACTGTCAGTCCTAATATCAGGCTCATTTTCTCAATCCCCCATTCTAAAATTCTCAAAGAGGTACAGTTTCAATGTATTCCTCTGTGTCTCCCCTACACTGCTGATGGCTCCTAGATAACTTTGTTGTTTTCCACTCCGCAAGTTCCCTCCTGTCCACCCCTTCTATCTCTTCATCAGGCCTGTTTGGACTCCCCTGCTTTAGAGCTCTAGTTATTCTTACATTTCTGTCCAAGGGGGAATCCATTCTGCTCGCCCTTGTTCCAGGGGAGCCTCTCCTCTTTGGAGGCCCCCAGATGAAGTTCTCAGGAGGCTGGTAGTGGCGCTGGGCAAAGCGCAGCAGTGCACGTCTCTCACTGTGCTTTCTCAGTGTGTAGACAAAGTACTCGAGCGCACTGTGGCGCATGTTAGCCAGAGTCCCCTGCACCAGAGCCTCCTCCAGCAGCAGGTGCACCAGAGGCAGCTTGTAGCTCTCGAAGCCCAGCTCGCCCAGGCTCTTCAGGATGCGCGTGATCCGCAGATAGTTGTGCTGAGACCTGTGTGTGAGAAACAAGAACGCTTTGGTTGATTGGCAGTTTTAAACTTAATATGATTTGGACCTTATCCGCTCATGAACTTGGCATGGCTAAGGGCCGTGATAACAGACCACATAACTCTGAGATCTCTGTAAAGTGATTGTTGAGGGCTAGGGATTCCACTCTGAGTGTCTGACCCACTTCTCTGCACTGAGTGTCTGACCCACTGAGTGTGACAGTAATTGGATGGTACAGAGTCAGTCTCAATGACACTAAAGATGAGCAAGAGCAAGCTGCTGATACTCTGTAATTATGCAATCACACAGATTCTAAGCACACCAAACACAGCGAAACATAGCAGGAGAAAGACTACATACGTACATGTAGAACAATATAGAACAAAAAATTCCTGCGGGACAGGAATTGCATGAATGCTAAGTCAAGGTCTGGACAGGGAAGGTCGTGTGGAGAACTGCACACACTGTACACTCATTTGCATTTTCAACTCAATTAACAAAGTCAATGATCCATCTACACATGCTCGTGTTTTTAAACTTGCTAATTGATATTATGCAAATACTCCTCTCAGCTTTGTCAGCAAGAACAGTGAGAAAATGTGAGCGAGACCTCGGGGATGGGGTGGGGGTGGTGCAGGATACACAGAGTACCTTGTAGTGGTGGAGGGAAAGGTTTAATAAAAGAAAGGAGAGGAGCCAAGAAAACGGGAGTGAAGTAGAGTGGAAGCCCAAACCCTGCACAGAAAGTGTTTCAACCATGAGACCTTTACAGGAATACATGAAGTTTTTCAGGAACTTTAGGCATGTTTCCACCATAGTAACCAAGAATAATGTTAGTGTCTAGAACCTCTTTAGTGCTCTGTACTCATCATTCCTGATCAAATGCGTGTGTTACAGGAGGAAATTCTCTCTCATTTTGTATTTTTAAAAACTAGTGTTCAGTAAAGTTTGTTTTCGATCAGTGACTGTTTTTACACAAGTCGTAAGTCAAAAGTATTTGGTGTACAACTCATACAGGAGCTGCATTATACAGTGGGGTCCGTAAGTATTTGGACAGTGACACAATTTTGGTAATTTTGCCTCTGTACACCACCACAATGGATTTGAAATGAAGCAAGATTGAAGTGTAAACTTTCAGAGTCCCTCCATTTTCACAGGTTCAAAAGTAATTGGACGATTGACTGACAAGCAGTTTAATGGCCAGGTGCGGTATGTTTCCTCATTATTTCATAACAAATTAAGGAGATAAAAGGACAGGAGTTGATTCCGAGTGTAGAATTTGCATTAGGTAGCTGCTCATGTGAACTCTCAATATGCTGTCCAAAGAGGTGTCGATGCAAGTTAAGGAGGACATCATTAGGCTGAAAAACAAAACAGAACTATTTAGGAGTGGCCAAGTCAACAATCTGGTACATTCTTAAAAAGAAGGAAGCACTGGCGAGCTTAGCAACACCAAAAGGCCTGGAAGACTATGGAAGACAACTAAAGTGGATGATCGCAGAATCCTTTCCTTGGAGAAGAAAAACCCCTTCACAACATCTAGCTAAGTCAAGAACACTCTCAAGTCTCACTTTCATTGTCAAAATCAAGAGACGCCTTCATGCCACACTCAAGAACAGAATTCTGAAGTGTATAGAGCTATATTTTCTGCTCAGATTCAGTCAACCGTTGCACAACTGATAGGATGGCTCTTCACAGTGCAGATGGATAATGACCCAAAACATACCGCGAAAGCAACCCAAGAACTTCTTAAGGCAAAGAAATGGAATGTTCTTAAATGGCTGATTCAGTCATCTGACCTCAACCCATTTGAGCATGCTTTTCACATACTGAAGACAAGACTGAAGGCAGAAAGATCCAAAAACAAGCAGCAACTGAAGGCAGCTGCGATAAAGGCCTGGCAAAGCATCTCAAGGGATTCGGCATTTGGTGATGTCCATGGGTTTCAGACTTCAGTCAGTCACTGACTGCAAAGGATTTGCATTCAAAGATTAAAAATAATCTTTACATTTATTAATTATGTTATTTTGTCCAATTACTTTTGAGCCTGTGAAAATGGAGGGACAATTTAAAAGAAACGGCTGTAATCCCTAAACAATTCATGCAATATTTTTGTTAAACCCCTTAAATTAAACCTACACCTGCAAGTCTACACTTCAATCACATATTAATTGCTTAATTTCAAATCCATCCTGGTGGTATACAGACACGAAATTACAAATTTTGTACAGACGCAAAATTGCATCACTGTCCACATAATTATGAACCTGCCTGTATAATAGTCACTGTCCCTGCAGTGTGGAGGAACATCAAGCTACAATTTTGTCTAGGAACTGTTGGTCTCATTCAGGAAAATTCCAGAACCTGAAAACACCCAATCCCAGTTCCTGGTCATTTTGAGGAATATTTCGAATTTCTCAAAATATTCAGGAATCTTGGAAGAAATGAGACAAAAGAAGAAAAAGAGTAGAAAAAGAGAGAAAAAGAGACTTTTCCACTCTTTTTTGTAGAAAAAGAGTCTAGATCCAGATCTCACTCATTCAGGTGCTGGAAACGATCTTTCCAGTTTTCAGCACGGGCTACGTTTCCATTCTTATCTAGGAGCTTGATCCCAAAGAAGTCCAACATGATAGCGTACGCCAGCACGAAGCGCCGCTTGGCTTCTTGAGTGTTCTGGAATTCCTGTTCACGATATCAGAGAATCATTCTGTTATTGATCAAGCATTGTCTCACCTAATACACCAGAAACCAACTACACCTCAAGAGATATACACTGAATGTAAAATTTTAAAGCCTTCATCTCATGATCAGAGAGATCAAAAAATTTTTAAACTTTAGCCTTTACCTTAATCTCATCCTGAGTGAGTTCATGGGCATAGAAATTGAGGCCTTGTTCCCTGAGTGGGAAAAGCCTGCAATAATGGACAGACGTTACTGCATTATTCTCATGTGTAAAGAAGACTACAGTAGAGTAGAGTAAAAAATTTTTAGCAATGCTACAAAATTACAATCACAGTGTAATCACAGGACTTATTCTGTTTCTTCTTCTATTTCTAGTTGATGGAAGCACTGAGAAGCTCGCTCTCAGCTCTAATAAATTCTGCTGGAATGGCCATGAGTGACTTTTATCAGGACAAAGGAGGTGCAGAAAATGAGAAGGCATAAGAAAGGGCAAACTGCCTCTCTGTCAGCTACTTGAGGCCCTGCGCTGCTTCCATTAAACAGAAAATGCACCCTCAGCCCTAGACTCATTTCTGCTCTGTCTTGCCACCCTTCTACTTCTCTCACTCCTTTCTCCCAAACAGGCCAAGCAGTTCTGGCTGGTTGCCTGCTTCACTAGACTGCCATTTCTTATTAACTCGACACTAGCAATTCATCTGCATTTATGTTTTTGAACTTGCTAATTGACATTATGCTCCTTATATCCTTAGTTTTGTCAGGTAAAAGTGTGAGAAAGTGAGAGTGTGAGAGAGTCGGGGTAGTGGTGGTAAAGTTGCTAGCATACGTGTGACGTCTGATTTCGTTCCGTTGATTCCTGCAGGGCCACGGAGCTTACAGCCAAACGCCAAACCTGTCACCCAGTAGGCCTCAGATCACACTGAACATTTATCCAAAGGTTTATTAGAAGTTTTAAGTAAATCTCTGCAAAAGTCAGCAAAGTAAAATGTTAACTGTGTGATAATCAGGGCACACAGTATAATTAATCCTAAAAATTAATCCCTTTATCCTGTTGTCTCTCTGTTCATAGGCAAAACCTTCTCACCAGTGTTATTTGGGTTTTTTCTCGATCCTCAGTAACCGCAGTGAATCTGCAGCCTATCCCAGGAACACTGAGTGTGAGGCAGGAATACACCCTGCAAGGGACGCCAGTCCATCAATTTAGCAAAGCCAATCCACCTACTGGCATGTTTTTAGAAAGCAGGAGGAGACGAGAAAACCCAGAGAAAATCCACATGGACATGGGGAAATATGCAAAGCACCACACAGTGAGTAATCTAAGCTCAGAATTGAACCGGGGACCACTGCTGCCCAAGTATCAAACAGAAAGTCACTGTTAAATGCAGTATGAGACAGGAAAAGAATGCTAGAGGCTTGACTTTACCATTGTATATATGTGTGATTGTGCTCAAGTTTGTCGTAGTCACCCTTCCATTTGGTGATGATCTCTTCAACATAGATTCCTGCAGGGACATATACAAACCTTTACTGTATCATGTGTCAAAGGAAACATAATAATACAGGCAGGCAGCATACTTCAAACATTCGCTCATCTTCAGTAACTGCTTTATCATGGTCAAGGTTGTGATGGATCCAGAGCCTATGCCAGGAATACTGGCCACGAAATAAACCCTGGATGGGATGCCTGTATTTTTGTAAAGTTGGAGGAAACTGGAGAACCCGGAGAAAACCCACATGGTCACAAGGAGGACACGCTCCGTACAGACAGTTTCCTAAACTCAGTTCTGAACCTGGTACCCTGGATGCTACCTGCTGTGCTGCGCAAAGGAACGCTGCCTAAATGTCACAGCAGTCCTTCATGCATGAAATGAGAAATGAAATGCAATAAAAGATGCAAGTAGTGCCATGAAAAGACAAGGGAGACCTAATCATGCAAGTATAGCTGTCTAAAAACATTCCCGTTTTTTATGACCATGTCTGTGTGGATGTGTTTGTGTCCACTCTTTTCTCCAGCTCCTATGTGGTTCACTTTATAATCAATTTTTGATCATTGGTTCCTCAGATGAAAACCACCTCACAAAGACAAAGTCTGCCTAAAGACATTGAGGAAAGAGGAGAATGTCAAGCACATTGTTTTTAACTGTGCATGAGATGAGCCTCCTGAGAGTGCTCAACGCAGGCTGTTTCATCACTCACTCAGATGTGCAACTGATGTGGTTTTATGTACTGCTATATGACTGTTTGCACTGTGTGATAGATCTATACCACAGGTTCAGCGTTTGTGATTCAAAAAGGTTTTCAAAGAAACCTTGCATTCACAGTGCACAGATCTGAATAGTCATTTTCACACCACAACTGTGAATGCATTTGTCATAAAACACAATAGAAATCATTTGTGAGTGCTTATCATGATGACACATGCAACCTTGCAATCGAAACACTAGCAGCCTTCTTGCAAAATTATACTGTTCTGATTAAGGGTTACAGGAATGTCACTGTTCTTACGGAAATGCACTGTTCTTATGGGATTTTCTGTGTAATACAGGGGTTACCATTGGAGTTCATGGGTCACTGCGGGAACACCATTCAAACTCATGGGATCCCCCATGAGATACTGTGGTGCATTTAGAGGAAATCATGGGATATCTATATATGGGGCTACATAAAAATTCCTCGTGCTCCCATTTAGTCTGCCATGAAAGACATCTAAAGTGCTACTAAGGACGGAATTGTCAGGTAGCAAGACAGGTGACAAATTACAGGAATGGAAAGGGTTGGCATAGTTCGGGCCAACTTGCCTCCTTAGAGGGAAGGGTCACTGCAAATCAATAAAGTTCTTCTGACTGATCACCTTAATCCTATGAATAAATATTTTTTTATCCTGATGGGGATGGTCTCTTCCAGGATGACTCTGCCCCATTGACAAGACACAAGGTAATGTAAATAATGTAAATCATATGCTATGGCCTTTGCAGTCATCAGATACTAACCCAACTGAATGCCTACAGAGGGTTTTGGAATAATATTTTAGACAGCGCTCTAAATCACCATCATAAAAACATCAACTGAGGAAATATCTTTTGAAAGAATGGTGTCCATCATGCTATGGCACTTTGAAGTTGGTGTGGTGGCTCGTGTTGGCCTAACACCTTACTAAGACACCATATCAGCTTTTCTTTCAAATTGTCTATATATTTCACATTAATGTCTAAAAAAAATCAACCGTAACCCCATAGATCATAGCCATTGATAATATCACAGTGGGTACCCATAAAAGCAATTAAACTGTGAGCTACCATTAACATTCCAGATTAAAGTGCCAATTCCCCATGGGATTTAAATACCTATATAATTTTCATGGAACTCATGCAGGATCTTTCCAGAAGGGTGAAGTCAGATAGAATGCCAAAGTTAAAGCTGAATAATAAACTTTTACAGACACCCCAAAACATATTAATCCGCCTTTTAACACTGCATGCTGTATATTCTTCTTGCTAACAGCGAACACACTGACTCTCCTAGAGTGAGAGTCACATAGTGGCATAAAGCATATTTCACACATGAGGTTGAACCTTCTATGAATCCTAATTAGTATGAAACAAGAACAACTGCTACCTCGAGGCAGGAAACAGCATACACTTGTAAAAAAAGAATAAATTAAAAAGTGTATTACAGCTTCTTAGTTACAGGGGGTATGAAAAATAAAGATCTTTTCTAGTTCTGATAAACTGGCAATGTACAGAAAGACCAAGAAGACAAATACATAAGTGTGTACATTTTACATTTACAGCATTTAACATATGGCCTTTTCCAGAGTGACTTACGGAAGCATACACACACTCTTACCATCTGGGACCAGAGGAATCTTATTGAGATAGAATCTCAGATTGCGGTACTCATTTCTCAGCCGAGGCTCCTTGTAATTCTAGGTGGAGAGAAAAGCACGTAAAGGAGGAGAGAAGAGGAGGGATAAAGAAAGAGTCTCTCAGTGATAAAGAAAGTGTCCTGGGGCTAAGATGAACTCATTATGAACTTGGTTGCAGTGAGGGAGTTATGCATCTCTCATTTGGACACCAAATTTATTTCCTGTGTTTTAAACCTGACACAAAACATGCAACACACAACATGGATTTGCAGATGCATTAAAGTGGCCCCTACTGTAATCTACTGACTTTCACTCCATTTCCCTGCTGTAATACAGTATATGAAAACATATGACACTCAAAAAAGTAAAAAGCCATTAAAAGAGCATCTATTTCAGAGTACAGTGCTATGGCTTGGAAAAACAGTGAAGAGAGTGGGTGAAAATTTTACCGGATAACTATGGCGGTACTTGTACAGGTCCTTGGCAGCATAAAAGCTTCTTTTCATCTTAGTGGATGACTCAGCCGTGTCATTAAACTGTGTAGGAGAGAAAGAAAAAAAAAAGTAAAATAGGCATAAAGAATATATGAATGAGTCTGCTCATGAGCTGAACTATTAGTGCATGATTCCACTGAGATACAGCAGATGCACTGATTGAATACGAACATTTGGTTGCAGCTCTATATATGCATTCCTGTACACTTTAGGTTTTCGCCTTTCTTGATCCTCATTTACTCTGTATCTCAAAATGCAATAGTCTAACTTGAGTGTGTGTATAATGCAGATAGAAGCATGTGGCCAAAAAGGACTGTGTTGTTCTGTGTTTGTCTTATGTAGCACCTTGGTCCTGGAGAAACGTTGTTTCATTTCACTATGTACTTGTATATGGCTGAAATGACAATAAACTCCACTTGACACTTGACTGGATTATGGTTGGACGCTTTCCGATGTAAAGCGCCTTGATAGGCCTTTTTAAAGGAGCTATATAAAATAAAGTTTATTATTATTATTATTATTATTATTATTATAAAAGTAGGTAGCTGTAACATGGTAAACAACCTTTTTTTTGTTACGCTGCACGTAATTTTATCAAATTTTATCTACTTCACACATCAGCAAACACCTGGGTTAATCTTTCACTTTCTTGAATTGTTTTTATTTTGGATCACACTCTTTACCTTCTTGACCTTAAAATCAAACTTGTAAATGTTGTGTTTATTGTTCTGTCAACTAAAATATTAAATATCTTGTAGCATGTCAGGATGCTAATGTTTTGTGTGTGTGTGTGTGTGTGTGTGTGTGTAATGTCCAAGGAAGGGACAACTATAATATACTGAAGTCTCATTCACTTAATATACCTTGGTCTACCTTGAATCATTTATTCAGTTGACGAATTCAAATAAGTAAAATATAAATTTTCTTTACAAATATGAATATGAATGAATCAAGTTATTACCTATGCAAAACCACTTATAATAATAAGTGATCTATGGGCAATCAAAAAAAATGTACATTTCAGATATTATACTATAGTCATGTTTACTGGAGAACAGATTAACGTTGCACATGAAACAAATGTACGCTGTCTGTATACACTTTTGTAGAAAGATGGGACCTGTGTGCAAACATTTTGTGCATATTTGATGGTAGATAAAAGAAGCATTAAGTACAAAGATCACAGTGTGGTCATGATAAAGCGTTACTGGATTAGTCTTTGGGCCTTTAGACTGTGAGAGCAGGTGAGCAGCTTGGTCCTGTATATAAAATGGAAGAAAATGAAAGACATTTAGGAGACATGAGAACATGAAACTGGGTCAGATTTAATAGGTCACAATGTCACTGTTTCTAAAAAAACAGGAAAACCTCAAGGTTTTAGCATCACAGCACCCACAATCCACCAAGAAAAGCAAGTGTAATGAAATAAACAGCACTGTAGTAAACTGGATCAGATCAGCGTGTAGATGCTATAAATAGCGCGAGCCGCTTTGAATCCCCGCAGCAGCAGGACACACGGATTATACCGCCATAAAGTGTCCTGTTAATACAATCTCTCTCTCTCTTCTACTTTTGCTATTTTACTCTGAATTAATGGCTACACTGCCCTCGCTTATAGGAGCCTTCCTCCTGAAAGGGCAAAGCGTGAAAAGGCAAATGGCTCGCGTTTTGCCTCCTCTTTCCTCTTTCATGTCGCGTTTTAAAGACGGAGTGAAAAAATACGAAATGAGGCCACCAGGAACAATCAATTCCAGTAGCAGTCATCGCCTACACACACACACACAGCTCTATTTCCCAGGCTGGCAAGGATGAAGGTGATGAACCCCGCTGTGCTCGGTGCTTCTTTGTTTCCTCTGTCAGATGGTGGAGGACTGTTGAACAGTTTACCTGAGGAAAGCCGTCTCGGTCCTCTCCACACTGCCCTGACTCTGGAGCAGCGATGGACTCGGACACCCCGCTGTCCTGCTCTCCTCCCGGACACTGATCGCTCTCCGAGTCCGTCTCCCACGTCGAGTCGCATTCCTCCACGGTGCTCGGCTCCTTGTACCTCAGAGCGCCCATCAGATTTCCCATTGACGCCACCTCTCCGCGTTTCTGTCCTCCTCCTCCGCCGCCGCCGCCTTCAATCTGCCTCACGCGCCTCTACCTACATTTCCTCCCGCTGTTAGCGGACTGCGCTTTATAAACAAGCCGTGCGGTGCTCACGCATTATTTCTATTGGACAGGACGCAGGACTTCCTAAGCGACGTGAACACAAGCCGTTCAGAGCGCAGTGGTGGCGGTGAGCAGCATCACTGTGCCGTTAGTGAAGATCACCGCCCATCGCTGTTAGTTCCTCATTAAACTTTCACTGAACCCTGCTCGATCCCTGGAACCTCTATAGTAACAGGCACTTCATGCAAAACCAGGCATATCCTGTTGTTTTATATATATATATATATATATGTGTGTGTGTGTATATATGTAATTCCATGTAGGACAGTTACCTATACTACTGATTAACTGGTTTTCTGATTCCTCTATGAAAATCATAACACGTATTAAACACTTAAGATATTACTGAAAAGGTAACGACATGGTGAGGTCTCGCGATATTTGGTGACATTACTATACTTAAGTATTATTTTGACGCATTTATACTTGAGTAGCCTATTATTGAGATTGAATACTACTCGAACACTTTTTTTAAATTATATTTCCGATAAAACTTTTTTTCTCCTTACCTTTTTTTTAAATAGTAGTAGGCCTCTTCTCTCATCCAGCCAATGACTATACATTATACAGTATATCACTATACACTAGGCTATATATCAATCGAATGGACTCAGTTTTACAATCATTTCAGTTCAGCATCCTAGCAAGTTTATCAATGTTGAAAACATTTCCAAGAATCGAGTCAGTTCACCATCTTCAGTGACCTTTTCACACTACACAGTGGAGTTACAGCTATAGCTATCTGTAGTATAGATAAGCCACCAGAGTGCAGTACTGAATCTACTTTACCTCAGTAAAATGTTTCACTATTCTGCAGTAAGCAAAGACTCATGTAAAATGAAGTGTCTCCTTTGCCTCCTTAGAAGGCAGGAAGTCCATCTAATTTGAATATAATGCATGCTGAGATTTGCTAATTTGCTCACATTAACTGTTTATATTTAACTAAGTTAGCTTGTTTTCTTGCTAATATCAGGCTATGTAATTGGCTAGGCAGTAAAATTAAGTAAGTCAAATTCTAGCTAATGGCAAATTTTGGTTACTTACAGGATATTTTAATTCTGATTAATTCATTAGTAAACTATGTAGCATTAGCCCTGCATGTGACCAGCAAACGTGCAGAGACTGGTTTAAGTTTTCGGACAAAACAATGTAGTTGCTTTTAAAATAAGAATCATCTAACAGCTTTACGTAAGCAATAAAAGAAACGTTTTACATGAAAACATGACATTAACAATTTTATCAATTAAAAATGTTTGCTTTTCAGTTTTTAATACTTGAGAGCATTGAAAAACACTTTACCACATTTTTGGCTCGATAATTCCACTTTTAATTGAGTAACAAACATTAAGACATTTTATTTATACTTTCACTTAAGTATAATTTCTCAGTACTTTTTCCACCCCTGGCTGTTTGTGAATTTTTCTCATAGAAGAAAGTTGGGTCTTTGTGGCAACCCAGGCTCCATAAACAAAAGGCACAAATTATGTGAAACACCAACATCAAACCAAGCACACATCTCTTCTGTCTCTCATTTTGCCTGTAAATTCAGAAAGCCCCACCTCTTGCACTAGAATTCAGGCATTTTAGGCTAGAATGTGAGTGTGTTTTGGGGACGTGGCTTTGGAGGATACATTAAAGATTGCATTTTCTTTCATTTTTTTTTGGTGGATATGAACAGTTGCAAGGCATTAAGGCAAGATAGCTAGGTAATTGTCTAGTGAGTTATTTCATTCTTATGATCTAGTGATAATTTCTAGTCATCATGGTTCTTGTTATTGTTGTTCTTTCGGCTGCTCCCGTTAGGGGTCGCCACAGCGGATCATTGGTCCACATGTTTGATTTGGCACAGGTTTTTTTTTTGTTTTTTTTTAACGCCGGATGCCCTTCCTGATGCAACCCTCCCATTTTATCTGGGCTTGGGACTGGCACTGAGAGTGCACTCCCAATGGCTGCTTTGGTTTCCTTCCCAGGAATCGAACCCGGCCACAGTGGTGGGAGCATCTTTAGCCACTAGACCACCAGGGAACCCTTGTCATCTTGGTAATTATGGTAAATAATGATGTGGTATGTCATATTTAAGTTTTCCTATGTGGAGGGAACAAGTGAAGGTCTTTAAAGTAACACAATAATGATAATAATTTTTATTTATATAGTGCTTTTTATTTTGAGATCAAAACATCAAAATACTTTACATACAAAGGAGTAGAAAGTCAAAACAAGCAAATGATAAAGCCAAATGACAAATTAAATGTAAATCGCAAATTAATTAACTATAAATCTAAGACAATTACTGTGAATCATGAAAACAAAATAAGAATAGGACAACTTATACAATATTTTTAAACTGTTTAAAAAAAAAAACCTTTTTTTAAAATAAATTTCAAACATTTTAAAAAACAGTTATTGAACTACTATGCCTAATGTTGTCTGGAACTGTATTACAGAGTTTAAAAGGCAGTGTAAGAAAAACATTTTCCAGCAGCTGAGCTCAAACTTATCCTTGGGATTAGCAGTAGTCTTCTGAAACCACTCAGAGATTTAAACATCATGAGCAGGTTCTTGTAGTCGCTGCTGAAGCTTCTTTAAAGACCCAACATCAGTATTTTTGTTTTGCAAGAATTTATAAGGAAGAATTCTTCATTTGACATTTAATGTCTTTTACACAGGCTTCCATTTTGCAATGCAGTGCTGCTGAATCTGTCATTTAGAGATTCTCACCATGCTTTTTCAGAAGACCATCTTATTTTTCTACCATCTTCTTTTACATTGTCAGTAGATTTGCTTGAGGATGTGTAGTTGTTCATTGTACCAAGGGATGGATCTTCTAATTATAGTTTTTCTCACATGAAAGGTGCTACACTGCAAGGCAGATCTTAGGGATATATTTAACAGCACAAGCTAGAATCAATCACACTGCATAGTTAATAGTGAGTGTTCCAGCTGATTGGTGTGAGTACACATTTCTTATGTAGGCAGAATGTAGTGTTAGAACTTGTATTCATCTGAAATGCAACATACATGAGACAGCGGTCAGATACAGCCTACTCCCTCCTCTTCAAGGGAAGTATAAATACCTTGCTAATGTTGCTCCCAAGGGTCAGAATTACACTCACTGACCACTTTATTAGGAACACCTGTACACCTACTCATTCATGCAGTTATCTAATCAGCCAGTCGTGTGGCAGCAGTGCAATGCAGATACGAGCCAGCAGATTCAGGTAATGTTCACCTGAACCATCAACCACCACAATGGGGGAAAATGTGATCTCAGTGATTTTGACCATGGCATGGCCATGGCCAGACTGGTTCAAGCTGATAGAAAGGCTACAGTAACAAAGTGCAATTGTGGTGAGCAGAAAAGCATCTCAGAACACACAACACATAGAACCTTGAGGCGAACCTTGGACTACAACAGCAAAAGACCACGTTGGGTTCCACTTCTTTCTGACAAGAACAGAATGCTGAGGCTGCAGTGAGAACAGGCTCACCAAAACTGGACAGACTGGAAAAATGCAGCCTGGTCGGATGAATCTCAATTTCTGCTGAGGCACACAGATGGTAGGGTCAGCATCATCCATGAATGTACCAAACCTGAGGATGTGGAATCCATGCCACGACGAACTGAAGCTGTTTTGAGAGCAAAGGGAGGCCCTACCCAGTATTAGTATGGTGCTCCATGAATGCTCCTATGGTGTTATTAAACTTATGAGTGGAGCTTAGGACATATGAGTAACACCAAAAGAATCCAGAATTGACACAAATGTTATCCTTGAAGATCCATTCTCCATAGATATTTTGAAATGGCCAATATTTATTCTTTTGTCAGTAGACAAAAAGAGATTAGATAAGAATTCAGAAAATTCACATACATTAAATTATAGTAAGTGCGAATACATTTTGTTTTCTCGAAGTAGAAAAATTAGTAACATTCAGAACCAAGAGTTCAAAAGCCCTAAACTTTCTTTTCTGTAATGCCAAATGCTACACAAATAGTAGTAACAAGTAAAAGTAATGAAAGAGATGAAATATCTAACAAGCTAAGATCATAGCTGGGAATTAGGCTACTGGTGAGTTCTTTTAGAATTATAATATTAATTGTGTTGATGGTGCAGAAGATTCAGGTAGGCCCTAGCAGAGCTTTACTAGCTTCTTTAGTTTCTTTAACAGTTTAATATTAATTCTCCTGCTAATTTTGTGACTGGGTCGACTGAAGGCCTGAGGAAAATGTAGCTAGCAAGCTAAAAACATACCTTAAGTAGCTATCCTGCCTTCAACTGAATGACAGTTCAGTCACAGTTTGCTGGTGTGCAAATAGTTATGAACGTGTTCTGTGAAGGCTCTTATTAAAATATAGACAACATCACGGGGTCAAAATTGCGTAACAAAATTATGTAACATATTTCAGGTGAGTAAAATAGAGTCCTAAACTCTTCCAGCATGATGACAGTTATGATTGATTGAATGAAGGTGTCGTTACTATCCTGCAGCCAGTCAGAAGAAAAGCTTAAGCTCGCTCCCGCTCAGGTCTTTTCAGGGGCCCTGTTAAGGGGGCGTGGCCAGTTCAGGTCGCGTGCTCGCGTAGTGATGGGAACTTCGGCTCTTTTCAGTGAGTCAGCTGATTAGGGTCAATTCTCCATTAAGAGTCGACTCTTTCGGCTCCCAAGTGGCTCGTTACCATTTTTGTTTATAAACCGGGGAAAGTTTGCGTTATTTTAAGCAATGATTGTTGTTCTTTGTCTGTGGTTGAAATTGTTTTATAAAATGTTACACTACCTTCTATATAACAAAATAACATTACTATGCTATGAATCTGTTAAATCAATGTATTTAACGTATGTGTTTAATATATTTGTTGTACCAGTAAGGTATTACAAATGAGTAAAAATCTCTACATAAATATTATTGTGCATGCTCAAAGAGTCGACTCCTTCGCAAATGAATCACTAGAGTGCAGCAGTGAGAAAAGCTGGTTAGAGAAGTATATAAATATCTTGACGTTGAAAATAGACTAGAGATCTTCAAAATAAATGTCAAGGAAGTTAAAACTTGGGGGTTTCAGTCCATGAATGACTGATAAACAGTCGAAAGGTATGGTTTTAGCCCAGTTTAATCAAAAATCCATTGATTAGTAGGTATTAAGTGAAAAAAAAATTGACTACAGACTACAAACAGAACCAAGCCGCAGACTTTATGGTGATTTTTCATTCAGATGTACAGGAATATTTGTAGATTTGCAATCTGCAAGAAAAAAAAAAAAAAAGCCAGTATTCATTAATTTCATTGTATGGTAAAATTACATGTGAAATGTGTAAATACATACCTGTAAAGGAAAAGTTAATTGTTGTTAAGATATGTATATTTGTTATTTGTTATTGTAAGGTTTAAGTAGAGTCCTGAGTCCCGAGATGTAGTTAATATAGACTGTAATTACAAATGATAGTCACTGAGACTTAACCATATAGAACAGCTCTTTACAGTAGCTGTGTTGTTTAAGCAGCTCAGGAATGTTTAAGAATATTAGAATCCTGGACAAGATTAGAATCTTCAGAACCAGAAGATATGAACAAACTCATTTCAGGACTCAGAGGCTCAATCTGAACTACTAACTGAACATGTGGTATGAATGAGAGATTGAGAAAGCACTTTTTGTTTTTATTTCATTTGTTTTATTTTATTACTTAATTAAAATCTAAGTATAGTCTTATTGTTACTCGCTATCATCTACGTCAATTAAGCTACTAAGTCTAACAAAACCTATAATCCAAAAAAACTAAAGTAAGAGTCACACCTAAACTAAGTAGAACAAAACCAATTAAACAGTGAGTTCCCTTATCCTAAGCTTAAAAAGTGCCAAATTTACATTAAACTGCATCTAAAATGGGTAAAGTGTAAATTAAAAGAGAAAATTATTAGAGCAGAAAACATAGAATCCTGTCAGTTCATCATAACCTAACTAAGACTAAAGGCTGGCTCTGAACTAAACAGAAGAATCAAAGAAAGAGCGGAGCCTTCAGAAACCTCAGAGCCATATATACAGTCAGGTCCATAAATATTGGGACATCGACACAATTCTAACATTTTTGGCTCTATACACCACCACAATGGATTTCAAATGAAACGAACAAGATGTGCTTTAACTGCAGACTGTCAGCTTTAATTTGAGGGTATTTACATCCAAATCAGGTGAACGGTGTAGGAATTACAACAGTTTGCATATGTGCCTCC
>CM040977.1:14094917-14149917 GCA_022985145.1 Pangasius djambal
CTTTCCCTTCAAAAACTCTTTGGTTGCTTTTGCAGTATGCTTTGGGTCATTGTCCATCTGCACCGTGAAGCGCCGTCCAATGAGTTCTGAAGCATTTGGCTGAATATGAGCAGATAATATTGCCCAAAACACTTCAGAATTCATCCTGCTGCTTTTGTCAGCAGTCACATCATCAATAAATACAAGAGAACCAGTTCCAGTTAAAGAGACAGTCTGCAGTTAAAGCACATCTTGTTCGTTTCATTTGAAATCCATTGTGGTGGTGTATAGAGCCAAAAATGTTAGAATTGTGTCGATGTCCCAATATTTATGGACCTGACTGTATATATATATATATATATATATATATATATGTGTGTGTGTGTGTGTGTGTGTGTGTGTGTGTGTGTAAAATTTATGTTCTTCACTCACACATATAATTCAATTATAATATTTATAGAATATAATTCTAAACTGTAGTGCATTATAGTACTTCATTAAAGGGAAAACGAATTACTGTAGATCACAGTAATGTTATTTCTGACTGCTTTAAAACCAAATACTGTTAACTAAGCCTTAAAATAAGCACTAAAGTGTGTTACAGAAAAGGATTAAAGAGACCATAAAGAACTACTTTAATCTATATGGCCAGTTTTTATATTTTGTTCCCATTTTTCAGTTGATCCCAAAAAAATTCCCAGCTGTCCCACTTCAATATTTTGTAAATTTTCTCATTCTAAAATTATGATGTAGAAGGTTTTTTTTTTTTTTTTCATTTATTCTAGGCTTCTTCCCAAATTCCTGTTTACTGAGAGAAAAAGAGAGGGGGGAGGGTGTGTGTGTGTGTGTGTGTGTGAGAGAGAGAGAGAGAGAGAGAGAGAGAGAGAGTTGAGTAGTGTAATTGAATTTCTAGATCAAATTGATCTAGATTAGATCAAATGAAAATCAAGAGAGATGGCCTGGGCGACTGAATTTGTGAAACCTATGTGTATTGTTAAGTAACAAACAGAACACAAGGGTGAAATATTGTCACAGATCATCAAGGCAAACAATTTAGTGCAGATTTCTAAGTTTTAATCTTACAGAAATAAAAATACTAAACAAAATACAATACAAGACAAACATGGAGAGTAAAAGAACATGCATTCCTTTTACAAGTAGCTCACTGTGTACTCTTAACAGCTGCAAACTGTACAATTCTATAAAACAGAATCCTGAGGGAAAGCTATCAGCAGTTACACTGCAACATTTTGAGGCTTGTAAAAGCCTGCACCCCTCATGGAGTCTGGCACAGTCCTAAGACAGATGACTCACAAAACCTGTGAGCTATTGGTAGTAAGATCTTTGAAGCTTGCACTGCTTGGCTACTTGACAAAGTAATTAACAATGACTTTTGATTTAGATGGGAAATCAAGAAACATTACTAAGCAACCTGATAGCTGCGGGTATCTAACAGCTCACTAAATCTTTGGGAGCAGTAGAGCACATAATGGGAGTGTTCAACTAGGTAGAAGGGGTGGATGAATTAAAACTGAGGCCCCAGAAAGGGAATCAGTAGAGGAGTAAAATTAGAGGCAAGGAAAAAGTCCTGAAAAAGGACAGGATGAACACTAAATACTGATGAGCTGTCCTTCTGCATTACAATCCCAGAGCTCAGTGACCAGAGCTGCCAGCAGCACAATGCTCCAGAGTCTTGGTGGGCATCCAGAGCTCATTTAAACTGGGCATGATGGCATATGGCATTTCCATGGCAGTCTGCCTGGAGGCCCTGATTGATGTACTTTACTTTACTATATAGAGTGAAACTGCCAGTGTGTGAAACACCACAGCTATGTCATTAAACCCACCAAGTACTCTAGGTACAGTTGAATGCAGGACGATGGTCTTAAACGTATGTATTATTAACACTGCAATTTTTTTTTTGCATGCTTCTTTAACTGTTCACTATTTGATTGTTCACTGTAATAAACATAATCTCACTATCCGGTGCCACCCAGCACCCCTTTTTCTTAGGGTGGTTTTCCTTACCACTGTCACCTCATTAGGGATCTAGAGCAAAATCCGGATATTTATGTAAAGCTGCTTTGTCATAATGTGTAAAGCATTATACAAATCAAACTGAATTTAATTAAATTGTGAATGGTGCAAAAATAGGTGTCGTTCTCTGGAGAGTGGAGGGAGGCTCCCTATATTCTTCCTATATTGTTCACACAGAGATTTGCTAGTAGAGTAGTGCGCAAAGCTGAAACTATTTGAACTTTATATGACACTGCATGTTATCAGAGTAAAACCAGCTTAGAGTCATGTTACAGTCATGACGAGGGAGTATATTGAGGGAGACAGCACTCAAGTGCCAAGGGGTCTGAGATGCGGAAATAATCAATCCTGTTGTACACAGAAGGGAGAACTGAGCTGCTTGAGTAGGTCAGAGATCATGGTATTGTTGTCTATAAATGGAAAACTGCAGGGCCATGTTGATGGCATGGTTAACAAATGCACTCCAGAACACATTTATCCTGTTTCTGCTCTGTCTCCCTTTCAGTCACGACTATATGAAAAGCTCTCAGTTGTGATGCTGACTAAAGGTCAAACAACACAACACAACAAATAAACATTTGTATCTATAATGTCTTAACAGGCAATGATTACACAGATATTTAAGTGGTTATAATTAATCGACAGCAATGATGCTGCTGGGTAATACTAAAAATCACCTCTAGAGAGCAGTAGGTCTCCTGTAATGGAGCCATGGCCTTGTTAAACTCATATTTTGACAACGTCCTCAACACCCACTCCCCCTTATGCATCAAGCTGTTTTATCATCAGGCAGTAGCAGATGGGTCATTATCTGAATGTGTATGATGAACTATGTAGAGCCAAGCCTGAGGAGTTGGCCTTCCATTATATCCAAGAAAATACCACCATGCCAGAAATCCCCTTGCTTAAACAGGAACACCATTATATATTCCTCACACTCTTACACCTGAAAGCAAAGCAACAACAAAACCCAAAGCTTTTTATTATTCCACACCTATGCTACTAACCAACTTCCCGTTGTCTCAACCACTCACACAGCTATTTAGTTTACACCCCAAAACACACATTTGTAACCCTGAGGTCCAGAGTACTTTATCAGTCCATTACAGTGGCTTTAGTGGTGTGGTGAAAGCACAGTGGCCTTGGCTTCATTAATATCACATCTCTCTAAATAATGCCAAACTGCCTGATGCTCTGTGTTTGCCCATACCCACACAGCACACTTTACACCATGTTGCTCACCTCCAAGTCTCCTCATTCTTGTGTGCACATTTGCCCATCCAGTACCTGCTAATGAGCTCTGCTGAATGAAGCTTAGAGATCCAGCAGATACAGATCTGCATTATGACACCCACACCCACACACACACACACACACACACACACACACACACACACACACGGTCTTGTATTATTACTTTTTGTATTATTTGTACTATTTGCATTAACTCTTAAAACAGTATACAATATGCTTGTTGAGAAGTCTAAAATACATTAGAATTAATTTAAGAAACATTTGAGGAACCTCTATAGATAAAAAAAAAAGTAATAATGATTAAAATGATACAGTTTTGTGTGCAATCAATAAATCTCAGCTCAGTGGTTAAGATGTTGGACTACTAATCAGAAGGTCATGAGTTCAATCTCCAGCACCACCAAGCTGCTACTGCTGGGCCTTTGAGCAAGGCCCTTAACCTTCAACTGCTCAGTTGTGTAAATGAGATAAATGTAAGTTGCTCTGGATAAGGGCATCTACCAAATGCCGTAACTGTCTAGAGTTGACTCTTTGCATTCCAAGCTTGTGTTTGCAATATAGCATCATGCTGTGACAGTATCTGCAGAGAAAAATAATTTAACATGCATCTCGGGCATAACATGAAGCGGTGTTGAGTCGGGTTCAGATAAGAGTTATAGAGGGCACTGGGACAACATTATTAACCTGCAGGCATGATACTGGAATATGAATTCTGTCCTTAGCAATTCTGTCTTTGTAATTCTTATTCCACCCAACATCCTGTTATTCCTGACACACACACACAACATTCTGATATCCCTCGAATGTGTGCCTGGCTGTTGTGGCTGTGTAACCCAATGGCTTCTGCTTGGCCATGGCTGTTAAATGACATCCTATGGAGGGACACCATTTGCTTATGGAGGGACAATACACTGCTCCCCTGCTTCTCCTTCAGCTGTCTGTCTGTCTATCTGTCTGTCTTATGCTCTGTCTAGTCAGCATGATGCACAGGGGACAGGAATGCTCATGACAATGACCTGAAAGCAAACAAACAAAAAAAAGCATGCCTACAAAAGCAAATTAGCTCATGTGCTGGAGTGTGGACTTGAGAAATGGGATAAAAATCGAACACAGCAAGTCATTAAAATATGCTGGCTTTACACTCTAAAAAATATATCACACACCCACACTTAATATGCTACACAGACGGATGCTTGAAAGAAAAGTAAACATGGGGACCGGCACTTTAGATGATCATCTATAGCCATATGTTTTTATGGTTGGCCCCATAAGGGCTGGATGCTCTTTCCAATGCAGCAATTTTTTTTTATTAAAGCTGCACATCTAACATCTGTGCCCATAAGAGTAGCAAAGGCTACAAAAACCGGCCATTCATATTTTATTGCCCATTTTGCCGGCCATCCATAATTCAGTAAGGAGCATACTTAACAGCTCCACGCTTGGGGAATGGTCCAATTATGCAGTGTTTCTGAGGAAAGACTGATTTGGGTTTGCTGTGGTGTTTGTTCATGTACATGGTATGCACCACATTATTGAAGTTATAAATGTAACAAGCTGCCAGGCAGTGCTGAGTGTTTGGGAGTGGGCTTAATTACCAACATTGAGCTAACACTCCATCAAGAGAGCCTGCAAATAACCTCCTTCCACAGAGAAACGTTCTGGAGATAGGGATGCTAAAGAGTAATGTGAGAAATTATGGCACGTGAAATGGATAATGATGTAGCATTTTGGTGTCTGCCTATTTTCAGAGTCTGTTAAAGGCTTTTTAGCCATTACATGAAAGCTATTTTTATACAATATGGAGGAAGCTATGTGTGGAGTATACAACAATTGCATTAATTTGAGAGTCCTTTTAGAGGAAATTGCAGAAGACTCAGTGTTTCATAATCATGTGATACTAAGACAGATAGAACAGATATCAGAAATGCCAGGGATTCAAGGTTGTTTCGTCACAGTTGATCTTAGAGCTGTGTTGGAAATCCATTGTTGAAATGCTTCCTCTCATAATTTGACTTCCAAGTAGTGCTGCAGCACCACATACAATGTGTTGATCTAAAACACAGAAAACACCTTTGTTAGAAATCTGTAATTTCTCAACATTTTATAATCATGATTTAATCATGTGCTCCTTTTAGCAAATAAAAGAAATACTAAGATCAAGAGAAAGAGAGATGGGGTCTATTAGTCATGTCCTGCTTTACTCTGATGAGACTGAGAGCCTAATGAGTGTCCTTTTCCCAAGGAGAGCAGCAGAACCAAGGGCACAGACATTCATCAGCTGTAGGGACATGGAGTCAGGAGGCTGTGTGAACAGACGGACAGTGAGGATCAGCAGGGACATTGTGGAAACAAGCCTGCAAGCTCTAAGCTCACTTTAGCCAGCCCCAGGTCCCTGTGAGCCTGCACCATCCCATGACACGGACCACAGAGACTAGCCTAATTGATCAGCCTGCCACTGCTCTTTATTGTTAACAACAACTTGTCATACTAACAAATTAGATTGTTGTGAGATGAGACCAATTAATTGTGATGTGCATGTGGCATGCCAAGTTTCCTGTGCCAAATGCAATTGCAACCAGTTTTCTTTCCAGGTTGTGCTTTGAAATGCCAGTCCAATTTTTTTTTAACTGCATGATCTCTCATATACTAGAGCATCTAAAGATATACACCCACTGGACACTTTAATAGGAACACCTATACCCCTGCTCATTCGTGTAATTATCCAATCAGCTAATTATCTGGCAGCTGTGCAATGCAGCACAACAGGTCAAGAGCATCAGTAGATTTTCACAGCAGATATCAGAATGAGGTAAAACTGTGATCTCAATCATCACCTGGTCTTTCACCAATCTTCACCTGTCCAGTTTTGGTGAGACTGTACCCACTTTGGCCTCAGATTCCTGTTCTTTGCAGACAGGTGTGGAACCCGATGTGGTCTTCTGCTGTTGTAGCCAATTCGCATAAATGTTTTACGTGTTTCTTCGTAAGAGCCAGAATTAGACAAACATAGCCCAGCATTCAAAAGACAAAGATATTGCCTTGGATTTCTAAAGGCAGACTTCATTAACAATGCACATTAAATCTCTCTCTCTCTCTCTCTCTCGTCTCTTGTGTGCCCATGGCAGACTAATATAATCTCTCCACAAATTCATTAAGTATGGAACTGGTCTTTTACAGCTTCTGTGGCCCAGAGCCAGATGTATGAACAAGTGCTGTTTTATAGCAATCATCCACAGCCAACACATACATCATTATGTGTGAAGTGCAATGATTCACTGGCACTAGAATAGAGTTACTATGCTAGATGCATCTTATATGATATAGCAGATAATTGGTCAAATCAAACACAGAGTGTAACCTGGCATCACTGGTGCTAATACATGTTTATGTGGATCTCATACCTCTAGGGTAGACAAGGATTTTAGAAACATCATTATGCTGTATTGGTGCAGTCTTAATATGCATCAGCTCTCATGTCACATCCTTTCTCCTCTGTTTACCAGAGTGTGTGCTGTGAAAGACACTTACTTTTGTTATGCAAATCAATCCCATAGCAGATATCATGCCAGGGACTCAAGGTTGTTTCAACACAATTCTTATATCTGTGCTGGAAATCCATGTTATTGCATTGTTGAAATGCTTCCTCTATTAATGTGGCATCTGAGAAACGCTGCGGTATCACGTCCAATTTATTTGTATGTGTCTTGGGGAGAATTGTTGGCCTAAATTAATTTTTCATAAGTACTTTAGTAAATAAAAAATCTTGCCCTTTATTAAAATATTCTCTGAAGGAAGTTCTGAAATTTCCTGAATTGAACAAATAAGGTAATATTTGATCAACATTATTTGTTTTGTAGCTTAAAATCATTTTACTTTAGAACAGTTATTTTGGCTGTAACTGTAAGAAGCATTTCTATTAATAAACAGCAATCAGGTTGAAAAGCTATGAGCGTTTTATCCTGAAATTAAATCAGACCGGAAACAAGAATTGAAACAAATTGCAAACGGCTGTAATTAGTTTAAAGTAGATTCTGTAGCATTACCTCACCACAGCCTGCAAGATAGAAACCCAATCTAGTAAACTGTACACCTGTTTGATTGGGTTACACTGAGAAAATGTATTACCTTGAGTCAGGTTTACACAATAAAGAAAAGAGATGAAAAGCCATTTCTATGCAAATGGTGTTGACATGCATGGTCTATATTTCCCATTCATTATGAGTATCTAAATTGCTTTGCCACACACTTATTGAATTGAGATCTAAATTATCACTTAATCTACTTGAGCTGTGATCTATTTTCATGGGGCATTGCTTTAATTTGTTGTTATTGCACATTGGATGCTTGACTTGCAGTATTGAAGAAATATTTCTCCATCAATAAACCACTTTCTTCGGTCTCCTCCCTGTCCCTCCTCTCTTCATCTCATCCCTCCCTTCATCTTTCAGAAACATCACACTCCAATCCCTCGTCTGCTGTCAACATGGATGGAGGGATAGAGTGTAAAAAGAAAATGCTATTGCTCTTTTACGCTTGCTGGTGAATTATAATTCAGATGGGTCCATGGAACACGTCCTCCTTATTCCATCAGCTTCTTCCCTCCCATTTCACACCAGTCAATCCATGTGACACTCATTTCACACCACAAATGAATGCTATCTAAAGCTTTCTGTGTCTTTCCTGAGCCTCATTCATTGGCTTCTGTTCTTTGGTCTGTTTTTCTTTCATTTCATTCTAGGTGACAGAGCTGTCACATTTTCACCATCTTGAACAAAAGAGTCTCCACAATGAGACAGTGGCCTGTGACAGCAGCCTCCATCCTTCCCTCTCTTCCTCCACTTGATTGACATTTTCTGAGCTGACAGTGGCTTATGTATCAAGGAAAAGGGGGGCAAGACTACTTGTCACAACAGGTAGCTGTCACAGTGCTCAAGAAGGAGAGATGGGATCGTCAGACACAGTAGTGCCGACATGAACAACATATTGCTTTAGGGCAAATACACCGACCATTTCAGTCACACGAGCTGGCTAAAACATTATGAATAACTTAATTAATATGTTTCTTCTCAGTTGACATTAGTCATGCATCAGAAGATTAGATGGTTGCCACTGGGGTTATCTATCAAACAGAAATTGGGATATGCTTTTATGTAATGAAGTCCAACAGATGGAGCTTTCAGTCTCAGCAAGACAGGCCAGAAGAAGAAAGAGAGATACAGACAGCTACAGACACAAAGGATCATTTTTCCAACTGGAACATTACAGTGGCATGAAAAGCACATTGCCATTGACCAGCAAAAATTCATGATAGGCACAAGAAGTACTATACATTCTTAAAATAGGACCATCTTGATACATCCATTCATTCATTCAAATTCAACAACTGATTTAACCTGGTTAGGGTCATGGTGGATCCCAAGCCTATCCTTGAAAGACTGGGCATGAGACATGAATACCTCCTGGCTGGCACAAGAGTCCATCTCAGATCACCATGCATACACATATTTGTACACTTTTTAATACCTAAAGCAATTTACCTTAGTCAGTCCACCTACTGGGATGTTTTTGGGAGGTGGGAGGAACCCAGAGGAAACCTACATGGAAATGGGGAGGAAATACATAGAAGCTCTGCACACACAGTAACCAGAGCTTAGGATCAAACCGGAGCCCGAGGAGATGTGAGGAGGCAACACTGCCCACTGCGCTACCATGCTGCCATATCTTAATACAAGTTACCAATATTCTCAAAAATTAATTCTAAATTAATTAAGTAATCAAAGAGAGATAAAAAAAAAATTATTTGTAAAATGTACTACATTGACCCGTGTGGTCATCTAAATTGAAAGATAAAACATGATACACTGAAAGTATGTACAGTGGTTCCTAATACTCAACAGGTTCAGTCAAAATGGAAAAGGATTATTTATGGTCTGCATGAATTGCATAAAAAAGTAATACATCTCTATTGTGATTTAGCTAGCAAGACTTATTTCCCAGGTGTACCCTGTGCCCACTCACCTACTAATGCATCTGTTATCCTGTGCAGCCATATGAATGGTATTAGAAACACAGTGCAAGGTTCAATTATTAGTTTGATGCTGTAGTTACTGTAATTAAGTTTCATTGCATAAAATGCGCAGGATACTCGAGATAGTCGAAAGGCAACTCAGCTAGATGCGGGATCTTTGTTATTTTTCAGAAATATAGAGTTAAGTAACAGAGGCAATTTATTGAGTGTTTAATCCCGTTGCGTTTCAGACAGATCGTTTAGTAGTCTGGTCAGATACACACACTCTCACTCTCTCTCTCTCTCTCTCTCTCTCTCTCATACACACACAAATGAAGAGAGTGAAGTCTCAGTGCCTCGCATGACAGCGCTGTTATTTCTGAGGCAGCAGCAGCATCAGAGCTGGACCTGCGCACTGTTTCTCAGCTCCAGAGCTCAGAAGCGCATCTCAGAGGAGAGATGGAGGCAAAGCCAGCAATGCGTTCAGGGATTGCTTTCTGTGGATCCAATGCAATAACTGTACCTGTTGTTTGTTATTCCTGCCGTCGCTTTCAATGCTGATCAGTGGAGGAATAGCTGGGTTTTGTCTCGCCTTTAGCCTTTTCAGAGGAGACTGGAAACGCACACAGGATGGCTCGGAAGGAGCCGCTGTAAGAACTGCGTGAGTTTGAACGCTGGTGGACGGTGAGAGAAGCGAAATAAGCACAAGAAAGTAAATTCTCTCTGTGGTTTAAAGATGTTTTTAAAAAGATAGTGAGCGACTAGATTATGCTCGATGGCGATAGCATTAAGTTCTTGTTTACTCCGCATCCTTTAGGCTACTTGTGTTAAAATATCCCGCCTGACTGAGATGGATTGGTGATCCCGCGTCTCCGGGAGAGTCCTAACTTTGCCATGATGAAGTCCATCTTCTACAGCCGCTTTTTCATCCTGCTGCCGTGGGTGCTGATCGTCATCATCGTGATAGACATCGACACAAAGAGGTCCTCCGTGCGCAACACGGCGCACTCGTATCTGTCCCGGCTGAGCAGCGCGCCGCGGCGGGACGCAGCTGTCCATGCGCTCAACCGCACCGCGCCGCCGCCGCCGCTCATCTACGCCATCACACCCACGTACAGCCGCGCCGTGCAGAAAGCCGAGCTCACGCGCTTGGCTAACACTTTCCGCCAGGTCCCGCACTTCCACTGGATCGTGGTGGAGGACTCTGCGAGTCGCACCGAGCTCGTGTCGCGCTTCTTGGCGCGAGGCCGCGTCCCGTACACGCACCTGCACGTGCTCACTCCGCGCCGCTTTAAACGGGCCGGCATGCCGCGCGCCACCGAGCAGAGGAACGCCGCGCTGTCGTGGCTCCGCGCGCACCGCACTGCCACCGACTCCGGAGTGGTGTTCTTCGCCGACGATGATAACACGTACAGCCTGGAGCTTTTTGAAGAGGTAGACTTGCGTTAACACCCCAAACACAAACAGCAAAAGTTGAGCTGCGACCGCGCCAGTCGGGCTCGTGCTCATTTCCAGACATCTCTCTCACTCTCTCTCTCTCTCTCACTTTTTAAATTTAAATCACTCATCCGAGTGGCTTCATTCGACGACTTTAAACATCTAAATTATGATCATGGCTTTAGGAGGTGGAACATCATTTCCTTAATGTGTTTCAACAACTTGGGAACAGTTTTAATAATGCTATCACTTAACTGTGATTTAAACAGGTCTTCAGTACAAGCCCTAGTTTCCGCCCTAGTGCGCAATTTCCCAAGCTACAGTTGCATGGCCAGACTTAAAAATTTTCAGAATTCGATTCTTTGTCAGTCTTGGTATGCAAAATAGTATCTAAATATCTTTAATAAAGATGCATGGTAGAGTAAAACATGCCATGTAGCCTAGCAGAATTAACAGCAGGATCATTTTATGTTATAGGCTAATAGTCCTTTCCTCTGTCCATCCATAGTTCACTCAGCTCTTTACTGAAGTCTAATCTAAACTGTTTTCGAGATGATTATCTAGGTTGCACAAACTGCCTATCAAATTTAATTAAAAGATCAATCCATTAAACAAGCCTACAGTATAAAGACAGGGACAAGATCAATAGGGACAATTTCATCTGGCTATACAAAGTAGATTAGACACTGAAAGCTAAGGAATGGATTTAGTATTAGCAGGAAAAAATAGTCTAGGCTACCTAAAGGTTGAGGCATCATTCACTAATTTATGTAGCAGTTCGAAGTACTATAAAACAGCAAGAAGGGTTGCATGATTATGAACATCAGCCGGACAAGAAGAATTTTGCCATAAACATGCAGTGCCAAAACAATCAGGGGGCGATCATCCTTATAAGAGGGGGGTCAGGGGTGTTAGTGTAGCTAGTGTGTCGGTATGATTTGTCATGCAGAATAGTTAAATGGATTTAATGAAAACTGTAAGATCAGGATAAAGTGCTTACTGAGAATGAATGAATGAATGATTCAAACCATTTTACAATACATTCTGGCACTGGCGCTAAGCTTGGCTTGCAATAGTTTCACATGAACCAAAGGTGCTAGAGCTCCCCTGTGTTCCTCTCAGTTTAACCCCAATATTAGTCCACTTTGCCTTAATACTAGATATTCAATCAAAATGAATGAAAACCTTTACTGAGAAAGGTTTTTAAAGAGACTGTTTCACAAAGCGCAGTTAAACAGACCAACATTTTATGAGATGACTGTAATCATTTAAAATTAATCAGGCTACGGTTTGATGGACTAGAGAGACTTCCACTTGTTAGATGCATATTTGATACCTCGAGGGAAATTGGGCAATTGTGTGATTCTGGAAGTAACATCAACTTAATTGCACTGCCAGCTTCAGAAGTGTGAGTGAGCAGCCTGATAATCAGTAAGCTGTGGGGTTCAGAACCTGAACGTTTTGTGGGATTAACACTGTAAGACACATACAGTTATTTCAGGGATCAAGAAGCTTCAGAAACACAGCTGTTTGCTTTTAATGCTTGTGCGAGTCAGTAACTTGATGCAGCAGATTATCACTGCAAACACACTGTGACTTAATGTCTGAGCACAAGTTTGTATAGTTTGTATAAATCCCGTATACACTGTATGCAAGTATGAAGCTGCATCAGTGGTCTCTACATTAAATAAAGTTAGCAGAGCCAGAGCCCCCAATCTCAGGTTCAAGTTCATACCCAGCCAAACAATTAATTAATTGAAGCTTCAATTCAGGATAGGTACATGCAGTAACATTGAAGAAACACAATCCCTGACCTGAATGACAATTCACATAGCTTTGTTTGACGAAACTTGTATTTTTTAACTCCAAAATACGTCACGTCTCTCTCTTTCAAAGGAAAATAAATAGGTATTTACATATACAAAAATTAATATGGCCATAATAATAGAAAAAGTATATACCTTAAAATGGTTAGATTATTCACAATTCACACAACAGCAGTAGATAATCATAAGAAGGTTTGATTTTTTTTTTTTTTTTTTTTTAGCAGTGTTGATGTATGGCAGTGTGATGACTCTTGTAGGCAGCTACAGTTCCAGCATAATGAAGGCTGCTGCAGATCCCTCAGTTCAGATTGTTCTGCCATGTTGCGTGAAATGCCACAGTTCATTCAGTGTCTATGGCTAAGGGCTAGAGGACTTGCTGCTCAAAATTCCAGTCAACCAATACACATTAAATTGTATGCCTTAATATAAGATGTACTAATCAGACAAATGTACAAAGAAGTCAAAAGCAAAGGGAAACTGCACAAAGCTATAACACATTTTAATAAATATAAATATATTATAATCCGTATAAATAAGGAAAATGTATTGAAAGGGTTTGAGCATTTTTAATTTTACCTCCATACTTTAGCTGTCTGTCCTGAATTTCTGCAGAGCATGAAAGTGGAAAGTACAATGGTCCATGGAATACATAAACAGATGATAGAGTATTTCTCTTATATTGCTTCATCTTATCAACATCTCTTGCTCATGCTCATTCTTTCTTCTGCCTTTCACTTTGATCACAGTCCTGTTTATTTCCATCTTCCCACCCTTGTGTTCTATAACCCCACCCCTCTCTAGGCTGTAGACCTTTATCTCATAACTCGTAGCTGTCATATCTCTTATGTTTTAATATCTCAATATCAACTGCACATTCCTCTTTTCCTGCTTTAGTCTTTTTTTCTCTCCATTCTGTGTTCTTTTCACGTATCACAGGCCTATATGCATTGCCTTCCAGATCAGCTGTTTTCAGGTCTTGTGAGAGTGAAAGACTCTCTGTACGCCATCAGCAGTGGCTTTGTCCTCTGAGTTCCTCTCTTTCTCTCCCGCCTCGTCTCTTTCGATTCATTTTCTCAACACAGCTGGACACGGAGTTGAGCACATGGAATAGACCATAAAGGGCAAAACATAACTCTATTGTGCTGATGAATGCAGCCCTGCTCAACATGAGCATATAAAACACCTCAGGCTTGATTTGGAGCACAGCAGTCTAAGTGCCTTATTATCAATGCTCAAATCAGTCACATTCATAACAAGAGGCAACACCTTCATTATGATACATTAGAGCACTGCCACACTATATTATATATTTGGGTCTTTTCTGTCCTGTGGTGAGGAGCATAACTTAAATTTTCAACTTGACATTTGGTGGTATGATGGTGCTGCAAGTTGTGTTGGTGCCTTGCAGCTCCAGAATCCAAGGTACTGTCTGTATGGAGTTTCTCATGCTCATCCCGTGTCTGTGTGGGCTTCTTCGGGGTCCGCTGGTTTCCTCCCACCTCCTAAAAATTTGCCACTAGGTGGACTGGCTACTCTAACTTTGGCCTTGCAATGGACAGGCATCCTCCTGTCCTGGACTCATCATGAGCCTACCCAGAATAAAGCAGTTACTGAAAATGAATCAAGAAAATAACTTTCTTCATAAATACAGCTACACATTGCATTGAATCTTGTATACTCATATAAAGCTGATGTTTCGTATTTTGTTTAAAAGGTTTCTTAGGTATCCTCAAGATATTAAAGAGATTCCTTTCACAGACTCTAATATCTTTTGTTCTTGCTATGGCAGGGTTATGTGTACTTAGGTCTGGCCTTGGAAGAGGCTCTATGATGCCACTGCTTGACTCACCAGAATGTCCCTGCTCTCTGACAGCAGTGAATCCAGCTGCATTTGATGCATGTTGGTGCTTCTGTAGTTGATGACTCAGAGGGATGATTGTGCAGCTGCAGGCGGTGATGTCCTCTCTACACTGGAGAGTTCTCCGGCTCTCTGGCTTTGATTTAGACTCTCATTTATAGAGTTCCATTAGGGAGGAGAAGCCTCTGAAAGGTCCCTACGAGCAGATGGGAAGGGGGTGGTGAAGGGACGGCATTAGAGTCGAACTGCTCAGATACAGCAACACTCCGAGCACGAGCTTCAAAGCTTCCTCCAGCCCATAGGCATCATCGTCTGACACTTCACAATGCCATGTACCATGCTTACATGAATAGCACAGCCATTAAATATTTAAAGCCTACTCTGAATTTTTTTTTTTGAGTGAAAAAACACACTCCTTGAATTCTATCTACACTTTATAGTTCCTTTTCTCCTCTAGTGAAAAGAACAAAAAGATCATTTAGCTTTAGGTTGTTTTAATTTGCACCAGCAGAAAGCTACCATCAAAAATAATATCTGCAATATAAACAGTGTGCTGCATCAGGTGCGAATGATCTTATTGCTTTTCCAGCCTCACAGTGGCTGCAGATGGATGAGGTTATTCAAACTGAAAATGAGCCAACGCGCTGTAATACAATCCCACAGAAATCCTCTCTCATCTACTGAAATTCAATAAAAATAGATGGCTTCACAACAAGCACCAGTAGATCAACACAAACCGTATCCAACCATTTTATATCTAGAAATGAATTTTGCAGTCCCTAGAGGAAAGACAGGTGAAGTGTGTGCTTGCTGAAGCTTTTTATTAAACATAAATTGTGTCATATTCTTAGCACACACATTGACTCTAAAGTGCATTTTATGCTTTTTTTCCCCCTCTCAGATGCGTTCGACTAAAGGAGTATCTGTATGGCCGGTAGGACTTGTAGGGGGCCGCAGGTATGAGCGCCCCGTTGTAGAAAACGGCAAAGTGGTGGGCTGGTACACAGGCTGGAAGGCTGACCGACCTTTTGCCATCGACATGGCAGGTAAGACTTATCCATGCTTAAAAAATCCTTAAACCGTAGCTATGGCCAATATTTAATGCATTTAATAATGTATTTAATAATGTATTTTATTGGTCACTATATTGAATACATACATACATGAGTACACATTTGACTGGTACAGCATAGCTTTAAGACTCAGCATAACATCCCTTAAAGGGACAGTGTGTCTCCCTCTCATTCAGATTGCAAGGAGTAAGAAGGTAAATGACCATTAATCATTCTTTTCTGGGTCTGCTGTAAAAACTTGTCATTTGCACAGTGACATGTGTGATGGACAGCTGGACTGGTTGTAGCTGCAGTACCTCACATGATGGGACACAGACTGCCACTCTGCAGAAGATCCCAAAACAAACTTCATTTAAAACGTCTGCAGAGATATAAGGTCAATGAAACTTGACAGCAAAGCATGGGGTGGGTGAAATACTCAGAGAACATGGAATAAAAGACAGCTATAGTAAAATCACTCACAACCTGGTTTGAAGACTTTAACAGTTTGAATAAGACACTGCTTTACACACTGGTTCCACAAAAAAGTCATCAAGTCCGTCATGAGAAAAAAAATACATACCCATCCCCTTCTTCTGATAAACCAGTGTTGTGTGGCATGCATTTGCATATTGGAACACAACTGGCTCATATATATTATATGACACAATAACACTTGCTCATTGTGTGTTCAGTATTAAGCTCCTGTTTCTATAAAGAACACAAAACAGGGCACTGCCATTTATTACGCTTTTACTAGTCTGCTTTATGATATTAGCTTCCCAAAAGGATTAAATCATGACGTACAGAGTATTGAAGACTGAAGAACATTTTTTAGATAGCGAGCTGATTTTAGGCTGTGACAGGGTTTTGGGATCTTCACGCTGTATGGCTGTTTAGCAGTAGTGAATGTGCCACATACAAAGATGATCACAACTTAAGTAGGTTAACAAGTTCTTCACATAAGTGCAGTTTTTTTTTTTTTTTTTTTTGCAGGCAACAACTAAATCTCTGCTCAGAACACTATCACATTTCATGTTCCTTTGTGCAGTTTGTTGGTTATGGTGCAGAACAATTCAAATAACTATTTATCATACCTCAAAGGATAGATTCCGCTCCAAAATGCATTTGGAAATAATGGCTCCGTGACGTAGATCAATCATAGCTGACAGGATGCTGACTCTCTGAGAACTAAGGGGTGCTTTTAATTAATGCCATTAATGACTTTCCCTCCAAAAACAAATTAAGCTATGACAACAGTAATAACACAACATCAAGACTTCCGCTGCAGCGTATTAAAGTGTGAACCTGCTACAAGTCACTTCATTCTGCTGATTTACTGCATTTCTTTTGGAATAGCAGCAGTGTACTATAAGGCAGTGTATTAACGTCGGTGTGGCAGGAAGGTGCTGACACATCTGAAACATGCAGAGTACTAGAGTTCACATACTGCAAACTGAGGAGGATAAAGAGAATGGCAGAGCTCCAGATATACAGCGAGAGCAGCAATGCAGAGCAAAGCAGAATGCAGCGGCGAACTCTCCAGGCTCCTGCAGTGCCTCTGGATGTTGTGCTGTTAATTAATGCCTGATAACAGGAGACTGCATCATCCTCGCCTTTCTTCCTTCTCCCAGCCTGCTTCCCGTCAGTATTTTGATCCTTTTCCTCTACCCCTCCCCAGCTTGTTCCTGTTCTTATCTCTGGATCAGCCACTTGTAACATCAGCATCAGTATAAAATTGTGTATAAAATTTTAAAACCATTTAAGCTTCATGAGCCTGATCTATTTAGCTTGCCTCAGAACAAAAGCAGAGAACAATGAGATGAATTTAGTATTCCTGCTGTCTGGGTCCTGCATAGAACAAACACAATAGCCGGGTAAAGAGGTCCCTCCTCACCTCTCACTGCGTTCAAGTGCAGCTCTCACCTGAAGAGGGGCTCAAGTGTTCGGCCTAACACAGAAGCCTTTCTAATATAACCCTGCTATTTGCCATGTAGCTTTACTTATGTAAGTAAAAAAAAGGAAAGTCTGCATTGCAGCTACACAAGGTTTTGCCCATGTGACTCACCCCAACCTGTCTGTGTCTAAGGCAATGAGTGGGCTGCATTAGCACAATGTGATTTTTTTTGATTGCTTATAGCTGCAGCCAAGCAAAGGGTGCACACAGTGCCTGTGCCTAGAACACTAAATTTGGAGAGCCCTTGAACACTGCTGAGTGTATGGAGAACAAAATAGAGCAAATGATTAATAAAATATAATAAATCCTTTCTCTTTGAGCTTTATCAAAGTGTCTCTGATATAATGATGCACTCGTACAAGAGCGATAACAAAACGGAATGTAATTAAAAAGGCTAAGAGCATCAGAGGCAAATTGATTGACCATCATCTATTAATAAACCATAGCAAGGCTCATGATAGAATGTACCTTGAAGCTCTACTTATAGAGCAGGGACACAGTTGCGTTGCTCGGCTGAATCTCAGCCTCTCTGCTGCAGTGAAGTGACTGTCGCTGTGGGGGTGGCAGAAACCCAGGTGGCTTTAGCTAAAGCACAGGCGTCCTAGAAAAATCAGCCTGTACCTGGGATAAAAAACACAACTGAGGGCTATATTTCCCTCTGGATTTTTTTCCCCCTTCTTTTTTAAACTGAGACTTTTTCTATGCAACCCACCAACACATAGGACTGTGAAGTCTTTGTTAGCGACTTACATGGATTATTATGGAGTATTAAAATTTGATGGAAGGAAAAGGGCAATCAGTAGGGCAACAAATTATAGAAGACTGTGTGTGGCTGTGTATGAGCTTGTGTGGAACTGGCTGAAATGGCAGTTCCTAAACACAAGCAGGAATGTCACAGAAGAAATGGATGTAGTAAACATTCACTATAAATACCTCTAACAATAAGCAGACATAAAAAACCCAGACACTCAAGTCACCCTTCACAACTTTCCCAAATGTTTAGTTAAGTGGGTGTCTTGAAGGACTATTACAGTAAGGCACAAATAAAAAGGCAACCTTGAATAAATAAAAAAAACCCTGATATATCCTCTAAATAAATAATTATATCTTTGAAAGATCAAGGAAAATCATAAACGAGGCACAGAGTCTCCTCCTTATGAAAGGCAAAATAAAGGCAACCATGTTAGTTTCATGAGGCCTGCAGAGGATAGGATCTACTGGCACCCTGATAATTGGCAGCAGTGGGCAAGGGCCAAGAGTAAAATTCTTGAGTTTGAGTCCTGAGTTTCCTGCAGGACAAGAGTGTAAGTGGAAGATTGGTTGCTGCAATGCTCAGGGTCACAGTCTTTGCGTTTCCGACAATTTTAAGTTAGTAACATGAGCTCTAAGCACTGCCCTAGTGCTCAGCCTGCTACGTTACGCTGACTGAAGCTGCAGATGAGGAGTTTCCTTTCCCAAATGCTCCCTTCCACCATACATCAGTCAGCTCATGTTCCCATTTAGATTTTGTGCTGCAGATACTAAAGTGGTAAATAAGATATGAGCCCCTTTCTAGGTTGGAGACAGTATAAAAAGCATTTTCTGTGGAGATTAACGGGGGACTTTTGAAAGGAGTGAAAAATCAATTGTCTGTGCAACAGCAAAGCTGATGCTAGGAGTGGAACAGGTTTTATTTTGAGTATAACAATACATAAGTGCAAAATAAGTCCCCATTATAATGATCACCAAAGGACACGTTGCCAGTTTTAAACATCAGCAGGAGAGGAAAGGGGCATGCAATTAAATTTGAAATGATGGCAAAATGGAATCTAAATGTTAAGCGTAGACAGCAAGACAGGCTGCCACCTTTCACTAAACAAAGTGTAGTACTTTTGGTTTCTAATCATGGCCAAGACCTGCCTACTTTCACAAGAAGAGGCCATTTCACTGTTATTACAAAGGGCATTACTGACATTACTCATCACTAACTGTTTTTTTCTGCTTTTTTCAATCAAGTGACAATATTGTGCTCTGAAAAGTTAACTGTATCACAGTGTTTAAAGATTAGTTTTCTCTGTTGGAAGTCAATGTATGTAAGTGTGAATAGCTGATCAGATTGCAAGCTTCAAGATGCTGAAGCTTGTGAATAGATATGTGTACAAAAGTGGGTGAGGCTTCCATAATACTGTCACATGAAGAATGAAATGAGGAAAAATAAAGTCTTGCAGCAGTAAACTGAGCCAAGAAACAGCTCAATCTTCTCGTGCATAGCACTACATTAACTTCTCTCCTCTTCTCCATGGCTTAGGCTTTGCCGTGAACCTCCAAGTGATCCTAGCTAACCCACGAGCTCTATTCAAGAGGAGAGGAGCCAAGCCAGGCATGCAGGAGTCTGACTTCCTCAAACAAATAACCAAGCTGGAGGATCTGGAGCCAAAAGCTCGCAACTGCACCCAGGTCAGTACCGTGCCCTACAGCATACAATGTAAAATACACAATATGGCCAAACATATGTGGACACCTGACCATCACACCCATATGTGGGCCTTCCTCAAACTGTTGCCACAAAATTGGAAGCACACAATTATCTAGAATGACTTTTTATGCTGTAGCATTAAAATGTTCCTTCACTGGAACTAAGGGGCCCAAACATTTTCCAATATGACAATGCCCCTGTGCACAAGGTGAGGTCTATGAAGACACTGCTTGCCAAGGTTGTTGTGGAAAAACTCGAGTGGCCTGCACAGAGCCCTGACCTCAAGCTATTGAACACCTTTGGGATGAATTGAAATGCTGACTGCGTGCCAACCTCAGTAATGCTCTGTAATGCTCAGTAATGCGGGCACAAATCTCCACAGCCAAGTTCCAAAATGTAGTGACTTCCCAGAAGAGTGGAGGCAGTTATAATGACATCTCCATATTAATGCTCATGGTTTTGGAATGGGATGTTCAACAAGCACATATGGATGTGTATACTTTTGGTCATACAGTGTACCTTTACTGATAACGGAATCAGTGTCTGAAACATTCCTGTATAATAAGCAGCCTCAGTTGTAAACTAATTCGTCCTTGACTAAACCCAGGCTTTTTAATATCAGTGATTCCTTCAGGCTTTTGTAGTTTAGAACTTCACATGTATTTTTTGTGTATAATTACAAGAAATGTTTGTCTAAATCTTGTTTCTCACTAAAAAGTGAGTATGGCAGGTTGGAGTATTGAAGGGTCAACACACAGAACATTACTTTGGGTGTAGGTCTCTCACTGCAACTTGTGTCAGGGTTGCTTCTCTTCCCAGGCCCTGCATGTCACAGCTAGTGCCATCATCATTATCACCCAATTATCCTAATGGCAGCAGTGCTGGGGTTATTAATAGTGACTATTAGCAGAGCTGACATTACCACTAATCACCAGCACCAGCCAGTGGAGGACGCACATCGTACAGCAGTGTCTTACACTGCTATCATTATCAGTCATAGCATAAAGGTTCCATATTCAACTTGGTGTAGATCTGAAAGCATAACTCCACATTATACTGTAGAGCTTCATAAGTGAATACTGGACTCAGCAGAACAACTCACAGAATGCTGCAAGTGACTGATTATACTAAAGAAATGAAATGGCTTTAAATGAATATGGATTGTAACATTTATTTTAATAGATGACATTCAATTAAACACTCATAACGAAAAAAAATAAAGGCAAGGCGACTTTGTCTTGACATTCATGGTTCGGTTCGCTCATTGTCATAGCTGTGTATGAGTCTGTGCATCCAAGCAAAGCTTTAGACACATCTTAAGGAAAGGTCAAACTTCTATAAGTGTTTTAAAATCATCTCTGGGGACGAGAGAGAACAAGCTGTACCACAGACAGGGCGACGTGGGCAGCTCCCAGCATGCATCTCAGCAGGGAGGGTGGTGATGTTGGACTGATTGGCCTGGTTCAGAGACTCAACTGAGCAATCAGGAGATGGTGGATGGGGGTGGGAGAGCAGAAAAAGAGAAAGAGGAAGGCTGAGGCTGAGATTGACAGTGAAATAGAATGGGCAAATGAAGGACAGCGTGACAGATGTGGAAAGAAGGAGGTTGAAGGAGGGCAGGGAGCTAGAGAGTGAACAAGCGTGCGCACTGAGAGAAGCCATTCTCAGTCCCGATTCAGAGACTCTCCTGCTTATTAATGTCAATGTGCATCTCACTCTTGATGTCTAGAACCTGCCAGCTTAGCACACAACACAATCAATCAGATGATTCCTCCCCTCTGCAATGCACTCATCCTTAGAGAAATATTTCAGCCCAAAGCCTCATCAGACTCAGTAACTAGGGCTCCAGATATAGTTTATATTTATTTATATATAAGTAAAAAGTGTCATAGAAGACAGCTACAAAGGTCTCTATAATGAACCATTCTAAGACACTCTCAGAAGCATGTTACAACTTGGCCGGGATATTGACATCTAGCTTCAGGTTAATTGGAATAAAGTGCTGTTTTAGACAAAAGAATGAATACCCCAACTAGTTTTAACTAGAAAGTCTTAAATAATAAATAAAGAAATAAATAAAAACAGTTACAAATCTCCTCTGGATTTTCCATCACCATTTTTAAGGGCTAGCTGTTGCGCCAGAGCTGATGCACGAGATTATGGGATATGCAGGGCAACAAAGAATAAATGTATGCCACCTTCAGTCAGATGAACGGATCTCAGAAGAATTCTATGTAAATATTTGATTTGAACATGACTTGATACCTGACGGCTGTGATGACTGACCGAGCCTCTAAAGCCTAAAAGCATTATTATGCAACCTTAAAAATGTGCAAGCACATTCCTCATTTACATACCATCAGATGAAAAACCATGGGAGAGGCAGCATAGTTCAGTTCCAAAAAAAAAAAAAAAAACCCAGAGAGAGAGAGCTTTGCAACAGTTTTACTTATTGGGCCATATCTTAATTTTCGTATGCACTAGAGAAAAAGAGAGGTGTAGGATAAATGAAATATTCAGCATTTTAAGTGTGGATCATCTCCCAGTGGTATGAGCTCCACATCAACCTCAAACCTCAAGGTGTCACTTCACCGGCTGCTGAATTAGTCTTGTTAGATATGCAAAACAAGCCAATTAACAGTACCATGTGCTTTGGAAGTGACGCGTCACACCTGGGCGAGGTTGCGTTAACAGCACACACACACGGCTGCTTGCGCTCAACTCTCACTTATAATTAAGAGAAGCTGCTACAGTAGGCCAGGGAGCCTACATGCTCGACAGCATCGACCTTGAGCACAAACAGCATGAAACAGTACCACTGAGGGGTTACTGCTGTAGATGCTCTCTGACTCTGACCTCATTTTCCTTCTCTCACTTTATTTTCCTTCAAAGCTCCTTACTCCTACTGAGAAAAACAGCTATGTTGTTATCTCCATTCTGAGCATATGATTTTCTATTTCAGGCCCTGGTTTGGCACACCCGCACAGAGAAGGTCAACCTGGGCAACGAACCCAAACGGCACCAGGACTCTGTTCTGATTGAGGTCTAGCGGACAGGGCTGGCGTGGGAGGCCTCACAGCATATTGCACCAAGTAGCCACGATCACTGGTACTTTCCCAATTAGTGTCAACCTCTGGACTGATAGCCTGCTGATTCATGCTGGAATCTCTGTGTGAACTCTGATGTCTATGTCATAACTCAACACTTTGGACCAGCCAATTTAGTGAACTTATTTCTGACTGCATAAATTGGCTGGGCATCATTTTGTTAATAAGAATATCCCATCATACTGAGGAAGCATACTGAGTTACTAGTAAAGAACTCAACTTTTAAACCTGTATCGTTCGGTACAGCTGTCTTCAGTGGCTGCTAGTAGAAACTTTTACCTTAAGACTGAAGAGAAAATCTGGAGTGCAAGCACCTGATGAAATCACAATGATGATTCAATGTCTCTTACAACCTAGAGAACTTAATATATACTTTGGACCAGTTGGAGAACACTAAGTATATGAAGCTGGAAGCATCTGAAGAATTGCCAGCTGTTGGTGAAAGAACATTTGGCTTAAATGTACAGTCAGTGGACGTACGTAACTGTAACTATACAAGTTCTTTGTATTTAAGCAGTTATTGGATAAAGCTTTCTGTAAAAAGACTTTATTGCCATGAATGTGTTACTATGGGTCTGAGAAAAAGGACATAAAGAAAGAACCAGGGCAATGCCAACAGCCTGAACCCAGCACTACAGGAACAAACCTTCGGATTACAACTGTCTTTATTCCAAATGACCCTCTTTTAAAAGCAAAACAAAAAAAAAAGAAGGAAAAAAAATATCATTAAACAAAATGAGAACTTTACAATAAATGAGGCATTAAGAAAAAAAGGATCACACAAAAGTTCATGGCTACTCACTGTTTAATGCACGGAAATAACATTTTTTTCCTCTGTACTAGGCACCAGAAAAATGTAAACACATTATAGAAATAAACCTGGATGACGAGGTGTGGATGCTCACATTATTGCACAGCAGAGGGACCCTGTCTGAGTGGACTTTCACTCTGCCACAGTCAAGGGACTAGCATGTTCATATGTGCACGTTTGTTCGATTCTAAAAATCAGCTAAAATTTCCTATTCGCACACAATTCTTTCTGTAGACACCTCCCACTCTCATTTTTGTTCCCTGTAGCTCAATTAATTATTCGTGCCCCTTTCTCCCGTTGGCCGTTACACTGCTGTTGAGTCGTCCAGGTTTATTTGCCTGTTGCTAACTGTGCTTCTCTGTAATGCACACATTAAAACATCACAGTAAAAGATGGACAAGGGTGATGGAGCTGATGGGCTTGTACAGGGATGGAGAGGTGAGAGGGGGGATTGACTGCTTCTCTATCTTATGCTTACATACAGTACATTGGATCATACGATAGCTGCTACAGGGCTTCAGGATATGGGGCATATACACTGGTCAGGGGAAAAGGGGGGGCGGCGGTCACAAACATGATAGCCATATCTCTGCCATTTAAATACTATTACTCACTATCGATTTGGTAATGATATATTAGACGCTTGTATATTGGTCCAGCAGCTTTCTTCGCTGATATGTAATTTTTTTTTTCAACCCAAAAAATATATAGAAGAAGAAGAAGAAGAAGAAAAAAAACTGCAAATAAGACGGACAAAGCTGCCAGTCTCTTTAACTCTTCACACTCTCGATCACTCAGTTGACTCACAGGGGCAAGGCTGAACTGACAACCTCCAGTAAAAGAGTTATGGTTGGAAAGAAGAGGGAGGGAAAAAAGAGCAGTACGTGGATAAAACTCTTGGTGTGCTCTGGCGGTTGGTCAAGGGAGGGGAGATGGAGGGTTGGAGGGATGCTGCACCCTTTATTGTCCTCCAGTCTCTCTCACTCACTCACTTCCAGAGCTGGGTACTGAGGGTCTGCCCAGAAGGAGGTCCCACCCAGCCCCCCATAGCGGTTCCGGGCTGCCCGAAGGCCATGGGCGCACCGTTCAGGTTCAGCCCAGACATCTGCTGGTTCATCTAGTCAGAAAAGAGAGTGAAAACAGAGGTGTAATGAGCTTTAAAATTACAGAAAGAGAGAAATCAGGTATTACCATGTTAGCAGCCAGCATCTTGCACTTCTAATCCTCTTCTCAGTCTAGTAATATATCTATGATATTGTTTTCCAGCAGTGCTTCATCTCTAGCCCATTACTTTTTATATCTATTCCTGTCCTTACTACATCTCTCCAAAATCATGACGAAAGAAATTAGAGAGTCTGACTGAGCTAGTCAAACACCTCACTGTTCAAAAAGCAGCTTTTATTCAAAGGAGTACTCTGAAAATCTCTATTCTTGGCTCACCTTTCATGGCCTTTAGGCTCTCAAGAGCATTGTATAACTCAGCCACAAATCTAACTGAAGTTCACACCAGGCACAAAAGACTACTACTTTCATTTGAGACCTGTTACCCCAGATACAGTCGCTCTAACCAGAACAGCCAACAAAGTCTGTACTGTAGCAGTGGCTTTTTGAACGTTCTATTGAATGCCTTTTATTTCCAGGACACTCACAGGTGCAAAGGGACACTGCAGTGAGGGGACTTTAATTAGGGCTGCACTTATGTGAGATGCATGCTGGATTTATAATACATAATTAACCTTGTAGAGTGAGGGGTTCTAAAAGCAGTGAGGACTGAGTTATGATACATGCCAAGTAGGGCTGTCATGGTCACTGCAATGCTGTCGGTTATGAGAGGTTATCTGGAATTATATTCAGAACACAAAAATATTTCTTGTGGTAGGTTTTACATTTATTGTTTTCTATAAATATTCTCAACACACTCTTTGAAACACGGTTTTTCCCTTTGGGGACCCTTAAATAGTTTATACTACACAGAGTACTACACAAAGTGCACTGTTTCCTACATTCATCTGCTGTGCTATGGTTGAAGTGATGTGAACTATTAGCCAATCATAGGGCAGGGGGTGGGATTTATCACAGTAACTTATTATGAGTACCTGTTCTACTGTATGTCCCCAAGATACAGCAGTAATTTTCTGTGTGGCAAAACTGCGACAGTCCTAATTAATAAGACCCTCATTTTGAATGAGCACCTTTAAACGGGAGGTGACTGAAGATTAGATGCTGTTAAATGATCTTTCTAATTCTGATGGGAGAATACGACAGGCTCTTTAGATGATGGCTTCACTGTAAATGATCAAAAATATCATTGGCTAATTTGTAGTATCAAATCCTGTAAACGTCTGGGATGAAGCAACCTTCAAATATCTAAAAGGTTTCATTTATCCATGGATTTTTATTAGTTTTGCAAATGTTCTGCTGGATTTTCGGGGAGTATCAATTTCCTTTTGAAGGAAGTGTCCAAATTCAAACCGAGTTTAATACCATCTGTGCTTTTGGAAAACTTTACAGCCTGGCCTGCATTATACAGATGATCCACCCACCACAAGCACTAGCTGGGCATCATATGGATTTGCTGATGTGGGCATCATTCGAGTGAAAGCTCAGCCCTCTGAGATGAGATACAGTGCTTTAGCTAAGACCACTGTGGGCTGACAAAAGTGCTGTGTTAAGTGTTTGGCACACTGAATCTCCAGCAAATGCTTTCACATGATGCCATCAGCAGATTCAGTATCTTTGTGTCTGACTACATTATAAATACGGCAGGTTGGGTCTTTTACCTGTCCCATGCTCCACTGGGTCTGCTGGCCAGGCTGCATGGCGTACATATTCTGTGGGGGCACAACGCCTGCTGGCATTGCTCCAGCCTGCGCTCCCATCATGCCAGGTGCCACCCCCATTACTCCCGCCGGGGCGTTTCCCATAAAGCCATTGGGCATAGTCATGCCAACCATCATCCCAGTATTCTGGCCCATCATAGCCCCGCCCTGGCCCATAACTGCGCCCATCATGGTGGTGGGCGGCATGGGGCCTCCCATAGCTGGGAAGGCCTGGAAGTTAGCTTGAGGCTGAGCAGGAAATGGCATCTGAGACGTACCAATGAACATAGCAGCTAGAGGGAGAGAGAAAACAAAATGAAAAACCTGGGTAAACACCCTTTCAGTGGCATACATACAAACAACAACAAAGATCAGCCAGCACACAAACACCAGGAAAAAAATGGCAGGAAAAAGGAATACACAAAAGCCCGCAGACAGACCCAAAATGAAGCGTGCACTAATATGCAGTGCCAGGCCAATTCACCTCAAGTGATCTTTGAGATGAGAAGGCTGAAAGGGCTTATTAAGAGGTGACTTGACATTGGAGAAATGGCAGAGCCTTCATTTGGAGGATGAACCTTTGGGGAAATGTGCTGTTTAAAGAGTGCTACTTGGAGGCTGAGCCAGGCAGGAGCTTTTAAACAGCATTCAGCAGTATCACAGTGCTGGATCATAGAACCGTTCAATGGCTAAATGACTGATACTCACATTCAGTTATGGGCTAAAGGCTGGTTCATGTTTTCTTTTTATCAGATCAGAAACAGAAAGGCTGCTGCTGTAGCAGGATGAATGTATTTAAAGAAACGCAGTAGTATTGCTATAGGCACTGAAGCTACTTGTTTAATATAGTAGTAAGGTGGAAGTGTTGTAGCAGAGTTAAACTATTTTATCAATCATACCACAGCATTCTTACCATAGTGTACACAATATTTTGAATCCATCAATTTAAAAAATTATTATTATTTTTTTTTTAAAGAGAAACATGCAGCTACGTTTCACATTTACATATCTTGCCCAACATCGCTGAGACTGTGTATATACTGTAGTCTTTCTTAGACTCAGTGTGACATCTGCATCAATGCTGGACGCTACTTTATTTAAACAGACAAAATAATATGTGCTTTCACACATTATTACTTGCTGTTTACTACCCTGCCAGAAGGTCTGAAGGACAGCCTGCAAGCAGCTACAATTGTCCTACTATTCTAAAAAACATTAGTGTTCTAGGCCTCTGGAAGTTTGTCTTGTGTGTTCTGACAAACCACACACAAAACCACTGTAACAGATTGACTCAATGTTCCATTCATATACACACAGAGAGGCACTGAAAGTCATGCACAGAGAGACACACATACAGACAAACAGGCAGACAAAGATAGACTGAATTTACTTAAACATCTATCAAAACCCCCTTTCATGGTCCCCTTCTTATTTTTCTCTTCTCTGAAACGCACTGGTAGTTCACAATATGCCCAGGTCTTTTAAGTCCATATCTGTGAGTGTGGTATGCTGTGTACCTTGTGCAGGTTGTTGTGGGACAGTGCTGGACCCATACAGGGAGAGGATGGAGTCCTTGGAGAGAGGTTTCTTGGTGGATTCTTCTGCTTTGTTGCTGCTGTTCTCACTGAACAGGTCCAGATCAGACTGGACTGGAGCGGCTCCTGCTGTGCCCACAGTGCCCGAGGTAGCTCCCACACCAGGGCCTGCAGGTGTGCTCCCAGCTGTTTTAGTGGAATTGACCTGCACAGATCAGAGGTCATGATCAGCTTTGTGATACCATGTACCATACTGCACAAGATGCAACAACTTCAGCAAGCACTTTGTATGCAACATGAGTTGTAACACCATCACTATCACTCTCATTAACATAAGCTTAGTACTGTGTTGCTACCTATCAGAAAATAATAAGGAAGTAGCTACTGTTTTCACCTTGTCCAACAGCTACTAGAACAAAAAAACCCTGACTCCTAACATATCCTACACCATCTCAGAATTAATTAGCAATTCTTCATATGCGGATACTGGTGTGTAGAATGCGACTCATTATGCTGTCTGTTAAACTGAAATATATATGCATATCACACAATGCACCAGCAAACATGAGGCTCATATGGAGTTCATCAGTATAATAATCAGTATCAGTTCATTACTATTCACCAAAAGACAGTTGAGTCCTGGAAAAAACATTGCCTAGTCTTTTTCCAATCTGCCCAAGTCAACCGTCCAGTTTTGCTGAACCAGTGCCTCAAATTCCTGTTCATGGCTGACAGGAGTGGAACCTGATGTGGTTTTCTGCTGCTGTAGCCACCTCATAGTTTGACATGTTGAGCATTCTGAGATGTTTTTCTGCTCACCACGGTTGTAAAGAGTGGTTGTTCGAGTTACTGTAGACCTCCTGTCAGCTCAAACCAATTTTTGTTTGTTTGTTTATCACACCATTCTGTGTAAAGTCTAGAGACTGTTATGTGAGAAAATCCCAGATCATCATCAATTTCTGAAATACTGAAAGCAGTCTGTCTGGCACCAACAACCATGCCATGGTCAAAGTCACTGAGATCACATTTTTCCCCCCACTATGATATTTGATGTAACCTTTAACTGAAGATCCTGACCTATATCTGCATGATTTTTATGCATTGGATAATAGCATGAATAAGCAGTAGTTGAAGAGGTGTTCCTAATAGGGTAAAGAGGATGGTGAGTGCATACATTATGCAATTTGTAGCTATTGCCAGTGCTAAGGTCTGTAAAAACAGTTAGTGGCTGTACTGTTCAATGACTATGCAAATGTGCTAAAAAAATGCTGTCTACCCACATAAACCTGTCTAATATAATAGTTTAATATAGGTTTAATTAGAATTTATATCACTAGGCTATTTTTTTTTTGCAGTTTGGTGTGCTGCTTTTCTATTTCAGCACCTTGGTTTTTCTAAAGAGAAAAATAAGGCAGAGGCACAAAATCCATATAGACAGCAACGGTAAAGAATAACATGGAGTTAATTAATTAGCATGTAACAAAAAGGATATTAAGATGTGGAAAAACTTGCACGACTTGCAACGTGATATATAATACCCAAAACTTGCTTGGTACCTGAGGCTAAAAGACTTGGACTTGCTTATTTATATTTGATGGCACTTCTTTTGCACAGTGCTCACATGTACAAACTTGAATCTCTATGGATGGAGCAAACTTGCAGTGTGATACAGTGTGTACAGCCATTATACCTGAATTCATTTACAAAGGCATGGCTGCAGCTGATCCCAGCAGGACTGCAGCCTCTGAAGCCATATAGTGTGGGCATTTCCTTAAGTAAAATGTGTGTTTAGTTCTGCTGAGGCATACGTTTTTTGCTGATGGGATGGTGCTCTAGCTAGCCATTTCTTAAAATTCCTTCTGAAGGTGGCATAATAGCCATTTCTGGTAAATGATATCCAGCTAAGTGCTGGCTGTAAGTCATCATCAGTGTCCCTCTTCAGATAAAAACCCTGAGGTAGCTTTAAGAATTTGAACACAGCATCTACCACAATTTAATAGCCGTTACATATATTTATACTTACATTTACTCCACCATACCTATACAAGCTAATTACATCCCCACTCCATTTTTTTTTCAAGCCTTTTTTTAATTTTATTTTAATGTGATTCAGGCTGATATTGTCAAATGAGAAAATTAATAACCAGTCAAACACCTTATATTTCAACTCAAGGCTTTGAGTTCTTCTCTCTCTCTCCTTGGCATCTCCGCCTCCTGGTAAGAAGACCCAGTAATGACTTTAGCTAGAATCTTAAAAGCCTGTCATCAGTCTTAACACAAATGTATGGGGCCCTTTTCCTGTGTGTGCACAGCCTATGGTTTCTACTCCATCCTTGTTCAGTCATTTATGTGAAAGCAGTTTACTTCTCTGTAAAGACAGGTGTACAGCAAGGCCTGTCAAGAGCTGTGCCATAGCTTTGAGGCTACACTTCATAGCTAATTACTATACTTTTCACCCTCTGTAGCTTTCCCACAAGCTCATCACTCAAAGGCATGAAACCAAGAGTGATGAGGAAAGAGGGAGGCTACATAACATCATTTGGATGCAAATGAACTGAGCAAAAACAAAGAAGAATGGCTCAGCTCCACTGCTAGAGGCCCAGTAAAAGATGACTGATGAACAGAAGTAACTTGACAAATGAAAAACAGAAAGAGTGAAAGGGCACAGACTCAGACACTCTGTCACACCTCAGCTCTCCCGTCAGAGCTCCAAAAGCCACAGGGCTGAACGGGCACTGTGGTGTTCAGGAGGCTGGAGAAGCAGTGGTGTCTCTTGGGACAGGGTGTGAAGGACTGGGGTGAAAGCACAGTCAGAATATTAGCACTTTTCCAGCAAACAGTGCAGCATGGCACAACTTGGTAACAAATCAAAACCCGGGATTGTGCATGATGTTTCTTGTAAAAGTCCTCTGGGGATCAGGTGATATGCACGAGTAGTCAGGTGATACTCATCTAAAATCTGTTTGGCTCAGCCACGTTTAAAGCCATTGTAAAATCCTTGATATACAGTGTATAATTCTACATACCACTGTTAAGATGTCAAGTGAATGAAACCAATATAAATTATGTAAGAATTTTTTCCTACTTTAATGTTAAATTGCAACCCATAAAAATAAAGCAAAAAAAAAAAAAACAATCAGAAACATTTAATAAACAGGCTGAACAAGCGTACACACCCTTTCATAACTGTCAACCAATGACATTCAAATTCATGTTAGGTAGTAGTTAGTATACACCTGCCATCAATTAAAGTGATTCTGATTAACCCCAAATAAAGTATAGCTGTTATGATAGGAATTTGATGACATCAAATCATGTAGTAGTCATATCCTACTTCAGAAGCTATCGTAAACATAGGGCTTACAAGGCATGCCCGGGACCTCTCAGTTCAAAGGTATCGTTTTAGGAGAGGTGTAGAAAAGAATTTCTAAGGCACTAGATGTACCATGGAACACAGTGATGACAATCATCAACAAGTGGAGCAAATATGGCACAACACCGACATCAAAAAGACATCCCTCCAAAATTGATGAGAAGACCAGGAGAAAACTGCTCATGGATGTTGCCCAGAGGCCTACAGCAAAATTAAAGGAGCTGCAGGAATTTCTAGCAAGTACTGATTGTTCCCTACATGTGACAACAATATTCCATATTCTTCACATATCTGGGCTATGGAATAAGTTGGCTGGAGGGAAGCTAAAACAGCTCTAACCTGTTGAGGCAAGGACTCCACAAAACCACTGAAGGTGTTCTGTGGTATCTGGCCCCAAGATGTTAGCAGCAGATCCTTTACGTCCTGTAATTTGCGAGGTGAGACCTCCATGGATCTGACTTGTTTGTCCAGCACATCCCACAGATGCTCAATCAGATTGAGATCTGGGGAGTTTGGAGGCCATGTTAACACCTTGAACTCACGGTCAAGTTCCTCAAACCATTCCTGAACAATTTTTGCAGTGTCACATGTTTTGCATTATCCTGCTGAAAGAGGCCACTGCCATTAGGGAATACCATTACCATGAAGGGGTGTACTTGGTCTGCAACAATGTAGGTGGTACATGTCAAAGTAACATCCACATGAATGCCAGGACCCAAGGTTTCCCAGCAGAACATTGCCCAGAGCATCACACTGCCTCCACCGGCTTGTCTTCTTCCCCAGGTAAGCAACACACGCACCCGGCCATCCACATGATGTAAAAGAAAACGTGATTCATTAGACCAGGCAACCTTCTTCCATTGCTCCATGGTCCAGTTCTGATGCTCACATGCCCACTGTAGGCATATTTGGCGGTGGACAGGGGTCAGCATGGGCACTCTGACCGGTCTGCATCTACACATCCCCATACGGAGCAAGCTGCGATGCACGGTGTGTTCTCACACCTTTCTATCATAGCCAGCATAATCTTTTTCAGGAATTTGTGCTACAGTAGCTCTTCTGTGGGATTGGACCAGAAGGGCTAGCCTTCGCTCCCCACACGCATCAGTGAGCCTTGGGCGTCAATGACCCTGTCACCAGTTCACCGGTTGTCCTTCCTAGGACCACTTTTGGTAGGTACTAACCACTGCATACTGGAAACACCCCACAAGGCCTGTTGTTTTGGAGATGCTCTGACCCTGTTGTCTAGCTATCACAATTTGGCCCTTGTCATAATCACTTTACGCTTGCCCATTTTTCCTGCTTCCAACACATCAACTTCGAGAACTGACTGTTCACTTGCTGCCTAATATAGCCCACCCCTTGACTGGTGCTGTTCTAACGAGATAATCGATGTTATTTGCTTCACCTGTCAGTTTTTTTTTATGTTTTTGCTGATCGGTGTAATATATAATCACCAAAGGAACACCATACCCATGGTGAAGCATGGTGGTGGCAGCATTTGGTGCAAAACCTTCAGGCGTCTGCTGACGATTTTCACCTTTTGGCATGACAACAACCCAAAGGATACATCCAAATCAACAGAGCAATGGATTCACCAAAAAAAGATCAACATTTTGGAATGGCCCAACCAGACTCCAGACCTGAATTCAATTGAAAATCTGGGGTGACCTGAAGCGGGCTGTGCATAGGACATGCCATTGCAATTTGACAGATTTAGAACGTTTTTGCAAGTAAGAGTGTGAAAATATTGGCAAGTCAAAATGGGGTGTCAAAAGACTGAGTGGTGTAATAAAATCAAACGGTGCTTCAACATAGTATTAGTTTAAGGGTGTGCACACTTATGCAACTAGGTTACGGTAATTTTCCCCTAAAATGCAATATAACATTAAAGTGGGAAAACAATTTATCTTGGTTTCATGTTTCTGCCTAAAAAACCTGCCATTTTAACATGGGTGTGTAGAAATTTTAATACCACTGTATGCACACTAGCGACTGCATCACAATAATTGAATTCTGCCTTAATGCAGCAAGTTTTACACCAATAAAAAGGTCACAATGTAGCCATTATTCTGTGCATAGAATATCAATCTTTGCCCATTATGTTTCTTAGAAACCAAAGCTATATATTGCGTGGTGTAAGAATTGTTTATTGCTTCGTGTCTTGTCTAAGGTGCTCGTACCCGTGATAAAATCACTGCAACACATGCACACTTGAGGCTTTAAGATTTTTACAGAAAAAAAAAAAAAAGAACCATATCTCATTTGAAATCTCCCTTCCAGAGTGAGCCAACCAGTCAAGTGTGCCAATATCCTAGTGAAAATAGAAAGAGGCTTAAGTAACAAGTTGAACAATATATATTAAAATACAACAAAAGTATGATAATCATGCAATTTCTGTAGTTGTATGCCAAATAGTGTTCTACTGTGAATGTAGTGTGATCTACTGTGCATGTACAGAGTGCACCCTACACTCGGTAGGGTGTGCAACTCCATTATGTGACACCCTATGCAGGTAGTAAATTGGGTGAATACAAAGCTATTTGAGATAAAGCCTAACTTGAAGATGCTGGATTTTTCTTGGCTCTCCAGAAAGAATTGCAAAAATGAAACCAAGTAGCAACAACAAACAAACAAACAAAAATTACTGTGTGTAAATAAAAATGTGCAGAAGCAAATTGTATGATAAATTGTGATGTCCACAAGAAAATGAGATTTAAAATGACAAAGAAGCTTTGATGGACAGTTACTAGACAAATGAAGATTGCTATTCCACTACAAAGCAGTATTGGAACATTCTGCTTTTGACCAGTTGATGGTTTGCACTATTGATATCTCCACCCATCTGTCTGGGCTCGAGTGGTACCTGGGCATTTCAGCATGGGTACAGCAAAGCTCAGTTTGTAGGTGACACTACAAGAGGTGGCCATTCTTAATCCATTAACCTGGAACTGTAAGATGCAGTGCTGTGTTGAGGGGATGCAAGGACTCAGCTCAGACTGTTGTTACTGAGAACAGTACTGAAGAGCAGCAGTGTGTGAGAAGACAAATATAGGATTAAAGCTCCGTCAGAAGGATCATGTAAACACATGCACAACTAAAAATGCACATAAGGAACAATCAGTACTTATGCACATCTTTGTGTTGTGACATGCAAGATTTGTGACCATAAGGCATCTCATTTTTGTAAGAGTGAAGCAGAGATTATGGAAAAAAAAGACTACACCAGCCCTCCACCACTATACATCACGTGATCAGCGAATCACTCAAAGGCGTCCACAAGGAAAGAGGGCAAAAGCTATTAGGATTAATAATGCATGAAGCTAAGACTACTGCTCTATAATTCGTATTCTTCTGCTCTCTGCTGTCTTTCTCTGTATTTCTATTTGTAGGAGGAGGCCATTACTGCATACATGTACACACATTACTGAAAGTTTGCTTGATTACAGACTCGATCTCAGAGGGCTATAAATATTCCCGCAGTCTTAAAGCTGTGCAACTATCGCACACATCACACACCAATGAATATTCACACACACAGAGGCACTGCACAGAACTGTGTAGTATATCCCTGACATTCAGGGAAGGCCATAAATATTCCAGTTCTAACCACTCTCAACTAACCAAAGTTACATTAGCGTGCACACACAGACACACAGCAGCTTCCTGTGAAACAGAGCAGGCTTTGTGTGATTAGCAGCCGTACACAGATAATTAGCACTCTGCTGGTGTACAGGGCTGGGTTGGGCTAATCCAGTTCCCCTCAGCAACCTCCATCTGCCTGGGAAACCAGAGAAAGACTTGCTGAGAAAGGAGAGCCAATGAAAGAAAAGACCAAACAAAAGGGTTCTCGAATGACAAATGTGTTTGTTTGGAGTTAGTAAAGATGGCGGTTCACACCAGCAGGCGCACTAACTAAGTGTCTGAAGAGAAACTGGCATCGAGAGCTTTAATGTCAAGCCATTTTGGACCACTGACGCTGTGAAACTGAGGACGACAGCAAGAAAGAGGGCAATAAAAGAGAAGCATGCAAAAGTATAGACATAACTCTCACATCTGGTTATGGTTGGGAGTGGGTGTTTTTATGAGCGCTAAAAAGAATATTATTTTACAAGAGGTTATGGCGTGGATACAAAAAATCTGAGAAATTCTTTGAGAATGAAGAACCGTATCTGACCCTGAAGCCCTCTCTCCACAGAAGTGCACAGTAACTGGTACTCCACAACTTCTCCTTGAACTGCCACAGCAAATAAGTGCTTTTCCAACCTATTTTCCATCCATTGCTATCATATGAGCTATTACCTCTCTGCACTGAGGAAAGAATGGAAAACATGCTTCCTGGAATATTTAACAGAAGCCTAAGGGCAGTTGATCAGTGACATCAATAAAAATGAAGAAATGCATAAATATGCATATTTTAGAATATGCTTTTATATTTAAACTACAATAATCAATATCTTAGAATGAGAGAGGGATTAGAGAAATTCTTACCGAAGCAGGATGTACATAATATTATACATCTTTCCAACAGTGGGGCCATACTATAAAAAAGAAGTCCCTTCTAATTACTTTCATGAATAGTATGGAGGGTTCATGTGCAATCAGACCCAGACAACTGCATTGGTAACACATAAGCACAATACCCTTCCTCTCAAAAAAAAAAAAAAAAAAAAAAGTAGTCCCATCTCTGAAAAGATGAATTATATAGATTTGAAATGTCATTTTCACATAACTTTGCAAAATGCATGAAAGCATTTTACAAAAATATGTTTTGCATAAATAATTACTGCCCCTATAAGTGTGTTTGAGGAAACAGTTCTTCTGTTCTCAGGAACCGGCAGACATGCTGAAATTGTCCCTGATAATCTCACATGTGCTACAGATGCAGTTGACAAAGATTTAACTGAGCTTATGGTGGTAGTGGTAGTAACATTATGAGAGTTCAATACCCAGCAATGCCAATGCTTTGTTAAAATCTGTGGCCATGCTAAGCATTTAGAAAAGACAGTAAAGTTCTCAACTAGGGGTGAGTGATATGATAAAAATATCATCATATGATTCTCAAATGCATTTCTCTGATACATGATACACCATATGGCCAAAAGTTTGTGGACACCTGACCATCACACCCATATGTGCTTCTTCTCCAAACTTGTCACAAAGTTGGAAGCACACTATTGTACACAATGTCTTTGTATGTTGTAATGAGCACAAATCCCCACAGTTACACTCCAAAATCTAGCCTTCCAAGAAGAGCAGAGGTTATTATAACAGCAAAGGGAGACTAAATCAGGAATGGGATGTGCAAGAAACACTTTGGTGTGATGGTCAGGTGTCCACAAACGTTATGTGGCATAAATACCACATAGGTCTGCCCACAAACTGCTGTAATACAGTAAATAGAGTACGTTGCATTTAAAAAAAAACCTGTTATAAATAATAAACATCTTGATTTTTAAAAAATATAAGTAACATTTTAAAAATAAATAAATAAATCTGCAAAAAAATAGATAAATAATTTTAACATATATTTTAAATATATGTTAAAATATTTGTAAAAATGTTGTACAAATGCTGTAAAAAGATATGATATGGACTTTAAATCTGTCAGCAGTTTGCATGTGGACAAAAATGTCAACTTCTGAAGTTTATACTTCTGCATTGAAGTATATTTGCATTACAAAACAGAGATGGGGTTTATGATGGGGAAGTATGATGAGCAGAAGTGACTGATGGATTCGCACACAGTCTTTCATAAGCTTAACACCATATATATGTATCTGTGGTCCTGTGTGTCAACAAGCGCTGATTGGTTGAGCCAGGGATGTGTGTCCGGATATTGCCAATATAATTCTTTAATCTGACCGCAAACCTGGCATTGCTCCAACGCAGCACTATAAATGAGCACAACGTATTCAGAAATAAAAAATGTGCTGATGTGCAGTGAGATAAGGGAGAGCTGCAGCTGCAGCTCCTTTTGAAACTATGGGCATGAAATGCATGCTCACACAGTTTTATTTTATTTATGTAGAGTAATTATGCAGTGTGTGTATATATTTCTATACAGTATATATAGTGTTTCAGTTAGCTAGTTAAATTTTTGGGGTAGTTAAACATTTAGGTAAACGTTTAAAAAAATAAAGCATGCAATTGAGAGACTGTATGCAGAGGCTTATTATATGGCCTCTTTTATTCACACTTGCCTTTGATTCATCTTTTTCTTTGGAAAAAAATCTAAAGACTTTCAAACTGTCCCATATGTGATCTAATTTAATACATAATACCAGTTATTCAGAATTATTCATTTTCTGGCCTCTAGTGGACATGTTCACATTCCATGCAGGTAGCTGGATGGCTACAGACAAGTGGGAGGACTCTCTCCCAATTGCCTATTCAAATTTCCGGGGGGGGAAAAAAAAAAAATAGCTAGATGCCTTTGGACAGTTATTTTATAATTTTCCAATCACCAATGCAGTTTCTGTATTGCAAAGATGACAATATAAACTCCAAGTTCATTTTAATTATTGCATTTCCAACTATTATTTTGGTTCATATGTGTTTAATCTCATTTAACACATAATTTTGTATTAAATCATGGTTAGAAAATAGTTAAATAAAATAATTAAAATAAAGCAAAACAAAATACAACATTAAAAAATGTCTGGGTTTATTAGATAGTTAATTAATTATCTTGACAGAAAGCAAAGAGAGCAAGATCAAGAAATATGATGATAGAACCAATTTACACGTATACACATTTAGAGGTGTGTGTGTGTGTGTGTGTGTGTGTGTGTGTGCGCATGTGAGTGTGGGTGTGTGTGTGTGTGTGTGTGGGGGAGAGAGAGAGAGAGAGAGAGAGCCCCAACATTACAGTGACTTTTTAATAATTTTACAGGAAGAGTAAACATTTAATCAGAATCAATGATGAATGTCAGTATCAGTTTGGAACCCTACAGCCCTATTCTCTTGTCCAGATGAAGCAAATTTGGCTCAAACAACTTAAAACACATTGTCTAACAGAAACATGGACAGCACTTAAGCGGCAGTAGCAGCAGATGGCCCTGAGCCCAGTTCATACGTCTGCCTGCGAGTCAGTTTCCAGACAACAGTCATTACAGCAGAGGCACTAACAGCACAACTCTGCCAAAGAGAAATGCAATCTGCTAGGACTAAACCAGACCACCAAAAGATCCAAGTTTTAAAAAAAAAAAAGAAAAAAAAAAAGCCAGCAATAAAACCAACAGGCAGAGAAAAGCGGGGCTATGGTAAATGAGCTGATAAATAAAACAGTGCTATTCTGCATGACAGTCAAGTGCTTAACATACTGCAGCGAAAGAGTCCGGTAGGAAGAACAGCAGTGAGTGATGGTGACAGGCATCCTCCACAATGCCAGCTTCCATACAAGCTGCAGTGTAGCGGAAAGAAAGCAAAACAACTCTGCTTTCATTACGCATTAGTCCTACTGAGAGCCCATCTGCACTAAGAGACCAAAAAATAAATAAATAAATAAATAAATAAAACGTGAAAAAGCACAAGTTCAGAGCCCTGTAATGCACATATCTATTTGTGTTCATGCACATACATGCCAGTCCATTGCAGGACATCATGCACACAAACAGTCAAACACATTCATTCCTAGTGGTAATTTAGAGTCACCAATCCACCTACCGGCACGGTTTTGGGAGGTGGGAGGAAACTAGAGAACCCAGAAGAAACTCACACGTACATGGGGAGAACATGCATAAAAACACAATTCTATCCATTGCACCACTGTGCCACTCTAGAATATTTTTGTGTCTTTGGACTCAAAGCTATGTCCTCTCGTCTGCAGACAGACCGTCCTCGTAAATTCAGAATGACCGTGTGAGTTCAAAGTGCTTCTGCAAGTGCTAGTGCTGTCAGTGAATAAAAAAAAATTCATTATTCTCTCTTTAATAAATAATGGAGGTGAAGTGAACCCCTTGCATTGGTTTTTCCCACTACTACATACGGTCCCTTCCAAAAGTATTGGAATAGCAAGGCCAATTCTTTAGTTTTTGCTATGCACTGAAGATATTTGATTTTGAGATCAGAAGATGAATATGAGATGACAGAACAGAATTTCAGCTTTCATTTCCTGATATTTACATCTAGATGCATTAAACAACTTAGAACATGGCACCATTTGTTTGAACCCACCCATTTTTCAAGTGATCAAAAATATAGGAACATGTGACTGACAGGTGTTTCTTGTTACCCAGGTGTGCCCTGTTGCTAGATTGACTGTTTAAACAATTAATAGCTCTGAATGACTACTGTTGGTCTGAGCCCTGGGTTTCACCTGTGAAACTGCATTTGTTGTTAAAAAGAATAAACAAACATGAAGACCGGAGATCTGCCTTTTGGCCATTTTGAAGTTGAGAAAAAAGAGAAAAATCTATCAGAGTCATTCCACAAGCAATGGGCATAGCCAGTACAACAATTTGGAATGTCCTGAAAAGGAAAGAAACCACTGGTGTAGTAAGAACTAGACTTCAAACAGGTTGGCCAAGGAAAACAACAGCTGATGACAAACATTGTGAGAGCTGTAAAGAAATCCCCCCAAAACAACAGTCAGTGACATCAGCAGCAACCTCCATAGGGCAGGGGTGAAGGTATCACAACCTGCCATTTGAAGAAGACTTCAAGAGCAGAAATATAGACGCAAACAAATACAGAGATGAACCAAGATTAGCCTCTACTGAAGTGATGGAAAGGCTAAAGTGTGGAGAAAGAAAGAAAGGATCTGCTCATGATCCAAAACATGCGAGCTCATCAGTCAAGCATGGTGGAGGTAGTGTCATGGCTTGGGCTTGCATGACTGTTTCTGGAACAGTCTCACTAATTCTTGTTGATGATGTAACTCATGATAGTAGCAGCAGAATGAATTCAGAAGTCTACGGAAACATTCTGTCTGGCAGTTAAATGCATCCAATCAAATTGGAAGGAACTTCATTATGCAGCAAGACAAAGACACAAAACACACTGCCAACAAAACAAAAGACTTCGTCAGGGGAAAAAGTGGAAGGTTTTAGACTGGCCAAGTCAATCCTCAGACCTTAATCCAATTGAACATGCATTTCACCTTCTAAAGAGGAGCCTGAAGGGAGAAACCCCCAAAACAAACAACTGAAAGAAGGTGTGGTACAAGCATCCACAAAAATGCAGAAATTAAGAGAGCAAGAAAAAAAAAAACCGATGCATTATTACAGTACAGCAGTGCAGGTCTTAATGTGCAGGAGTCTGTATTTACATGTATTTGAGCATGTTTTTTCCCCTGCAAAATGTATTTGGTGTCAATAAACCTTCATAACTTCATAACAAAAAAAAAAATCCCTTAAATGAAGTGTCATATATGAAAAAAAAAGGGCCACTGGCACAGTGCAGGAAGACATGTTGTGTGCCAGTGCCACCATACACCTAAGCAGCGTACCAGGTTTCAGCAGAGTAGCAGGACAGATGAGCCTCCATGATCTGGTCGCTTTCACCTAACCTTTAATTCCATAGAGCACAATGCATGAAGGTTGGAATTTCAGTCCAGCAATGAGTGTTGGATTTCTTTCTTCTACCACTAGCATTCCCCGTGTGGTTTTGTCGGAAACATGTGTTAATGTATGTACATTCAATCCTCATTAAACATATATAATATAAATATGGGTTAGTGACTGCGCGCTGGTGAGATCACTGCTCAGTAGTGCCAGCTAGACCATATGCTCTCTCTGCTCAACGCTGTGTGTACATGCACCTGATATGTTTATATATAAAATCTCCAACTGTGCTCTGTGCAGTTTCAGTGTATAATTTGTACACATAAACACACAGCTTTAAGTGGAAACATAATGTACTAACCATATGTTGTGTGAGTGCATATGGACCTTGATATAGATTGACATTGAGACAGCAGGTGCTCGACAATTAAGGCTCTGAGTAAGGGTTCAAAAGGTCAAATCTCAGAACTACCAGAAGACTGGTGCCGGGCCCTGTATCTTAACCTTTATAATTAATCTTCAGTGGCATCCAAAACTTATAATGAAATGAATACAAAAATAATGTAATGAAATTCATGAAATTTTTTTTTCCAGTTTAAACTACTTTTATTGCCAGATTGGTCTATTTTCACTTTAACAGGGTCCAACATTACACACTTGCTGATAGTAAGATAGTAGGGATTTATACCTTGCTTCATCTCTCCCTAGAGTCTGTTGCGGCAGCACTTAAATCGTTTAGTCTGTCCTGTTCTCTCACCTCCTCATCTTTACACTCTGCTCAAGGTTCCAAAACTTCCAAAAGGCTCCAAAACAGCTTTCATGCTAATACCGGTGTTGGAGCCAGCATGCTTGTCACTGTAGATTGCCAAGTCTCTGCTGTAATGTCCTCTAACTGGATCTCGGGATCTCTGAGTCTATCATTAGCTGTGTCCCGCTGTAATGGCAGCGCAGTATACAACCACTAACTTCTCACAGGAATAACAAAACAGCGCCTACCAACAAATTAGCACCCGAATCACAAATACACTCACCATCCACTTTATTAGGAACACCTGTACATTCATGCAGTTATCTAATCAGCCAATCATGTAGCGGCAGTGCAATGAATATATCATGCAGACCTGCAGGTCAAGAGCTTCAGTTATTGTTCACATTAAACATCAGCATGAAGAAAAAGTGTGATCTCTGTGACTTTGATTGTGGCACAGTTGTTGGTTCCAGATGGGCTGGTTTGAGTATTCCAAAGATTTCACACACAACAGTCTCTAGAGTTTACACAGAATAGTGCAAAATACAAAAAACACTGAGTGAGAGACAATTCTGTAGGTGGAAATGCCTTGTTGATAAGAGAGCTCAGAGGAAAATGGGCAGACTGGTTAGAGCTGCCAGGAAGTCTACAGTAACTCAAATAATCATTTACAACCGTGGTGAGCGGAGGTATCTCAGCTTGCACAAAACATCAAACCTTGAGGTGGATGGGCTACAACAGCAGAAGACCACACTGAGTTCCATTCTGTCAGCCAAGAAAAAAGAAAAATCACCTGGTCTTTTACCAGTCTTCAACTGTCCAGTTTCAGTGAGACTGTGCCCATGATAGCTTCAGATTCCTGTTCTTGGCTGACAGGAGTGGAACCTGATGGTGGTCTTCTGCTGTTGCAGTCCATCCACCTCAAGGTTTGATGTGTTGTGCGTTCTGAGATGCTCGCCACGATTGTAAAGAGTGCTTATTTGAGTTAATATAGACTTCCTGTCTGCTCAAACCAGTCTGGTCATTCTCCTTCGATCTCATCAACAAGGTATTTCTGCTTTCTGTGTAATCTCTGGAGTCTGCTGTGTGTGAAATTCCCAGGAGAGCAGCAGTTTCTGAAATATTCAAACCAGCCGATCTGGTACCAACAGCCATGCCAGAGTTAAAGTCTGAGGTTTGCTGTGAACATGATCTGAAACTCTTGACCTGTATCTTCTTGATTTTATGCACTGTGCTGCTGCCACGAGTGGCTGATTAGATAACTGCACAAATGTGCACATGTACAGGTGTTCCTAATAAAGTGGACGGTGAGAGTATACCAATATAAACATATTTAATGTGTTTCAAGGTGGAGTTTTACTTTAACTCATATGCCCAGCTGTATGTTTGAATTGTATCCTGTGTCATTTGCAAGTAATTTTGGATAAACATGTCCGTCAAATAAAAAACATTTTAAAGCCAGTGTAACATGGGAGAATTGGATCAATGGCTGTGCTCTTTAAGAGAACAGCTATGCCTCTCACAGAATGAAGCAGGCTGCTGGAACGCAATATCAGCGGGATATATATATATACACACACACACACACACACACACACACACACACACACACACACACACATATATATATAGTCTGTTGGCTTAACCTTCGCACTGTAACTAATGCTCAGGAGCAGAAGGGTGACTGAGCCTACATTACTGAAAAGGACTTGTTACTGCTAAAAGCTCCATCAGAGACCTCTTGCGAGAAGTGACCTCAGTCCGCTTCAAAGCGGACTGGTGAGATTCGACTGCAGTAAGAACAAAACTCTACTGAATTTCAAGAAGTTCACTAAACATGCTATGTATTCCAGGTTGAGACTAGAATTTTTATAACATGGAAGCTGAATAAACTAACTTGAGTGCAGTGGTATGCTGCATTCTGGATATCTGGGTTGAAAAACAACAGAAATACTGTATACAGTTCTGAAAATACTGATGTTTCTAAATCATTTACGTGTCCATTTATTATTTAGCACCAGCTCTGTGTCATCAGTGCATGCTTGTTTTCCATGATTTTTATACACACTTGCAAAAGGTTTATGTCCATTTTCCATCAACATATTTCGACCAATGAAGGAAAGACTTTTGCAAGTACATTTCCATCACTGCCTCTTCCCATATGTTCCTTATCCGCTCAGATTCTGACTAGGCAAACAGACTAAAAGCTGAGAAAAACCCCCAAAAGACTAAGAATACTTGTTATTATCATCATAACATATGCAGCTATGAGAAGAGACTTGACTGGCAATAAAAAGACTATAGACCTAACAAAATTAACACACTGAATCATTTTTTCAGTTAGAGACCTGAGCCAAAGCAGAATTGGTTAGGATTTTTAATAAAGCGGCAAAAAAATCCTGTAAGAGGAATAAACAAAACGGTGCAATCAGATAGCAACATTGCAGAGCTCTAGGAAGGAAACTGCTGCATACATGTGCACGGGTGTCTCTTGGGAGAGCTGAGAGAAATGCGAGCAGGAGGCAAATCAGATGTGAAAGGAGGCAAGCCAGAGACTGGATTAACATACCGTTGTCTATAGCCACACTAAAGGAATGGAGAACAGGCACCCTGGTGGTCTCTTACGAAGGCTTGAGCAGAAGCGAATTAATGCACCTCCCCCACCTCTCACTTCATTTGAGGCTGGAGAAGCTGCCAGAAGTGAGGGCTGTGATACAAACCTTGAGCCAACCAATGAGCTTTGTTCCGCATGTTCAACAATTTTGCCATGCAATTGCTTGGTCCCAAGGAACAGTAAGGCTCAGTGGAGGGGTGGAGTGGAGGTTCATTCTCTCATTCCTGCTCTTTCACCTCTCTCCTCCGTGTTCTCTCTGTGTTCTCTCTCCTCTACACCCAATATAAATTCACTCAAGCTGGGGACAACACAAATCCTTACTCACACAAATACAAACCCATTGTTGCAACTAAATATCTCTTATGGTATCCAAAATGACAAATCCATTATAACAGCTTGTGCGAAGCTGACGTGTCCTTCACACACGCATTTTGAACAAATGACAAACAAGGTGAGAAAGAACAAATCTGCCACGATCCCAGAGCAGACTCTCAGTGAAGCTCAGCGTGTTGTAAAAGAACAAAGATGAAAGTAGCAGAGGAGAGTATACAGATTCAACTCTGCATAGTCTAACATGCATTAGCATACTACAGTGTTTAAGCAGATAATGACAAATGTTTTATCTTTAGCATTCCATAACACATTTGAGACATAATCCTAATTCCTTGGGTATCCTAATGGGTATTCAGAGGCAGTAGATTGAGTTATGGCTAATGTGTGGATGTGTGTGTTTGTGTGTACACATTGAATGAGGACATGCATTGGAAGATGCTGGTGTGCCCGTTTATAAACTTCTTAATAAACCACTGGATTATGTGGCAGAAATTTTTGCTAGAGATGTTGGCCTGCTTTCTGTTACCTCTGTCAGTTCCAGGCATGAGGACCTGCGAGGCCACAAGACTGCTCTCTCTGTTTCTCTCACTCTCCCTAGGTGAGGACAGGGAAGGGAGAGGAGGTCCCAGCAGTGCACCAGTCCTCCCAGATCAAATACAAATTGCTCTTCATGCTAGAATCCCTTGTGTCCAGGCCAGGCGCAAGTGTATGAAGAGAAACCATCCTTTATATTCCAGGACCGCTAAGCCTAAGAGACACACTGCATAGCAAGGACATATATTTGTGGAGCTGCCTATAGGTCCTGCAACACCAAGACTAAGACTGTTGTGTCAGACATCATCAAGTATTCGTGGCTGACCCTCACCCACAATATTCTTGGTGGATATCCAATCCAATACTGGATAGGAACCCCTTTGTTCTCAGAACAACCTCAATTATTTGTGGCATGGATTCCACAAGTTGTTGGAAACATTCCTTTGAGATTCTGCTCCATGTTGACATGATTGCATCACATAATTGCTGCAGATTTGTCAGCTGCCCATTCACGCTGCCAATCTGCCATTCTACCACATACCCAAGGTGCTCTATTGGATTCAGATCTGGTGACTTGGGAGGCTGAGTTCACTGATCTCATTGTCATGTTCATGGAGCCAGTTTGAGACGACTTGTACTTTGTGATATGGTGCATTATGATGCTGGAAGTAGCTATTATAAGATGGGTTAATTGTGTCCATAAAGGGATATAAACGTGGTCTTCAGCTGCTGTAGCCCATTTGCCTCAACGTTTGACATCTTGTGCATTCTGAGACGCTTTTCTGCTCACCAAAGTTTTAAATAGTGGTTATATGTGTGTTTTGTGTTCTTCACACCATTCTGTAGGAAACTCTAGAGACTGTTTGTGTGAAAATCCCAGGAAATGAGGCGTTTCTGAAATACTCAGAGCAGTCCATCTGGTACAAACAACCATGCTGTAGTCAGAATCACTGAGATCGCATTTTCCCCAATTCTGATGTTTGATGTGAACATTAAATTAAGCTTTTGACCTGTATTTGCATGATTATCTGCACTGTGCTGCTGCTACATGATTGGCTGATTGAATAACAGGAGGTCCTAATAAAATGGCTGGTGGGCATAGTTTTTTTTTTTTTTTTTTTTTTACAGCACAACTGGCTAGTTCAGTTTTTTCTTTCCAATCTACAGGCTACTGCCACCTCCTGGTATTTAGAGTTATTTCCTCTCGCACAGGAAGAGAAGGCACGTGCCTGTCAGCCGTATTCTTGGTGGTGTATTCAAGTGTAACTTTTCAGAGAAAATGTAAATCGACAGCAGGCGATGCTCAGTCAGCCTTGGTTGGTGGTAATTCTTTGTTGTCAACCATAGAGAGACCCTAAAGATCCTGGCCCCAGTCCAGGCCGGCCAAAATGAATGCATGATTAAGAAGACACCCATTGGTAAAGGAGAACAGAGGAAAATCCTTTCCAGCACCTCAACATCAGTCTTTTCTAATAGTCTCTTTTCCCATCTCTTTGGAAGGGCAAGCTCAATGCTAATTCTTTTATATTAGTTGCTGTGTATCCTTATGTCCGGAAGACCTTACAAATCAATCCTGTCAGCTGTGACCAGAAAGGTAAATGTAAGTATTGTGTTTGGGGGGGAAATTAAAACAACCCAATTTGACCTTTTCTTTGTGTCTCTTTCAAAGTGGTTTTAAAACAACAGAAAAGGGATAGACATGGAGCAATGTTACATTACAAAGAGACTGCTTTTGCTCTCTTTGGTGTAGAACAAGTGCCATCTGTGAACCATACTATTCAAGGTGTTCACTGCTAACCAACTGAGAAGAACTACAGAGCTTGTATATAGATCAGTGAAAAAAGCCAGTGTATATAGCCACTGTCAAAAAGCAGAAAAGTGATGTTCCTATTTGTCACCAGTTCAAATGCATAATCTTCCCTTTAGTGTAGAGAACATTATATGTATTTGCGCATTCTTTAACCATAGCTTTGCATTGTTTTAACCATAAATTTTCGACTATCTGATCATTACTTGATTCTTCAAAAGCTCACAATTCGCGTATTAAAATATCAAGCTATTTGATGCATGTATACTGGGATATCTTACTTTTTACTACATTTTTCTACTGCATGGAAACAATGCAAGCAAGCAAAAAAAAAAAAACCCTCACCTCTGATTTTAGATATAAATAGAGATAGCTTGAAAAACAGCAGCATTATCATCAATTTGCATTCATAAAACCCTATAGCAACTCAAGAAAAGACTCAACAGCTGCAAGTAACCTTCAGCCAACTAAGCTTCCAGCCAACAAGAAAAACTTAACAGATTAAAATATATAATTGGGTATGTTTAGAAAATGAAATGTAGTGTTTATCATTGCTACTCTGCTGCTTGTCTAATAAAACAATTCCAAAGTAAACTAATAAGGTTCAGTATTTGTGGTGATGCTATTAAAAGAGATGTTGGTGCAAAAATCTTTGCAGTTACTGTATGAGACAATTATGTACATACATGTTTAAGCTTGATCTCAGTAGGTCAACTTCTTAAATATAATTCAGGGCCAGTCTGATCCAAACGTTACACAAGTGCAGAATACCAAAGCATTAGGAATAACGACTTGAGGTGAGAAATATTTCAAGGTTAGAATGCTGCGCTGTTAGACAAATCTGCCTTTACAGCCTTCTGACTTGAGCTTTATAAACATAGAAGGACAACAGGATTGGGTGGGGAAAAGTAGTATGGTTAAGAAAAGTCACAGTGTACCTGGTTTGTATTGGTGCTTGATGGCAGAGGGTTGGACACCATTGGTCCAAAAATGTCCAAATCATCACTTATCGGAGCTGCACTTCCAGATCCTGCCCCACTGCTGGTTGTGTTGACTGCAGGAGCATCTGAAAGGAAGAATGAGAGAGCAAGAATGAGAGACAGAGAGAAAAATCGAAGGGGTTCCAGAGAAGGGGAAATGACAGGTCCAGGCTGACTGTCTCAAAGGGCAGTGGGTTCAGGCTGTCTGACCTCTATCTCCCCTGTGCAAGTTAGGTTAAGGTCTCACGATCACTGTGAAGGTCAGAGAGTCATGGCTTCAAGTCCATGTCCTGCCTAAGGGCATCAAGCACACAGTATGCATTTTGCCACTGTCCATTTTTAAAAAGCTACATATTTCAGCTTGAAACTGGAATAGTTAGGCTCACTCAAGCACATTACATAAGTGTCATTGAAGCAGTAGATACGGTGTTGTTTTGGCATATAGTCAACTCCAGAATTATTAACGTTCTTCAGAAACGGCAAATAAAATAAACATTGCACACAAACATCCGCGTCAACTCAATCGGCTACAAAAAATGTAGCTGCAGGAGGCTGATGAGGGAGGCAGAGAAGCTGCCAACTATCACAGTTTCTGCATTTTACAGTTCAGGTAATTTATGGGATTGTCAAGCTTCAGAATCACCTATGACAAGAATCATGTGCTGAGGTCAGAGGAGACCAAACTGAAACCTTTTTTGGTCATGCACTTTATTGGTATGCTTGGCAAAAAAATGGAGAATGCATACGGGAAAAGCATCAGATACTCTGTAATATATGGTGGTGGATCACTGATGCTTTGCAGCTGTTTTGTAGCTGGTGGTCCAATGGCTCTTTGCATCCTCGTTCTGCTAAGCATCAGGATATTTCAGTTTAAAATGATCCCAGAAGTTTAGACTCGCTATAGATGGAGTTTGTCAAGATAATAACACCAAAGGACATCAAAATCAACAATGAAATGATGAAACAAAATCAGCATTCTGAAATGGCCATCTCAATTTCCAGATGTGAACTCTACTGTAACCTATCATGTTTCTAACAATTACAAAGAAGAATTATAAATTAAATATAAACAAGCCTGCATGGAGGAGTGCAGCAATGGGTGTGCACCCACTCAAAAGGGATTCTGACCAACACCTCTCCTGTAGTTATTTTTGTTTCTACCTGCAATATTTTCTAATGAACTTATTTAGTACTATTTTCCAAAGTATAAAGAAATAAACAATTTAAACTGGAGAGAACCTTACACAGATAAAGCAGTTACTGAAGATGAATGAATTCTCTATGGTATTAATTTTTGTGCGTGTTCATGAAGGGTGTCAATAATTCTGGTTCTGACGGTATAAACAAAGGACTTTCCTTCTGTTCCTGCTTCTCCTGCTGCTTAATGACAGCATCCAAAAAAGAGAGGAAATCAAATCACTCTCAACCAGCGTCTGTGCCAGTGGTGGAAAACACAGCTGCTAACGCCCGACTCTAGTGGCATATTCAAACACACTTTGTCTTTTCATTCAAGTCCTAGCTGGTGTCCGTGCTTCACACACAACACCCCCTGGAGAACAATATCTGTATTAATGAACATTTTTTTCTTTCTTTTTTTTTGCTTACAAGGACATCGAAATATGCTTGGGAATGTTGGAGAGACTGAGCATGTACTGGATGTAGAAATAGAGAGCCATAGGGTGGGAAGGTAGCGGTTGATGTAAATTTTCTCTCTGTTTTTATAACACGCTGTGCTGCTTGACGCTGCTGAGGGGAGAGAGGAAACACACAAAGGCAAGACACGATTCCATCATCACACATGGCTCATCATCAGCTCCCTCAGCCCTGGAGCATGCTATAAATTCTCCCATACACAAACAAATACACACTGTGCCCCCAGTGGCATGCGCACACACTAACTAATCCATCTTGTTTTCCTCTTCCAACCCCTCATTTCTATCATTTCCTCTTCTCTCTTTACCACCATATGAGACACACACACACACACACACACAGATAGAGAGAGCAAGAGGGAGATGAAAAATACAGACAGTAGTGCAATTTTGCGTTAGGTTTCTATAGTTTTCATTGTCGAGAACATAATGGAGTATCTGTTGGCTTTGGTCATCCGGAGGGTCTCGTGCCACCTCTCTGATCAGTGCAGGGATAATTTGGTTAGCTGGCTTCTTTCTGTGTCATATAACCAGCACAAAGAGCCAGAAAGCATCAACAGGACTATTATCCATAGCCTAGGGCTGGGTGATGTGCTGAGATGAGATCAATATCATGATAACCCAGCTGCACAAGAAAAATTTCCCCCAGTGGAACAGTACCAAGTTTAACTCATCTCATGATGAAACAGAAAAAACAAAACAAAAAACAAAACAAAAAACAAAACAAAACAAAAAAAAGTATGCGTGTGTTCATGTGTGTGTATATGTGTATGTATATACACACACACACACACACACACACACACACACACACACACACACACACACTTTTTTTTTTTTAATTTATCATTTTCGGTTTCATCACACACAAAATATTTAAAAAAAAAAAAAAGCCTACTGTAGTACATTTCAGCATAAACAGTCAAGTCTCAAAGAGTCAAGCATAAAGAGTCAAGCACAAGTAGGCTATTCTACAAGTGTGGGGAAAATGTGCACTCTGGAAACGTATCCTGTTTTCTGTATAATATGATGTTTTTACCTCATCTATCAACCCTACCATAACCTCAGCTCTATTCCTGCAGCTGCATCCTAACCAGCACAGGCAGCCATGCAGCTCGGTGGTGCACAAACTGAGCAGCTTCATGCAGGCATGGTGGAGGAGGATGGTGGAGGAGGAGGAGGGGATTGATTACTTGTGTCTTACCCAGGCCTAGCAGGTCGATGGCAGGCTCAGCACTCTTCTTAGGGCTGGCTCGGGAGTCTATCTGAACGTCCTCTCTCTTCTGTGATAGAGAGGAAAAGGAGAGGTTAGAAAGGAGAGTTGAATAAGCTTCAGAAAACATTTAGTACGTTGTAGTTTTTTGCACTTTAAAAGGTCAGCTGTATAGTGGATGATCAATAGCGTCTGCTTTAGTATGCAAGAAATAAATTCCTCATGAGAGTCACTGTATACAGTGGATATAAAAAGTCTACACAACCCCTGGTAAAATAGCAGTTCTTCTGTGATGTAAAAAAAATTAAACCAAGATAAACCATGTCAGAACCTTTTCTCTTAAAAAAAAAAAAATTAAACATAAAAAATGTACAATAACCTGGCTGCATAAATGTCACACTCCTAAAATATTACTTAGTTGAAGCACCTTTAGATTGTATCGTGGTATTCAATCCTTTTGGGTAAGAGTCAGTCAGTTTGGCACATCATGACTTATTTTACCATTTTTCCCTCACAAAAGCATTCTAACTTTGTCAGATTAGCTGGGCGTCTCCTGTGCACAGCCCTGTTCAGGTCACTCCACAGATTTTCAACTGGATTTAGATCAGGACTTCCAAAAACTTGATCTTGTTTTTGTGAAGCCATTCTTTGAGGATTTGGTGTGCTTTGGGTCACTGTCATGCTGAAAGGTGAAATTCCTCTTCATCTTTAGTTTTTTAGCAGAAGCCTTAAAGTTTTGTGCCAAAATTGACTGTTATTTGGAGCTTCACCATGGGGATGGTGTTCTTTTGGTGATGTGCTGTGTTTTTTTTTTTTTTTTCTGTACCAAACATATCTTTTGGTATAATGGCCAAAAAGATCAACTATGGTTTCATCAGACCATAACATATTATTTCCCATGGTTTTGGGAGATTGAATTTATTTATTTATTTATTGCTGAAAGCTTGAGCTGGGTTTGGATGTTTTTTTGTTTGGTTAAAAAAGGCTTTCGTCTTGCCACCCTACCCCATAACCCAGACATATGAAGAATTTGAGAGACTGTTGTCACATGTCAGGAGCAACCAGTACTTGCCAGAAACTGCTGCAATTCTTTTAATGTTGCTGTAAGCCTCTTGGCAGCCTCCCTCACCAGTTTTTCCTGGTTTTCTCATCCATTTTAGAGGGTGTCTTGCTCTTAATAATGTCACTGTTGTACCATATTTTCCCCACTGGCTGATTATTGTCTTTACAGTGTTCCATGGTATATCCAATGCCTTGTAATTTTTTTTGTAACCCTCCCCTGATTTCTCAGCAGAGATCCCATACCTTCTTTGTAAGCTCTTTGTGGCCCATGGATTTGCAAGTTGGATGCTACCAAGAAGATGTCAGGAAAATCCTACAGGCACAGCTGTACTTTATTTGGGGTTAATCAGTCACTTTGATTGATGGCAGGAGTATACATGTATAGTAGTATTTAACATGAGTGTGATTGGTTGATTCTGAACACTGCCACATTCCCAATTATAAAAATGTGTGCACACTTATGCAAGCTCGGTATTGGAAGTGTTTTGTTTTTCTTTTTTTCCCTAAAACATTTCTAGTTGTTTGTTACTTGATTTTTATATGTGGCAATTTCACAATAAAGGTGAAATGACATGGTTTAACTTAGCTTCATTTTTTTTTTTAACATCACAAACACCTGCCATTTTAAGAGGGGTGTGTAGACTTTTCATATCCACTCTATATTCAGTACACACGCACACGCGCACACACACACTCCAGAATGGTATAAGCATATAAATGCTGCTCAATGTCCGAGGCACTTTTAGCCCTCTCTGATTTGTGACTGGCTAAAGAAGGCTCTTCTCTGTGATTGGCTGTGAGGGCCGTTTCTAGGTGAGAAGTAAAACTCTAATCCAGGTTGAATTGCTGATCGATAAGTGCGGAAGCCGAGGATGGATCAAAGCCTCTTAAAACCATTACACACACAAACACACACACAATCAAAAGGAGACTGGCACGGACAGTTGCACATTTTCTGCCTTTGTACAAGACAGTAAGAAAGAAAAAAAATTACCACAAAAGCAATATGTTTCCATCTTGCTTTTTTTTTTTGACCTGTATTGTCACATCTGAATCAAAGCTTCACACAATAAAAGAGAATAATAAATATTACTTTGTCAGCTTCATCACACACCCACTATCCAATGAAAATGTGGTTTGAGAGAGTGATGAAAAGAAAAGGCAAATGAAATAAGTTATAATAATAGCTGCTGGTTCTAATATGTGTAATTACTGGTAGACAAACAGGATTTTATTTAAACACACAAATAAAAAATGCAGAAACCATTTACTAATAATATCCTACAGTTTTAAACAGCTTAATTACAATTGCTGTTATACCTTATAAATCTTCTTAAACATTCACCTAGGACACATAGCTACCTTTTTTTTTTTTTTTTAAACCATAATACCTGGCTGGAGCTGTGGCACATAATGAGCATAAGTGTGTGGGTTTATTTAGCTAGGTGCTCTCAAAGCAAAGCAATTTGAGCCATTTTAAGCTCATTTGCACACTAAAGTGCTTATGATTCATGACTGATCTTCATCATATTTCTTTTCTGTTTCATCTCAGCATGGTCCTTAAATGAACTTCTAAACCAGAAAAATATTCTATTATTAGCGAACATCTGCTAGTTTACTAAAGAAATAAAAACACTTGTTATAGAGTCTGCATTTCCCCTGGTAGAGCTAGCTGCACTCGTAGCCCTTCATTAATTACGCTAAGCTAATTCTGACACCACCCTCAAATTGCACACAGACAGAATTCATCAGACTCTGAAAGCATTAATTACCAAAACGCTCAAAACTGCCGCTTTTAATCTTTCTACAGCACTGAAAAGCTTTCCCAGAGTTAGACGGTTTTGTGTTAAGCCTTTTGTGACCTTTTCATTTTCATATGTAGGAGCAGAGCCAGGACTGCAATGTGAGGTATAACTGGCCTTTATAAGCAGGGGAATAACCGTCATTCAGTGCCATGATTGAAACCTGTAGCAGTGAAGTGGTTAGCTTTGCTTGAATTATGCATGAATCCAGGAGCTCGGCTTCTTTTCTATTTTGTGGTGACAAGATAGACACACGCACACACACACACAGATAAAACCACTAATGCTTTTAGACAGAGCATTCATCTGGAGCATAATTTTGTGGTTCAGATAAAGGAAAATAACAGCACCTGGATGGATAAACACGAACACCTTCACAAGACACACAAACATGAGACACCCCATAAATTACTAGTGCTGCCTAGCTCTACTTTCTTCTCTATTCATCGAATCTATCGATCCACGTTCCTCTATGCTTCCTCAGCCATCTCATTCCACCTCTCCAGCTCTTGTGATGTCGTTTTTCCAAAGCTGTTGAGTGAATGGGTGTGAAATGAGTTGAACTCTGTGGTGTGTCTCATGGGCCTCTCATATCAAGGTCATTCCTAATTCATGAACACTTCCCTTTGATGGCACAGTAATTCCATTTGGGTCAGATTCACTCAGACCTGCCATGGCCTCGCTATGCAAACAAGATCACAGAGAGAGAGAGACAGAGACGCTCACTGGTGCTCAAACACTACACTGAGGGCCACTTGTATCACATCAGAGCAGAATGAGGCCAGCCTCACTAGGGCACTCGACACCCATTTCAGTTTTTCATATCTTGCGTAACAAAGCAAACACAGTCCTACTGGGTGACGGATAGTAGTCTGAACTGTAAGAGCTTTTGTGATGCATCACAGTGAGAGCAATCCAAGCAGGGGATATTACGAAAATTGCAAATAGCATCCTTCCACTAACATGTATTTGAACTTGTCCATACACCCCTAAATACCAAATCCCTTCACAATCTTAATCGCTGTTGAAAATACAAGACCCAATAAAAGAATTTTTTTGATCACTCTTCGTCATCAAACCCCCTCACAATACAAGACTGCCTATAATCATACAACACACAGTTTTCAATCTGGGAACGCTGAATTTCTCATCAACAGTCATGACCTCATAACAAAACACACACGGCAGACAACGGTTCAGCTCAGCTGCCACTGGCTGTCAGTCTTTCAAAAACGTGTGGTG
>CM040977.1:14151223-14211818 GCA_022985145.1 Pangasius djambal
GGCAATCCTCCAGGAGGCTTGGAGTAATATATCAAGTCAATGTTTGAATAAACTGACTGCTCGGATGCCTAGTGTTGTCCCTTATTATCAATGCAAAATGGTCACTAACTAAAGAGGATTTATGCCGATATTGCCCAAAAACCCTATTTTGTTCAGGCGTTTCCAAACTTTTGGAGGGCAGTGTATATATATATATATACATATATACATACATACATACATACATGCACACACACCTACATACCTATATATATATATATATATATATATATATATATATATATATATATATATATATATAAATATATATATTTTTTTTAAAGAAATAAGTGTCATGAAGCACTGATTGGTAACTGATCACTTTACATCCTGGACAGAAAATATGTTCATCCTGCACCATATGTGTTGTAGCAAAAACTGTTAATTACATCATCGTCACAAAAACATGCTCAGTTAAACTACTTCCCAGGCTACAGATAGCGTAGCCAAGTTTTAATGATCTCTGGCAACTGTACTCTTCTCTATGCACCTAAAATGCTGAACGAGGGGAAAAATGGGGCGCAGTTATTATTTAATGTACTTATCATTCATTACATTCCCTCGTCCAGCTTCTGAGTGATCAAAACCCGAGCCAGACCAAGGAGTGTGAAGCCCCTCGCCATCTCGAGTACTTACAGCACTGCTTCCTTCAGTCTGCTTCTCCTTTAATGAGCCCTTAACTGCAACTCCTACAGTCTATAAGCAGGGCTCACTGAATATCTAAACAGTCCATTGCACTGTGCCAGTAACACATGATAACAGCATGTCTAAAAAAAATTACTACTGGATCAAAAAAATACTCACATATTCCAATCGGTGCATCACTACATTTATAACGAACAGACTTACAGATAAACAATGTATCATCTGATCCAGACTGCAGTTATACAGCAGGGACGGAACAAGGCGCGTTTTGACATTTTTCTTAATTGCCGTTTGTAGCCCCAACACCACGAACTTGCGCAAAAACAACAGGTAAGAAAATTCAGCACGTACTAATCCGATGGCTTCAACTGGCTTCATACTGCAGGTTTTTGATGGGTATAGTGGGCAATGACTGACAGAAAAGGGTATTTGAAGACTGGAAAAAAGACCAGACGATGTTTTTCTAGTTTCAGTGAACCTGCGCCCATTGTAGCATCAGATTCCTGTTCTTGGCTAACATGAGCAGAACCCGATGTGGTCTTCCGCTGTTGTAGCCCATCTACCTCAAGGCTCGGCATGTTGTGCATTCTGAAATCATTTCTGCTCACCATGGCTGTCAGGAGTGGTTATCTTACTGAGTGAATGTAGCCTTCCTATAAGCTCAAACCAGTCTGGCCATTCTCCTCTGACCTCTCTCATCAACAAGGCATTAACGGCGCAGGATTTCTGCTCACTGGATGTTTTGCACCATTCTGTGTAAACTCTAGAGATTGTTGTGTGAATAAATCCCAGGAGAGCAGCAGTTTCTGAAATAGTCACACCAGCTCGTCTGGCACCAACAACCCTGCCACAGTCACTGAGTTCACATTTTTTTCCCCCATTCTGATGGGTGATGTGAAAATTAACCGAAGCTCCTGGTGTGAGTGCACAAATATGCTTTTAATTTCATTTATAACTACAATACCTGGAGTGTTGCTACAGAGGAAGCAGTATATTTTCAAACTTGACTGCATGTAGACTGCATCCTAAATAGTTACTTTAGTCACCTGCTCCATTTCATTAGGAACTGTATTGTGTACAGTCTTTTAGGAAATTGCATTTATTTACAAATTGTGCAACTGATCCATTTTCGTACCTACCTGCACAATGCATTGAGCAAAACAGTTTTCATGCAGTTTTTTTTTAACTACCTAGAAAGCTGGACAGAAGGCTTTTATGAAAAACTCTAGGCTGCCAGAGCCCAATGTTTTTCATAGTAGCTGTATCTAATTCTTCTGACAGTCAAGAAAAACCACAGCAGAGAGAAGAAGAGGGAGGAAAGAAAAATTCAGGGCACGAAAGCTGACCGTGACCTTCATCTCTTTAATGCATAACCGCAGTTTAAGGACAAGAGGAGTGAAATCACAATTGTGAGGGTACACACAATACACATCTCTGCAAGATCTCGTCACTTCCATTCAAGCTTTAGATATACTGGCATGAGCTCAATCAAGAAGCTAGGCTCATCTCTGCATCTGTCCATTTCTCCCATCCTCACGGCTGCTGTATCCCGCCACTCGTCTTTCCCCTCCCACCTTTATTTCATTCCAAACCATTATCATCCACTAAGCTCTCCATCTCCCTCACATTCGGCCATTCTTTTGCATTACCACTTCGTCACTGGTGTCGATTGCAGCCATCCTGAATTCCATAATCTTATGGGAGCAGATCTAAACAGACAGGGGCATGTCGGCAAGAAACTAATCAGACATCACTGTCCTATCTGATGTCTAGCATCATATTATAATGTCTGGTCTTCGATTTTGGATCACACCTGAGCAGATATGTGAAATGCCACGAATTTGAAATATCCCTTCTTCCACTATGAGCATGCAGGTGGCACTTGAGCTAGACAGAGCTCTTAACCTTGCAGCTATATGAGCTCCTCAGCTCATATCTAATTTGCTTTTTGCAAAGGTCAGATGCAAATGTTCAGCTACCCATGGCCTGCTATTGTGACTCAGTAGGGCAACATGATTACGGCTAGACAAATCCTTATTGTGAAAGGCGAAGAGTGTCTCCAGAACATCTTTTCATCTCTGGATTGTCACTTAAGAGTGAAAAGAAAAAAAAATAAGCATCTGCAATAAGATACATTTTTGTCTCATTATAAAATGAATCTACAGATATTAACTCCATGCAGACCCATAATAGAAATTTAAATTCAAGACGCTGTCAGGCCTGGTGCCAGTTCAATAGTCTATAACATCCAGAAGGTGCCGAAAACTAAGACGTTGCGCTCCCATTAGGCCCATGGGGCAGTCGGAGAGCAGATTTCATCATCTCCTGTCTTGGAAATGGCCTCCAACAAAAAGTGATAAAAGTAGAGTGTGAAAGAAATGCATGTGCACCGTGAAGATCAATGCAAAATAAATTTGGAAACTGTGATACTGTTTAAAAAGATTGCTTTCCTTGAAGAATGGTTTAATGGGAAAGTAGAAAGGAACAGGAGTAAGGCAGGTGGATGATGAGTGGGTCGGGGCAGAGGCGCCATTCTTTTAACTCTTACTGTTTTTTTTTTTTGTGTCTTCTTGCTACATTTGCACACAAAGTATTCACCTCACCGGCAGGCAGCAAGTCATCCTGCATTACATATGTTGTTCATAGCAGCAAAAAAACCCAAACAATTTATTACTGATAATATTCACCACAGTAAAGCCAAATTGTATGCGTTTAACTATGTGGCCTCTCAGATCTCACTAGCCACAGATGATAGGATCTTTGTCTTTTTCTGTCACATCCTGAGTGCACAAAGGCCAACATCACAGCTGGAGCTACCATCTGATAAACTTTTAATTAAGACTTTGCATAAACCCTTATCTTCACTAAACTGGAAGAACTTCAGCTTCATTTATCTGAAGGCTGAAGGTTGATCTCATTAAAATTCGTAAGCCGAGTTGTTGTAATCGAAATGCACAGCCTTCACTCCTCACCTGATAACGTGCATACGGAGAGCGGTGGATTTGCTGCTGCAGCTCTAAAAAGGCCAGGACAAACAGTACAAAGTATACACTTCACGCTTGTGTCCCACGGTTCAAGTGGACAGTCAGCACATAAGTGGATGGTTAGAAGATATCTTTAAAGTGTGAATAGGTTTAGAAAAGTTCCCAGCAAATATCAACACCATTCGCACAAACACCCTGTGGTTTAAAACGTTTCGTTAAGCAGAGATGGAACACACACTCAAAATGATGAGAGATGTGAGCTCTTTTAAAGCTGCTCGGGAAATAGCTTCAAGTAAATCTCTCCTTTTCTGCTGCTCTAAATCCAGAGAGTATTGATCAGGCTCCCCGTGGAAACACTATCGATCAACCGTATGTGCGCCTATGCGCGAAGCTAAGCAAAACCCCACTGTGAGGAGAGGCGCGCGTGTGGGAGGTGGTTAACAGGGGGTCTAGTTAAGATGAAGATTGTTGTTTGTCAGAGCACAATGTTCATTTGGATTAGGTTGCAGCACGCTCAGACACACGTACACACATGCACATGCACATGCAAACACTCACGGGTGACAAAATGGACCGAGAGAGTTCTAATTTGCTGTTCGTGTGTGTAGGATTTTAAAAGATCGCTACGGCAATTTGTTCCACCAGCAGAGATCAATCATATCATTAAACTGCCGAGCTGCTTGCATATTCCACTCTGCATAACCACAACTACACTATACACACTATGCAGACTCACAGATGGGTGACAAATTAAAAGAAAAAAAAAAAACAACATAATGCGATTTTAAAAGGTGTTGGGCCACGATGAGTCACCAGAACAACTTCAATGCACCTTGTCACAGATTCTACACGTCTCTGTTACTCTACAGCAGCGATGAAAACCAGTCTTCCAAAAGATATTTCCTCTTGTTGTATTTTTTTAACGACGGTGGCAGAGAGCGCTGACTAACACGTCATTTTAAAATTCCTCCAAAGGTGTTCAGTTGAGTTGAGATCTGGTGACTGTGAAGGCTATAGCATATAAATTACATCATTTTCATACTCAGACCATTCAGTGAGCCATCGCGCACCGTGGATGAGGACACCGTCATCCTGCAATAGTCTACTCCATTCAGGAGAGAAATATTTCATCATAGGATAAATTCAGAATAACTTCGTTTTGATTTGCAATGACTCTTCCCTCTAATGGGACAAGTGGCCTTGAACGCAGTAAAAACTCGATATAGTCCTTTTACAGCTTGTGTCTCTAAAGTAGCGCCAGGAGACGATGACATGGTTCCACATGCCTGACATTTTTCAGTGTTGATGTGCTCAATCTATTTGAAATTGTCTGCACTGACAGGCGCAGGACAGCAGAGGAAACAGGGTTTCTTCTAATCACTTTCTTTATCATTACTATTAAAAACTATTTGTAAAATATTCGATGGGCTTCCAGGGTTGCCGGTGAATATTAGCAAGTTCAAAACACCTACGTAATTGTCAGTCATTTCCAAAGCATATGTTGACTGGCTTATCTGTTGTCTTTTATGGTGGAAAAATAAGACTTTTGATGTATTGTTGATAGATAACTCATACTAGCATACTCCAAAGTTAAAATACTGAACTCCTGCACAAACTTTGTTTAGATTGGCAGGTCTGGAAACGGTATCAAACGGTGCACCTGCCTGGAAACATCTGAAATCCAGTTATTCGATTTTTTCCTTTAATTTGTCGCCTGTCAGTATCTTGCCTACTGTATTCCTGTCTCTCACATTAATGCCAATGCTACAGTGAGGAGGCTGCATGCAGACACTGGTCCACACATTTACTGGCTAGTGTTACCAAGTAGGACTGAGATCAGATGCTCTTCTTCACTTTACTCTTTGACAACTCAGCCTTAGGGAAACCACTCCTTCATACACACAGGAGCAGAGGCCGGCTCCATAACACACGCTTGCTTTTCCAACACAATATAATAATTCCACACACAACCGCACACAAGGCTCAAACCCTATGTTCAAAGACATTAAAGACACTGCAAGGACACATGCACCGCTATGGTAATTGATCAAACACATTTTCAAAGCTGCTTTTTAAGCTTTTAGGCTGTGTGTTTACAAGCTTCTGTGTGTGGTATGTGCAAATTGTTTAGGTGTTCTACATGTCTCTGTCCTACAGGAGACCTCTGGCGGCATCCTTCTGAAAGCTGTGGGTGCTCAATATCTCACTGCAGCACTGCTGAAAAGACATCTACTCTTCCCACAGGTAGCCGAGGGACTCCCACATGGTGTGTTTCATCCTTTCTTTGCATTTCTCTTCTCTTCATCATGCTATCTTGCTTCTCCCAGCATCTCTCTTTAGCCCTTTCCTCACAGCCATATCTCCGTCTGAGACTGTTTTCTCTGTTCACGTTCTAAATATTACACATCATTTCATACCCACTCAGTTATTTCACATCTTTCCATCAGGGGTTTATTGTGAGTCCATGGCTTCAATAGAATGCAAAGCTCACTGATGCTGGAAGAAGCTGTGCTCACTATACTGCACACTAGAAGTGGGCCAGCAACTGTACAATGCAAAGAACAGTTACATTGCAAACTGTTAAAATACTACAACGTTTCACATGTTGACATCCTGCCAGCATAATTAAGAGAAGTGACGAGCAGATTTCGTGTCTGTGCTGTTAGACTTTTGTCTAGAAAACCAGAAAATGAAAAACAAAACAAAATCGTTCATGTGGTATGTAGCTATATTTATATAACTATAAATAATTAACGATAGCACACGGGACTCATTCCGAATCCCACCAGCTGCTGCGCCACACACTTCAGCCGAGGCATGATCTGGTTTCTATTAGACGATTTACATAGCATAAAACTGACCATCTTTTCAGAATCATTCATGTAGAAACAAGAAAGCAAGCAAAATAAAGTCCAGCATAAGGCTGTTATACAACTCTCCTGCTTACTACATGCAGTCACCTCACAGGTAAACATACAGACAGTAAACGATGGACGCTGGTCAACAACTTACTATGTGCTATGTTAGAAACCTTATAATAACAGTACATTAATAATAAACTCTTTTATTTATCTGGGACTGTATTAGTTACTTTGACTAGCTCACGAAATGTTATTACATTACTTTATCTACCACCTTTTAGCTGTGTAGGTTTCCAGGCAAACAAAACATGGGACTGGGCAAGCATATTAGAGCTTTTACTTGCACAAAACATCACAAACTGTGATACAAACATTAATGACAAGGCCATCATGCATATTTAGGGTTTGGCTAAGAATGTTGGGGTATCAGAAAACTTGCTAAACATTCTTTGTGGCATATGTAGAGAGTTCAATGACCAACACACAACCAAATGTGTGTGTCAGTGAGGTCAAAGAAAACCAGAGCCTCCACCAACGGAAAAATCACTAAGCAGCTATTTACCCATAAGAAAACCAAATCTGGTGTTTATCTGGGAAGAGCAGTGAGCTACTGCTGAAATAAACAGGAATAAAAGCGAACTATCGATGGACTAACAAAGGCGATCCACAAGTGCAGGTATACAAACAAAAAACACCTACCCTTACTGCAACGTATCATGTAAATGTGTGTTCAAGAAGTGTGTTTGAGCATTTTTTTAGAACATCTTGCAAAGCCGGTATGCCATAAGCTTGCATGGAACGTGCAGTGAAAAAAAATCTTGAACATATAAAAATGCAGTGAAGTTTTTAATGTAATGAAGTTCAATTAACATTTTTATCACCACTATATATAAAAATAAAATACATTTCTAATCTAGTAACCGCAGCTATCGCTGCAGTCACGCTGTGCCGATAAGCCAATTACACAAATAGGGAGCTCTGTTCCATTATCCCATAATGCTAGTCAGCATGATCAGACAATTAAAAATGGATTTTACAATATAATTACCGATTATGTAAGTGCACGCATGATACTCATACGTTACGTTGTAATTAAGTAAGTCATTTCCATAACTATGAACTCTTTTTTTCCTTTTTTCCAGAGACAATTATTGTTTTATTGATATGACATTATTGTCCTCACCTAGTGCACTCACATTTGCTTTTCCTATCATCTAACTATAATTCTCACTCAATGCAGGAGAATGCATGACCAAATCTTCTCCCCAGTAACCTGTAACCTAAACAAAATGGAGCAGGTGAGATGTTTTGGGTCAGCACTGGAGAATAAAGCTGTATCAGAGCAGGGTCCGAGGACAGGCCATGAAAAACAGAAGATGAGAGCAGAAGACAAAAAAAACAAAAAACAAACATCAACAGAAGATGCGAGCAGCTCTGCTTCCAGCCAGTAGTCAGAGCAAGACACTTGCCAGCTCAGGAGTTGCCTGAAACATCATGTGCAGTCCATACAAATCTCATTTCAAGCAAATGTCACGGAGGAAGCAGATGTAGTCACTGACTGTGGTATCAGGCTCTACAGGCTTCTGCAGATTTGTGGTTCCGGCAGAATGGAGATGGAAAGAAGTGTTTTTTTAATCTGGGCAGTGTGTGTGGGGGACACAGTGGCCGCCAGCCTTGAGGAAGACTGGACACTGGACCTTGAAATCCCATTCCCTGCATGAGCGACACAGTGAAAGCTTCAGCATCACCTTTTAACATCAGTCAATGCCACACGCACACACACACACACACACACACACACACACACACACACGCCCTATCTCACTACCCCCATCCTTGTTTTTCATCTCTTTCTTTACTAGCTTCCATCCTCCAGTGCACTCTCTCCTCTACCTTATCACAACCTCCTCTGTGCTCATTTTCTCCCAATCCCCTTTTCCCCATAACCTCACTTCTTTTCCATCATTTTTTTCCCCCTCGCCAGTCATTTCCCTCTAATTTGCTTGCTTACCTGTGCCTACCTCCTAGGCTTCTTATCTGTCTCCCTCCATTTCTCACCCAACATTTTTTTTAATTTAACATCGTTTTCCTTAACATTCATCTCACCCACAAGCCCCTGCCTATATCTCTCCATCATTTCTGATTCCATACATATGTGTGTCTTAACAGGGTGTAGACAGAGATCCAAGGTCACTGTTGGGAATGATTAGAAGTATGAGTGGTCATTATCATGTAACTGGATTCCTTATTACGTAGTGTCCTATGGCTGGAGGACAAAGTTGTCATAAATTTGCAAATGGGGTGGGAAGGCCAATATCATTATCTAAAGGAGGAAGGCTGAAGAAGGGTCCTTGCACACTGACCTAAAACGGAATTACAGAATTACTCAACCTTCATGAAAAGGATAAATATGAATACTTTTGACACAATATTTTTCCCCCCAAACATAAAACACTCTAATTGTGTGATTTTCTTCCCCTCCCTCAAAGCACTACTTTCAAATTTATCAGCAACTCTGCAGTTTATATTTAGTGAGGTCTCCCCTGGAGAGAAAAACAGCACTGAGTCTTCCTCCTGTAATGTCTAATGAAGCTGTAGACAATCCCTGACACTTCACTATGCAGAGCATTTCAGGTTTGTGCATATGTGTGGACTGATACTTCACATCAGAAGACAGGTTTTTAAATAGCTGTACACCTGCTCATTCATGCAATTATTCAAATCAGCCAATCATGTGGCAGCAGCGCAATGCAGAAAATCATGCAGAAAATGTTCACATCAAACTTCAGAATGGGGAACAAAATCAGATCTCGGTGACTTTGACTGTGGCATGGTTGTTGGTGCCAGACAGGCTGGTTTGAGTATTTCAGTAACTCCAAAACATCACTGGATGCCCCCCCCCCGCACCATTCTGTTTAAACTCTAGAGACTGTTGTGCATGAAAACCCCATGAGAACAGCAGTTTCTAAACTACTCAAACCAGCCCATCTGGCATGCCACGCCACTGCCAAAGTCACTTAGAAAACCTAATAGGAAAAATAAACATTTTTTGTCCTATTCTGACATTTGAAGTGAACATTAACTGAATCTCTTGACCTATATCAGCATGGTTTTATGCATTATGCTGCTGCCACATGATTGGCTGAATGGATAACTGCATGAATGAGCAGGTGCACAGGTGTTCCTATTAAAGTGGCCAGTGAGTACATATATCCATCATCTGATTTGTGCAGGTCATTTGTTTAATCCTCCTACGATGATGCATGAGATTTTACAAATGTGAAAATTATTTGCTAAGTAGTTAAGTAAATAATTTCAATTGGAAGAATCATCTGAAAAGTTCATTTTATAAAAATGATTTTTCACATTCTCGTGAAGGGTGCCAACGTTTGACCATATATTACGTGTTTCCCGACACTGAGTGGAATGTGCTCAAGTAGAGAGAGATAGAGAAATGGGCCAGCAGAGTGAGTCTGTGTGAGAGATTATTGCCTCTCTCTCACTGTCACTGTGTGAGAGATTATTGCCAGAGCTTGATCCTGAAATATCTCATCAGCATTAATTATGCATTTCACCTCATCAAGACTTCAAAGGGAAACCATCACCTGGCAGCACCACACACACCGGCAGAGCATGGCACACTCTCGCTAACACAAATACATAGCTATAAAGTATATACAGTGCACCTTTAAATAACAGCTGTGGGCACTGTAGCACACTTCTGTAATACTGTAATGTACTCCATGCAAGCACCAGGCCTCAGGACATCATCATGTGAAGGCCACCACTTGTGCACTTAAAAAAAAAAAAAAAAAAAAAAACTACTTTCTTTTCTTTTTTCTGTCCCCGCAAAGCTTTAAAGCTCACATTTGATTGGAATATAATTCAGGTCAGAACTCTGAAACACGGAGCCTTCAGGAGGTTGTGCTAAAAAAAGAAGCCTACTGTATAAAGTGAGACTGTGGATTTGATCACAGCATGACATTCATACAAGCAATATAATGTAAAATATTCATGCGCTTGTTCTAATGCATTATGGTTTCTATATTAACAACTTGTTCACAGGGACGTGTGTGTTGGATGTTCCACATAATCTAAGACTAATAATACATTTACAGATTAAAAAAAACATGCTGTTATTTAACAAAGTAAAATGTATAATAGTCGATATGGTGACGTTTTCTCTAAGGAGATTTGCTTAATAGTTATGGAAGGAGTCTCCAGTGTCAACACATCAGAAAACCATTACTAACATCTGTACACTAAGTGTACAAGGTTACTTTAATACCACAGACATGGACCTCCCTCAGTGTAGTACTGTCTATGGTTTTATATGTCCTTAGACTGACTTTATTTCTTTTTTCATTTACTACAGGTTTATCTATTGATCTATTCATTCATTACTCAATGCCTAGGGCAATGTCTTGCTGTTTGCGTGTGTAAGCTATTCTCCTATGGATAAATAAATTATCTATCTACAGTATCTATCTATCTATCTATCTATCTATCTATCTATCTATCTATCTATCTATCTATCTATCATATCTACAGTACCTATCTATCTACAGTACCTATCGAACTATTGGCAGTATCTATCTATCTATCTATCTATCTATCTATCTATCTATCGTATCTATCGTATCTATCGATCTATCTGACAATGGACTTTGCACTTTCTGGTTTATTGAAAAAAGAGAATCTGGTGACTGTTTATATTTGATATGATGTAAGTGATAACTAGTGGACATTCCACAACATTAAATGCAACTATAAATGGTTAAAAAGTACAGTGTGTCATTCATTAAGATAAAATATCAGTTGCCGGGGTTTAAGAGGAACAAAACTCTTCGTGACATAATTCGTAGCTATAGGAAAATAATCTGCTTCTGGGTGGAAACAGTAACCCTGCTTCATGTTGGGTCGCATTACACACCACACCACACCAATAGGAGATTATTTACCTATAACAGCACGCTCCATCTTGTTTTATTCCTTACTTAAGTGCAAGCACAAATGTGGATACTAATATATCAAACACACTGGTCTTAGTGGCTAGTTATAAAATGAACAGTACATCTTGTTGGCAATTTGCCTCATGGTTAATTAGAGCACAGCCACAGGCAATTCCACGCTTAGGATATTTACTTCAATCAACTGTGGTTCTAAATGTCACTTGTTTTTCTGATACTAAATACCACTACACTGCACTACCCAGTATATGCATTATGCACTGTAGAGGCATGTGACTGGATTTATGTACTGCTGTACAGATTTATATGACAAGACTTTATATGCAGTGCCATAGCGAGGCATATGACAGGATTTTTGTAGTGCTCTCCCATTAGACTACACCTCTAGAGACCCAACGGCAGCAACTCAAACCATCTGGACTCTGCCACCATAAATTCCTACCACCATGTGCATGGTCTGCATGAGCGCAAAAAAAAAAAAAAAAAGTGTCCAGAAACTGTCCTCTGAACAAAGTCCCTTGCCAGCCTGCTGTCACTAGCACAGCAGGGAGACAGAAAGATCTAAGCAAGGGCAGCACTCGTACACATGCACACACTCGCACTAACACACCCACACAGAAGACATACCATTAAGAAGAGCTATCCACACACACACACACATCTGACACCGCACAAAGTAGTACACGCACACAAACAAAAGAGAGGAAGATACCATTTCCAATGTGGCGAATATCGACCGCAGAGCTTTGATAATTTATTCACGGCTTGAGCAATAATATAGAGAGAAACATAAGCTTCGTCTTCAAAAGGAAAACAAGAAATGATGAGTGAGGAAGAAAAGAAGTGAGGAAGGGTTTGAAATTGTTACTCCTTAGTGGATTGGGGGGGAAAAAAAACACATAAAAAAAGCACAGAGCAGGATGCTGCTGGTACCATATGGTTTCTGATGTGAATTTGTGTGTGTATGTGTTTCACACTACACAGGGTATAACATAATGCTTAATGCCTATCACCTACAAAGTACATGATTTGTGCAATACTATGCCATTCGAGGGACAGAAATTAACCACTTATGTGTAATATCACTGTTAGGATTTACTTTGTTAAATGTATTAATTATAAACTTGATTGAAAAACAAAGTACACTATAAATGGCTTGCATTTATTCAATGCCCTTTTTATTTTTAACAAGCAGTGATATGTTGCATGTTTCTTCCATATGCTTCCATTAGACAAGTAGAACATGTATTCAAAAAGCCAGAAAAACCAAAAAAATAACATTCCATCTCATAAAATACATTGCTACACTCAACATTGTTACGGATATAAAAAGAAGATTTGAGTGCTGGGAAATAAGTACGAGATTCCGTCATGCATTTATTATTCCCAGGTAGTATACTCACTATAAATCAAGGATTGAAACAGAAGTGGGTTTATTGTTATTTTATTTTTAAAAGACATCCAGATTAAAAGTTAGTGTCGGTAGCATTTTTCCTGGAGGATAATACATGTAAAAAAAAAATATATATATATATATATATATGTATATTGTCAAAAGGGATGAGAGATGTTTAAAGCAGCTTGGGGACTAATAAAGAAAGCTGTTCTACCCTGAACCCATGCAATCTCTACCGTGTTCAAAAAAGCTGAAAGACAGAAACAGAAAAGCGTTTATGGAGACTGCTAGTTTTAAACAGTTATACTGCAGCAGTCTTCATTAATGAGGAAGAAGCCTTTAATGCTATTTCTGCTTAAAGCATAGTAAGTATCTTACAGTGTGCTAATGAGAGAGTGAGAGAAGGGCTGGTCACTCTGGTCAGATGGGAATGCGAATGAACACACACACACACACACACACACACACACACACACACAGAAGTGACCTTGTAGTGATATGAAAAGAAAAAAAATGTTTTGGAGGAAAAAACAAAAGAAATCCATCAAGAGTTCTAAAATGAAAAATTGTTTGCTTCAATTAAATTTGCAAACTGAAAGCAAAGGCATCAAGTATAGCAACTGAAATCTGAAGTGTGAGCATTTCAAAGCTGCATGTGCAAAACTTTTTGCCCCCTTGAGTCTGACCACACCTCAAATCCTCCGCTATTATGCTGCTGACTGATGATAGCAGTCAAGAGCGTAGAACCAGTTAAAAAAAAAAAAAAAAAAGTCTGGGGAGGGATGGAGTGAGAGATGTAGGGTCTTTAGGCACAGTGCCTTTATGCTGCCTGTCATTCACAGAAAGTAATTTCAGTAAAAGCCAGGCCTGGCTAAGGTGCTGTCGTACATGAGTGCAGGCATGTGTGTATGCTCGAGTGTGTGCAGCTTGTATCTAGGTACAGGAAGAAAGCTCTCTTTAATCATCCCACTGCTCCATTACAGGCTTAAAAACACAAGCGCTCTTCACATTTCCTTGCATATTAGCCAGTTTTCCAGGAAGAGATGCTGCACAGCGATGCTGCCACGCTAAGAGTCCATTCGAGTGTGTGAACTTCACACCAAACACAAGCACGCTGCTCCGTATCTAATTACACGTTCCCAAGTCACATTTGTTCGTAACGGACTTCAGGGCTGCATTATGCACAAACTGCAGGTTAAACTGGGCTTTCCCCTTTTACGCATTTTATCCACAAAAGGCAGAGAAATGAAAACAACTGACAAGCGTGCACACTCCAGGACTCACGCACGCAACCTGAATGCCAAGAGGATGACTTCTCCTTGGCATTCAGGCAGTGCAGGCAGCAGTGGGATACTAAGAGCAGAAAGTGAAGGAGGCTGATGATAAACATGTTGCCATGACTGCACTCTCATTCCTTCAGCAGCCTAGCTCACAGACTTCAGGAACAGCAGAGCAGAGTACGTGCACAGCAGAACCTCGTCTTACGATGGACCTATAACTAGTGATCTCAGTCCATCTGCATTTACAAAACCACACCCATTATACGTCATCATACACTGCATTATGCACTGCTTAGGGAGTTTTGGTATTTTATAAATCATTACAACAAGTCCTGTTGTCAGTTCTCACCAGAGAAATAAATAAAATAAAAGTTCTATGAAACTCTCCCCTTTCTGACCTAACCTCTCTTGCCCTGTCTAATGATCTGTCTTCAGCTGAATAATCTGCAAAATACAGATGATTGGATAAGCTACAGAAGTCACATGGTTCATGTTTAGAAAAATTTGTATCAGCTCTGCTACAATATTTAATCATGCACTTAGATACTGCTGTGTTCACATCTGTGCTGCATCCCACCAGTTGTGGAATACACCTCTGGTGTAGGATATCCAGAACATTCCTGACTTACTAATGCACAGCAACAGGTCCATGTTCAAATGATGCACCCATAATGCACTTTGCTGTTTGCTTGGAACACTGGCTAGTCTCAAATTTTCCCTGCTCTTTATATACGCAGACCCTGTTCTTTATATATGGATTACTGCATTCTCTAGATTGGATTGTTGACCATTTTAAAGGACTCAGTTGTTGTAGCTGCTGCGAAGCCCATAACAAAGATTAGATCACACATTTAGAAGCATTATATATACACAGCATATAAACATTGTGTGTGTCATCAATTTGCTATTGGAAGTTCTTGAATTGTTTGGTACATCTAAACAGATGGTCACAATATAAGGAGGTTATACCTTAGCCTAAGTCTCTGGAAATGGATTAATCTAAGAGGACTATGCATTGTATATTCTGGATGTTTTTCTTTCATGAACTATACATACTTAAAATCTTTTTAGCCATTACATCACATGCACATGTTCTCTAGATGAGAGCACACACTATGGGCACACTTTAATTTTTCAAGAATGCAAAATAGTCAATTCAAATATGAATAAAGGAACTCTTGTTTGCGTTTGGAATTATGGGCACATTTTACTACACTTTGCATACTCTCAAAAAAAAAAAAAAATTTAAATAAATAAATAAAAATAAAATAATAATAACTTTGTGAGGTGTCTCTCCAGGGTTCTGTGCTGCTCTGATTAGCCAATTATTGCTTTGCTAGTCATGGTTTTGAGTCTTCATGTATCTGCCCAGGATCACACAATTATCTCAGACAACTAAATCCAGGTATTCTAATCGAGTTTGCACTCACAGCCTAAGAACTGAACTAAAGTGTTTGTAAATATGTAGTAAATCTGGCATGCGCTCTCTCATCTCATTTTCCTTAAGTGAAATGCGGAAACCGAGGCCCACATCCAACTTCCAGCTGATTATCAAGCGCCTCAGGTTTTGGATAAGGTGCGCCTGGAAATAGGTTCAACTTGATTCTGTGCAGGAACTGACTGGCATTAGAAACTCTTGTTTTAGAACAGATCAACAAGCCATTATATCGCATGAGCTCTTCAGCGGGGTGTATGGCACAATTTAAATTTCGTCCATGGAAAAGTGTCAGGGATTGAAGCATTCTCTGTGTGACCAATAGGGAATGGCCATCAGGGATACACCAGTCCGATATCGAGTATCTGCTTCAGTATCAGTCTGAAGCATGGAACTGGTATTGGACTGAAATCATATTTTCTGATCCAATCCACTGACGTTAATGTGATTTTGGCTGATAATACATGTCTTGTACCTGAACGTAGGACAGGATTTGTGGGAATCAAAGTGACAGGTTGTAGTCTAAGATTGATTGAAAGCACAGATCAGATAAATGGAGCTCAGAGGCAAATTACATTTAGTCTGTTCTATACCAACTGGGACTGGTTCCAACACAAACAACACTCGATCCACACAAGCATGGCTGCTACACATTACGGCAGTATTTGAAGCAAATGAAACACCTCCTTCACACATTGTGTCTTCCTGTTCTTCTCTGGAAGCAAAAGCAGCTACTTCCAACAAAGTGTGCTGCCCATTTAACACACATGCTGCAGGCGAGAGATTCTTATCTATCTCTGCTGTTGCCTTTTAGCTTCCTACAAAAGCCCACTAGTTTTTTCACTACCATCCTCCATTCTCTCTCGCTCTCTTTTATGTTACTCTATTCACTGCTGTCACTGGATCAGCACGGCTTCCAGCACACACGCACAGCCAGAGTGCCATTTTAATCAATTCACATACTGACCTGGGGTCAGTACAACACACACTGCATTGGTGCAAGCTACAGTCTGAGATTGGGCATGATTATAACCTCATGTGAGGAAGCACACCCACACACAGGGGTGACAGTAAAGGCTAGGGAAACCATTGTAAGGTTCTGCACTTACTTGATTCCAACGTTGCACATCACTGAAATATTTATGGAGATTAAATGCCACTGACAGGCAAATGAAAGTTGTGGAAGAAAGAATACATCAAACGCAGCAAATAGAAACATCCATAATAACAGAAGCACTTTAACTCTATGTTGCATCATACTGTAATTTCATGGCTGCATTAAGTGCCTTTGATATAAAATCCACAACAGTGCCGGATTCACCAATCTTGCTCTTTTTCAGACTTGCAGCACGTTGGGAGATAGAGGTGCAAATCTCTAGACTCCTCACAATTTGATTTCCATTCAGGTTGCCAAAATGCGATTAGAAAAACAATTCTTTATTCCTCTTGACTTTTGATTTCTACAGCACGCTTTTTTTTTTTTTTTTTTTTTTTTTTTTTTTTTTTTTTTTTTTTTTTTTTTTTTTACACAGCATGACCACTTGCTTTTAAAACATAATAAACATAATATTTTCATCACACAAGGCTTAATGCATTTCTTTTTCCTCAAAAATGTGGGTACTGCTGACATTTATATTTTAGATAACAAAAAACATGAAGCATAAGCCTCTGTAAAAGTCTGTGACATTTTGTGCCTCAATGCAGAATCTTCCAAGAGAGAGACTTGTGATGCTTCTATTATTTTTAATCAGTTAATTTATTTCTATTCCTATGGCTCGAACATTGCCATGCATAACACTAAGGACAAATCAGTAACCCCAGAACAAGCAGAATCTGTATCAGGTCTATTATTATTTTTTTTTATTATTATTTTTTCAATTAAAAAATTCATAATGTCCATTTGGGGTTGTTTGCCTGGAAACCCGTGGGCTAGAGAAAACCATCAAATCCTTTTAAAGCTTTTACTTCAACCAGTTGGCTTCATTTGTACATTGGGCCAATGACCCTGTAGAAGAAACAAAGCCTAATCATTGCACATGTAAAAAGAAAATACAACACAAACATTATCTTTCCGAATTCTCGGTTGAGACCAAGACCATATTTAGCGAGATTAATGCTAAAGATTGAGACAAATCCAAGTACAAATCAAGGCCAGACTGGAGTCAAAACACAGACTCGAGTCCGACAGCTCTACAGGCAATGTTATTAATTTACAATACATCTCGTATACTGTTGCTGCTGCACAAAATACAGGGTTCACAAAGACAAAAGTCAGACAGAAACAGAAAAGAATACAAAAGACACCACCTGAGGTTACAAGCTTCAATGCTACAACTCGCCGCGCACTGCAAAATTAAACACACATTTCACACAAAACTGCTTCACAGCAAATAGTGAAACATGATAAGCTGGTCTGAATGTGAACCATAACTAGTTGGACAAACCCAAAGATGGAAAACGTCCCATCCCCTTTATGGATCATATGGATCATCATATAAGCAAAACCAGCTGCGGTCCTTAGCATCACCCCAAGTAGCAGGCTACGTAGCATCCACAAGTAACAAACTGTGATGGCCATGTCCACTGTCAGTGAACAGAATGTGACATCTCTGGAGAACAGGTTTTAGTGCTTTGAAAATGAATTATCTCTAAAGTATTCCACCCTCACACACACACACACACACACACACACACACACACACACGAGATAAATTATAAAAAAAAAAAAAAAAAAAACACACCACAAAAGCAATGAATAATTTAGCAGTGTTGTGAAATACATAGCCTTTGTTTTAGTCTGTGGTCACTGGACCCTTACCTGCTGCCAGTCACTCACCACCACACTGCACCCTGACAACCACATGAAATCCACGCCTCACCTCTCACTGCACACGTGTTAGAGAGGTGAAAGCGAGCCTGCAGGGAACTACTAATGCGGTGACAGGACACACTTAAATAGTAATACAAATCAGTGGTGCTGAGGCTATTCCAGCCATCAGATTCTGCTGCTAGTATGACTGTTAAATACAGGTTCATAATGGTACTTTTTTCTTGAAAAGTAACCCTGTTCCATGTCTTATGCCCAGGAGCAGCACTCATGCTGGACGTTATAGGCAACTCATGTAGTGTCATTCTGTCTTCAGAAATTGGTAAGGCTTCTTGCTGAGAAGAAGTATACTGAGAGAGTAAGAAAGTGTAATATGTTGTTTTCTCACTTTTATGGGATAAAACAACATGCAAAATAACACCTTGAGACATGCACCTACAGAAAAATAATCCACTACGAGTTGGAATGATGCATTTAATTTATTTATTTTATTCCTTTAAAACCTCAGCAATTTGCTAAAGACTATAATTTTTAATTTATTAATAAATAAAATGTTTTCCTTTTTACGGTTTATAGTTACATTTATTGTTGTGGAATGTCCACGAGACAAGTCACTTCCAGTTATCACTTTCATTACAGCAGCTATAACCACTCGGAACCTAACGAGCCTCTTTGTTTTCCTTCTATGAAGTTAATAAGAAAGTAAACTCGGCTTGTCGCGTCACTGGAAAAAAAAAATGGAAATTATAAACTCCTCTATTCTGAAGACTCTCCCATGTTGGAAAACGTCCTCATACTGTCATGTAATGGAGACAGACAGATGCAATTGCAGGAAGAACAGCTTTAATGAAAGTCTGTGCAAACAATCCAAAACACTAGGCTAAGACAAATTCAGAAACAGGCTTAGGTCCGGCAATCAGCAAACAGGATACACTAGGCTAGGCAAAACTCAGAAAACGAAGAACATCATCAAGGTCAAACCAGAATATCTGTAGCAAAGAAAACAGCCTTGGTAACGTCTGAAACACAGGTAAACCGAGCGTATACTTCGCAACTGGTGTGTGAATGAAAGTCTCTCTTAAAGGGTGAGTGTATGTGTGTGTGCTCGCACGTGCGTGTGTGTGTGTAACTGAAACCAGGTGTGCATAGTCAAAAGTCCAGTGACTGAGAATGAGGCGTGTGTGTGTGTGTGGGTGCTCTGGGAAGTGGAGTCCAGGGCGGCCTGTAGTTTGTAGGCCGCAGTGCATGTTGGGAACTGGAGTATGTAGTCCGTGTTGACCTGTCAGTTACAAAGCACTTACATTTACTTAACGCACTTGTTACTATAGAAACAATAATGTATGTGAACCTATTATTACAACTACAGCTGGCACTACTGTCAGAGCTGCTGTTCTACTAAATTAATCTGACCAATCAGAGTGGCCAAATGACAGACTTTTTTTTTCCCCTCCAAAATCAGGAACATGCAAGTTTGTGGAAAAAAATGACAAAACTGAGCAAAATTAAGTGCACTGCATGGCTGTCATTAGCACTCATGCTAGTGGACTCACCTCGGGGTTAAACATATGAAGACACAGACAGAACAGCACATCTCAGAGCCAGAATTCTGGCCAGCAACTTGTTGATTTTTGTCAAGGGCACAAACGCAACGTGCTACATTAGAAATTTAACAAGAGTGTTATGATTGACTCTGCAGAGTCGTTCCCTCAGCGGGAATTCACAAACTTCATTATACAACAATTAGTACTGGTTCACTAATTTGATTGGACAAGTGGTCTTCCAAGAGTGCTGATATTTAGTATAACAACACTGGTACATTTCACTGTGTGTATCACTCCGCTTGTCTGTGCTCGCTACATAACATCCCATTTCTAGTAATAGTTCTTTACACTGCAATCGTTACTACACTTGCTATAGGCTTGCGTGTGCTGCATGGCAACACGTAATGCTCTATCCAGCTGTAGATACACTCACAGTCCCGCTGTTGTACTTAATATCAGCATGGCTATAATTACACCCGTGGCCGAATCACAGCTATGCTGATATTCACTACAACAGCACGATTGCAAGTGTGACATTGCATAATTATTGCACTTAACGAGCCAGCTACGTGGCCATACATGAGACTGGGCAGCACACTGGAGCCTCCTCTTGCCCATGGAGATGTCTTATGAATTTATGATTTGTCCAGCACTGTAGATAACGATATTTCTAAATATTTCATGCCTGAGTCGGGCGTACATTTTTGCTGTATACTGCCTTGAGCAACTGCTGCATGTGTGCAATCCAACAATAGAGACTCAGTCAGTAAGACTGCAAGCCTGTGCTTTTTCCCAGCCCATGCAGACACTCAGGCAAAAAGTATCATCTTGATCATTCATCCCCTTTCACTTTAGCATGCTTACCGTGTGCTTTTTGCTGTCGTTTATGCAACAATGGCACAAGACAGAGCTTTAAAGTCAATGCAAATGAGTGATGAATTACCTTGTCAAAAACTGTGGGCTTGTTCCCTTTATCTGTTTCCTTTTCTTTCTTCTTCTCTTCCTTTTTCTTCTCTCTCTCCTTCTGTCACAACAAGGAGATAGGTGGAAAAGAGGGTGTTAGTGCTCGATGCACTTAGACCTTCATCAGATCACACGTACTGTCACACACACACACACACACACACACACACACAGCACATTAGACAAACACAGACATATACAAGCAGGTTGAAAAATGCAGTCGCTTTTACAGGTGTCCATAGGGGATAAAAGACTGGGTCAGATAAAGCCCAAACTAATTTCAGACTACATTAAACCTTATTAAAGCTTTGACAGCTTCAGTGCAGAACTATTCTCCACTTTTAAAGATAAGTTTTTTTTTAGATGGTCATTAAAGTCTGTTGCTCTAATGGGACTTGAATAGGCACATAAGTAGGGCTGTCCAGCAGAGTTATTATGACTAACATCAGGCTTATAAAGAGCTCCCATTGCCACTGAACCACATAGACTGCCAGTGAATTCTCTAAATCTGACAAAACCTTCTTTATAAAAAAAAAAAAAAAAAAAGCCAGATACTGGCACGACATCATGTGAAAGCTGGAAAGCTGTTTCTCTGAAAATAAGCAGGGGATGGGGTGGCTGAAACCGAAATGCGTCACAAGACTAGAACTCTGAATCAGCCACTTGAACTTTATGAGCACTTCGATTACTCCATTTCCCCATGCATGCTGACAGAGCTGCACTATCGATTGCCTCTACACAGGGCACTCACGCACAAACTAAACCTCGCCACAGCCATGGCTCGAAGTGCACACATTTCAAACCACAGCTGCAGCGAACTACTACTTTGATAATCTATCAATCTGTTAAATGAATTAAGATATTACATGTAGAAACAACTATTTTGGCCATGTCAGTCTTAGAGTGTAGTAACAGGAAAATGTTTATTTCACTGTTTTTGTCCATTAGCGACCACTGCATTATCAAAAAAAAGCTTGTTTCCAAATAGATGTCAATTTCACGTGACTTTATGATAAACAGTACTGTGCACGTCTTATGCACATAGATAAAAAAATTCTGTAAAGCAAAGACGCCTTCAAACTATAAAATAAGAAATAATTTCTAAACAGCAGTAAACTGTAATAAACTAAAACAAAGTCAATATTTGGTGTGACAACCCTTTGCTTTTTAAAAATGCATCAATACTCTCAGGCACAGTTTGTTCTGCCACAGTTCTGGAGGTTTTGAGTGTCACACTTGCTTAGGTTTTGCAGGTAAAAATCTGACAGCCTTCATTATGTTTTTTTTTTGTCTGAAAAGTGGTTTATTACATAATTTGTTGCTTTCTTTACTGACATACAGAATTTTTTTTTTCTGTAACATAAAATTTCTTGTTGGAAAAGTAACAGGCGGAAATCTAAAATGTTTTTACTGACTCAATAAAGCAGAAGTCATGAACTAAACATCTACGACAGAATGCCTAACACTTTTGCACAGTACTGTACATGTCAATTTCCTTTAGAAACCACACTTGCTAGAATGGAAACACATGAAACCACATTGTATTTTGAGAACTATTTTTCTCAAAAATCTGTTTATAATCTATATTCAGAACCTAAAGGTCTCTGTTTCTAGATTATCTGCATTCATTACATTTTACATATTTATCACTATCACTAATTAGATACAGTCATATTACAGAGGAACTTCCCAAAATGATTATTGTTGGATTTCTGTTCCAGTTTTTTTTTTTATCCAGCTTTTATACTGGACAAAATATTTCCTTATAACCGTGCATGGTATTTTGTTGATTAAGCAATAAAGAAATGACAAATTCAAACATTTCTGTAAAATTCTCTCTCACGAGCATCTTCACAGGAAACATCAAAAGCCTAGATTTTTGGTTTGATTAAGGCTGCAAATTTTATGTATATATTTAATTAAACAGAGTCTAGTTTGCATAAATGTAGATTTTTCAAAACAATAATCACGATATCTACTGTTTTAAAAGGAACCTACTCACCAGGTGAATTGTCTTGTCTTGAAGTATTTTCCAGACAAATTTCAAAAGTAATTGCGAATTACATTCGCAATTGCGTTTTTCTATTTGTGGATAAATTGTGACATAATTCAAACGAAAATGCAAATTGTGTACAAGTTTAAGTTTGATCAGAATCCTGAAGCATTGGAGGGCGTAAGGAACACAGAGGTAAAAAAAAAAGACTATGGACTACTGTAAAGCCTTGAACTTTTAGCAAAACATCGGCACAATCGTCTGCACATTTTCCTTCTTGGCCATCGACTGTGACTGACATTACTTCCAAATGACTTCTGAAATTTCTCCAGAAAATACTTCCATACACACAAGTGCCTCAGTTAGAAAACCTTAAGGAAAGTATGAGGCAGAGAAGCTGTATTTAACGTACTGCGCGTGTTCGTGAACTGGATGAAACTACGTGACAGTGATGTTGAGGCATTCTCTCATGTTTGCTACACTCTCTAGTGGTTGTAAGTTTGATTCTGCATATGTAGTTACATACTTTAATGACCAAATTCAACAAGTGCCGTTAGACTTACAAGACAACTTTAATTAAACAGGTTTTCTGGGGTTTTTTTTTCCAGTAATGAAAGCAGCTAAACAAGCAATTTTGCTTTCTGGACTAATTTCAGTCCTGCAAATGTATTGTAATTGAAAGAATGAAAGACACAGAATAGATAACAATGACATGTTTATGTTGTCAAGTACAGCTATTATTTTTTTTAGAATTCTATCTCTTCCTAGCAAAGAAATGCATTGCTGCTAGGAAGGAAATGCAAAGAAAACGATGCAGTGTGTGATCAGCCTGCTGTGCAGAGTCTCTCCACTCCTTCTCTCCACACACGCTGCTTCACCTTAAGGCGTCTCCTAAGATGTGTGTGTGTGCGCCTGTTTAGGAGTGTGAGCATAGGACCAGACTGTCCCCAATCTTTCTCTGACCTGTTTGGCTCTGGTCTTAACACAAACTCCCTTGCTGCTTTCCTCTCCTTCTCCCTCTCTCTCTCTCACTCTGTATTAAGAGCCTCTTCAGGCCAGACAGTGTAAGTGGCTGTGACACGGACTGTTTATTTCCCATTGATGGCGTACTCACTGAACTTCAAATGGACAGTTACACTGTCAGTAACATCCAAAGTTTCCAAAAATATGGCTTGATTGATTAATAGCTTGATGACGTCTGATGTGTAACTATTAGAAGAGAAAACTCTCATTCACAGATAGTCTATTCAGGTCACAAGACACAGCAGCTCTTTTCTTTCTGAAAAGCTGACAGCTTACATTCTACAGGGGGAAAAAAAATTGAATAATAACCTACATATTGTATATTACAATTTACCTCATAGTGAGATAAAGGACAATAATAAAGATTTAAAAAAAAAAATGATATCAATTTGTTAGTTATTAAGGAACAACATATACTTGTTACCAATTTATAGTTACGTTCAATGTTAGGGGACGACTGCAAAACAAGTTACCATTTACATTACAGTACATTTGTTCCCTCATTTTCACTTGAAGTTAATGAGAGAAATAATGCAGCGTGGTACTGAGAAAATGCAAAGTTTCTAGTGGCAGAAAACTTGACTGGTACAAAGCGCCGACACTGCGCACTCCTTCCATAAAAGTTGAATAAACTTCTCCTTACAGGAAAAGTTCACCATATCAGTGAGTATATGTTTTTCCTTGTTAGATAACAGTACATCTTAAGTCTGTTTATTATTATGCTTAGATTACAAATCCATGTGAATGACCTGTTACTATGGAAACGATAACATATTAGAATGAGAGCATTAATATACAGTAAACCTGTGTTTTGTCTTATAATATCAGAACTGTGCTGTTAGAGAAAAATAAGCAATCTTCTGACCAATCAGATTTAAGGATTCACTGTGGTACTCTGGTATAATGCAAAACACACTCTAAAGAGAAACAGGTCTAAAAGTATGTTTTAATTTCTAACTGACGATGCTGAGAGTTTTGACACATACATGCTAAAGCAAGCATCGTGACTACTTTTGTGTTATTATTTTTTGAGAATAGTGCTGTTTTGGATTTTAGATATCGCTGTGGGAAATATGCAGTTAGACATGAATATTCATTTAAAATTATATTCATCTGAATTCTGTTGTATTCCGTCTTTTTGAGCAAACCATTGAAAAGCGTAATGCAATAATCCAAGCATAAGAAAGGCTCAGCCCGTTAACTACAGCTATGCTGAGAGAAAGAAAAAGACTGTCTAAAGGGTCCTGAGAACCTACACTGGAAACAGACTGCAAAAGATAAGAGACTGAATATTGACTTGTCCAGTCCCTCTGCACCCCGATGGAGAGGTTATTATGGTATCCGGTTTCCTTTTACAATAACAAATTACAAACCTTGGGCTAGCGATTCTCAGCATTTAACATGATATGAGAGTCGAAAGCACACACAGCAAAAGCACAGCACACCGCACCCAATGAGCACACCACAGTACCTCCAGTTTGTTTTTCTCGGCTGCTTGTGAAGAGGGAGAAGATGCCAAGGGCAAAGCAGCATCAGAAGACTTCTGCAGAGAGCCAAGAAGGAGACAGAGGGACACAAAGAGGAAGACAAAATTAAAGGTGTGGGCAGGGGTAAATAAAATGTGTGGGAGTTTTAAACAGAGAGAAGAGGGAAGGAAAAAAGTGAAAGACATGAAGAGAGAAGAGCACAAGCAGTTGATGAGTAATTGCAATTATTGACCAGGAGCGACATAGCATACATATACATGTACTATTTAATTGCTTGGTCCATACAAGCTTGCGCGCGCGCACACCCACACCCACACACACACACAAAGACACCAATTGTCAGTGCAATGAAAACAAAATAAAACTATAATTAAACGCACAACTGGTTGAAAAAAGAATCCAGCCATTTTTATATAAAAAAGCATTCATGCTGTATAGACCTTCCTCCTTAGAGTATCTTATGATAAAAGAGTCTTTTGGCAAATATCCATGAGACTGTTATCTAGAATCTGCGAGCTGCCATGCACGTTATTATCTCTCTCTTCCTGTTTGTTTGGGGTGTCTTCTTGTACTTCTACGGCCAGATAAATGGTCAGCTCTTTTCACTGAGCCCCACAAAGAGTCTTTTTCCATGACATGAGGAAACAGGTAGGGTTGGAGGAGTGCCAAGCGTTTCACTGTACCTCCATATGTTCACCCAGATGATGGAACAAAAGGGAAAGAAAAGAGAAGTGCTACTGCAGAGAGAGCATGGGCCACTAAAGAAAAGACAGGAGAGCCTACGAAGGTTTGTAGTCATCCAGGTTGTTTTTGAGCATCTAGTGCACTCTTAATAAAATAAAGATGCCAGAGAAGTTCTCTAGATCAGGTGTTATAGAGAAAACATTTATGGTTCTGTAAATAACCATTCTTGGGACCCTAAATAACACTTCATTCCATGACCATTGAACTATTTTTGGGCTGTGCTTCAAATAAATAATCATTTTCCACCACAAATGGTCTACCACTTCCTTATAATGGTAACATTTATGGTGGGAATTAATTAATTAATTAGTTCATCTGTCTATCCAGCCATCTGTCTGTCTGTCTGTCCATCCATCCATCCATCTGTCTGTCTGTCTGTATAACCATAATTTGTGCTGGTGCTACAGATAAACTAACAAACAAACAAACAAAAACAATTCATTAATTTACTCATTGCACCAACAAATATGGTTAAAGATCCACCAATCAAAATGTTCTTTGGGAAACCAAAGCAACACCTTCTGGCACCCCTGTTTTTCAAAAGTGTAGTGTCAAGTCAAGGCAAATGAAATTGTGCTATAGACATTTTCCCCACTCATCTGAGGAGCTTCCTGAATTCCTCTGAACGGTAGTCAGCTCCCTAGCATTTAATCAAAACCTGTTACTGTGCAAAAGGCTGAGAGAGAAAAAAGAAGACAAGAAAGGCAAAAAATGAGAAAAGAAGGTAAGAAGAAACAAATTCCACAGGGGAACTGAGGAACAGAAAGAAAGATGACCCATTCTTGTTCTTCGTTTCAACAGCGAAGTGGCGCTGTCAGCAGCACGGGTCCACAGGGACGGAGTAAAACAAGCAGGTCGATTATGATCCTGGTTAGTGTGTAGCTGTCCAGACTGGGCCATTACCTGCTGATGGATCCTGCTCATAATCCACCTTTATTGGGTTAGCATCAGCACTATGCTACGCTGCTGCAGTAAAGATCCGATAACAGATATGCTGCAAAACTTCTCCCCTTTCCACTACACCTTTCAGTAATGCCTCTATCCAGGGAAATAAGCAGCAAAGTGCCCACTAGAGAAGATGGAGGCAGACCAGTCAATATGCAGGGACAGCTATCATCGGAGAAGCGCCGAGGGCGAAGCATATCACCATCTCGATCTTAATGCAATCTGGGAAGCAGCAAAAGGCCTCACATAATTGGGCCCCCATTTTCTGAGAGGAGCTGAGCACGGCCGCCAGGGGCCAGAGGTGCCTGGCTCTCTGCTAGGGCGAGTAATAGAGAGCGTACACATCAATGCTAGACAATGCAGCAAGTCAATGCTGGATGGCTGGATAGGAACCAGATGATGACAGGGTCAGAGGAGCCACCGGCCAGTCCATCAGTAAGAAAGCCAATTACTAAGTGAAGAATAGAAGAGTGAAGAGCAAATCTATAATCTTATTACATGTGTTCAGATCTCACACATAAAGCAATCTCTAGCAAAACCCAATACCGCATGAAGTCTTTATCTTGGTTATAGAAATCAATTTTTAATCATTTTTCTCTATATATTTTTAAAGTCAACAGTAATTCCCCAGCCATGTATGAGGACTGCAGATGTTTCTTTCACAAGGTCTGTCAGCTTCTTTTTAAACTCCTGTTATGTAACACTCAAGCTAGATTAACAAAGGCTTCATATCAGTACAAAAAATAACCTCCTGAGACTCATTTTGTAATGTTCAATTTGATCAAAGTAATGAAAAAAATACCAACTACAAAAGGAAGCAAAAGATAAAAGGTAAAAGCCATGTTATGAAAACGAGCAAGGGGCTGATGGGTAATATCCTGGTACAATTTGTTTTCTGAGGCTTTGCTCGCTGACTGTACACACAATCATTTAAATGGCAGCGAACCAGAATGGCGACAACATGACATCATTGCAGTGGCTTTTAATATAAGATGCTATTTATTCCTCTGCAAAAATCAACAAATTTTCTCCTATTGATGCTGGCCTACCGGAGGATGGAGTAGGCTGAAATGGAGTTGAAAGAGCAGAGACTGGTACAGTAAAGTAAGAGCTCCTGGCAGTGCTGCATGTCTGCGCTCCATCTTGTGTGAGAACATAACACTGAGCAGGGGTTTGTTTTTCTGCCCCCCAAAAGACATTTCACGCCTGGTTTTCTTGTCGTAATCACATCAGCAAGGCAACATGATGGGGAGAGCTAAGGGAGAGCTTGGGGTGCCAAGAACTAACGATCAGAAGCCATTTGGTATAGGCTATTCTTTACCAAACAGGCTCTGAAGCTCAAGTTTGGTAATGAGCATGTGGAAAGAGGTTTAAGACTGATACACAGACACAGACTGATGTGGCTGACTGAATTCACACAAGATAAAGTATAAACCATCACCAACAGCAAGGTCCTACATACAGACTTTGTACTATCCAACAAAGATCAAAACTGTTCAAACAATTTACACTTCTAAATCCCCATAACAATTCATAAAGCATAAATAAGACAGATTTTTTCTCCACATTTCCCAATTTTGGTCACCTGCCAAGTTCCGCCCACCAGCCAGCTGTCTGCATCATACAACAACTACCAACCGGGTAAAGGAAGGTTAACACGTGCTTCCTCCAAAACACTTGAAGCCAGCCAGCCGCATCTTTTCAAACTGATGCTCATGCTGCGTCACAGGGCAGCATATCACTCTGAGGAAAACGCTAACTGCTTTCTTCTGCATACGAGTTCACAGACACCCACGATTAGCTAGTGTCACACTGATTGATTGACAGGAAAGAGAGAGAGAGAGAGAGAGAAAATGCCATCCATCCCACTCAGAGAGCACAGTCAATTTTGCTGTCTTGGCTCCCGGCCACAAATAGCTGCGGCATTGTTGGGATTCGAGCGCTTTTCTGTTGCACCACTCAGCAGCCCAAGTCGTTTGTAATAATAATTGCTAATAAGTGAATGATGCAACTCAAAAGAGTTTCCAGGTCTTTTTAAAAAATATTCTCATAGCCAGTTTTTTTTTTTAAACATTATAAACAAAAATAACAAACAACATCGAATATTAAACACAATCAATCTCCAGGAATACAAAGCCATAAGAGTCATTTAAAACGACGAAAATGAAAATGTCACTTGCGAGTGTCAAACACTTCAACAGCGTTTCAAATGAGAAAGCCCACAGATGTTTAGTGTCAATTATCTTCCATTTTGAACAGATGCAGCCCCATCACTTACGTTCTGCTTTTCATCCTTCCTAGTTCTCTCTCTCACGCGCTCTCTCTCTCTTTTTCCCCCATATCAACCACAGTGTAAAGCACCTTTAACTGATAACGAGTTGTTCTAAACAATTAATTTGCATATAAAAGATGCCGCAGCGTAGGTGCATGAGGCTTGGAATCACACTGACTAAAGGCGGCACTTCAGTCCTACTGAGGAACACGCAAGTAAAATTTTTTCCTCTCTCAATTTACTCTCTTTAAAACTCTTCTACCAAGGGGCAGCTAATGTTTGTTCCTGGTGCAGACCAAGGATGCATGAACTACTGAATGTAGCCATGGACCTCATCTTTCCACTGTTTCCTGTTCTTAAGAGGAGTTCAGTGAGCTATAAAGACTTCATAACCTATGCACTAATGGCACCTTTTTTGTTTGTTTAATATTTTAACAACACTGCTACTGTTGATTATTCTGTAAAAATAGTAAAAAATAATCCGTTTCCTATAAAACTGATTATTTTAAATGATGTCTATTTTTCCATTTTATTACACCAGATGCTTTAACATAATTGTCCACGATGCCCAATAGTTAAAATTCCAAATTTTGGAATGAATATACTGCATTTTGGAATAAACCACCAGTTACATTGAAGGAGCAATACTCAAGATTGGCCAAAATTAGTCAAGATTAGGTCTCTACCAGTTTAGTCAGTGAAGTACAACAACCCAAGAGCTTTTGGTATAGCAGTATTTTTGCCAGAGCAGGCATCAAACTCCTGTGTCTCCTGTGTCTTCTGGTGTTTGCAGGAGAGCTCATACCAACTTGCTGCTCTGAGAATGGTCAACAGTGTCTTCATTGTCCTGTTTTTCTTTGTAATGAGCTCTCATGAGCTTTTCAGCTGACAGTCACTAGTGGTGGCACCTAGTTAACATTGGTAGCTGCAAGGGAGTTAGCTAGCATTACATATATTTCTATGAAGGCGGTTCATCCGAGGCATTACCCTACCTGGCAACCTTGCTAGCTCTGTGTATTTATTATTATTATTTTCCCTCACTGTAAAAGTATCTACAGGCACTTAGTACTTAGTAGATTCTACGACGCTTTTTTTTTTTTTTTGGAATAGACTGAGATGGGGTGGAGTGAAGGGGAGTTGGGGAGTATCTATAAAAAGACTGACAAGAGGTTAATGTAAACGTGGATGAGCATTCCAGCCCATAATACAGTTTTCCAAATGTGTTTTCTCAGTCACATAATACACTTGTTCTTACGCAATTGCTTAAACATTTTTTTTTTACTTTTTGTCTAGGTCATTTGTACCAGTAAGAAATTAAAAAAAAAATCGACTACTGCTCCTTTAAGTCATTACATCTTTATTTTGTACTCCCGTAGACAATACTCTACTTGTTAGTTTTATTAGGAACAATGTGCCTCCAAATCAAGCTAAAAGCTGAAGGAAAATCACTTTGCTCAGTGTGACCATTGAGGGATATGTATGTAGGACCTTCTTCTTTTTAACCAACCGATTAGAGTGCCTGACAATTCAACAACATTTAAGCTAAGCTCCAGTTTTTCTAGCACATCCTAGACATACAGGTTTTGATGTGACCAAAACAATGCACTGAAGGACATTTCTGCAGCTTGCAAAATATGATGCGTAGATGAACAGGCTGTACTTACAAAAGAGTCAGTGGCTGCGTTTTTGTCGTAGTACTTCTTCTTCTCATACTTGTCCCTGATGAAGAACTCTACAGCTCTGAGAGGTTGTTAAGGAAGAAATCTCTGGGGACAATTCAGATGCAATGCATACACACACACACACACACACACACAGTCTGCATCCTCACTTCATCCTTAATTAAAAGTCCAATACTAAGGGAGAGCGAGAGAGAATATGGTTGTCACAATGGCACAATTTTTGACTCTTTATAACCAATATCAGGTGCAGTGTCGTGATTCTTGATACAAAAATATTACTTTAGTCAAAAATAAATAAATCAAAATTTGTTTACACACACACAGTCATTGAATACCCTAAATTCAGATTGTTAGCTCTAAATTACAATTTTCTCATTTTTCTGAATATAAAGCTCTTCATAACATAAAAAGACATAACAGTGACTAAATAATTCAAACATGGTTTCATTTAATGTGAAGTGTTGACCAACTGGAAGGGTGTTTTGTATATATCAGGCTGTGTATTAGGCTGCATAAAAATTAGATGGTTAAATTTGTGTAATCACAAGTTACAAGCTTCATGAGTCAGTACCAAGGAAAAGCAGTATATCATTTGCTTGAACTAGACTCTCAATGAAAGCCATCTGACCTGCCAAATCTAAGTTGTGATGCTTATCAGCCAGGTCTCTGGCCAACTTGCTCTTATTGGCTGTTTTGGAGTAGAAGGATTTGATACACCTTTTGCGCAGTGGTTTTTTTTAAAAAAATGTGCCTATTTACTGCCTATCTTCCTGGTGGACTAGTGGTTAGGCCACAGCACTCTCACCGCTGCGGCCCAGGCTCGATTCCCGGCCAGGGAGAGCGTGCAACAGCGCGCTCTCAGTGCCGGTCCCAAGCCCGGATAAAACTGGGGAGGGTTGCGTCAGGAAGGTCATCCGGCGTTAAAAACTGTGCCAAATCAAATATGCGGACCAATGATCCGCTGTGGCGACCCCGAACGGGAGCAACCAAAAGAGAGTACTGCCCATCTTCATTAGTAAGAAAACAAAGAATCTGTGAGAATCACCTGGATAACTTCTGCCACAATGTCATGAGGAGCCGACCCACTTCAAGACTGAGGCCACTGAGAGGGGCGATTTTTACCTTGCAGAATCTGAGCAAGGCACACAGTGACACCCAGGTACCAGTAGCAAGGACTTCTTAAACCCAGGTTTAACCACTAGGTCACTCCAGAGTCCTCTGCCAAACAATGTATGCAGTTCTACCAATCTTTTTGCTTAGATTATTGCTAACAAAAAGGCAGTTCTTAGAAACACTCATTTCAGTGTTGCACCTTGGATAGGCTTGCAAGAAACAGCTTTAAGGAACTCCGGGACAAGGCGGCGATCCCACACCAGGCTCTTGGGGAATTATGGCAGATGATGGTATCTCGCCCCTTTCAAAAAGACCCTTCTGAACAGGGTAAGACGGCAGAAGTATTTATTGCAAATACTGCATCATAGGTCACTTTGTTACATTGTTGGACGTTCTCTGCATGTGTGTGTACACATACCAAAAGGTATCCAGGTAATTCTCACCCTCCCAAGAGGTTGGAAATAGAACATGTTTTCTTTATCTGTGCACTTGATGCTTGAGCCACTGTACGAGTCTCGCTCATCCGAGTCAAACTAGCACTGATTATACCTACAGGCAAAATACCACATCAGATTAGTCCTACTGAAATGCAGCACTGAATGAACGCAGTGCTGAAAAGGTATCATGGCAACTTTTGATACCTCGTACAACTTTACTGTAGAAGTGTATAATCATGCTGGCTGAGACATTCAGTTAACACACTATCACCTAACCATTGCTCTCTCTCTCCATAAACAGTTAGCAACTGGTTCAAAGCCCCTCATCCCCACGTCCATGTATCAAAGCTGATTAAAATCTTAGTTTGAAGGCCCACTTTGTCTTTGGATAGTATCCTTGCTGTAGCTAGCAAGCTTTAATTGGCATCTTACACTTGTTAGTGTGTAAGCTCCTGCAGGTCTGGCCTCTCTTCTGACTCTTTGCTCTCTATTCACATCATTAGCTGCACAAAAGTCAAGACTTTTAATGCTGCTGCTGGTCCCGGTGAGAGAGGGAGTGAGAGAGAGAAAAAAAAACAGTAAAGGGAAGAAGAAAGAGATGAGTCGAAGAAAGACTTTATATTAAGATACACTAAATTTAAAAAGAAAGAAAATATATATATAAAAGAAGCATAAAGGCAGAAAAAGACCACAGGTATTTGATGCCTTACTGATCCTTTACACTGCTGAGAGTTCACAAAACAAATAGAGAGGCGCACACAGTGATCATAACACACACACACACACACACACACACACACACACACACACACACACACACCAAGCAGCAGCAGTGTCATCATGCAGGTTAGCAGCAAACAAAGTGTTAAGAAAAAAGCTCCTATGGCATTACTGGATTTGTGCATTCATGAATCTTTGATCACAACTGTACATCTGATAAAAAAAAATGGATCAGAGGCTATCACACTGACAGAGGACCTAGGAGAAAAAAAAGGAAGTCAGGTAATGAGAAAGAAACAAACAAAGAAACAAAGGAGCAAGAAAGTACAGGAAGCCAGGAAAGACAGACAATCAGAAATAGGGGGGAAAAAAGTTTGAAAAGACAGAAAATAGAACCAGGAAATGAAGAGAAGAAAGACAGAAGAAAAAAGAAAAAGAAAGACAGAGAGACAAATAAATGGACAGAAAGAAAAGTAAAGAAAAAAGAATATATAAAGACAGATGTCAGAGAACAAATGCAGAAACAGTGAAAAGAAGGAAAGATTAGGAGCTGCAAAATAGGGAAAACTAAAGCACCCCACATTCCTGAGAAAGACTGGCAGTAATTTACTCCCCTTTGTACTAGAGGGAGGACAAAAGAAATTAGGAGCTCCAGGCTGCTTAGCCTCAACACTGTAAACTGAGAGATAGTGAGTCATCAAACAAGTATCAAACCCTTTACTACGAAAGCTACTTTAACACAGAATTTCAATATTGTGCTGAATGAACTGAGTGGGAAAAAAAACATTTAGGGACTTCTGTGCCATTATATTTTCAGAGAGTTTGCCAAAAACAGCCGTGTGTGATTCTGAACTTGAATTTAATTCAATTTTTCTTGTGCGATAGCGGCTCAAGAGAGGAGCAGTATTAAGTCCAGCACCACTGATAGCTGTAACCACAATATTTAACCTTGAAATGTATGTTTTGAGCATTGTAAATACATCACAAAACAACTGAATGCCATTCAAGGGCAAGATCAAATACATAATACATACATTAATTAATCACTTCGTCCCTTTAGAGTTCATGAGTTTTTCCCAAGAAGAGGAAGTGTTGTAGCTGGAGAAATGAATTATCTTGAGGACTGTTAAAAGAAACCAAATTTGAATTCAATTAATGTGATAATTACAATAAGGACTAATCATGAACCAAAATATTCGCCATATACTCCACTAGTACTACATGACGCGTATTAGCAATCGCTTTCTTTAGTCTGCAATTTCTATCCCCTGATTTCTTTTTTTTTTTTTGAGGATTAAAAGTAGGTGCTTGTGTTAAAGTTGGTGTTGTACGTGTTATTTTCTGAAACCATCTCAGACTACAAGAAAATCAGGCAAATTAAGTTTATACTACATGCTACTACTAATTTTAATAATCTGAACAGTCTGAAATTTGACATAAGCGCCACTGTGAATATGGAGAACTGGCATAAATATTGATGTAACTTTTGAACTTAAGTCTGAATACCACCCCAAGTCATTCATTATATTATATTATTTTTATTTAACTGAATTCTAATACCAAGGCTATCTATAAGCAAAAAAGGATTGTATGATTATCCACAAACTGAGTGAGGGAAGAATAGCGAGAGAGAGAGAGAGAGAGAGCAGGGTAGAGGTAAAATTGCTCTTCAGTTTTATTCATTAGAGTCTCCTGCTTTCCATAGTGAGCAAATCTTTATTTCTGCTCCAATTTAAATGAAGAGTCAAAGGTCAGGAACTGCATGAAACAGGGTGAGTGAGAAAGTGAGCCCAAGAGACAGACTGAAATAACACTGGTAAAGAAAAAAAATGAAAAAGTAAAGAGACCAAACTAGGATGAGGAACATAGGGAAAAAGAATATCATAAAGGAAGAGAAAATGCAAAAGAGTGCTTCAGAGTGACAGTGACATGGACAATAGACAAATACTTCTCTATCTGCAGAAAGGCTGCTTTTCATCGCATATCTTCTCTTTACCATTTTCAATGGTTATATAAGTGGTGCAAGTCTTCTATTAGTGGAATCATTAAAAAGATGAGACATGGAGCAGAGGCACAGAGCGTGACAACATCTGGCAGAGGGAAAAAGTCTACGACACCAGATGTAAATCTCCATTCGGAAAACCGACGCCTCTGAATAAAGCGAGTTCTATCACAGGCTTTTTTTTTTTCCTGGAAGTAGCTTCACCTTCACTATCCAGATTAATCCATTTTGACAGTTAAGAATATTGTACTGCAGCGGTCAGCATAGAAATGAAGCGATTTCCACACCCACACCAAACACTAGAGCGCAGATAAGCAGGGCGCCTGCCAAGGAAATTCAATTAAAGTGTGCAAAGGCTCCAAAGAGGAGGATATGGAATTAGCTGGACTGCCATACACACCCAATTAAGCCAGCTGTGTGTGACAGGCTGAAGGAGGAAAAAGCAATGCTCAAGAAGAGACAAAAGAAACAAAGGGGAGAGGTGTTGCTATTTCAGGCGTGTGCGTGTTTCACCTTCCCTCGCAGTATGCAGGTCTAACTCAAGGTGAGAAGAGTTAGCTGCGAAAGCTGCATGTCGCTCTGCATTAAAATACTGTAAAATCCTTTGTAAGGCTCTTGTACCTGAGCACTAAATCTAAGTGAGGAGTGTGGAGTCACTAGAGACTCTAGCTTGCCTAAGGGCACTGAAGTTCTCCCGTACATTATAAAAAAGAGAGCAGTGTGGATACCGGACGGCAAGCTCAGAATATTACTGGCATGATTGTGTTGTAACGATACAGCCAAAGCAATCTGATTATATATTTATAAAGCAGTAATAAACCTAACATTAACGGACAGCAAAATGGCTGTCAACGTCCTTTAAAACTGCACTTGAACTTTAACGAATTAGACTAGTATTATATTAATATATCATGTTATACACTATTTGGCCAAAGGTTTGTGAACACGTGGCCATCACACCCATATGTGGGTCTTCCCCAAACTGTTGCCACAAAGTTTAAAGTGCTCAAAGGAATTAAGAGGCCCAAACATGGCCATGGCAATGCCACTGTGCACAAACCGAGGGCCATAAAAGAAATGGTTTGCGAGGGCTGATGTGGAAAAACTCGAGACATTACAGACCTTTAGGATAAACTGGAATGCCGACTGTGCCCCAGGCCTCCTCGCCCAACATGAGTGCCTGAGTTCACTAATGCTCACGTGGCTGAAAAGGCAAAAATCCACAGGCACGTTCCAAAATCTTGTGAAAAAGCCTTTCCAAAAAGAGTGGAAGTTATTATAACAGCAAAGGGGGGAGGGACTAAATTTGGAATGGAATGTTCAAAAAGCACAAAGGTTTGATGGTCAGGTGTCCACATACTTTTGGCCATATAGTGTATACTGTGATTAAATCCCAAAGTTAAAACCTAGAAAATAGGACACTGTTGTCATTTTAGCACAGACTAAGTTTCAGTGTCTGTTGGAAATTGATACCAAGAAATTTACAAAATATTTAATATGGAACCATAAATATGTATAAACATGCACAAATAAGGTATGCAGTTTATATCAAGTAAGAAGGTCAGATTAGCAGAAAAATTTAAAACATGGATTTAAATGCAGATTTTTGCCTTTAAATAGGCAGTGAAATTTGTTCTAACAGTGATACTGCTCGAGTACATCTGAATCAGCTCATCAGTACTCATCATGGACTGCAGCTGAGTATCCATGGCATATCTTTACACACACATTACCTGGGCTTCATACACCATACCAGATATATATCAGAACCACCCACATACATGTGCGTGCACACGCACGCACACACACACACACACACACACACACACACACACACACACACACACACACACCAAAAGATACTGGTCGGTTTGTGGCCGTCTGAAGTTATCTGGCAGATGGGCTTCATACAGCTGTCTGGCCTTGGTGTTGCCCATGCTCTGCACACTCTGCAAACAGATACACAGGAGAGAGGAAAGAAGAGATGGGAACAGATAGATTAGAAAAAAGCAAGATGAACTAACAAATGTAAGCAACGCACATTCTTAATTTTGTGAGAGACAAATTACCACGGGTTTGATGGAGCTCATCGAAGAACGAGTGAGGAGGGAAAAAAAGGTCACGCAATTACTAATCAAGAATTAATCAACCATTAAAGCTCCAGTTAGTATTCAGAGAGGAGATGCTCTCTTTGTGCTACTCATTTCTACCAACGGAGAATAAATCATTCATGCTGTTTTTAATAACGGCAGTGTAGGGTACTGGCTTTAAAACACTGGTTCATGACCTTCAGGTAATGAGTCAAAAAGCAACAAAAAAAATTTCAAAAAAAACACAAAACTAGATTTTTTTGAGTGTCTGGAACTCATTACATGAATAAATTTGTGGTGGAAAGCCTTGTGAGATTTAAAAACCCTGGAATCTTGTGTTTTTTTTTTTTTAATTGGGTGGGCGCTTTCGTTTAGTTTGTTGCACTAAAGATCTGTCACTTAATAAGCATTTACTGTATGGTACATTCAGGAAATATGTATCCTTAACTACTGACTTGTATCCCTAACTAATAATTATAACTAAAAGCCACAAAATAATCATATTTTCTGCTTGATCAGAACAGTGAGTGTGTCAGAGCGCCTACTGACTGGAAGCAACATCTTCCTGGAAATGTAAACGACACATGAACAGTGCTAGTGCTAGAACAGCGGGTAAGAGGAGTGGGGTTTCCACGGTGCTTTTGTTTTTACATGTGAGTCATGGACACCGAGTGGTGTGTTGGTGGATTTCGTACATATTTCTAGCAGCAAAGTGCTCATGGAAAGAGAAATAAACAATGTAAGACTGTAGTTGTCTGCAGTCCATTGTTACTTCCTCACTTCTGGTGTGGTTTAAAAAGCTATAGTTATCAGCCGAGCATGGCACTGCAAAATGCAGAAGCAGCACGCATGCCGTTTAATAAAATGGATTCAAATGAGCTTTACAGTCCTCTCATTTAACTGCCTAGTATAACGAAATGGCAAGCGGTTTATTAACCCTTTAAAACTGATTTTTGCCAGCAAGAGCAGATTAACTGTGTGGTAATTTTCCATTTATTGCATATTGAGGTTTTATCATACGAACATGAAAAACATAATCAGGAACTGCAGTTTCGGGGTTTTCAATGTGTTAATAACGAGTATTATAAAACATTTTGTTAATTAGATGAAAATGCACGTTGGCTACCATTTTACAGTACTAGGTGTAGATTATGATTATCTCACTCATAGTGCAGCTACTCTAATTCTCACACTGAAATGTTGAACTCCTCGCCATTAACACACATACACTATTACGCACAAAAAGACTGCACTGTGCAGGCAGAATTCAATTCGCTTTTTTGTGGCTGGAGAAAATGAGCAGGTGGCTAATTCTTGGTACTTTGGTACACCTGACATCAACTAAATATAGCTCCACCCAACTCAAATTAGTCGGAAGAAAATGACAGGAAAAAACATTGCGAATGTTACATTTATCACAGAAACTATAGTTATCAGTAAGAAACTAACTTTAAGGCTTTAACGGCCTGCTGCCAACATACTGTATATGAAGCCAAATAATGAGGGTGTAGCTAATATCAGTAAACATTATATACACACTGACCCTTCCTCTTTCAAATCCAGAAAGCATGGTAGCGTTCAGATTATCATAAAATTGTCACTTCAGTCACTCATACCTATAGAATTCTTTCTAACAGTTGTAAATGTAAATATTGTAATGGTTTTTAAAATTCAACCCAGAGAAGAAAAACCTCCGCAAAGATCAGACAGTGTCAATATTAACGTGTCAAGCTTAGCATTACACCTGCTTACCAGCAGAAGACAGTACCTGGATTTGCTCGGGAGTCCATTGGTCCAGGTTGACTGATTTGACGCGGGATATGTGCACTCCCAGGTTCCGGTGGATTCCAGCACACCTGATACAGATAAACACACCCAGGTTCCAGGAAGCCCATCGAGGTCCTGCGCAAAGAGAAGAAGCGTCTCTTATACCACAAATCTCTCAGTGTCCCTCTATGCACTGTCCTTCCACTGCTGTTTTAGGTTTGCACATGGAATGGAATGAGAATGTACAAACTAATATCAAAAGCAGAGTTTGTGTTTGTCGGAAAGCCGCTGCTGACAGATTCTCTCACACAACCGCTGCATTCACAGGGTACTGACCTTGAAATACATCTTCCTTAACAGACAGGTGATAGCAAGGTACTTCAGCAAACACTCTACACAGCACTAGAGCCACAGAACGATCCACTGGATCGCACAAGAATTTGGTTCTGGGATGTAGTTCTAGTTCATTTTCGAGCAAATAGAGCGATGACTGTAGGAGTCTCAGTGATAACAGCAGTGGCTGCGTTATCATAACAGAGTGCGGATGACATGGAGAAGTGCTTGAATAACCCCTATTTCTTTGTCTGATCAGCCATTTGGATAATGAGGATTACTGGCACAAAAGACAGGAAAAAAAACTGTAGCATAACTTATTTTAATGAAAGTATCACAAAACAAGAAATGTTATCAATGCACTAAAACCATCTGTGAACTCACATCCAATATGATCAGAATACAAAAGTATTTCTGTTTGTGCTGTGTTTGCAGTTGTTTGTGTTGGTGAGAAATCTTAGCCTGAAAGAATAAAAATCGCGGAATATTGCTTTTGACAGACACAATCAGCACCAACAAACCAGACTGTTGTGTGCTTGTGTGTTCTGAAATTCTATGCTTGTATAAGTATATGGTGCAACCCGCTGTGTGACACTGCATGTCTCAATAAATTACTAGTTAATTATATAAATAACTAGTTTGAAACATTTTGTGCATCTCATTCAGCATTTTTCCCCCCTGTCGGTCCAAACATCCATAACATACCGCATTTTTTGCAGTGCTATTCCTCTGTGCTTTGGCTCAGTTTGCAACTCATAGCTCAGATGAGCAGCTCACATCTACAGAAAAATGTCACCAGCAACCCAAAATGCATTGCATGTTTGGTTCACTTTTAGCACTTGGGTTGATTCAGTGGTCAAAACACTTTTTTCACTGCAAATCAACTGTGCTAGTGTTAGAGTGGAACCTGTACAAGATCACCTGTACAAGACCACCTCACTCCAACGCTCTCAGAGTGACTACTTTGGTCCACAGCTGAGTGTGATTAGTGTGTTCTCCACTGCCTAAACAAACCGCACCAAAAAGTAAAATGCAACAGGGCTTGATTCAAATGGATTAAACGTGAAAGTACTCTAGAAGTCAGTCATGAGAACCTATGAAATGTATAACAACTCAGCAATTAAAAGTGTTGCAAGTCCTGCTGATACAATCTTAAACAGGCATTTATAAAAAAAAATACATGTGGAACTCTTGGTACTGAAGCTGCTGCCAATGATTTTCTCCCATTTTCTCCCCACATCCCACTCACTAGCCAACTCTTCCCTATCACACAATAAGTACCAAACCGGGTGGAGAAAACACGTTTCCTCCGAGATACCTGAAGCCAACGTCTGCAACTTTGCCAACTGCTGCTCATGCTGCATCACAGATGCACACACATTCAGACAAAAGTGCTATCTGCTGGCTAGTGCTGCTGTGATTGAGGGGGAGAAGAGATAGGCCATTAGCCCAGCCAGAGAGCCAAAAGTGGCCAGACGAATGGCAGTGGCATTGTTGGGATCTGACCTTGTGATCACTCAATGATAGGGCAAAGGCTTTCCTGTTGCACCACTCAGGATCCCCAAGGTCTGATATTTGGTATCTACTTGTGTGGTAGGAAAAGGTCTATATTGAAATCTTATGTTGCTCAAGTTCAAATGACTAATGGATACAAAAAATAGAAAAATTCAGTTAATTTTTCCACAAGGACTAGTCCAAGATAAACTCCCTGCTTAGTCTAGTAGAACGAGCAACTTTGGACAGCAACTGATTCAGTTTAAAGTCTATAATGGGAGAGAGACACACACACAAGCACTGCACTTATAAGCAGATATCGGGTTGATCAGGGTGCCAAGTAGGATGGGGGATAAATTACTACCCTTGCTGTAAAATGACATTTTTTGTGACTCCTATCATACATTTTAGGCCTCAACCAATGAAGCCTGCTCCCATCCCCTTGTACAGAAACACACTGTGCATGTGATTCACTTCTTCAGAGTGCTTGGCATTGGTCATCATGCCCACTGGACAACAGGAAGGAGGAAGGAAGGTGCCTATGACCCTGGCACCGTTACCACTCAGCCTCCTGGCAGACTGACTCACAGTATCCACGCATGCATATGCATACACTAAGACTTATTAGCATAACAAACAGTGCGGTAAGGGTTCTTTATTTTTTTTTGAGAATGCTCATAACTCATGCATGGCACTGCATGATTACACAGGATATTAATGACTGTCTCAGCACTGTTCTCCACCCATTGAACAAAAGAGGAGTACATGGAGCGAACAGGCCGATAAGACTCCCGATGCAGCGTAAACTCGGGTGGAGACACAGTAATGAGCGAACAGTCTCTTATCTCTCCCCCACCCTAACTATTATCCAGCTCAATACACACGTTCCCGCTGCCACCCACCCACATTTATTAATCCAATAAAGGGCTGGGAGATTGTGTCTCACCCCTGAGAAGCAGCCACTACGTAACTCACCCACCATTAAATGTGTTTCATTAGTCACAGAGCGGAGCTGGAACCACCAGCCATCACATACTTGTGAGCTACTAGATACAAATTTCTGGCTAGATCGTATGGTTTCAAATTGGCCTGGGTAGCTAAATGCGACTTCTAATTGGGCTTTTTCCAATCTGAGGAATGCTTGCAACACTGAAGTCGGGGCCGTACGTAAACCTAATGAGTTATTAGCTGTAAATAAGCTCATTATTAAAATGAAAATAACAATTATTTATACACTATACATGCATGTGCTCTGTGTTAAACAGCAGTGGATATACTTATTGGATTCTTGTATAGCAGAGTAGCCCTGATAAACAATACGCTCCACTTTCTTAATTCAAATCTCTGTTCATGTTTCTGGACAGGGGAAGCCAAGATGCATCAGAGAAAGAGGTTTTGTTGCTCTGCTCCAAAGTTAGACAGCAGGTTATTAAGGTTCGTGTAGGATATAAAATAGGCTGAAAGAAAACACATATGAGATACAACACACTTTATTTTTGTCAATCATAAAGCTGCAGACATCACACTTTCCTGCAGACATTTAATTCGTCCAACTTGACTGATATCGCGATAGTCTGAATCTATTGGCGATTCCCGATACTATCGCCAACCGTCCCAAAGCCTACACTGAAGGAAGCTGAGGTTCAGAGAGTAGGGTTAGCTATTGTACAGTGCCCTGGGGCAGTTGAGGGTAGTTCTGTGACTACAGAATAAATTCTTACCTTCTTGGTTGGTCCTCTCTGCAGAATCAAACGTCCACGAGGTGGAGCTGGATCTGATCCAACTCCATCTCTAAGCCTAACCCCTAACCTGAACCCACACCAAGCTGTACAACAGGAAACAACAAATTAAACCAATGACTGTACATATGAGGGGACAACATGGCAGCATGCAAGTCCACTGTGGGGTTTTGAAGCCTTTTTTTGGTCGAATTGAAAGTCGGCAACTTTCAAAAACATTTGAGCCATAGTCTGCGCAGTAGAGACCTTGGAGCCAGAGTATGCGCAGCAGATACGGCCGGTTGGACAGTGAACAGGAAAAGAGTTTAGAGCGTTGAGTCATGACTGACTGAGCTACCATTTGCAACCTAGATGAACTTGGCTAATCTATCATTTTAATCAAAGTAATAAAAGTACAGCTTAAGTAGCTAATGTAATGTACCAACTGAAAATATACTGGTACAGCAGAACATTTTCATGCACCACAAATAAAAAAAAAAAAATTGAAAAAAAAAATCACTGCTCTCCATGATTTTCATCTAGCTCTCACACTTGCAATAAGTTACTCATCTGAATGGAGAAGTGCACTCTTTTATGCTCTGCTCATTCTGTCGGTGGAGTTCTTTTAAAAAGGATGATTGGCTAACCTTACCAAGCTGCTTTGGACATACACACAGTGAATTGTTATGAAATTGAACTAGCGTTAGATGCCTTGGTTTGCGCCATCACTTCGTTCACTCATGTTGGTTTGCTAGTTATAATTTCAGGAATATCAATATCATAATATAATAATAATAATAATAATAATAATAATATCATCAACAAGCTAGCTTAGACATTAAAATGAGCAACATACTGGAAAAACTTCAAAGAACTCCCTGCTGAGGGTATGTTAGAACAGCAGAACAAGACATGACTTTGCTACAGATCTGTCAAGGGATTCAGGTGTGTCTTGAAAAGTGTGTGTGCTTTCATGAGGATTGATTTTCATGTCCAAAACTGTCAGTCATCTCATCAACCACGCTCTTTTATTTATCATTAAATAAATCATATAAATCACATTAATCATACAAAAATAATACTGGAGGAGATATCAAGGTTAACTGAATTTGTAAACACGACAGAACACAATTTCCGAAAATAATTAGTGGAGTTGAAACCTACAATGTAAGTTTGTTTTCCGGCCTCCTTTTCACTAACATGTGAACAGGCGGGGTTAAAAATTGTAGTGCAGCCAGCCACTAGAGGGTCTCAGACATTCTGGCTTCACTTTTTCACCCCCATTATGATGTCCACCCATATATGCAGTACCTGCATTAAACACTTATCCAGCCTGAAACACTCTCCACCAAACTGGCACAAACAATACTTTCCATAGCACAAATCACCATAAAAACAGCCCAATGATGGAAGTCTTAACTTCTTTTTTTTTTTTTTTTTTCTTTTTTCTTTTTATACCTTCAAGAAGGCATGAGTGAGTCTTGGACCTCCACCCTAGAGACAAATGTGAAGAAAGGTCCCTCTTTACTTTTTGTAATACAAGGCAGCCTAGATCTTTAGTCATTCCTGTTTCAGCCCTTATCTGTCTCTCTCTCTGTCTCTCTCCCTTTTTCAGTTTCAGACTTTCTGAGCTAGGTGAGCCAAGAGCAGCAGAGTGGAGGAGAGCAGCAGCTCAAAGCTAAGACAAGCTTAACTAACCCTGTCCTATTTGTGACCGCCTCTCTACACGTCTGCATGGACCAAAGCCAGCCTCAATTGTTTGGCAAAGAGACTGCCGCTTTCAGACAGGACACGGACACGCGCTTTCTTGCTGCATTTGATTTTGTTCTTTCTATCTTCTTCTGCACAGCTGGTTGCAGCAGATCCAGACAGACAGGGGTTAAAGCTGCAATTGTTCTGCACTAGCATGGACTGTCTAACTACATGGCGACAAATTACAGATGAACACCATGGCAGCATACAATACAACTATTGAGCTAGCACAAAACCACACCCCTTTACACACACACATACGCAGACAGACAGACAGACAGACAGACAGATAGACAGACAGAGAGGTGAAAAGAAAGGCAGGTTATGCGAAATCCTTTTGGAACGGCTGAGCCCTGCTACACTGAGGCATTAAGAAAGAGCCCACAAGGCTGTAATGAACAGCTGGTAAGGGAGATAACATTATGACATTTGGGAGAGTCTGCAGTACCTGGATTATACCCAAGTCCCTGAGCTGGGTGGTGCTACCTTAAAATGCAATTAAAAGGCAACCTAAATGAATTCTTCACTGTTTTTAAATTTAGCTCGACTGCACTGGCATGGTCTAAGGATCTCTGGGTGTATGTGTGTACAAGGAGGAAAGTGTGTGTAGAGGAGGTTCGCAGCTGTTCTACACCGCTCTGGCCTCTTTGCACACTTAATCCTTAAGACAGGAGGTAGTACACCTGCTTACAGTGGGCAATTTTGCCTGATTAGTAGAGTATTTTTCATTGTTACATATAAATAAAAAAGACAATTGGTTTATTGTGCACTTTTTTCCTTGTAACTACAAAGCATCTGTTTAAAGCTAAGCTAAACATGGAGCTGTCTTTGTTCTGAAAAATTATAATAAGGGAGAAATGAGGACACTGGAGGATGACTGTTTTGCCCAAAAGAATGGTGCTGATGCAATGTAATATAGCAAAAATGGTACTTTTCAGCACTACTTGTTTAAACATTGGGGGAAAAAAAACAACTCAATGTAAAGTCACCACAGACAAAGGGGACACTTTCTTATCTCCATTTCCAGCTCCATGAAGCATTGTTCTCCCTCAGGTTCCCTCTCTCTTTGCAACACACAGAGCAGATACAGTACACATACAAGTGCAGACACTCACTCATTACCAGCTCATGCTCCACGACCTTTCCTTGCCTCACAACAGACACTTTCCACACATACAGTAATGGCAAATAGTCAAAACACAAACCCATTTATCAAAAACAAAAAAGCAAATCTCTGCTTAATGCTATAATATTTATGAGTAAAAGAATGTTGACTTGGTCTGGCATAAGATTATAAACTATGTAAAGCATTTCCACATACAGCATAGGGCTGGGCAATAAGTCAATATGACATCAATAACATGATCAATTATATTTCAATACACTTTTCTGAGATATTGCGGTACCATTTTATAACTTTTAAAATGTTTAAAATAACAATTACAATTTAAATAACAATAAAACTACTTTAATAACACTGAACAACAATAGAAAAATTGGAAGCAGCTGGTAAAATTTGAGCGAATCTTTAAAACACAAATAAAAATTAGCGTTTTTAATTTTTCACCCTTTTTGTATTAAATAATTTCTTTCTGAAGACAAAGAATATATACATATATACATATATACATATATACATACACACACACACACACACACACACACACAAATATCGAGATACACACTGTGCATTGTAGAAATGTCTTCAAGTATCATGATATGATATTTTTTCATATTGCCCACCCCTAAAGCCCTACTTGGAAGCCACCATTAATCGCTTAATCACCTGCTGATAGAATATACATAATGTAGAGAATATGCAAATAATTTCATTTTGTATTGCACATTCCAAATGGAGTAACTGAATAACCAATTTGGACCATTTAAGAGCTTGCATATCCAAATAAATATTCAAATAACCACACACATACCTAGTAACTGCCATAAACAAATCTTCAGCCTGCTGACTATCGCCTACACTAACTCAAGCCCCTCTGTTTTTACATGAACAAAAATGGGACGCCCGCACTGTTTTGTCAATGTCACCCCAAGGCTACCAGAATGCATTTGTCAAAATAAACAACAGTTGCCTTATCTACTCCATCTCTCAAATTTCTGAAGCCACAGTACTCGTAGGGACGGCAGCTCCTTTTTTCTCCGCTGCTGCCCTACACCCTGCAGCAAGGGACATAATATATATAAAGGGAGAGAGACAGAAAGAGAGAAATAGAGATCATCAATCATAAAAAAAGGCTCAAAAAGAGGCAGAGTAAGGGTTGGAGACTGAAAAGGAGAGAGTGATAGAGAAAAAAACTGAAGTCCTCAGTAAAGCTGGGGTGAAGAGAATGGTGTTGATTTTTTTTTTTTTTTTTTCCCCCAGATTCTACTGGGCTGTTCGAAGTTCACTGGAAGGCTGCCAGTACAACTTCCACCTTCCCTCCTCACTGCCTGACACTAAAAACTGATTAGGACCCAAACTCCTAATCACGGCACAGCAGAACAGCACCCGTACAAACAGTATGTTTCCGCTCCCTTTTCTCCTCTTTTCTTGCTCTCACCATCTGCACATGTAAATGTGAAACTCACAAACAAGCTCAGTTCATCAATAATTCATGTAGGTACAGAGTTTAAGCTGATTACACTATGCATAATCATGCAATCATGCAAGAACAAAAGCAGAACAGAAATAAAAAGAGATGATAAATATTAAAAACTAGGGAAGAGTTCACTAAAGATCATTTGTGCCCGTCAAGGCGTGTTGGAGATCTGAGTCTAAGCCTGAGGTAATGTGTTATGAGAATGTAGTGGTGTGTGTGTGTGTGTGTAATGTGTTATGAGAATGTATGAAGTGGGAATGAATGTTTGAGGAACTGTTTTTCTGTATTTTTCTTTTGCATGTTTTGGCCTCTTTTTCTGTAGGAGAGAATTAATGGGTAGCTCAGACTAAACTCGACAAGCTGAACTAGGACATGAGAAAAGAAGCTTGAGGTAAATGACTAATAATTGAGGCTAATAGGAATCTCCAGTAGTTTTTATCTATCGCCAGTGGACATTACATTGTTAATGCCAGGAGGTAGTCAAGATTTCAAGATGTCATCACGTCACTGGCCAACATTTCAGACATTAGCCAACCTGCCATTCACGTGGCAGCAGCGCAATGCATAAAATCATGCAGATAAAGTTCAAGAGCTTCAGTTAAAGTTCATATCAAACATCAGAAGTGGGGGAAAATGTGATGCTGATTGTGGCATACTTGTTGGTGCCAGATGAACTGGTTTGAGCATTTCAGAAACTGTTGATCGGCTGGGATTTTTCCACACAGTCTGGTGCAAAAAACAAAGAGTATCGCGTGAGTAGCAGTTATGCAGGCAGTAACACCTTGTTGATCACAGAGGTCAGGGAAGGACGGCCAGACTGGTTTAAGCCAAAAGGGAGACCATAGTAACACAAATAAACACTTTTTACAACTGTGGCGAGCAGAAGAGCACCTCTGAACACACAACGCGTCAAGCAGCAGACCACAATGGGTTACACGCCTGTCAGCCAAGAACAGGAATCTGAGGCTACAGTGGGCACAGACTCACTGAAACTGGACAGCTGACGATGACCAGGCATTGTTTTTCCAATCTTCAACTATAGACATCACCGAGAGCACATTTTTCCTCTTCTGATGTGAACATTAACTGAAGATCCCGATATGTATCTGCAATATTTTATGCATTGTGCTGCTGCCACTTGAATGAATGAATGTGAACCTTACAGACAGAGTTAAGTAGTGCAATAACTCATACGGAGGGCTGGATATGTCTGGGTAGAAACAGCAATTAGGAGAGATTAGGAACAGTCATGAAATATGGTCTATATGCTTATTTTTCCTGAGCTGCGAATGCGAATCCCAATATAATATAAAGCTATAATCACAGAGTAGGAGAATAGGTCTTGCAATTAACCAAAAACATTGTCAAATATGAAATGATTGAAAATGTGTACAGGAAAATTTTATGTGACGTGTTAAGTAGCATGAACTGGACAGCTCTAATTACAGATTTGTCAGGGTGCATGAGTGTCTAATTTGTCCTTGGTGAACACTCATAGGGATTAGGGAACATGTGAAATTGGGTAGCTTTCAGGACAGCCTAGAAATTGCGTGGCACTAAGCTTGATGTGCCTGGAACACAACCACGTAGAAGGCAATCACTGCAGCCTTTACCAATATCATAATACCAATTTTACTGCAGTATAATTCCAGCCCTGCTCTGCTATTTGCTATCTGTGCACAATCATTCCTGTGATGTAACGCATGGCCACATGAGCACTAAATATCACTATAAACTAAATATAGAACAAAATATCTATACATTATCACACCTCCATGGAAGAAGGAGACAAAAGAAGGAAGCACGTCTGATCGTGTATATTCTGCCTCATTCAACCAAAGTCATGCTAGTATGGTTCATTTGAGAGCGTTTCGATGCAGATCATCGGGGAAAGTATATTCTTACTTGGAACAGCAATGTGAATAGGAAGTGAAGCAGGAGAGATTTATGCTGTGAACTCAACTTGCATAGTCGAAACAGCCAGCAGGACCAATGCAGTATTGGAAGCACAGGCATGTGCACGTGCGCGCACGCACACAGCATCTGTTCACCCACTGAGCATTTCATAAGTGCTGCATTTCCTTAAAAGCGTCCATTTGTTTTCCTGATTACGACGTTAAAAAAAAAAAGGTTGGTGTGCACACATTTGTCTTAATATGTCCTTTTTAGCTGATCACATGCTCAGTTAGGATCGGTGCCCATGCTGCAAAAGTCTGTATGCTCACCAGGCATCAGTACTAGGTGAATACGCTGTTATACCGTGTCACAGGCGTGGAGGTTTGACACAGAGAAAGGGATCGTGGCACAGGTCTCCTGGCACGTCACAGGAAGAGCACAAGGCCAAGCTTTAGGCGTGCATCATGATGAAGTTAAATAGGCTGTCCTTCAGCCAGGCTGCAATGTGCAGAAAGCATGAAAGCAGCCAGAGTATTAACACAGCTAAATGATGTTATTAGGGGTCTAATATGCCGGAATGCTATGATTTGACTCTGTAGAGTTGCTGAGTGACTAGGGATGTGTATGTTTGTACAAACACATGGCGAACTCTTTGAGGTGTCAGTATCTGAGTGGTGAAATCACTGTTCAGATGTTCGTTATGCCCAAATATCCATATCCAGTCAAAGCGAAACTATGAAACAAGCCACTTCTGGCAAGGTTTTGATCCAGACAGCAGCACTGCCATGGTGTACAGGTTAGAGGTGTGCATCTTGGTGGTGAGCGGTTTTTACTCTTCTGTAGGCTGGAGCAGGCGATCAAATCTGAAGGTTGCGGAACCATGTTCAGTACAACTTCATTAAAAATGGACACGAAAGGTACTGCAGGTTTGCAGAGCAATTTCTTACCCAAGAAGAGACACTGCAGACGTGGCACGTCACAACTACTCCACTTTACATTTTACACCAGCTGCTGCTCTCACAGGGAGGGTTCATTTTTGCGTTTCATTCACTGGCTTTGTAAATATAACATGCATATGTATATCTGTACTGACCGTCAGGTTAACATAAACATACAGCACCGCTGTGATCGAATAAAGGTCATCAACCCAATGATATTTTCACTCCTACATCCGGCGGCAGATACAGCCTTCTCAAAATGTTCATTTTAACCAACGCCAGAGTGTACGCTGATATAGTAGGGCTACAGACTGAAACATTGAGCTGATATTCAGTCAGCTTTTGCTGTGTATTCAGTAGTTATAGATTACATCTGTTAAACACAAACATGCACATCGCAGCCAACAGGAGGAAAGTTTAATTGCAGTGGAAAACAACACTCTGTTAGGGTGTATTGAAGATGCTTTATCCACTACCTCCAGTAGCAGTTCACTGAATACCTGTTCATTAACTCATACAGATATTCAAATATTAAAATTAGACAGAAGGCACAGCCCTATACATGACCACATGAAATATGGTTGGTGGGCACAGCACTCACACACTCACTCACACTCGCTCGCTCGCTCGTTCACACACGCTTGAGCACATGCACACACCTACAAACAAGGCATGACAGAGTGTTCCTTATAATGCCTATATTTGTACTGCCTGTTACTAAGTGTGAAGGAGAGAGTGAGTACAGTGAAGTACAGTAGCTTTATCTGAATTCCAACCAGAGAGGAAAGATATGTATACGTGAATACATATGCCAGGTTTATTGTGTGTGCCTCCTCGCAGAGGTTTTTGCACTCAAACTGTAAAGATCACGGTTCTATTTAATGCAAGTCTGTATTTTGCCTGCAGATCCCATGTGGCACCATATGATAATCAGCACAGCCCAGCTAGAAAGGCATGACTGAAAAAGAACATCTTCAAGAATACCAAGCACAGAATTTGTCAGTGTGTTCATGTTGGGGATAGTGTTTGCGGTGTTCTTGACGGTATTTAATTGTAACTATTGGCTTTGCGCCATCTGTTACCGCGTTACTAATCCTCAACTGTCACTATTTCATGTTAAACACAGCATTGTGATTGAGGAGGAACTATAGACGGTTCCTAATAACACATCTGTCGGTGAGAGTGGAATGACAATAAAGCCTTCTTTTCTAAGTTACACATTATACGACCCAGAATATACATCCCGTCAGCTCTGTGGTTTTCTTTTAAGACGTGGAGAATGAAATACAGTTACACACAGTAAAATAATCAGCTTTGCATGCTGGAACCAGAAAAACAGAGACTGGCATTTAAAAAGAAACTCAAGACATACTATTCTTGCTCAATATTATAATGTAATAAGGCTTAGTTTATGTCTACCATATTTATAACAGAATTCTAGTCAAGTTTTTTTTTTTTTTTTTTTTTTTACATCTTTCAGTCCTTTTCTTTTATTCTTCTCTTTTTGTTTCTTATCATTTCTATCATTTTATGATAACTATTATTATTATCTGAAAAGCGTGGTGAATGATACTGCATCTGCACAGCACCACCTTGGGGCAGATAAAGACTAGCATAAGGCAGGGCTGTCTGTCTCTGAGCTGCAAACAAGGCTGCACAATATATCTGTTAGTCAATACTCCAATATTGGACTTTGCAATGTGAATACTGCAGAAGGCTTCAACATGTAAATGAGCTTTCCTACAAATCACTGAACATTTTACTGTGTGCTGTCTGTCTGCTTTTAAAATGGAAAGTAGATATTGTATTTCTGAGATGCTGCCATCATTTTGCACGAAATTACTGAGAAAATTGGCCCTTTCTACAAATTCTATGGAAATACCTTTGCCACTCACTAGATCATGCTAAATTAAGTAGCTTTACAAAGTAATAGAACCCAGGGTTGCCCACAGTCCTTCTTCTAAATGGATTTAAAGCTCTATCTGGATATTATTCGTTTCTCAGAGGGAAACCAGTAATGAAATATTTGCATGTGCCCTTAGTCTTGCATTCTTATTCGTTCAATTTTATTTGTACAGCACTTTTAACAAAATCACAGAGCAGCTTTACAGAAAGCCGGACGCAGACGTGAATTTTTAATGAGCATGTCAGAGGTGAAAGTGGCACAGAAAAAACACTGAGATGTAATAAGGAAAAATACTCAGAATGAAAGCCATCCTCCTCTTGGTGACACTAGATAGCAGACACTAGACATGAAATGTTTGGAAGCCATCTATCATTTTGTGATTGTAGAAAGTAATCAGACATTTTCTCGACACAAACATGTCATGTAGGAGTCATCAAAACTGATGCAATATCCAAATGATCAGACATCTAACATTACATGATTAAGGAAAAGACTGTCAACATTTCAGTCGTTACTTCTTAAAATAAAAAAAGGTAGCATGTGCGATATTGCGACGTTGTACCGAATATCAGCACAACAGATTACCTGAGGACTCACACCTTCGGCCGAATCACAGCCGTACCGATATTCAGTATAACAGCACTCCTGCTCGTGCGACACTGCTTGATTATTTGACTTCGAAAATAAAAGTCATGTATAACTAACGTATTATCGATAGCACTACTGTGCACTCCTACACTGTCGTTTTTCCCTGGCTGTTCATTCACCACTGTCAACATCAATCTAGTGAGCAGTTCAATTGAGCATCAACACTGGACTCATATCAAATCTCCATATATCAATTATCAAACTGACTGCTGTGACATTAGCTTTAAGTGACGATTAAGTGTTGTACATTTTGGATAGCACTACATCAGCAAAGACCTGACGCTTGGAAGAGCGTATCATGGATCCATGTGACTCATTAAACCGCAAATGGCTGGCTGTCTAACACAATGAATTCCGTAATTTGCCTTTTGCACTATTTTGCCCATAGTTTGGGGTTTTCTAAATCCGTGTCGAACCTAACGGGTCATTTGGTGTCATCAGTATCAGTTTTTTTTTGCCGATTTCGGTCGTGGCTGAATCTATATTGCTCACCCCAAGTAAAAATGGGAGAGCTTGAACACTCCTATGTCTCTTGCATTCTCACATTTTTGTGTCTGCCCTGGTCACACTGTTAAGGCGCCTTCAACCCTTCAGATGTGAGAGATGGAGGAAGGTCTCAATGTTCTCTGAAAGCTCAGTCATAAATCACTCTCCCTGGGGCAGCCGTCTGTCTCTCCTTCTGCTGAGGCCCGCACTGAGACCCGGCTTTAAAGCACATGCTGCCAGTGCTTATTGATTGGCTGTGTTCAGCAGAGGCCCCAGCAGAGGGCCAGTAAAAGCAGCCGCCACCACGAGCCGCCCACTGCGTGCCATGCTGGGGGATATGAGTCAGAGTTAAGCAGACAGCAGCAGGAACACTGGAGCAGCACTGCTCTAAAGGCCACAAACAGACCTGCAATGGTACTCAACACTGCCTCTATAAATGCTGTTTATAGACCTGTGTGACTACAAAATATCCAGGTCAATTAGAAAAGCAACAAAGGGAGCACTGAACTTTTGTTTTTTTTGGAAAAACAAAAACAAAAAACCCTGTAATTAACACTTAATGAAGAATTTTCACCATCCCATTATTTTCATATTAGAGCATCCCTGTGACTGTTGAATAACACACAGCGAGCTATTATCAATATTTTTGTGTGTACCCTATGCTCTTTAGCAGAAAGACACTAAAAACTGGAAATCAGGATATTTCAGGATATCCACACAGCATATTTCATTTGTGTTAGCTTCAACAATTATTATGAATACATCATGCTGATTGGTGACTCATAAAAATGAAAGAGCTATATAATACATACGGCTCAAAGCCTTCCAAAAACATCATGCTGAAGCCGATTATTATTCTCCATCGACTGTAATTAACGGCACGGCTATATATTTCCATGCCTAATGATTCTCGTTGTATTGTGGATGAATAAGACATGCAAGATGAATCAATATGCAGCACTGTACAGCAACCTATATAAGAAAACAGTCCAGTGGGAAGGTGGTTGAAATATGATGCAGCTCAACATCCCTCTCCAGATTCTCCCTATTCTGCCATTTGCTCAAAACAATCATGAATTTTCTTTCTTAACTTGTTTAGCTATTACAAGTTTTCCTCCTACGATATTCCAATAATAAATAGAAACAAAGCTTCGGCTCCTGACATTTCTGCCATTTCAAGGTTGGATATTTTTCTCTTCTTGCATAATTAAACAAGCCTCCATCAAATAACAATATGAATATGTTGATGAAGCATTAAACTATAATGATGCAAATGGATTCAGTTTCAGAGGAGAAACACACACACCTACTAAATCCAGTGAATCAGTCTCTATAGCCAAACTTCTTTCTTTCTTTCTTTCGAGCTTTCAGCTTTCAATTCTATGCAAATTAGCCTAGGTATAACGTGGTAAGGTGATAAGTCGAAAAGACTGACTCGCACGGTTCCTTGAACCAATCCTGTGACGCATATGGTCACAACATTTAGTTCTTACCTGCAATTAGCTCCCATTTACTGTACGGCATGCGTAAATGGAAGAAAAAATTACAGTCACGGATTCATCTTATCCTGTCATCTATAACCTTACACACAGCTAGCAAAGTTAGCTTGCGTTACTAATTGGCTAACAAAATCGTTTGAAGTCTAGCATAAAATATCAAATAAATTTAGTTACTACCGTTTGTGGCCAGTGCAGGCCCATCAACTCCAACAGCAGCAGTCACCACACGCCCACAAGAGACACACTACAAGTGACGTGAGTGTCTTGCCTGCTGTTGTGAACATAGGTTCACTTTCACAGGAAGGGGTTTTGACTGATGTTGCTGACAGCCAATTAAATTTCAAACAAAACTTCACATTTGTCATGATCTCTTTTTCAACCTGGTCCAACTGCGATGATCAACAGTGTTGAAAAGTCTATTTTTTTTTTTAAACATGAGGAGATTACTGCCATGCCTTACGTGCCCCCCATTCACTTCCAAAATTTTTTTTTTGAAATAATAATTCAAAATGTTCAAGTACAGAAATTTCCACAGGCTTCAAAGTTTCAGAAAAGACAGCTTTCCACACGACACCATACAATACATAATCATCAAATTAAGGCCTCTAATTAAAAAGTAAAAACCAAAATGACCCTGAGAGAATGAATCCAAAACAAAGGAGGAAGACAGTGCTGATAAAACTCCACCCTCACACTCAGAGTGAAAAAGATGGCAGTGGTGTCCAAGTGAGAGACAGCAGTGTTGAGCATCACAGAGAGAAGACTAGCCAAGCATGAAATTAGAGCCAGAGAGGCAAAGACAGAGAGAAAAAGACAGACAAGAAGAGATGGCTACCTCCCGGACTGACCTCATCTCATCTGTCACTGTCCGTGCTGCCACCTTGTGGATTACATAAAAATGATATCACTGCATTTTACTGGGCATAACCTTCCTAATGGTCAAAGGTCAATTATTATACATCATTCGGACAGCCGAAATCAGAATTTTGCTTGCTTTTTTGATTTTTTTAATTAAACCTTTATCACAATATCCACTCTAAAGACTTTAGACCAATAAAACTGAACTAACAGAATATGTCAAAGCACAGACGCACTGCAGATGCTTTGCCATTTATGTAACAGAATTTCACATTTAAATGAGATCTTCATATAAAAAGTTTCTACTGGGAACAGTAGGCACAAACTGGCACACTCCACACTAGGGAAAAAAAAAACAAAACACCATAATCTTTAGCGAAAGTTTGTTTAAGCTTGGAGGTGTACTGATGAGTGACGATGCAATAAAAAGAAAAAGAGCATATACATCAAACATAGATCCTATTATATTATACAGAGAACTCTGAACAGACAGAATGAAGAGAGGAAGTAAAGAGTTTAGCCTGAGGCAGCTCACTCAGAAAGACGGGTCACTAAAAGCAAATTATGCAGCAGATAATTGTTGAGATGTGATCCTGTGCCTCAGGCCCACACTGCACTTACTGACAAGATGAAGCAAAAGGGCAGGAGTGAGGGACGTGGAAACAGGGAGCTGGGAAGCTGTCCCTGTTTTTCCCCATTCAAGCCTAATTCCATCACGGTTTTCACCATGCACTCATCTACTTCCCTATGACGACGACCCATCATCTACTTCCCACGAGTAGATACTTGCAATTTATTTATAGAAATTACCCTTGATAGCAAACACCGGGAGCATTTAGTTTTGAGCTCTTGAGCTGATATTGTAACTGACAGTGACAGGGAGTCCCAGCAAATGAAAATTCTCAACAAAAGACATGTTAAACCATACCAGGGTCACTGTCCTTAATTGTGGCAGTCCTCTGCTGCCTCCTAGTGGCGACGCCTACAGGAAACTACAGGATCCAGTTGACAGATTATTGTAAAGAAATATTCTGAAAAAGAATAACATTCATAAACATTCTGTGACTGTTATATCAATAAGAGCTTAAAGGTTTAATGAATTTTATAAAGAGTGGGGAAGAAGCAGTAAGCTGACTAGCAAGTTTCTCTAACTTGCTGAAGCAGGAGAAAGTCATTAGCAGAGTCCTCCATTATATTTAACAGAGCACCTGGTGAGAAACATCTCAGCACTCGGTTTCATTCTCCTGCCCAGAGACTGTTCCCACATCCATTATCGCTCTCCTTAGGGAGATTATACAGCATTTCTAAAAGCTAGCAGACGTTCATTACATCATTCTACTGCCTTTCTGCTGCAGTCTGCGTCCAAATCCAGAAAGAGCGCCGAGCTGAGATGTGCGTACTTGACTTCTTCTTAGCACTGACACAGTACAATAAACAGAGATAGACACAGTATACACGTGCATAATTGCAGACGTCTTTTATGTTTTCAGTATGGCTACAGTGTTGTGAAGCTCGACAGGTCGGAGATCGGCAGGCGATGCTGATGCTGATCTCAGGGAACCTGATGCTGATGGCTTGATAACGTCACTGACGATAACTGGACTGTCTTTCAGCCATCGCATTGAAATCTACAGTGAGTTTGTTAATCTTGTTGACATTCAGCTTCAGCTTTTGTTACAAGAATCTCCAACTCGCCCCTGTATGCAGACTTATTGCTGATATTGATCAGTCTAATAATAGCAGAGCTGTCTGGAAACTTAAAGTGGTTGGTCTAAAGCTCTACACAGCTGGCAAACATTCTAAAGCAGCTGGGCACTGAAACAAATCTCACTTGGTAGATACTGTGTGAACGTTTCTAATAGCTCAGTTTCTAATAGCTAAGTACAGTATTTCATTAGGTACTGCATATATACCCTTAGTAAAGATGAGTCAGGGAAAATCAGCCTGATGTTGCGCTGATAATGAGACAAATTAACCTTTCAGTGATGTAAAATTATTTAAATGAAGAAAAAAAAGAAAAAAGGAGAAGAAAAAACAAGCCCTTGTGCAAAACCGAAATTTTAAACTACTATAAAATGGAGCAAGTCCAGTCCACATTAATATTTTACATTTTTCCAGCACACTTGAGTCTTCAGCAACTTGAGTGGTTATTAAGAACTTCCTGCTTCAGTGTGATATAAATACACATCAGGCCAAACACCCTGAGTCATCGACATGGAGAAGATCAGAGTACACGTAACTGAGACAAAATGTTTTTGACTAAAATAGCTGTTAGCCACCTCATGCCAACAAACTCTTTAGAGCGTGTGCCAAAAGAAAGCCTGTGTTGTTATCAAACCACCAACAGAAGCTTCTGGAGTTTGCTAAACATCACTGGAATTTTGACTGGAAGCAGTTTCTATGGTCAGAGGAGACAAAAACTGAGTTTTTAAGCAACACTGACTACAAGAGGGTTTTGGTGTAAAAGAGTCAAGATCGAGCAAAACAACCAAATCATTAATGTGATGTATGGTGGCAGATCTAGATGTTTTTTTGGGAATCTTGTCAGGCTACATGGTGTCAGAAACTCCATCAAACAGCAAAAACAAAAAGTTTAGATCTAAATCTGACTGCATCAGTCACAATGCTAAGACTGGATGATCAGTGAATGCAGCAGGTCAATAATAAAAGATAAAAACCGATTCACTGTGCATCAGAATTTTACAAAGGCCATGACCTACACCCTACTTAGAGAATAATCCACAAGCAACGCCCAAGATCTCTACATTTTCTGGAAAGATTTTGCATGAAGGAATAGTCTTTAAAGTGAAGGATGCATTAGCAGTGCTATCTGTGCAAATCGTACAAGTTCCACTGATAGTAATACTTTTAATTAATAAAACTGAGATGTTTTGAGAATAAGATTTTTCTTCTTTCAGACTTTTATCTGACATAAAATTCAGGTTTCCTTAGTTTTCAGTACAAGTTCCAGCTAATTTAAAAAAAAAAAAAAAAAACCTTTTCCCAAGGGTGCCAATACTTATGGAGGCCATTACAATATACACTATAATCATTTTCATTTGTTGCATAATTATGTTCTAATGCACTTCCTTTTCCTTAACATAATGCTGCAGGATAGCACAGCTGTATCTGAAGGATTGTGCTGCTCCCATATTAATGCCATTACCAGTCCTGTTTAATTTGAATAACCGTTTATCTGGAGTAACACTGCAGCACAGTGACATGTGTACCTTGTGAAATACACCACTGCTCAGACCTGAGTGAACGTTCATGAAGCGGTCACATTCCAGTGGTTGACATCATTTATTTCTCAAATTCCACATTTCTCTTAACAAAGGTCAAATCCATGCAAGCAAACAGAAACTAGCAATGTGAATGTTTTTGCACAGACAGAATAAGCAAAGCAATATTGCTTGTTAATTGTTAGCACATTATTGGCCTCCGAAGTGGCGCTGAAAACAGTCAGTCAGCAAATGTGCAGCCTAAACCACAAAACCATATAAGTGAGTGAAAGACAAATCTGCACCGATCCTAATTGAGCTGGTTCTCAATAATACCAAACAAGCTATCAACACAGTGCCATGTTAGAGTCTTGGCAAAACAACACTGGCTTTAGTAGCTGAAACAGTGTGGGATCTCATTATGTGCTGCCTTCACTTTGAACAGATTATACCTCAGAGGGGTAAAGGAAGCTGCAGAGGCGCACACACACACACACACACACACACACCCAGCTTTTGGTTTTGATCGAAAAACTGACAAAGCATTTAACCATCTGTTTGTCAAGAAAACCATGAACCGAATGTGCTAAAACAGCAGGGCTCTGACGTGATGTGAAATATTGGATTTACAACCAGGTTCCTGTTTTTTAAATACCACAGGCAAAGCCTTCTAATGAATTACAGGCACGCATCCAGTCTAACATATGTTTAACTTCGCAGAAGGTTGCGCAATCATACAGACGTTGCAGGACAGATCTACTGCACGTCACACTTCAATATCAATATGAAAACTGCAGTAAAGCGTTTGATCCACTTCATATCTAATTTATTTTTCCTTAAAAATGGTGTCACTTGTAACACTTTTAAAACTAAAAACATCTAACAGACTAATGTGATCACGACTGACTGAGCGTGACGATTCTTACACTCCAATATAAGCATGTTTACTAAAAACATACTTTCGCTCACTCCAAAATGATGAAGGACGAGAGGAAACCTTTTGAAATAGGCAAGAAGGAAAACCAGAACAGTCAGTACTCAGAACATACAGGATTGAGAAATGAGTCAGAGGAAATCCAAATTCTCAGATCCTGCTATAGTCTGGACATGAAAGAGCACACAGCAAATAGGGTTTTACATTAAAAGCATGGAGCTAAAGCTGCAAACATCTCAAGCATCTTTGCCAGGGCAGCTAATTAAACTGAAAAGAACCACTTTCACCAGATACATGTGAAGCAGCGGCTACACCAGCTGCGTCTAAGTGTGCCTTGACAAAAAGCCTGTTCACTGGGAATTGGTTTCCGCAGGCAGTTAATCTCACTTCCACCTCTTCAGATTTTGCTTCTCACTGAAAGCATCTCGATAAACTTTAACCAAACAAAGCCGCCAATTTTGGAAGCGTGGACCAACAGAATACGGGCATGGGGCTGGGGTCATTTCTTTGTGGAAGGCTTGACATGAAGGAATTTATTATTACTACCATTTCACTAGTCAAGAAACCTTTTCAGCTCCTCAGTAAAATAATGGCTCATCACTCACAAACAAAAACTACAAACAAACAAAGTAAAAACAGAAACCTGTTACACCAAGACCACCCATAATTGCCTGATTTTGCTTCACCCTGGGAAGAAATTCGCAAGGCGAAGTGTGACCCAGTGGAAGTGGCAGTGGTAGCTCAGCGGTATTTCAGTGGTTAAAAAACGTTGGTAGTGGCAGTGGTAGCTCAGTGGTTAAGACTTTGTTAGTGGCAGCTCAGTCGTTAAAACATTGGTAGTGGCAGTGGTAGCTCAGTGGCTAAGACGCTGGTAGTGGCAGTGGTAGCTCAGTGGCTAAGACGCTGGTAGTGGCAGTGGTAGCTCAGTGGTTCAGACTTTGTTAGTGGCAGCCCAGTCGTTAAAACATTGGTAGTGGCAGTGGTAGCTCAGTGGCTAAGACGCTGGTAGTGGCAGTGGTAGCTCAGTGGCTAAGACGCTGGTAGTGGCAGTGGTAGCTCAGTGGCTAAGACGCTGGTAGTGGCAGTGGTAGCTCAGTGG
>CM040977.1:14211918-14225578 GCA_022985145.1 Pangasius djambal
GACGCTGGTAGTGGTAGTGGTAGCTAAGTGGTTAAGACGCTGGTAGTGGCAGTGGTAGCTAAGTGGTTAAGACGCTGGTAGTGGCAGTGGTAGCTAAGTGGTTAAGACGCTGGTAGTGGCAGTGGTTAAAATGCTGGACTTCTGCTCAGAAGGTTGTGAGGTCAAATCCCAGCACTGCCAAGCTGTCACTGCTGAACCCTTGAGCAAGACCCTTAACCCTCAACTGCTCAGTTGTAAGAGGAAAATGAGAGGAATGTAAGTCACCCTGGATAAGGGCATTTGCCGTAAATGTGAATGTGACGCATTGTGCCCACTGAAACAAGGGAGTGGCATTTTGCAAGTCTTAGATCCACTTGTCCCCTTAGACAGAAGGGTCACTGCAAATCAATGCAAAGTTCTTCTGACTGATCACCTTTTTCCCCATGATGAAATATTTCTATCCTGATGGGAGTGGTCTCTTCCAGCTGACCCCACCCCCACCCATAGGGTGTGAGGACTCACTGAATGGTTTGGGTATGAAAATGATGCAAATCATATGCTATAACTTGTACAGTCACCAGATCTCGACTGAATTGAACACTATTGGAGATTTTGGAGCACCATGTTAGACAGCACTCTTCAACACCATCATCAAAACAGCGACTGAGGGAGTATATTTTTAGAGGAATGGTGCTCATCCCTCCAGTACAGTTCCAGAGACATTTTCTGACAGCTTCTGGTGGCCCAACACCTTGCTAAGTCACGCTGTTCATTTTTTCCTTCATTTTACCACATTTCATTGTGTCTTTTTCTAAACTGATGGTCAGGATGCACTAAATTCCTGATGACTGCATATTCAGTAACTTTTACCAACCAGCGTGAGCTCCTAGTAGTTTAGTAACATTTAATCAGGCAATGCTGTGCATTGATTAATTTTACGCTTCAGCTGAAAGCACAGCAGATGTTTACTTAGGCTGCAATATTCATCTGCTTTATTTATTCATATTATGACTGTTACCATGTACCTAACTACCATAAAGATAAAATAGGATGTTGTAGTGTATTCTTCCTGTTCCTGCCTATTCATAAGCAGTTCACTTTAAATGACTGGCAGAATGTAGGCTTCCTTTGGAAGCAGTATTCATCTGAATGGCTGAATGATCAGTGTCATCGATCACTAAAAACAGTAAAAACCAAACTATTTACTGTAAGAATAGTGTCATTTTTCATCTCTTTTCTTCTAATTGCGCTTGAACTTTACTGCTGGCCAAGATGTTAACTGGCATCAAGGAGAAAACCTGCATGGTTTTTTCATGCTGAGTACACTTCACTAAAACCGTGGCAAAAAGAAAAAGAGGCTTTACTTTAGCTATGTCAGCATTTTGTCAGATACACAATGATCACAGCAAAAATCACACACACACACACACAAGTTGACACTTTTTATTCCTTTATAAACCACTTCCCATCTGCACATGGTGTGTGTGTGTATGTGTACTGATGGAAGACAGATGATTACAGACAGGCAGAAGAACACAATGCAACACAACATTTCCCAGCTGCTAAATAAGAGTATTAGTGCATACAGCACTACCCTCCCTCTAATGCTTAATCAAAATTATGAAGAAATTACTCGTTATAACCCCAGTAATAAAGAAACAATACATGTCATAGTCAGAACCTTGAAAAAATTAACCCCATACCCATTCACTGATATTATGTACACATTGTTAACCTATGGCTTTCTCCTTAAATGTAGAGATATGCAGGTGTTTGTTTAAAGGTGGATTGAATACTCATCCCTAGTCATTAAACATCAGGGGTGTAACGATATATTCGCTTCGATTCACAACACTAAATTCACGATTCACTTCGATTGTCAGTATACACAGAGCTACACATGCTACTCCTGAGATATCAGTGATCCTGACCCCTTCTGCTCTCTGGACCTGCCTGATCCAGCCTGATGCCCTACTTCTGGTTGGAGCTCTCATCACTTGGAAACCACTCGCAGGCCCCACACAGACAGCCTAAAGACACATGAGATTACTGTGGATGGTACCACTTAGAAACCATGAAGATGGCTTTGGATATATATATTGATATAAACAGGTAATTGATATAAACAGACTGCAATTCCCACGAACAGTTTTGCACTCAAGTCTCCATCAGTGAACAGTTGATAACTTCAACAAAACAATAATGAATTTCCTGGTTACACAATTGCACTTTTTATTACCATGTAGTACACAGTTATAGAAGGGAATTATTTATATTCGCACTATCTGGTGTCACCCAGATGAGGATGGGTTCCCTTTAGAGTTTGGTTCCTCTCAAGGTTTCTTCCTCATATCGTCTCAGGGAGTTTTTCCTTGCCACTGTCGCTCATTAGGGATACATTTATAAATTTAAAATGTATATCCTGAATTTATATATTTCTGCAAAGGTGCTTTGTGACAATGTCCATTGTTAAAAATGCTATACAAATAAAACTGAATTGAATATTTTGAAGAACTGGTACAACTGGTATTTGAATCACTGTACACACCCCACTTTTGATATAATGTTTTGGGAGGGGTTTTGTCTGTCTCTGTCTCTATAACAAAATATGTCTGACTTCCTGAAGCGATTGCACTAAAATCTGTTTTAAATATGTCTTGGGTGCCTTCACATCTGCGTTTTTATGTGGATAATCCATATCTGGATATATACGAGCATAAACAGGGTCTCCGACAGGACTCACACGCTCCTCATTACCTCATTACGGACAAAACATCCTATTATCCATATTAGCCATATGCATATACCCGGTTGGACTTTAGGGTACAGCAGAGGTGTCAACATTGCTAACAAGAAAATCCTAGCAAGCAAAGAGAAGATAGAATATTACAACCAAAACTCGCGGAGTGGATGAGACAGCTCCATGCTAACAGCATAGATTATAAATACTACATTCTATCCTGTGTTTTCACCAACCAGAGACCACAACCTCACTGTTGGCTCACAAAACTGAGATTCGGGAATTATCCGGGCAAAGTTCACCTGGATAAAGTCATGCGAAACAAAGTAACCACTAATAGGAGCAAATGCACTTCCCTTCAATGAATTGGCTTTTCCAACACCGGGGTGAAGTTTATTCATTGCTTTAACTTTAAAAGCAGAAGGTTTTCAGGCATCTCCTGTATCGCTGTAGCAGACGGCCAAAGAACGTGAATGCTACGGCTAAACGGCAGATGCTGGCACCCCCGTAAACATCCTGAATCGGCAATTGTAATGAATGTATTTAGACTGACAAAAATCTGTGTATGTTCAGAAACCGCGAACAGCAAACACAGCCGAAAAACACCTAAAAAAAAAAAAAAAACAGCTCCTCAAACCTGTCATGTTTGCATAGTGTTACACTTGATCAAAACAATAAAGAGCTGCTCTCACTGATGTAAAAAAGTGTGGTAAAAAATGAAAGGCTATAGTATTCGGCTGTTCAGAGAATTCCTATAGGCTGAGGAGTCGTGTCTGCTCTCTGTTCCATCCCCTCAAGGTTAAAACCTGTTGAATAATCACTGGCAGTGAGTGCACATTGTACAGGAATGGTAGAAGTGCTCTATAGCAGAGAGGATGATGGAATGTCAGGCATTTCCAGGTCGAGTAAATACTCCAAATGCTTTTGGAATGCAAGCTCAGTCAATGTCAAGAAGGGTGAACGCATTCAAAGAGCCAAATGCAGTGAATTTAGGTCCCACTGTATTAAAAAACAACTTCAGGTTTCAACTTTAAAAAGGGCATGCTAATCTTTGCTTTCATCAAGTAGTGCTACGCAAGTGCTATTCTCAAAAGGGCACATGTAAATTAGACATAATCACAGGCTACATCCTCAGCAACACATTTCCTCACCAAGTAGAATGTTAAAATAGTACCACAGCATGCTATTCTTGTACTATTTTGACAGAATTTTATGCGGCAGTATGCAGATTCGAACATACTCGTGTTTACACTGAAATTCATACATCATTTATCCTTTATTGATATTTCAGCTTGTCTGACTCACTGAATTATCATAAAAGTAATTGGATAAAAACGTCATAGGATGAAATCTGCCAATCAAACCAGGCCTGATCAACACACTCTGTCTAAAAGAAAAGGTTTTTGTTTTTTAACAATTTACTCTCTAAAATGTACTCATTAGGCTTAAAAACATAAGATAATCATTACTAATCCCAATGATTTAGTCATGCAAAGGTTTATGGTACTTTTTTTTTTCTTTTTTTTAATCAACAGCCTTTCATTTCATTGTATAAGCTTGTATTTCTTCAAATGTATAGAATAAATCAAAATAAGATCTCTAATTAACATCTCTTAGTAACGTTAATTATTTATAAATGCTTAATATAAAATGCAATTAGATCCAAATCTAAATGAGTACATATACAGATATACTGTATGCCACCACAGTATACAGAAGTATACAGAATGTCTCGTTTCAGAAGATTCCTTGCTTACAAAGGATACACAATTAACATGACTGAACGGTGACAGTTGCCTTTTAATGCTTAACCACCATTAATAATCAGTTCATTACCATAAATAGGACACATCAATTCAAAGTCATTATGTTTTGTTTTGCAAAGCCACTTCACATCACCACTTTTAACCAGGGCCGTGTATTCTGAGCTGGTGAGATCTGTTTTGAACTTGAAGTGATGAATAAACACATACTTTACAGTACACAATACACTATCCACAATGGATCATGTTTACAAAACTGGAGTTACTGAACTACAGCCAGTGTTTTTTCATACGCGGAACAGTATGTTTTTTTCAAGTGTTCAGTTTGATCTGCTGAAATACTTTGCAGGATCTGCCAGTTACACCATCCTGGTGAGCTTAGCTCTAGCCTGCCTTGTCTACTGAGCTTTACTTTTCAAGTCAAGTGGTTAATTGTCATTCTCCTATATACCTTGCATACATTAGAAAAGAAATGGTGTTTCCCAGGACCGTGGTGTAAAACATAACAGTACCGTGTCTCAGTAAACAGGACTACATAAAGTGCAAATACACAACAGTGTAAGATGAGTGCCAGCAATACACAGGACCATCCACATCATGTACTCCGGCAAGTTACAGGTGTCTTCTTCCAAAACACGTTTAAGAAGCAAAGAGCTGAAAATTGTCAGAGTAGTGAAAATGATCACACTTAAAAATATGAATAGAGAGCTAGTGACATATTACACTAGATTTAAAAATTAATAAATAATAATAAAATAAGAAAAGCCACTTCAAAAAAAGACTACCAATGATTCAAATCCAATTAAGTTTAATTAACTGAGGAAGCCAAAAATCATGCGCATGGTTAAGGTACGATTCATTATTGAGCCCTGGCTAGCAGTAGCATTAAGCAGCATATAGGCTAGTTGCGTTCAGTAAGCCGGTTCTTTCGAAGGTGAAATCAGTCAGCATTAACGAATCTGCCCTGCAGTGCCACGGGGTTTATGCTAATTGCTAGGCAACAGGAAGTGCATGAGGAATGTAAGTCTAAAGCAGTGCTCATCGATGATGTAACTTGGGACAGGCACATACACACACCTTCAAAAGTACCTCCAACACCTACAGGGCAAAGCAAACAAGTCAGCATGACTATGCCTACAAAAGGGAGAAGCCAGGGGCAAGAGTGCAAGAATGCTGGCTGTGTAGAAACCCTCTGAGTCCACGATGCTCAGTTATATCTGGCGGAACATTGCGTTAGATTGCAAACATGAAATACACATGGCATGTACACCACCCAAGCCCTCCGAACACAATACGCCCCTTCCTTTATCTGGCTCTGTTTATCTGGCAGACAGCAATGCATCATCCTGTCCTTCATACTAAACAGCAGTAATCAGCGCAGCACACAGACAGCCCCAACTCCACAAACAGCTGGCTGTTTACACATGATATGCTAACTACAAGATCGAGAGAGAGAGAGAGAGAGAGAGAGACAGAGGGGTTAATTTCTACCGTCCACACATTTCAGGACTGAAAATACTGCAATTACTGCTTCAGCTTTATAAAGCACAGGGAGCTTCTAATGTCACTGCTACAGTGCAGCCAGGGAGCACAATTACACAATTCAGCATAAACAGGAAGGAAAGAACGGGACAATGTAAGCAGCGAAGCACGTCTCTGCTACGGATACCTGAGAGCTTATTTCTGTCGTCACAGTGGAAACTGGGCGAGACAGAAACCAGATCTAGAAGGTAGGGTTAGAGTGGGCAAACTGAGGAAACCTCTTACTCCACCAACAAATTAAAAACACAATACAATAACACGGCAAAGAACAAAAAGCTAAAGCGGTGCTCAAAATTGCACAGGATTGAGATTGCTACATTTCTCTGTTTTAAACACAAAATGTTTATTTTTGTCACACACAGCCACAAACCCAGGCACTCACGACAAACACATTTTATGTCTGAGCTATTCAGTTTTTATTCATAGTTACCTAAAGATAAGTTCAACAACCAGAGAAAGAAAATAAAGCATACTTCGTACTGAACATTAGTATGTATAATTAAACGTAATGCACTAATGGTGATGCGATGCACCTCGATGGCGCGAGTGCTTTCGAATCCCACCACCTGCTGCACTACGCACATCAGCCGAGGTGCTACCTGTCTGTCGGTACAACTATTTTTACTAGGCAGATTAAAGAGTGTGTACCTAAGCTGAAATATTTTCAGAATAAGGAAGACAAAGATACGTGAGAACACTGATGAAATCATAAAAAGGCACTAGCCAAACTTAACTATTTTTGTGTGTGATTCGAGGAGAGAACGCCAGAGATTATGGCCGAAACATTGACGCCTTGGTGCGTTTTTTTTTTTCTTTCCAAGGTTCCAAATGTGATGTGCTACATCAGAATTCAGGAGAGAGTCAGGACTATGGCTATCCAGTCATCCCCTGTTCAAGAATTCATATACTTGTTTGTTTCCCTTGGTATGTATTAATGCACTTAACTACTGACTAGCTCGCTGTACATTGTTACATTATGTTAGCTACCTTTTTTTTTTTTTTACACAATATTTTATGTTTTTGTAGCCAGGGGCAGTCGTGGCCTAATGGTCCGAGAGTCTGACTTGTAACCCAAAGGTCGTGATTCAATTCTCGGGTCTGTGTAGGTGGGGGGAATGAATGACCAGCACTCTCTGCCACCCTCAATACCACGACTGAGGTGAGACCCTTGAGCAAGGCACCGATCCCCCAACTGCTCCCCGGGTGCCGCAGCTAAAATGGCTGCCCACTGCTCCGGGTGTGTGTTCACTACTGTGTGTGTGTGCGCGCGCACTTGGATGGGTTAAATGCAGAGCACAAATTCCGAGTATGGGTCACTGTACTTGGCCACAAGTCACTTCACTTCAAAAGAAAGAAAAACTATAAAGCAAATTTTCCAGGTCCTTCCATGAACTTGACAAGTGTTCTCAAACACTACTCCTGATGATTGTGGAAAAGTGACGTATCTGAATGGTTCCATGAAGAATTATCAGCCAAGAATGTTTTCAATCCTTAAAGAGATTACGGGACTTATAAGGAATGTGCCACTGCAACATAATCGGCCCTACTACTCACCTGACAAACAATGAAAGAGCTTTTACATAGGAACCTGTACACAATATCCAAAGTTTGAGTGTGTGCATTAACAGATAACCTCCTCACAACAAATGACAGATGTTACGATATGAAAATGGGCAACGCATGAAGAGGAAGCATTAGCAAGTAAGGAAGTGACAGTGTCCTTTTCATTGTCTGACTCTGAATATGTTCCAACATGTCAAAGACTTCAGCGCATCCATGGAACTTAAAGTAAATCGCCATCCTGGAACACATTAAATATGTTTATATGGAAATGTCTGTGATGTGCTTAGCGATGCTGGTGCTTTGCTGGTTGGTGCCGTATTTTCGTTACAAGTTAGCAATGTTCTGTCGCTCTGATGTCACAGGAGGACATCGCACAGTTACAACGATGTTAAACAGGAGAACATGATTCCACAGAATGGATAACGGTCAAGTTTTGCTTAAACAAAAGAGCAAGGGCTTCTTCTCTCACTGTCATATGAATAAGAAATACAACATAGAAATAGTGGAGATAAACACTGGACTCTGATAAACACTGGAATGCAATGCTGCTATACAAAGCAAAACGTTACATAGAGACTTGGCTCGGTTAGTTAGCGAGCTACAAGATGACAAACACAATGGCACTGATGGCGGTATTAGCATTAAAGATGAAGCTTTGGAAGCTGATCTGTTTGAGCAGAGTGTATAAACTAAAGGCCTAAAGCTCTGCTGCATTATTCTCTTTAGATAGACATGAAGCAACCACTCTTCTTCTTCTTCTTCTTTCAGTTGCTCCTGTTAGAGATCACCACAGCGGATCGTTGGTCTGCATATTTGATTTGGCACAGTTTTTAGGCTGGATGCCCTTCCTGACGCAACCCTCCCCAATTTTATCTGGGCTTAGGACCGGCACTGAGAGTGCACTGTCGTGTGCAACCCCAGTGGCTGGGGTCAGTTCCCTCATGGCACATGGAGCAACCACTGTACCACTATCAAAACAGCACATGTAGGAATCAGTTAACTGAAAACAGACCATGTTAATTAAAAAAAAAAAAAATCTAAATTTCATTACAAAATAAATCATGGAGGTCATTGAAGAGCATAAAGATGAACATGCTTGTCGTTCAGGGTGGATTTCCCTTTAAGATTGAGACTATCTGCCTTGTGCATGCACGGTATGAAAGCCATTTAAAAAAAAAAAAAAAAAAAAAAAAAAAAAGGTGTCTATATCCACAGCTCTCGCTCCTTGATGTCCCACAACCGACCACAAACACAAACTACCGGATGAAATACAGAAACAAGTGTACTTTTCTTCCACAACTAATCTGTGTTCCACATTGAAATATTCATGAAATCCCATGTTACCCAAGAGCCATCAGGCAGAGATACCTCATCTGAAGCACAGAAGTAAAGGAGCATCACAGGCTCATCTTACTCTCCCTTTACATAACCCAAACTCTGATATCACACCACTACTGACTTTCCACAGGCACATTCTATAAAGCATTATATAGGTATATATGTATAAAAAGACATCTGAGCAGCTTTTAGGCTTGTCTTGTTATTTACCTATCTAAAGGTCTTCACAGTGAAATGAGATGAGTTGATATAGTAAACCTCGCCTACGCAATGATGACGCATTACCTCTGTTTTTTTTTTTTTACTTTAAATCCACACCCAACTAATTTGCCTGTGATGACAGCTAAACAATTATTTACAGACACGTCATGCGAATGAATAGATAGATAGATAGATAGATAGATAGATAGATAGATAGATAGATAGATGGATGGATGCTCCTTGAAGGGTGCATCACCGGCTCATAAGCTAGTACTAGCTATCCGCAGTTAGCTGTAGCAATGATAGCTAATAGTGTCCAGTCGCTATTATAAACACACACACACACACGCACACGCGGGAGCACGCGCCTGTGTGAGGCTCAGAGCCGCATACTCTCCTACTACTATGTGAACACTATGTAGTGTGACTAATATCGCATTGAAATAAACAGGCTATAGAGACTTGGGTCATTCCTAAAAATGCGTACAGATGTTAGGGAAGATGTCGGTGCTGTTCCTCCTCACACAGCACCGGGCGCTCACCCACCTTTAGCCTCACAGTCGGCGCAGTATTTGTTGTCCTCCTCCCGGAGCATTTTGGACAGGATGGCCTGATGCTGCTCATTCAGTTTCTGAGCCTTCTCCCTCTCCGAGCGCGTCGTCATTTTCTCCCTGCTTTCTTCCTGACGTTTCGTTTCACAATCCGCAACCTTTTCCCTGGAGCTCTCTGTCTAATTTATCGACACTAAATAGAAGACCATCCCCTGAAAAAAAAAAAAGCAACACGTTATAACAACGGACACAATTTCCAATAGTGAAGCGCGGGATGTCTGGAATCAGTGGAATACGGCAAATGGACTCGACAACCCGGAAGCGGAAATCTTCGTCCTATGAATGAACGTCAAATGTTCTTTTTTTTTTCTTTCTTTTTTTTTTTAAGAACGTTAAACTCATTCTAAACAATTCAGTTTATTGTTTGAGTATCACATTTGTACTGGGTTTCGCCAAGTGATTTTATAAATATCTAACAACGCTTAATTACATAACTATAAGCAATATTAAAATTGTTTGACGTCATCACATGTGCTTCTCAGTGATTGGTCTTTTTTTCTGACGTAAAAGAAACTAGTGGGAATGATGATGATGATACCTGGTATGTGCAACTGGCTATTAAGTCACTTTACATGAGCACATTGAGCATATTTGACTGTGCCTGTATAGCACAGCAGTCTGATCTCCACTTCAGAACATAAACATTTTAAATAAATATTTACATTTCTATAAGGGTTCCTTTGTGTGTTCTGTGGGAAAGCTTCTATATTATAACCTAGCACCAGTCCTCCTTTCCTCCTTTTTTCATAATATTATAAATGCCATGATGAATTTTGAGATTCTGACAAGAATAAAACAGTAAAATGCAGTTCTGAGATAAGGTCTGCTTACTTACCGTGATAATTTCACCTCCAGATAGTGATCATATGCTGTCTATATAGCATACGTAGCTCATTCTCATTGTGGAATAAGTAAAGAGGACAAATATATTTGATTCAGGGAGAAACATAAACATAAAATATATTGCCGACAAAGTGAGTAAATAATTTCCATGTTTTTGGTAAGTAGAAAAATACTGAAAATTTGACGTTAAGCAATATAGGTGGTGAATGAGGTTCACTACAGGCACCTTAGTTAAAATACACAGACTCATTTTATTTATTGTATATTTGGAATTATTGAGATTAGTGAGGAAGTTTGCCATTCTTTGCAGTTCGGCAAGGACAACAGTCTATTCATTCATCTTCAGAACTGCTTTATCCTGGTCAGGTTAGCAGTAAATCCGGAGCCTATCCCGGGAATACTTTGGAGGCAGGTACACACCCTGGCTGGGATACCAGTCCATCACAGAGGATCATGCAACCTCTCTCTCTCTCTCTCTCTCTCTCACACACACACACAGGCATGTTTTAGGGAGGTGAGAAGAAACCTAAGAACTCTTGTAAAACATGGAGAACATGCAAAACGCAGTACAGTGCTACAACACCACACCAGCCAGGACAAAAGTAAAGGAATTAATATATTAATAAAGTTTTTTTTAATAATATAGACAAAAAGACGAATCCCAGTCAGCTTTATTCAGATATATTTTCAGTTTCTTCTTATTGACATTCATGTTTTACATTGATACAATGGGTTTGTCCACACACTTTTAAAGCAAAAATACTTTTTTTAACAAAAATAAACCAACAGTAATTCAGGTTCTAGTACACAGGTTACACCAGTAAATGTAGCATCTGCTGTTATGAATAAATTAGGTCATCTTCCCAAAAATGTATTACATGGTCCGTCTGCAAGAAAAAACACACATCCAATGATACCAACACACCTAGAGGGATGTGCATATGTTAACATTCACCTAAAAGTCAATACAGCGTCCTTTTCTCTCCCAGTCTCCATATCGTGTTGGCTCAGGGCCTGTCGGGCCGCCTTTTTCTTTTGTGTATGGATTCACATCATCTGGAAATTCTGTAAGGTAAACAAACAATCTAAGATTTCACATACTAGATCAATATATTTAAGCCAAAAAATCTTACATACTCTGTGTTATTATTTATGTCGTTCTCATACTTTATCTCTGATACACAAAAGGTTTCTATACCCTATTTTGCCTAGGGGTGGGAAAAGATATGGAAGCACAGAAATTATGTCATCAGCATACTGAAAGACATAATGAAGGCTGCTGGGTTTTGCTGAAAAATTAGAAGCAAGTGTGAGAGATAAAGTCTCCAGAAGAACTGTGGCTGATGCTCAGTAAAACTTACCAGTTAACCTCCTTATAAAACTGCATATACTGTACCTGAGACTAATATTTTTTTAACGCAAAAGGGTTGTCACACCAAATATTGACTTTGTTTCACTTATTACTGTTTACTGCTTTTTATAGTATTTTTTTTTATTTTTGTAAATTTTATTTAATTATTTTTGAAGGCATCTTTACTCCACAGCATTTCTTTGCATGTGCTAAGACTTTTGCACAGTACTGCGTATTTCATTTTATGGCATATATATCCAGACACGTTGCTATTGTTGTTTTACAATTGAGCTCAGATGCATCCCATTTCCACTGCTCATACTTGAGAAGTTTCTGCAACTTGATTGAAGTTCACATTTAGTAAATTCAGTTGATTAGCCCTAATCTGGAAATGTACACCTCTGTCAACATGAAGCCCGGAAGGTGACAGTGCACATCAGCAAAAAAACAAGCCACAAGCAAGGTCACAGGAACTTGCAGAACTCTGAGACAGAATATATATTTGAGGAAGAGAAACAAACATTTTCTGCAGCTTTGCAGGGCCTAAAAATACAGTGACTCATTTTGAAATGGCAGATGTTCAGAACCACTGAGGCTCTTCTTCTAACTGTCCAGCCAAACTGAGCTAACAATAGAGCTAGCAGAACTAGCTAGTTTTTCTGTGCATCACCCCACCAATCAGGCCTTGAACGTAGAGCGGCCAGATGGAAGCCATTCATCAGTAATAGGCACACAGCTCGGACTGTCAAAAAGCGCCTGAAGGACTTTCAGTGCTTGTCAGAATCAAGGGAAAGATGAACTGATCAAAGGAGAGAAAATTAAAAAAAAAACTTGTTCAAAAGCACTAAGGACCACAGATTGGGGCAAAAGGTTCAGCTATGAAAATGAGAATGGGGCAAAACATGCAGGCAAGACCACAGACGACTGATTGAACAACTTAAAATAGCAGTACATCGACTTTCCCTATCCAGAGCTTGAGAGGTTCTCAAGTCAAGAGGCTTTTATTGTCATTTCAACTATATATAGCTGACGCAGTACACAGTGAAATGAGACGTTTCTCCAGAACCTTGGTGCTACATAAAACAACATCGTCACCTCACACGACATACAGTTACAGAACACAGAGCTGAGGACTAGACTAAGTTGTCCTAGCCACATAAAGTGCATCGTGTGCAACCTAGTGCAAAACAAAACAGTGCAGAACAGACAACACGAGACAGTGCAGGACAAGTACTGTACAGGACAAGAACACAAAATAGCAGCAAGCCGTAACCTACTGTATATATATCTATATACAGTGCAATGTGCAAATTTACAAGTATTAAAGTGACAGTGCAAAGTGATGTGCAAAAAGAACCGAGCAGAGCAGCAGTAGCCGTGGTGGAATGAACCATGTAAACAATAGAACAGGCCAACTTGTTTGTATTAACTTAGTGAGTTAAGTTGAATGAGTGTGTGTGTGTGTGTGAGTTTAGTTCCAGTTCAGTTGTGTGCTGAGAAGCCTGATGGCTTGAGGGAAAAAACTATTGCACAGTCTGGTTGTGAGAGCCCGAATGCTTCGGAACCTCTTCACTGATGGCAGTAGAGTAAAGAGTGTGTGTGAGGGGTGTGTGGTGTCGTCCACAATGCTGTTGGCCTTTCGGATGCAGTGTGTGGTGTAAATGTCCATGACAGAGGGAAGAGAGAATCCGATGATCTTCTCAGCTGTCCTCACTATCCGCTGTAGGGT
>CM040977.1:14237211-14267524 GCA_022985145.1 Pangasius djambal
ATAATAATAATAATAATAATAATAATAATAATAATAATAATAACAATAGAGTATATATTATGTTAGAATATGAGCCAGGTGTTATGTCATATTACCTGTAAACCTGTCTTTGGTGTATCTCCTGTTACTCTCCATCCAGGGAAATGTCAGTCCTGTGAGGTTGTTCAGAGTGCCCATGCCTGCCATGTTGTGCACCGCGGCGCCGCTTGTGGGAATGGAGGAGTGCACGCTGTTGAGTGGCCGGTGTGCGGGTACACGGATCACCCCAGACGCGTTCACGCCGTTTCCGTTCCCGTTCATGCCAACGTTCATGTTGTAGTGGCCACTGAGTGGTGCAGCGCTGCAAGCATTGCTGCTGTATGCGCCGGTGTTATTGCCGTTGTAGTTGCCCGTCATGGTGTTGTAGGCATTGCTCACAATGCTCCCCAGACCGTAGTCCAAGTCCTGCATCCTGGGGTTAGAGATCATACAGCTCCCTTGCTCTGCATTGTTGAGAATCTGGTCGATGCCGAAGCTGATGGAGTCTACGTGTGTGTGGTGCAGATGTGCTCCTATGTTATGATCCATAGTCCCGAAGAGGCGCGCGCTCCCAGAGCTCCTCCGCGCGCCGCGCCTGATCACGCAGCTACAGGAGCGCGGCTTATTGCTCGGACCCTCGCTATCTCAAAACCACGACTGCCTGAGCATGTGTGAGAAACACTCAACTTCAGTCGTTTGTCGTTTTCCCCCTACCTCCTTTTTGGCTTAGAGCAAGGCTGCCGGATGGAGGGAGCCGCGGGAGCATCAATCAAAATGCCAAATAGGCCGGGGAAGATTAAACCAGAGCTCTCAGGCTTCGGCACCCAATTGGCTAAAGAAATAACGACGATTCCAGAATATGTAAGCCATAACAAAGATCACTAATCCCCTCTCTGACTGAGGCTACCACAAAGCGCATTTATAGCCTATTTTATAAGCAATAACTTATAGCCGCATTCTCTGGCATCACTAATAATTAATAAATAAAACATTAACACGGAAATATGACAAGTTACCAAATAACAGCAAATACTAGCATTAAAAGTATTAACAACAATAGGAATTTGCTATTAATTTGTTCCTCAGATGTTGCCTGACTTTCTGCTTTTGCTTATTTTTTAGAGAATTTGGATAAATTCTTCTAACTTTTTTTTTTTTTCGCTTTTTCGTTGTCTCGAATGTGAAAGAATTAAATGCTAAAAATGTAAAGTAGATTTTTCGTACTTAAAATACTAGACATAGCACAGAAGCCTCCAGTTTCGACTGTCATATGATTTCACGACACTCCAGTGCTCCTGAAGCCTATAAGCAACAGCCCTGCACGAATTTCACTGTATTGCAACTTTACTGTTCACTCTTTCAGCCTCTGACTGTGGACGATATGAAAGCCTGACTCGATTAGTGCAAAAGCTACATATCAGATTCAGGTCATGTGGGTGTGTGCAAGAAGTGATGCATTAACAGCAGTTTAGTATCTAAATAACATCCTGTGTTAAAATGCAGGCTATCATATTCATATTCATATTCATACTTTTGCTAACTTTTCTTCTTTATTTTTTTCTTCCAAGGCTATAGAACCATGCAGATAAAGATAGAGAAGTACTGTTTTTTTCTCCTGTTAATCTAGATGTTTTAACTCGAGCTAAATCTTAAAACAACTTTGGCATGAAGCATTAAGCTCCGAGTCAAGTTAGGATGTGTGTTTACACAATGCAGTGCTAAATCTTTAAGCCAGTGTATCAGTGAAATCAAGCTATAGTGATATAGATTAGCCTCCCATGTGAGCAAAGTGGTAGTCTTAATCGCCAATTTCGCAATGGCTTTATATTAAAAGACGATGTTTTCTCCAAAAGAGGACATATCGAGTCGCCAAATTCAATGAAATATTAAGCCTATGCTTTTGTAGTATTAATAGATTATTGTAACCATTATAAATAAACCATTTAGAAAACAGAGATCAACAAATACATATTTAAGTGGGAATAATAACACTGCATACACAAAATACATTTTTAATACATTTTGAATTGTGAAGAAGAACAGCTGGCTTGGATAAAGCTTTAGAGAGGATTATTATTTAACGCAAGGCTCATTAGAGTATTAATATTAGATGAGTCTCTCGATTCAGACTATCCAATTAACCACTGTGAAACATTCATCAAATGGGTTATTTCACTACGGGTGTATCTACACTTTCAAACTGAGCTTTAAAACTACACTAATGTGTCCTAGGATGATTTTTGATGCACATTATTTTGAAACGTCACAGACGAGTCTGGAATGTAATGTATTCTTATTAGTTACTAAATACATGGATGGAAACATATTTATGAAATGTGGTACAAATAATGAAAAACAGATTAGTCTTTTACAAATTTGATTATGATAATTATCTCTTAATTATGCGCACTAAAAAACACTTCAGAAGGGACAGGGGTTATAATCAATCACAGTTATTAATGAGCTGAATGAGTGCTGCCCTAAACCTGAAATGAAGCCTAGCAGAATATTAGGATCCTGAGCTGAGTTAGAAAACAAAGAGTGGGATTTGCTGGCGATGTCGTTTGAAGATTTATGTGAATAGTTCTGTACCTGCTCAGCGACAGTTCTTTACATCTGCGCTGGCTCTGCACCTTTGTGTAAAGCAGTTCTAGCTCTGAGGCGTCTGAGCGCGCCGCCGCCGCCGCCGCTTGCACCCGCTTCAGTCCTCCAGTGCGCGCGCACGCTCTTGCTGACGAAAGCCGCGGAAAGCGCGCGGCCGAGGTGATGACGCGGTTAATCAGGTAAATCAGGGTCCACTTCCTTCCTGAACTTCAGCCGCTTAAAGGCGCTTACTGGAAACCCATTCTTCCTATTGAATAGTCGGAGCTTTAGGTTGAGTCGAGGAAATAAAACAACGTTCAGCATCAAAATAATCTCATATCTAGACTTTGTGGTCTAAAAGTGAAGTGTAATAATGCGCTTCTTGTGGCTTAGTTTACATGTCTGTTCCGACTTTAATGCACTGGCTGCTGTTGATTCCTAGTCTAGTTTCACCTCCCTTATAACAGGGAATGGACTGGGAGTTGGAAAATCTATGTAGAGTTTTGTAACTTTGGATTTGATTTACTCTTTATATGTTATTTGCGTTCTGACAAAATCATAAATTGTCCTTTTTTACATAGCTTCTTTTACATAATAAGTGTATAATTTAGACTAGTCTAAAACCTTTAAATGTCCTGCAATTTGGTAAATTAACTAAACGCTGTGGATTCTTCGTGAGAGATCTTCTTCCTGGGAGTAGTATTAATAAAGTTAAAAGGCATTATTTATTGTAGACTTGGGTAGATGTAGTTGTAAAGTAATGTATCCATTAGTGCGTTCAAAGAAGACTAAGTGAATAATGTGCTCTTTACACAAACAGCAGCCACAAAAAAAGTTAGAGTCCAAAGGATTTGGATCTTAGTGTGTGTGTGTGTGTGTGTGTGTGTGTGCGCGCGCGCGCTATAAGTTAATTAGGAAAAAAGAAAGGAGCAGTTTGAAAAGTTGGTGGGGATATAATAAGATTATAAATGCAGTAATACTTAAGAATTTGTTATGAGCCCATAACAGTGAATAGCTTTAACATCTCACCTCTTCTCCATGCAATGGACTAGTGCCACATTCTCCTGCCTCACGCCCAGTATGGATCCCTCATGACCCTGACCAGGATAAAACTGACTCTGAAAATGAATGAATGAATCTCAGTGTTTCAAAGCCACAAATTAGATAGCTAAGTTTTTTTTTGCTTGGTTTTTTTTTCTTTTTTTTAAAATAATAAACAAATTTTATAAGGGTTTGGAGATATACGGCCTATACATTACATTCATATACAAAGCTCTCAATGCAACTTCAGGTTTGTGTATTATATTTAATACATAGTTTTCACCCCCCCCCCCCCCCCCCCCCCCAGATGGGGTTGATACACAGAAAAATACATTGAATTGGTTATTTAATACAAAATTTAGCAATGTTTGAATTTAGTTCAGAATAAGCCATCCCTTTGGACTGACTATAACTGGAAGCAAGAGTCCCATGTTCACACTGGCTAATTAATTAAAAAGTAAAGTTTATTAATTATGCAGGTCAGAGAGGAAGAGACCAGGTATTTCTGTCTCCACAGAAAACCAGGAAAGTTCAGACCTGAAATTACATAAATAAAATCCCATCTACTGGAGAAAAAGACTAAGAAACATAGTATAGTAATATAATATAACAGAATTCCCATTATAGTTTAATTAAGAATGGATTTACTTAGCTGTACATTTTTTTTGAAAGGCTGCTTGGTAAAATTTGTAGAATTTTTCCCCTTATGTATGAGCATGTTTTAATGATATAAAACATATATAGACCTGATTTATAAAAAAAAAATGAACCACTGACAACTCATTAGTCTAGCAATAAATAAATAAATAAATAAATAAATCTGTAAATGAACAAAAAAGACCAAGATAATTAGACAATTGCTCATAGTTAAGTGTTGAGATTAGTTGGAGTGCTGAGTGACACATTCTCCATTAACTTGTTGTGTCTTTCTTTCTAATGAGTCTTTCACTTAACATGTCAGTCAAAATGTAGCTGGTACAACAATATCATTATCAAATATGATTTTATTGCTTCATACACTGATAAATCGTGATTTTGGATAGGATAGATACATGTTTGATACATTCATGCAGGTTAGACACAAGTTAAATGAGAAAAGACTGTTTGGCTGTCTTCTAGTATTTTACTAAAATGAAAAATTGAACCATTCTTGAGCATACAACGGTATCTAGCCAAAGGTCTTGTGCTATGTATTAACACAGTTTCAATGTAAATTGAAAACTTTGTAAATGGAGATTTTCCCTGTGTATCCAGGTGGATCAAGATGTAACCTACTGCTGTATGCCTATCCATATGAATATATCAGAAATATAATGAATGATTGACTTTTGTTTTAAAATATCATATGTAAGATTTTCAGATTTAGAGATCACAATATCTCTAACACATGACAAAGAGATTTTTGGTCTGGGCTGCGTGGGTTTTTAAAAGTAATTCATTAATATGTGGTCTCTGTTATTTGAGGCAAGCACCTAAAGGCAATACTGCTACACAGAATATTACAGCATAATGACTGCAATTTTAGACAATCAAGAGAGCAAGGTTATTAAAAAAAACAGATCAAGCTTACAATTTTAAACCTTTAGGTCTGTCACAAAAATGTTTGCCAGCATGTTTGTAGCAAGAGTTTGTTCCAGAATACCACCCTAAATTATTGCAATTAAAATATTTTATTCACTACAGATTCAGTTTAAGTCTAGACTGTTCAGCTCAGGGTGTTGATGCTGATTCTCATCTGTGAGCACCTTTCAGATCATGTGTGCTTGGGGAATTGACCTGTTCAGAACTGGTTTGCAGCAATATTTTGACATGGAGTGTGGCAGGAATGACAGATGTGGTAAGGAGAGTCTCTTGATTACCAAACTATTAGTAATAGGTTAGCTTTCCTTTTGCATTTCTTTGTAGCACTGTTTCCATATAGATAAAAGCATTAACTCCCTTTGCAGTCCCTCTTTGAAGGATGTGCATTTCCAGAGGTTGTGTGTCATGTTTGTGGTGCATATGAGAGACAGATGACTCACTAGATGAATTAAAGCACAGATTTATTGCCTGAAGTCCAACTCCCATCTCGCACAAACACATGGGAAGTCTCATCTTTTCCTCCCAGCACCATGTGGACTTACTCTGGGCCTTATAGGGGACTTGACACCCATCACAGCGGAAGTTGGTCCTCCCTGCTGCTGATGGTGTGTCCGTGCTCTCAAGTGCAGGCGCATCCTGTCGCCTGGTTTATTTGGGGGAGGCTCAATGGCCAGCCCCACTTCCCTTTCCCATCCTGAGCACAGTACCCCAGCTGGGACCTGTTTACTTCTTAGAGATAGATGGATTCAGCCCATTCATCCCACCAGCTACTGCTCATTACATGCAAGCATCCCTTCCATTCCCCTGTGTGTCATTGACTCAGGCCTTCACGTTGCCTTCACTGTCACTGTGCATTGGCTTTCTCTTTCTTGCTGCTGCATCTAACTGTGGTGCCTGAATAGAAGACAATACACAGAATGTTAGTGTTATTGTTTGACTCTCAGGAACTATACTATCCTGTATTCTATTTATACAGCTTAAGGTTATTAAAGTGTACCAACAGAGAACTTTAAATTCAAATGTGGAAAGCAGAAAACTGGTATCATAAGGAAAACTGTTGTATGGGTGGAAATAATGAATGTTCAGACAGCTTTGTAGGGAATGCTAGTTCACATTTAGTCTCTTCTTAAAAATGATTATGATCAGCATCTCTTTGGATAGGTTTCTCTATACAAACGTGTTTGGCAGAGAGGATTAGCTAGACACTTAAAGACTATCTTGGAAAAAATGTGTATCTGTAATTCTATGCATCAGCTTTATTAAATAAAGTATGATAAAGCTATATGAACAGCTCAGGTGAAAACAAAGAGTCTGATGTTAATAAGAACTACATATCTTACAACCTAATTTTTCTTGATGTTATTTTAAAAAAACATTTCCAATACAGTACCATCACTTCTACATGTTTAACAGTTTTCCACTGACACTGACAGTATATTTGTATTTCTCATTAAACTCCTGACTACGAAACAGTAACTTCAAAGAGTACAGCTGAATCAGATCATCACTTCCCCTTGGTAGGTCCCGACTGTGTGCTGAGCAACAGGAGACACTACAATCTGTCATCACACGGTGCCTTCAACAGGTAGGCCTTTTGTGCGTGTGTGTGTGTTTTCATTTGGCCTTGTTCCTCTGCCCTCATCCCAATTATGCAGTCTACTACACCATAACAAACAGATCCTCTAGCCCAAACGTACAACACAGAAACATCAGCACAGACTGGCTGGTGCCTGCACTGGCCTCAGGGGCCTCACCTCACTCTTAATGATCTGCTCTGATGGACAGAGGCTGTGGGCCAGGGCTTAGTGTCTACTCTGACAAGCCGACTCCATACCAGCACCAAGGTATAAAGGTTCAGCTCATACACCATTCACCAGCTCTGAACCAGGCTTTAAAATATGCTTTTTAACACAAACACATGTGTCCAGCACTTTTCTGGGCTGCAACCTTAATCACAATAAGTTCAATGATGTAAGTATATCAGATCGCTTAAACTTATTCTGTAGCTTTTATGTGAATAAATGCATGTGCTCTGCTTTGAAAACAAGACTGAAATTTTTAACACTTCAAGCATTATAGCATAGCCAGAGTCTCAGCTCACTGAGAGGTCAAAGGCTATCTCCGATTGGATTAATGGTACAAGGAACAGAAAACACTCATTTTTGGGTGGTAGATCTGATAGCCATAGAGAAGAATCGTACACAAGGGATTAAGCCTTTAATAAAAGCTCCAGTCGTGATATTTACTGCATCCCTAAACCATTAGAGATTCAACTATGCATTTATTTAAGAAATCATAAAATATTGGAGTCTTTTTTTGGTCAGCTTAACCTAAAGTAGTTAAGTTCATTTTTCTTTTCCAGACAGGACTGCAGAATCAGATTCTGTGGATAAAAAAAGTAGAGAGGAGACAGCTACCACTCGGAAACTGGCCAAACAGAAGCAAAGGCTTAACCTCACTGCACCAGGGCCATAAATATACATCAACCAACCAGTGAGAGTCATATTGACAGCAAAAGTTAAGCCAGGACAGGAAGCTGGAGTCATGAGCTGCCATGAGTCTCGTGGGATTCTGGAAAATCATTTCTTTCTCGTCCAGCACAAAATCCGAGAAGCTGTCTGAGACATGTCTCAAATGGACAAGAACAAAGCACCTAAAATAGAAAAATTGTCCCTTTCTCCCAGCATACTTAATCCTTTCACATGATGAATATATTGACATGATTCACTAAGGCATATAAATATCTATCTTTGAAATATATACATTTGTCTTGTTCTTTCTGTTTTTCGGAGCACTTATTTTGTCAGTGGAGGATTTTACAGTGGGCAAGAGGGAGAGTTATGTTCTATTTAGCTGGAGTCAGCACGGCATCACTCAGCCTAGTAAACAGTGTCACTTCCTAACACTGCGCAGACGCCCCTCCACTTGCTTACAGGGGAAACACACTCAGCAGTCAAGTGTCAACACGACCCACGATGGCACCGTAACAGCCACCGATAAGCCTTCCCCCACTGAGGACATAGAGAGAGTGGGGGGTGAGCAGGACGCGCTGGCAGTCGACGTCTTTTATTGGCTTTAATTTAGCAAACTTTAGGAAGACATTCACAAAAACAATAAAGCAGTCAATTTGCAGGCAATTAAAATGGCCTCACATTGGGAAGTCGTGCCTGCTTACGACAACTGCCTGTCCCTCTGACAGGCTGATGATTGATTACCCAGCCTGGGTCGTCTTTATAATGCGATAAGCCAAATTAAACCCTTGACTGTGGGGGCCCATCTGAGGCCTGGCTGGGCAAATTAAATCTCCAGCACTGCTGTCGTTCTCTACTGTTCGTTCTCCTCCACCTCTCTGTGCATGTCATACCAATAGATACTGTCTTTCTTGGAAAAGAAGTCTGGGGGAAAAAGGCAATAAAACACGACATAAACGGCCTCAATCTCTCTGCTAGTTCTCTCGGGAGCAGCGAGCCAGGTGAGACAGAAGCAGCCACCGAGCTGAGGACATTAAGCCATATTAAACATACTAAAGACTTAATGAAGTTCAGGCAAGCACTGGCACTGTTGACTTTATTAGTTTACACCAGATTAATGGGGATAATCATTTAAGTGATGGAGATGGATTACCCTCTCCAAGCTGGTCTCTGGCTCTGGATCTTTCTGACAGCGTAACAGAGAGAGTGAGGGATCCAGTGCGGCTCAGACCCAGAACAAGCACAGAACTGGAGCAAAAAGTTAGTGACCATGAAAAGTTATTTTATCCTACTATGCAATGAGGAGTGGGAGAACAGTTATCTTAAATATAAAAATAATTATAGGAAATATTCAGTTTTAACTATCACTTAATCAAACGCAAACAAACAAACAAACAAACAAACTACTAGATAATCTGATATAATTTAGTATGCATGAATTTAATTTAATTTTTTTTAAATAAGGCTAATATTTGCAGTATATATTTTAGCTGAACATGAATAACTGGTGGAATGGCATCGCACTTATTATTCACATCTGAGGTACAACAGAACAAAGCTTTTAGTAAAATATTACTGTTTATAATATAAATATGAAAGAAATTATATATATTCCATGTATACAATTTCATAATATACAGTAAATATTTCAGGGATGTTGAAAGTACATTTCATTGCTAATAAGAGCAATTATTTCACTTTTACCATGGACTGTTTTATGTTGCTTGGATTTTACTATGTTTGCATAGTACCATGCATATTTGTATAAACACAAATTAAGACGAATGATTCACTTTAAATCATTAAAACGTTTCACCTGAATTTTGCTATAGTAAATAGTGCTGGTGTGTTTATATGTGAACACCTCTTGCTTCCAGATAAAATAGGACCTACCATCAAGAGACTCAAACAGGATATTGCATCTGTGCTAACAATAAAAGTGTCAGAATTGTGCACACACACTTTCTCTCTCACACACATATACATGCAAAAACACGCACACAGACAGACAGGCTTGTGCCAAACTCCGTCCAAAAGAAGGTTTAATTATTGTCTCTTGTTGCCTGGCTCACTCTAAGATAGAAAGATAGATTTCTCTGTCAAGGCAGTTGACAAATGGAGATAGAGTGCAGGTACTGGGACATACACTATTCACACTACACACACAATAAAAACACTCCCCACCTACCCCCAACTGAAGCAGTTTTGTAGAATTGAACCAGAGACGTAGACATGTTTTATTTATTGTGAACAAGCAATAATCACATTACAAATAGAACTGAATAATTAAATACAACAGGATACTATTCTGTATAAATACCACTGTAAAAAATAAAGTCATAATATATTTGTTTTAGAATGAAATTGCTTTCAGGCTACTCTTAATGTACTAGACTCTGGAATCTCAAATGACTAGAATAGCACATAGAATGATTAGGTTATAATCAGTTTTGGCTTTCTTGCTTGTTATTATGCAACACATAAAGAATTCTGGTTTTCCACATCATTAAATAGGAACTCAGAAATTCACGTTGAATCATTTTCAATAAGTTAAAGACTATTCTAATGCTAATTATTTCTTCCTGCTGATGGTATCACTGCTGCACTGCTACAGAAACTGGAGTAAAGCATAACGCTTATATAAATATCTAAGACTCCAGTAAATAAAGGGCTCAGCATTCACAGCACACTAAAATGTTACACCTACTGCTATTCAGAAAAGATTCATACACTACATTTGCATACGAAGGCACAAGTTCAGTACATTTAATAACAAATAATGTTTTGGTCACATTCTCAGATTCAGTCATTCTTTTGTGACAGGAGACAAAGCTCAGAATCTCTGTCCATATTATATTAGTGAGAGTGATGTTTTTATTCGTCCTCTGACATCAGCGGGAAATGCATGGCTGTTTAAAATATTTCTCATAAAAAGTATCCAATAATAATGTCAAAGAGTTACTGCTTATATTCATGGCTCATATTTGCCTACCTAATTCAATGGAAAGCTCAGAGAAGCATGCACGTAAATAATTGATAAGATGAACAGGAAAATGTATCAAGACTAATGAAGTCACAGCAAAAAATGAAATGTATAGCATTGCAAAAACATTTCCATTTAAATAGGGATATGAATCAATAGCCTTATTCATTTCTATTAGATTTCGTTATATATTAGTCTGGGTTTCTGTTCTTGAGTATGAGCTATTGCTCAATGCAAATCAGTTAGCTCAGTCAAGTTTCCATAATTCCAGGTCTGCCCTCTAGTGGCTGAGGATGTGTAAGTGGCAAGCGTTCATACTGCTGAAAGACTAAGTCCTCTGAACAGAACTGCAACATGACATCGCACTAAGAATAGGCCAGTCAGTTTAGCAAGTGGAGTGTAATGCATGATTTCCAAAAGAGAACAACATCTAAAAGAATTCCAAGTCCATAACAAAATGCACATGCATGCACACTCGAACACACACTGACCGAAACCATGCTTTCTCTCTCTCTCTCTCTTTTCACGAATCCCTGTGTTATTCTGAGAGTGGTCAGTGACAGCAGCGCTGATGTGGTATTTGAAAGCAGGAGAGGAGTGAACAGGACAGGCCGACAGGCACGGTGTCTGACAGACCATTACTGCAGACAGGCCCATAACTCACCCCGATAAGCGCTGCTGTTGACACAACCTCAGTCAGGCCTCAGAGAAGGAAAGGCAAGGAGCAAGAAAGTGTGTGTGTGTGTGTGTCTCAGCATAAAGCCATGCAGTTAGCACAGCCATGCCACAGATCCTCACTGTTGACAACTTAAGTACTGTGACTTTTTGCCCCTGCTCTCTGTTTCTCTCACTCGCCGTGCCTCAACTTCCTCCTTTCCATTTCCTGGCAAAATGTGTACTGCACTTTTCTTATCCTCTTTACTCATCTCTCCAAGTTTAATGGCTGATCTTGTGCAACCTCCTCAATTCAATTCATCTCAATGTACATTACTAGAACATTACACAAATTATACAAAAAACAACTGGTCGCAATGTAAAAAAAAACAAAGGTAATGCTATTAAAAAGATTAGGATTAAAGCCCGTCTTTTTAATGTTGCTCCGTTTTTCAGAGTAAAATGGGAAGCGAACTGCAGGCTCTCAATTCTTTTAGTATTATTCTATTTTTTTGACAGCCGGTGGTTTTTAGAGCTGCTATTCTCTTATTAGACCCACGGTTCCCAATTCCCAGTCCTGGAGAAACCAGGTTTTGAAGATTTTTGCATTTTCCCTGCTCTAAATCACAATTCAACTCATGAATAGTTTGATGATTAGCTGATAAGTAATGACGAGTGTGTAGAGAAGGGAACAAAGAGCAGGATGGGAATAACAGGCCTAGGCTGTGTTCACTGAACATCCATATGGTTAAGATCCATGCTACACCTTCATGGTCTAAGTTTCTCTCTCACTCTCTGTCTGTCTCTCTCAGCACCTGCAAGTGCTGCTCAGTCTGGTGCTGTGTGTGTGCATGTAGCTCTCAGCAGGTTGAGACAGTGTGCAGGCCTGTCCCAGTGGGCGCTGAGCAGCACTTCCACACGGCCCGGGGTCAGTCAGCAGTGATAACACAGGGTCAGAGGTCACACACCATACAGGATCTCCTTACACTCAGTCAGCTGCCAGAGCAGCTCCACTCTCACTGCTTACACACCCCTTAGTCAAAACTTGGCACGCATATTTTCACACACACCGAAGATATGGTTACAAAGAGTCTAATTCTAAGTGTAATCTGAATTATACTTGGAGCGTAAATGCACAGTTTTCTAAATGCATTCTCATTTCTAATGGAGGATATTATGGATAAAATGTGTTCTTCCACACAAATGAATTCTGAAGACCATTTAGATTATAATTCAGTTGTCAGTTGACAGCTCACTTTCTCCATGTAAAAATATGAGGCAAATTTCAACCTATTACACTGAGTAATTATACAGAAACTGCTGGATAGGTAATTCCCTTGAAGGTGCACTTCTGTACACTCTGTTGTAGAGCTCTACATCGAATCCCTACAGATTTCCTGCAGTGCAACTAACCAAAGAACTTTTGATACCTTCTTTTATGAAACTGGAAGGTCATTTTAGCGCAACTCATTCCACATCTCTCACACACTGGATGAAATAAATAGTCAGTTTTCTTCGAAGGATGATTGTGATATATATACTGTAAATTGATATTTGGATCAAATACTCAAATATTTTTTTCACTGAAAACAGAAAGTGTTGCATATAAGCGTAGATTGTGATTTCACACAATAGGCTCAAAGGCCTGAAGCAGTTTGATAAGCAAATTATTACAGGGCATCATGTTAAACTGATGCTTTTAGTCAAAAACTTGCATGGTATGTTGGCCAGGTAGCTAATTTAGCTAATGTTATTGATGAATAAAATGATGGCTTTATAGAATATTTTGACACGTATGGCTACTGTACATGCAGACTGAGACCTCAGTAGTGAAATCCCATTAGTATCTATGACACCTGTGACTAATGAGCTAGTTTAGCAGTTAACTAACCTGCTAACTATGTGTTAATGATACCTGAAGTTGTACAGTTATAGCATACTGTAGTGTGGGGATGGGTGCGATTAGAATAGCAGGAGAACATGGGGGTGTTTTCAGTTCACATATTACACATAGATACACATAGATCTGTGCGAGGTTAAGGTGTAGAGATGTTCCTAGACCATTTTAATTGTTGGTTTTTTATGTTAAAAATGTGTTTTTTATTTTAATAAATTATATATATATATATATATATATATATATACAGTTAGATCCGGAAGTATTTGGACAACGACAGAGTTTTTGTGATTTTGCCTTTATACACCATCACAATGGATTTGAAATAAAACAATCAAGATGTGATCGAAGTGTAGACTTTCAGCTTTATTGGAAGAGGCTCCACAAAAATATGGCATTTATCATATTTTTTCACTTTAATGTAAACAATGTTTACTCTGTGAAATACTCATGAGGCTATAAATGATAATTTAAGACCCTTAACCCACAAATGAAAGGCAAACAAAAAAGCACTTCACCAGTGTGTCCAGATAATGTCCAAACATACAGTGAACCCTAAATATTCTCTTTTGTGTTGTGGTTGAAGTTGCATTTTGGCCCTGCTTTTTAGCTGTAAATTTTACTTCTTAGCATTAATCTGAGCAGACTGTTGATGTGACTTTTGAGTTGAGACATCAAGTGCATGAAATGCATGACAGTGTACAAAACACAGCCCAGTAGCCTATGGGTAAAACCCATATGAACTAGATAGCAAGCTAACTAACGTACTAAAAGCCTATCACTTGAATATCAACACTGATTATGAGAAAACATACATTTAACCATTCAAAAATGGTGTTAAGCAATCTCATGCAACAATCTCATTTTAAGTTTTTATTTTATTGACAGTGTCTGAATTGTGAGAAACAGGGTTTAAAATAATACTATTATACTACTATTATTCTATTAATATAATAGTACTATATACTATATACTATATACTACTAGTAGTAGAATAGTATTATTGGTAGTACTATTATATAATTAAAAAATAATAATTATATAATTTCAGTCTATATAATTTGGGTAACAGTGTTTTATTTTCAAAATGACCTTGGGAGTTTATATTAAAATATCAATGAAAATGCAACTTCCTGTTAAACATGTGACTTGGAATATTCAGGTGACAGGGCTGAGTGACTCGGACACAACCAGAATGCTAAAAACAAATTTAAACCTATACAAAGCCTAAAGGACATGCACATGTTTGTAAATGTAGCATCAGTGGGACACAAATGGCACACCAGTCATGGAATCACATAATGAAATGTATCCGGGTATCTTTCATTTCATTTCACTATCCTGCCTGCTTTTGTAGATAACTGTGTTTACTTTGGCTTGTTTGAAGGTTGAAGCTGTGTGGTGTACAGTCAGTTGGCCAGGCTTCATTTAAACCGCCGTCTGACTGAAGTCAGTTCAATCTGACAGCTCAGTCAGCACTGTTTGTTTTGACATGAAGAAATCTCCATACGTCGGAAACCTGACGTGTAAATCTTAAATATGGATTGAATTAATATAGGTTTTAATTGCCAATTTCACCAGAGGGACGACCTCACCTGTCAATCCCTTCAACTTTAACCCTGTTTATGCTTAAAGATAACCTACTACACATTAAACCTATCCTACCTCTCAACGTTTCCTTGCTCATGTATAAACAAGTCATGTCAGAATAGTGCTTATTGTCCAAAATTCAAACTGAAAAACATCCTATTATTATCCTAGGCGAAGGGCAGGTCCAGCGAATCCAATTAATACTCCTCTTTGATTGGCTGGAATTGAACAACCGACTTGCATCCACTCTCCTTCCGCCGGTGGGAGGGTCAATGGAATTATACACGGGCCTATCATATTAAACAGTAGGCATGGGCTATATTTTTAAGTAGCAGTATTTTGTACGGCACAGTTGTGGGTATAATACTATTACTAAATAATAATAATAATAATAATAATAATAATAAGTAAACAAAAAAGAAGAGCAGGTTGTTGAATGTCTCTATAATGTCTCATCTCACTTACTATACCATGACAGGACAAAAAGGGACGCGACATGGAGGATGAATTACAGCTTCTTTGTGTGTAGCTAGCTAATTAGCACACAGATTATGTGTTCATAGAGTTTATTTACTCTTATGAAACTATTTGTAACTATTTGAAGAGCTACAAACGTGTGCTGCGTCGCTGCGCACCCTGTAGTATGGAAGAACATAGCAGCTAGCTTCAGCGTTTTAATGTTACATGAAGAACACGTTATTGCACAGTCTGCCACACTTGTTGGGATCATCTCATAGAAGTGTGGCAAGTAATAATCATAAAAGACCGCTGGAATCGTACAGTGTAAACCCGGATTTGGTCTCCAATCAACTATCAGGTGTGCCTCCAGTTTGGCTGTAATGAAAGCCTGCAGCCACACCAGGCCTTTGTGGATAAGACTGAAGACTCCTGGTTAAACTGTATGTGTGCAATATGTGCATTTTGAGATGCATCTGAACGAATCCTCCACTAGATGGCGATGGAAGCCCATGATCACATGGCACATTGGTATCAGGACAGAAAGTGAGAACTCTCCAAAACCAGACTGAAATATCCTCCACACGGTGGCACCCTCGACATTTGTCTGATCTGAAAATCTTCACTCCCTATCTATGTCTCCCTCAGTCTAGGGCACAAGCTAATATCATGTGGGAAACTAACATTATGCTGATTGTCCTGATTAGTTCAGTTAAAATCATTTGTTTACACATCTAACTGGCAGTGCGGCACAAAGTCAAGCATCTCTAGGTTCAAATCCATTTACCATTCTTACATTCAGCATTCAGGGTAATCTTATTGCCACACACTTGTTATTGGTGGTAGTTGAGGTAATTGGTAAAGCTCAGCAATTAACAATGCACAGTAAACGAATGCAGGACAAGAAAAAGTGCAAGAAATGTACATTAATACTGAGTCAGCGAGTGCAAAATTAGCAGAAGACTATGTGCAAATGTTGCAGTAGTACAGATAGACTGAAACCAGTAACACTAGTACTGAATAAAGTAGATGTGTAACAGTATTGACTATACATTAATGCCATTAACGCCAATTAGTACAGTAGTTTGCAGTTGTGGATATGGCCTAAACCTACCAAGGACATTCTCTATTGCTATTTTTTCCCCTGTTTCCTTTCACATGAATCCACTATAAGCAAGTGTCATATTGAATTTGTCCTAGGCCTAAACGTTTTCCATCGTATTTTTAACCTACGATAAACAGTGTGTTACCAATTATTTGTTAGCCAATCACTGTTATTTAGAACTACTTGAAATTGTTTCATTGTCTTCTATTTAAAAACAAGCTAGTGCACTGCATGTGAGAAAGCACTGTTTAAGATTAGGAATTACAATTTCAAATCCATAGGCCTAGTAGTTGTGGCTGCATCCGTTACCCTTTTCCTGAGGTCTTAGTCCAGTGTTTCTCCTGAAATCATCTGAGCTCATTCTGCCACTCTGTGCGACAAGGCAACCATGAGTAAAGCATCTGAATTTGATCTGAATTTAAGGAAATATAAACCCCCTCTTATTTCCATTCTACTGTCCGCTCATAAAATACATAGAGAATGATACATGTCATTGTTGTAACAGCTATTGCTCAATATTGTGGCAGAAAATTAAAAGTTATCTCAATTAGAAACATGTAATTTAAGAAGGTACAATTGTGCTTTTCCATAACATGAGACAAAACAGAAGAGGCTAGGAAAAATCAAAAGAGAGCTTAATGTTTTAATTTGTGAATACAACATAATGTGTGGCCCGTACTATAACTATTATAATTATGTCACATAGTGTACTTATGGCAGAACTAATAATGTAATGACATTTTAGTGTTTGTTTATGCAGCTGTAATGGAACATAGACATTGAGATGCTTAATGGACAGTGTCTGATGTCTTAAAGTTAGGAATGCGACATCGCCAGTAGGACAAAAAGTGTCCTTTGGGTAGTTGTTTAGACTGTTAATTGGATTATTATTGGTGCAAGGTTGGTTAGACTCTTACTGGAGAATGCTGTTATTTTTGTATCAATATTAACATGGAGACTGAATTCAAGAAGAATTGCTACAGCAGGGTAGAGCTCAGGATAACTAGCGCCCCCTGTGGTGTATGTGCAAAAGTCAAGAAAACAGAATTTAGAGACAGTATCTATGTTTCACTTCAATGTGCTTCAGGACATGCGTTATTATCTCCATTTCAGAACAAATAAAAACTGTTTTTGTTTCTCTCTAAATTCAATCTCATAGACTAATCCATGAAGACAACACAAAAGGAAAATATATCTGCATTACTACTACCTCTAGTATTTGTTTCTATATTACACGTTGAGCACAATATTACACTGCTGTGATGCACTAACCTAATCATAACCATATTTTGCTTTATTTGTCATAGACTATAAATTAGGTTTCTAATTTCAGGGAACCCATAGCAAACAGAATGCGACATATATTAAAAAAACAAAGCCTACTAACAAAGTTGTATGTTAAATTAATAAAGCAATAGCATAATTTTGAGCAAATAATAGCTATGGGCTGTTATATTCACTGGTTAACTGAGAAGTAGGTAAAATTCTTGAAAGCTTATATGCTGTATTTTATTCTGAAAAATAATAACAATAACACTACTACTACTGCTACTACTACAGTGCTGAATTTGCCTCTCTCTCTCTCTCTCTCTCACACACACACACACACACACACACACACACACACACACACACCCGTATGTCTTGCTATCCTAGTGAGGACCTTCCTTTGGCATAATTATTGAAGCAGCTAATTAATGCTATGCTACACCTGAATCTAATCTTAACCTCAGTAACCGAAAGGTAACATTTTTTACTCTCTTTTTTTCTTTTTCTTTTCTTTTCTTTTCTTTTCTTTTTTTTTTTAAAAATAAAAGTTGTTGTAAACCTTCCAAATCTTCTCACAAGGTCAAAACTATCCGATATTCCAATCATTGTGGGGACATCATAGTGGGGTTCATCATGATATAAAAACGTGCACGCGCGCACACACACACACACACACACGCGCACCCCTTGTGTGTTGAATAAGCCTCTTTCTCCTTTAAATCTTGGACATTTTGACAGGTCGCATTAAGATCTGCCTGCTCAGCATGAACACATCATAAAACTGGACAGGCAATTTCTGTTTTCACCAAATAGCCAGGCTAACTCGTTCTGCATCTTTGATTTTAATACACTAGACAAGCAGCTTAGCAGCAAGGGAGGGAGAAATATCTGGCTTAGGTATATTTTTCGAGTTATGCCTCTCAATTCCCCCAGATCCATTTTTCCGTTTGAATTATCAACTAGAATTTGATTAATATGCAAATTCGAGGTGAGAAGCCTCGTATAATTCTTCCAGTGAAGAGTAATTAATCAACAGTTAAAGAAAATTAATACATATATCAATTTTGTCAGGGACACGCTTAGTTCAATCGTCCGTAAAATTGAAGTTTGAAGTATTAAGGGGTTCTACAGGAGCGCTATAACTAAAACTTTCAAATGCGACCTATTTAGTGATCAATCAAGCTTTCCCCTTAGGTTAATCTAGTTAATATTTCACCTCAAATCATACACTACTGTGACATGTAGTCTCGGATGGAGTCCATGAAAAGTTTTTTAAAGCGTTAACGACTTGAAATTTTCAGTTGCCCGCGCTATAATCACGCGTTAAAACGAAATACAGAAACTCAGAAATGTTTGGTGTTATGACACGCATAGTGAAATATTCATCCATTTATTCATCTATCTATCTATCTATCTATCTATCTATCTATCTATCTATCTATCTATCTATCACGTATAACTATTTGGTATATCATTTTTCAATAATCAGATATAGGAATATTATTAATAATATTAAAGAATATTGCTAAGAAGTGCACATCTTCCAGTCTGTACCATTAGGCAGGCATGAAGAGGGAAGCTGTGTGTGCAAACCCCATTGTTTCAGCAGGGACTCATGCATCAAACTTCAATTTTCCGGACGATTGAATTAGTGATTTTTTTCCTCTCTTTCTTGAGCTGAAATACACTTAAGACTTGGGGATTAATTACCACGTTCTGCTCTTTCGGATTGTAGTATTACTTATCTTTGCCACGTTTAACAACACCTCATAAAATAAGGAACTGTGCTCCAGTAACTCGCCTGGCCCTGACATATCAGCAAACTTTGCATAGGCTCTTCTCTGCTGTTACTCTGTGGGTAAGGCTATAAAAATCTCAGAGTGTGAGAAGTTTAGCGAGGTATCAAGGGAGATAGGCTAAACTTGATTTTTAGGAAAGGCGTCAGACATCAATACCATGCGACATCTCCCTCTGCTGATAAGTCAGTAACAAGTTAATGTTTGATTTGCGCTGCTAAACGCGATCATCTGTCATGCGCAATGAAAAACGCGCAAAAAAATAAAAAATCCAAAACGTGCAAAAATATCAATTAGTCAGTACAATAAAATCTTACTGCGTACTCATAGAGTCACCTTAATTTTAAGAGTTTCTATTTTCATGGGTTAGGGTTAGTTTGGAAAATACTGACAGTGACATAGGCATACACAGGAAGTGACGTTGGGGTCTCTCTTATCTTAAAGCTTGGGTTGTGCCCACGCTGATTTTATGACACTTTCAAACTCGAGTCATAACACCTTTCTTATTCTCTGAATGGATCATTTTAATAACCCGCGATGTAGCAAATGAAAGCAGGGTATGAAAAGAGTTTTCTCTGCCTGACATCTCCATCAGATCTGCTGCTCATCCTCACTGCAGCTTCCTCCCAGCCCAAACAACTACTCGAAATAAAGTGGGGAAACTGAGAATAGCCGCATTTTACTTCATCTTATTGAATATAAAATGGTTCATGATGAGAACATTTCTGAAAAAGCTCGACATTCGTCTGCCATAAGAAGTTAGATGTAATACGATAATCAAAATACAAATACTAATTGAAATAATAACATATATACTTTGTTAGGAAACACAAAAAGAGATAATAATAATAATAATAATAATAATAATAATAATAATAATATTTATTATTATTGTTGTTGTTGTTGTTGCTGTTGTTGCTGCTGCTGCTGTGCTAGTAGTAGTAGCAGCCTAGTTTTTGCATTATTATTATTATTATTATTATTATTATTATTATTATTATTATTATTACTATTATTATTGTTGTTGTTGTTGTTGCTGCTGCTGCTGCTGCTGTGCTAGTAGTAGTAGCAGTCTAGTTTTTGTTTTTTCTTCTTCTTTTTTTGGTTGCATTTAATATCGTATTAAATATCTTCAGCCATCTTTTCTATCATATCAAGGGACCACAAAATAAATCCGTTAGCACATATCCATTTATGATGTGATAAGTGTGTTAAATTATACAGTGCGGAATTAAGGCATGGGAACGTCAAATATTTGAAGTGACTCTCCTGCTTAGTATTAAAAATAGGCCAATTTAAACTGTTTCCCGAAAAGCTCCTCATACAAACACATGAAGGCAGAAGGCCACCTCTTAACAATCCAAGTCATTTTCATTGTGATTCATAGACTGGTTTAAAACAGTCGGGGAAGAAAAGAAAAAAGAAAAGGGAGCACATTAATGGGCCCAGATGCCCTCGCACGGGACTGTGTGTGCATTAATGCCTTTGTGAAAATTGAGCGAAACACTTTGAAGGGAGGGCTAACTCAATCCATCAAATTGTCTGAAATTGTGAAGAAAATTCAAAAACCATATGGCCTCCAAACGCTTGTGTCCTTTTCTGGGCGACGGGACACGCTTGTCTCGGCATTGAGAGCCGCGGGAGGCTGGAGATGCTCCATTGTAGGCTGTCACATGAGGGAAGGCTGCTCATTTGTCCCCGAGTTTCACGCTCCGCGCTAAAAATGACAGCGCCGTCGCTTTTCTGCAAACACTGCGTCCCAACCGCCGAGAAACTGGCCCAAAACCCGGCGTTTTCACGCGCCACTTATGCACACATTCACCCATCCAGATTTCTGTTTCTCACATAAATCTATTGAAGGTAGCTCATTGAAAACAGGAGTCGAATGGGCAAAGGTTACGCCTGTTTGAAAATGAAAGGGGGAAAAAAGAGGCGAGACAGAAAGGGCAGAGGTTAGTTCATGTTTGTAATAGTCCACTTTTCTATTAAAAAAAAAAACAACAAAAAAAAAAAAACCAAAAACGAGATGTCTGCTTTTGCAGCACGCGCAGCTGATATCAATAAAATAAAGCCTATTCACTGGCTCAGTATTTTCATTAAATATCTCTAAAAACGTGTGATAATTTATTCAGAAAATACTGTTTACAATAGCAAAATGAAACTAATCACTAATACGAGCATTTTTGAGAAAAAGCATTTATTTCCTTTAAATACATTACACTTTTTACACTGGGTTTAAATGGTGTCTTGGTTTAAAAGGCACTTACAGGCATACAAACCATAAGAAATATATTCAAAATGTGACAGTCTAAATTGAACCAGAATGATCTTGGTTTTTTTCCCCCCACACGCAGTAATGTTAGTATGAAATGTTTTTGTAACAAAATTTGATATATCAAACGTTGAAGATGTTGCAGTCCTATATACGCATCACACGGATACACGCTCTACACGTGTGAATGTTGGAGCCTTTGAACGTTTCGGAGATATTCATATCAGATCTGCAGTCATTTTAACAAAAATAAAATTATAACATAAAATATAACATGCATTATACATTTCTCAAAACACGGTAAGTTCTCTATATGGCCTAAACGGGCAATTATATTTTGTGTGTGTGTATGTGAGTGTGTGTGTGTGTGTGTGTGTGTGTGTGAGAGAGAGAGAGAGAGAGAGAGAGAGAGATGATGTCAAGGTACTTATTGCTTTCCTTCAACTAACAGTTCGTTTGAAATAAATAAGCTACATGATTGCGGTGTTTAGATAACTGTCATTGCATAAATAAATCTGGGAAAACTGTCCATGCTTTTGAGTTTTCATTTGTCATGAGTCTTTTAAATACATCTGGTGCATTAATGGCACTTTAAACTCTAGCGTTTTAAGGAAAAAGGGTTCGTAAACGCTGGATTCTGAGCATCAGTCATCAACGTCGATTTCCTCCTCTTCGTCCTCGGAGCTGTCTTTGCTGGTCGTGTGGTCTGTGAGCGGCGATGGCGGAGACGCAGGCCGCTGGCTCGCGCTGTCCCGCTCTCTCCCGCACAGCCCCGCGGATTCGCTCAACGGAGGCGCAGCCGTGCCGTTTGCGCACTTTTCCAGGTCCGCTAATTTGGCGATTTTTTCTAAGGACACCGAGCCCATGGCTTTGGCCGACTCCACGTCCGCCTTCATCTCCTCCAGGTCGCGTTTGAGCTTGGCTCGCCGGTTCTGGAACCAGGTGATGACCTGCGCGTTGGTTAAGCCCAGCTGCTGCGCGATCTGATCCCTGTCCGCCGGAGATAAATATTTCTGATAGAGAAACCGCTTCTCCAACTCGTATATCTGATGATTGGTGAAGGCTGTCCTCGACTTTCTCCGCTTCTTGGGAGTATTCCTCTGGCCAAACAGTGTCATGCCATCTCTTCCTGAATAAAACAATCCAACCAACACACTCAGAATGCAAAAATGGTGATATTAATGTAACGAAAATTACCACCATCACCAGACGTAGCATCGGCAACAACAACAACAATAATAATAACAACAACAACAATAATAATAATAATAATAATAATAATAATAATAGAACCTTAAAACACATAATAATAATAATAATAATAATAATAATAATAATAATAATAATAATTTAACGTGTTTATATTTTGCTGTTTGCTAACTTTTAAGCTGCTCCACTGTGCCATTATTTCTACATCTTAATTATGTAAAGCCATTTGGTATTAATAACATTAAATTCAGTATACCGAAGATTTATTTGGTCAAAATTACAAAATAGTTATTTAATTGGTGCACGCTGTATGTTAGGCATTTAAATATACCACTTGCTAAACTTGCTAAAACGCTACACTGTATGATCCTGTACTATATATTCACATTTTTAAATTGAATTCTAAAAAACGAAATTTAAAGATGACACTATTAGCGTCAAATTTTGCAAGCATACAATAATCCAATATTTTAATGCTTTCTTAAGGTTTTGCTTTATTTTATTTATTTATTTTTTACAAAGTGCACATAAAGCGTACACAGCTATCTGAGAATTTCAATGCCAATAAGCTCTGTTATGTATTTACCTTCAGCGGCCTGCAGAACACTGACTTCGAGCCCTTTGAAGGTTTTGCTGGCGAGCTCCTCCAGTGCGCACAGAGGAGAGGTGTGTGTGAGCAGAGCCCGGCTGCCTAACGGGTGAGCCGCCGCCGGGAGCTTCTCACCGGCCGAGAGGAGATGCGCTGTGCCGCAGAGCGAGTAACTTCGTTTCACGGAGGGTTTGTTTAATATGTCCTCAATGCTGAAGGGTGTGAGAGGCTTGTTGGAGTTTGCAGGAGGAGGCAGATGGTCCAGCGGACTGCGCCTTCTCTCCTCCACCGAGGCGCCTTTTGCGTCTTCTTTGGAGGTCATTTTTTTTCTTTCGTGTTTTCAGTTTGTGCCGCAAATATTTCAGTGATTAAAATATGTGTAATTGACAGTCTTATTTACAGCAGTTATACTCGTATTATTTTGCAGGGACCGAGAAAAGAAAAGAAAAAAAAAAACGAATTTGAAGACGCGGTCCAGAACTGTGTGCAATTACATGCCCCCCGACATGCTGGAGCTGCTTTTGCCGCAGGGTTGGAGAACTTCGAGTCCTTTTAAAGTGGCAGTTCTCCTGGCCACAGCTCCTGTGTGCAGTGAGATCAAGCTCGACGAGCTCAACAATCCGAGAGCCTCTGACTCCTCAGCACAAACAGCCAGCCTCAAAAGCAGCTGGAATTGACTATACTAACAAGTTATTGTTGATAGCGAGACAATCAATTATATCCAGTGGCACTTTCTCTCTCTCTCTCTCTCTCTCTCTCTCTCTCTCTCTCTCCCTCTCCCTCTCCCTCCCTGTCTCTTGCTCTTTGACTATGTTGCAGTCCAGTGCGAGCTTTAGTGAAGAAGGAGCCCCATTAATTAGAGGGCATGGCCGGGAGGAGGAGCCCAAACCCGATTAGAATCCTTAATACTCCCACTATTTCTTCCATATTAATGATTTGTCGATAGGAATTTTCGTTTAGGTTGAGCATATTTAACAGTCGATGGCTCTAAATTTCGTTGTGGCCTGTTATTTACAAAAGCAGTTAAACATTAAATTCCACAGTAATTGCATCTTACTCTTATTATTAAATTAGTGTTATTAGTTTTGTTGTAATACTGCGACTACTACTATTAACAGTTATTATACTTAAATAATAATAATAATAATAATAATAATAATAATAATAATTATTATTATTATTATTATTATTATTAGCATCCATCTGAAATAGGGAGGTGTGAATCAAGGCAGTATATAACAGTTGATAAGAGAGAGAGAGAGAGAGAGAGAGAGAGAGAGAGAGTCCCTCTCAGCTGCTCCAAATCTTCGGTGCTATAACTCAAGCGCAAAGGGCCAGCACACATCAGCAGTAAGATATTTCATCTCTAAAAATCGCCCGCTGCTCTTGCGCCTATATTTTTTGGCGTTGTTTTTTTCCCCCCTTTTTGGCGGGGGATTTGCGCAGCATGTGAGAAGGATAACGCTAAACTTCATTATATGCGTGGAAATACAAATCAGCTCTCTCCTGCTTGCCATTTATTCAGGTCTAGTTGAGTGTCTGTTTGGATAAAACGATAACAGGCCATTTTCACTGACAGTATAATCATTTGCTTTGCTGGTCAGTTTGTTTAAGTGTATTATTTGTTTTCAGTCATACGCTGTGAAGTTATCTGGGTCGGTAAAAGATGTTTCTGACTGACTCTACACCCCGGTTTTGTGATTTAGAGAGGGTCAGGCCTCGGTGGTTTCACAGGCACAGAGCTGTGGAGGAAGAGCAGGAAGAGCTCTGCAGTGAGAGATGGACATCTGGAAGTGGCTGTAATATTCTGGGATTGTCGCTTATGCTGGCGATATTAATGTGAATTTTTTTTTCCCGTGACAAATACTCGTTCGTTTATTCAAATCGCTTTCCAAAATTAAAACGAAATTGGCTTAAATGCATGTTTTATTATAGGCTATTCATTTTTTTTTTTTTTTAATTAAAGCTAAAACGTAGCCAGAATAAGCAATCAAATTCAAATAGGTTAAATTCCCCTTTAAATAAATCAAACGACGTAAACAAACGATCAAACTGAGAATAAGTTGAAACTGCAGTGAAATGAATGCGCGTGCTGGCGTTGCCAAGGATACAGAGTACGTAGTGTGCGTAACGTGTGACGCACTTAAATTTTACGCTTAGAGAAACCGGAAGACGCTATTTTGAAATTGCTTCGTGGGAAAAAAAAGCTTGCAATTTCAGAAACAACCGCTGACTCGATATATCTAATCTACAGGAGACTTTAGTCCATTTCAAACAGCCTATGTCTCCTTCACTAAGAAATCTCAACGATAAACAGACATGGAGTAGCAACATCATGTGGAGACTATAATATCTACAAGCTAAAATTTCTTCGTTTTAAATATCCCTCAGAGAAGAGCGAGCGACTGACTGAATGCTCGGTTAATTAATTCTAGTAGAATATTAATTATACTAAATAATACTCATTAAAATTTGCGCCTGTTTTGAAAGTTTGATTACTTGGTCTCAGCTAAGCGGGGTCTGGAAATAAAGGTAGATGGAAATATCCAGCGCATATGATTCAGGGAAATTTGTCATTTTGTTATAGCCTTGTGGAAGGCTGCCTGGACAGGTTTATTATTTCATTTATTCATTGCTTCCGAGCGTGAGCGATCCGATTTCACAGGCTATGTCGGATCTGTTCACCAAGTTTGCCTTTTTTTCCCCTTCTTTCTTTCTAGAGACAGTAAATCATCTATCCACACATCTGCTGTGGTCTGGAGGTGGCTGATGGAGGTCTCCATCAGATACGCTTCACCCTTATTTAATCTTTCTTCAGCAGTGAAGGTGGTCTAACCAAGACAAGTTTAGAATATCTCATAATTATTATTATTATTATTATTATTATTATTATTATTATTATTATTCCTCATGACCCTGACTAAAGCCATGCATTACATGGCTAAGATTATTCTTATGCTCCTGTTGACTTACGACATGCAGTCGCTTACATAAGGGAAATTAAAAAGTCGAATTTGGCCATCAGAATAAGCTAGCACTCAAACAAACAAATAAGCCCATTGTAATAAACCTTAAAACATTATTTTCAAATACTATACAAATCTATGTCGATGGATACATTCTTGTAGATGCAATGCTTCCATTTGAATCATACTCTCTAAAAATTCCTGGGATACAAATATCCCAGTTTGGAAATCCAGAGCTAAGTCCAAAGAGGACCGTCAGCTGTTCTAGCAGTGAGGCGGGATGTAGACTGAGCATGGGATGCTGGGATGATTTTCTAACCCAGCTTGTGGGTAAAATGACTACTAAGCTAGGCTGTAGACACCAGTGCCAGCCAATAATCCAAGATAATGTTAAAGAGAACATTAACTGTAAATGGAGTTATGTAAGACATGAACTAGTCTTTAAAACATTCTTACAAAAAATGCCAATGTGTCTCATTTATTACAAGAACCCAACTACAGCCACGTCCCTACCCCCAAACAAACAAACAAACAAACAAACAAACAAATAAATAAATAACGTTAGCTAATGTAGGATACTTTTTTTTTCCAGCCACCTAACACTGGCTATCAAGCAAAAAAAATACATAAAGGTTATTGCCTGCATAATATTTAGTCACAGAAATATCATTTAAAAGGTTCAAATAAATTATAAATCATGTTAAATGTGAAAAAAAAGCTGATTTCTTTTACTTCAGAGTTTTTATGGTTTCCTCTCCGTCGAAAATTCTAAAAAGTGAATCTTGACGCAATGGGCCTGTTCCCTTTCAGGTCCGCGTCCCAAACCCAGCATGCTGAGTAACCCATTATCAACCCAATCAACTACCTGAGCCAGCAAACTGAGTACAGCAACCGAGCTGTAACAATAATGGAGCATTTTCCAGAGCTATAGCTAAACAAAACTTGAGACTAACAGAAGTGCAACCTTCTGTCCACGTTCCAATTAAAGGTAAATAAATAATGAATAAATAAACATAAACATACACATGCACATACAAAGCTCCTTCACTACTGGGGTGTATGAGAGTGTATAGCCTATAGTATATGCTCATATAACTACACATATTACATACATACACAATTTTTGGCTTGGTGGAATTGCTCTTGAAACCAGTCTCTTGAAACTGTTCTGATTATCATCATCATCATCATCATCATCATCATCATCATCATCATTATTATTATTATTATTAGTTTTATTTCTGGCACTATTCATATTATATATTGCTACATATAGCTCATGTGATGCCATTTCTGACACTTGGATCATGGCCTGAAACTAAATTAGCTCTTGTACTGACTAGTTCCCTGATGCTGATGCCTTAATCCCACGCACAGATGTTTGTAATTAGGGAACTGATAGTGTCCACAAGACCTGAGCATGAGAGGACAGAAAATGGACAATATACTGAATAATCAAAGAACAGAAAGATCAAATGCAGAGTAACTGTTACATGGTTTTGTTAACCCTTTTGGAGCATTATTTACTGGCAGACTACACTCACAACTCTAATTGCCGAATTCTTTTGGATGACCCGCTGGTTATTTTAAAAAACATTTCAGCTTGTGCTATTTTTTCCAGCAAATGATGTATCTTATTACAACCAAAGATACTGTCCAAAATGTATCACTGTATAACACATTGCTTGTGTGTTGAAGTATTGCTCCACTTTTATGTGACTTCTGTTTTAAAAGCTCATAATGTAGCTCTTACTCGGACTCATATGTAAATGAATTAATCTGTTTAAACACATGTATAAACTACGAGGTACAAGCTATAAAGGAGTACATAACCATAAGAAAACAGCATGCATTTTTTCAGTGCAGTAATTTATATGAAGACATAATAAACTATAAATGGATAAATTCTGCAAACCAGGCCCTACATTTATTATTAACAACAGTAGCTTGGATACCAGCCCATCTGAGGTGGATTAACATTTGGCAAGCACAGCACTGGCACCAACTGTTCTGTCATCCCCATGTAAATTACCTTCCACAAAAAAAAAAAAGAAATACAAGGTCAATCTGATGTGATTAGAGCTTTTCTCTGAAGAGACAAATGCTTTTATAATTCCTGTCTGCAGCAGTCATGCTGTACCATTATCCTGATGTACAAATCGACACTATACAGAACTGTTCTATATAATAGTAATAAAATAATAACACTAGGAAACAAAACATGACAAATTATGTAACACAACCATAATATCAACCTTTCTTATGGCACAAATAATTCTATTAAATTTGATTTTTCACTACAACAAAGTACTCACTATTTGCAATTTTTTTTGTTGTATGATATGATGTTGTTGGGCAAACATAGCCTCTTATTTAATACTAAGTGTTATTGAAGGACTAGTTCTAAGTATAATGCAGATCTAATGGAGATTGCTGCTATTATGTGACTGCAGCTGGTCACCAAGGCTTTATGCTTAAAACGGTCTCCAGAATGCTCAGTTTGCTCATAGTGTTGCATAGATTGTTTAAAGAATCATTCTACAACATTTGGAATGGTTTTGCAAGCCCAGGACTAGCAACACCAAAGCACGTTTATTGTCGCTTCTTCAAGGTGCCCTGTGCAGTGCCCTGATTTTATAGTCTGATGCAGAACCTATGTTCTGCTCCATCCACCATAGACGCACACAAGGTTTTTCCCATGGCCTCCGGGACAACACCATCTAATGTAACGCCAGATGAAACTCCAAATTGAGCGGCTTTGTGGGCCACAGTGGTTGCAGTGGAAAAGGCTCTGGGTGGTTAATCTGTAGGGCGAGTGCTCAGCACACAAGTCTGCACATCAATTAGGTGAGTAATGGATGTGGAGCTGGCACAGGACCCGAGTGAAACCAGAGCTGACCACTAGCTGAAATCAGATCATGAAACTGAGGTCTGTGCGAACTGTGTTTGGCTGAGAGGGGGGCAGATGAGGCGGAATGCCTCCATGCTCCCATTACAAGAAGTGTTTTGAGAGGAGAGGAGCTTGAGCACGATGTGGGCCACACTGGACCCAGTGACATTTCACTCTAATTGCAGTCTGGCTTCGATGGTTGTTAAAAGATGACTTAAAAAACTAAAACTGAGTTTGCTTCACTGCTTCACACAAGAAAAGTGGTCACCCTGATTTATCTGCCTAATATGCACAAAAGCATTCTGATAATGTAATAGTATAAGAACACCAACAAAATATTTTAAACCAGCCATCACAATTTCTTTGCAGTTGCTAAAATTAATATAAAAAGTGGATGTCCCATATGACCTCCAGTAATTCCCCAAAAATAACAGACTCAATAAATAGAGTGCTAATGCCTCTCTAGATCCAGTGCTGCATCAGAAAAGCACTAAAGGGTGATTACTTAAATAATTAAATACATTGATATACTTAAAATATACATCCAGTTTGTTTATCTAAAACATCTATCTGTCTGCACAGTTATACTCAATAACCAGAAGCAGTACAGGAAATCTATCAACACAGTGAGAGGATTCAGAGCTGGAGCTGAGATAACAAGTAGCTTATAGTCAGACACAGCGCTTTATTGCCTCTCATTCTCTGACAGCACGTTTCGAATGTCACAGTCTGGAGAAGTCCTGAGGCACAGGTGAGAAATAGACCCATGTCAGAGGAAAGATATTGAGAGGACAAAGTGTGTCAGATATGCACCTGAGGTTAGCTGCCATGGCCCAAGTCCAGTCTCTGCAGCTGAACAGCACAGAGAGCCGTCATGACCCGAGGCAGACAGAAAAGAGCGACGACCCATCTCTCTGCCCTGATTGCCTTATTAAAGATATCT
>CM040977.1:14267624-14285569 GCA_022985145.1 Pangasius djambal
GGCACAGGTGAGAAATAGACCCATGTCAGAGGAAAGATATTGAGAGGACAAAGTGTGTCAGATATGCACCTGAGGTTAGCTGCCATGGCCCAAGTCCAGTCTCTGCAGCTGAACAGCACAGAGAGCCGTCATGACCCGAGGCAGACAGAAAAGAGCGACGACCCATCTCTCTGCCCTGATTGCCTTATTAAAGATATCTATAGTCGCAGATGACATATGCTGTCAATGATTCTGTTACAAGACCTATTAATATATATATATATATATATATATATATATATATATATATATATATATATATATATATAAAATAGCAATATTCACTGTTAAACTTTGTCTTCCTCCATAGTTACTAAAAGTATTGCATTTGAGGAATTTTCAGTGAAGTCACTCCAAAATGACAACATTATTGGCTATATCTCATTTACAAATTAGAACATTTTACAGTATATTACTGTTAAAGAGTTTCATCACACAGTCAAGCAACACTACTGTCACTGTCTGTGCCTGATTGGTGTAGTACAGTAAAAACTACCTGTGTCAGATAAATAGCAATCATATTGGCAGGCAAGTATATATATTTGGTTGATAAATTATACACTTAATAGTTAGTTTTATTACTGTTGTCACAAAAGATCATAGCTATTCATAGCTAGTTATATAGCTAATTGTTGCTATCATTACTTTGCTATCTCTATTGCTAACTATCTACTTGTTTATTGCTGTAATTGATCCAACGATAGTTTCAGTCTTTAGTAGTACTACTTTGGATTGGTATAACTAGCCATTTTTGAGATAGTTTGTTACATTTGTCCTTTAGTAGCTAGCTAATATTTAATGCTAAACATGGTAGATAGGTAGCATACTTATTGATATTAGATGAGGTTAGTTAATGGAGCTCTTTAGTAATTTACTAATAATCTAATATCTACTAATAACAGTTTAATCAGAAATAGCCATCTGCAATAAAAACAGTAAACCTGCTCAGTAAAATAAAGGGTAAGTCAATTACAGCGCAATCTGTATATTATTCAAAAAACCTAATTACATCTAGAATAAATAAATACAGTCCTTTCAGTGTTGCAAGTATATTACTGTAAAAGGCAGTGAAAACTCTTAACTGTGTGTATACCCACTACAAGAGCACAGAGAAGTACTAAGCTCATATGAGGCATTATAAACTGTTATAAATTTATTTAAAAAAGGCTTAGTTTTCAAGCATAAGCAGAAGGCAAAGCCCACACATAAAAACTACAAGCAATTGTAAAAAACAACAAAAAAAGTTTATATTAATTTTAATCAGAGTAACATCAGATGATAAAACCATGAAATGCTGAAAATATTAGAGTATGCTGACACTAATTAAAGCACAGTCAATATCTTACTTCTTAATCATATTGGAAAACACTGTGCTCCTTGTTACAAAATGAAATCTGAAAGATGATGGCGGTAGCAGTCACATTTGGCTGCATCTGGCTATCAGAGCTAATTTGGGTGTACAGATAACACTCCTACAAGCAAATCCAGTGAGTGTGACTGCTGCTGTGTTAACGAATGCCTGCTGACAATAGGACAGAAATATTCCTCCCCGACTGCGAATCCTTTCTTACCAAATGAACATGTCATGCTTCACCTGCTTTACCGAGAGCATTCCCAAAAGTAAACTAACACATAAATAACAAAACACTGAAAGTTTTACAAAATGGCACTTGCAGAGCCCTCAATTCTCATTAAACTTAGTCTGTGGCACCCAGCTGTCAACCCTGTAGTTTTTATTCAACACTATATTTCACTTACATAACATGTATTGTGGCTTATCTGCAGCTTTAGAACAGCAGCAAAAAACAGTGTGAAAACAACACCGCACACACTACACACTCAACAGCAGAGGAGATTTGCAGGAGCTTGAACAGACTCTGCTATCAATCATGGATGAGGAGGTGAGTGTAAAAAGATCGATGTACAGCAAGGAGAGAGAGGGGGAAAGAGAGAAACAGAATGCGAGCAAGAGAATCATCGCTCACCTGTTATAATTAGCCCTGGCCCTTTCACAGGATTAATTACCGCAAGATTTTTCACTTTCCTGATTAGACCACATGGGATAGCTAGAAGCAATGAAATAACTATGGCTGAATAAAGAGGAAAGAGCAAAAGAAAAGGACAGGGCAGAGATATGCTCTCTCTCTCTCTCTCTCTCTCTCTCTCTCTCTCTCTGTGTATGTGTGTCTCCTCATGGATAACACCACACTTTGCTTTTTCTTTCTCTTCCACTTTCGCTGTTGACCCTGGTGACTGCCGTTTTAGGCCTTACCCACAACTGGCTCAGATGGGATTGCTCTATCTACCTAAGATTTATGGAGTGACCTCTTTGTATCAAAGACTGTTCACTCATCTCTCTCCCCCTCTTTCTCTCTCAGAGGTGTGATTGGCTCTGTCTGCTAGCTGCTTCACAGTATGAGACGCAAAAAGACACACTGTAGAGTACCTAAGCAATAAAGGAAGGAGACTAGAGAGAAGCAGAGAATGAGGAAAAAAGGGGGAGATAGTGTTAAAATGGCTGATGAATGTCTTTACCTGGGTGGCTAAAATAGGAAAGGAGGACGGGTGGACCTTGGGAGGCGTGAGGGGAGAGCTGGTGTTATGATTGATGGTGAGGAGCCGGGTGTGTCTGGATCAATGCTGAGAGCTCTGTAGTGTGGAACAGGTGAGAGGAAGATGAGAAATGGGGGTTGACAGTCTGGCCTTGCACTTGGATTTGGCATTTCAAAGCACACTGATGATAATTCTCACAAACACATCGGCAAAAACAAAAAAAAAAAAAAAAAAACATAGGCCTGAATCAGCCTTGAGTTTTTCTGGCCCATCATAGCCACTTGAGCATGGCTAATTCTGTTGCCCTCTCTTCACCCTTTCCCTCATAGCCACACTAGGGATAACTCCCAGAGCTCAAGTGCTGGAGTTAACTTGATATATTCATTAGCTGTGAGCAATGCCCCTGGATGGCTCCAGCAGCTGCTTGTCTCTTTGTGCGAGCTGAACGGAGTGAGAGGAGTCTGATTGAGCAGCAGCAGTAATCTCTTACTGACAGACAGGCAACCAGCCACTCACTCATTCCCTCATCTGCTTTGAGACGTCAGACAGGGAGAAGTGCTGAATAATGCAGTTATCCGTGGAACAGCCCAACAGTGCTGTCACCACACACACACACACACACACACACACACACACACACACATCCTTACATTCAACTTTCAATTTACTAGCCAAGCCGAGAGAGGAGAAACACACAGCTGAAGGTTGTAAAAAGTGTGAAATGGAGTATTCTAGAGAGAAAGCTGGAATGAAGTTTTGCATAGAGAATGCTGGAGAGAAAGATAATGAAGTGAAAGAGATAAAAAAAGGGAAGCAGAATGAGTGGGATAAGAACGGAGAGAGAGAGAGAGAGAGAGAGGATTGGGAAGATGTACGCCTCAGTGGCCTGTCACATACAGCAGATGTTGCTGCCTATTGAGCTGTTAATTTAACGGAAGTTTATTGAATAGTAATTAGGTGGAGCTCGCTTACCATCATAGAGAGAGGCCCTGACTGCAAGCAAAACTCTGCTGTCCTCTCCTACATACTTTCCCTCACTCATTTCACCTCCTGCTCTCCTTCTCCCCTGTCCTCCATCATCCATGCAACATCTGTACCACACAAAACAAGAACTGAATATATCTCTAAAACACCTCCATAAAACTGTGCATCCTTATAAGAATGTATTTATTTATGAATGTTTCCGTAGACCATCTCCACATAGGTAAAATAATCAATTCAGAATGTTGCTCAAAATGATTTGGTTGCTCTGTAACAACAAATGTTCTTATTTTTTCATGTTGTGGAGTTTGTTTTAACGTACATGTTGTCCGGGTGAGAGAGGGGGGTGTTTGAGGAAAATCAATGTTTAATCAGCAGTGAGCTGTTTGCCTGTGCGGCACGGGGTGCAGAAAAAAAAAGATCCCGAATGAAGGTGGATTTAGTGCTATAATTATCTCAGTGTGAGCAATCAGTCAACATCTACAACTCTATAATTCAATATGCCAAACTCCGCTCGATCACAGCAAGTCTTAACAGCCTACCATGAAGCAAGCACATTATGCATATACTGAGAGCTCTTTATGAAGCATCACAACACTTTTCTGGTTGGAAATCAGAAACAGCAGCACTTGGAGGGAGCTTGTTACACAGCTAAAGCTTCGTTCCACAAACACTGCTGCTGTTCTCTTCCATCAGTGTCTCCTCCATCAGAGAATGGACTGCCTGTGGGTGTTTTCTGCTCCGGCACCTGGTCTCTCTAGTCAGGCTAATATGGACACTGCCAGTTTCATGCGCTGAAATACTCAGAAACATATGCTGCTTTTGTGATGGAGATGAGCAGCAGGGACATAGCAGCCTTCTCCTTTCACTGCACGGCCAATAGGAGACCCCCGTGGAGGAGCGGAGGTCAAGTGGGAGCTATTGTGATTGGCAGGCTCCAGGGGGAGGTCTTGAGGATGTGTGAATTAGGCTCATCAGTGTGAGGTCGTGTGTGTGTAAAAGAGTGTGTTTGACCCCTCGTGTGTCTCCCACCCCTGACAGCTTTATCAAGGCTGGGGTTATGAATAAAAACCTCAACAGTCATGAATTTTAACACACCCGAGGGCCAAGGAAGCATTCTCATAGGTTAACAAAACTAAACCCAATGAACTGTTAGTGTCATTTGTCACCCATGTCATTTTTCAGTCCCATTCACTGGCTATTAACTTCAACGTGGATAAATAATCTGCATTTGTAAATTTATGCTTTTGATGTAAAAAAAAAATGATAAAAATGTGTACATTTGTAAGGTACACTTAGTAAAAACACTATTTCAAAATTAATTTTCAAAATATTTGTTTTTTATTGACTCATTTCAAATTAAACCACAATAATATTATTTTGTGACATTATGTGAAATTCAAGTTCGTATTGATTAGCACATAATTACATCTTAAAATCTTGTTTTACTTACATAACTTTACCTATGCTCTTTTATAACTCAGATTAAGCAAGTCAATTAACCTCTCCGATCAGTGAAAAAAAAAGACATTTATATATATATATATATATATATATATATATATATATATATATATATATATATATATATATATATATGTATATAAATATATATATAAGAATAGCTACATCAGAGTCACAACTCTTGAGGAGGCCATTAAAGCCAGAGCATTGATTTTAAATAAAACATTGAATGTCTGCTGTTACTTGGAGCACATTTCAAAATGTCACATTTCTGGCCTGTCAAGCTAGCAGTGGCTTAGAGCTGTTTAGCCTGCATCACACTGCAAGAGCAATGCCCAAATCACTGCTTTAATATCACATCACTCTCCCATTGATTTCATGTTAGTTGGCCAGTCCATCCTTTTTTTTCTTGAATCAATTTGAAAATAAACGAAAACCTGAGGCAAAAATAACTATAAGAGGTTGCAACCTTTGATCCCCATATAATTGAAAGAAAAGGTCAATGCTTATAGGCGCTACCATGCATTTGCTTTTCCATTAAATGTTATCATTACCGTTTATGTTCAAAAATCATTGGCTTAGTGCAATGTAAGGATATTAATAAACAAGAGCATCACGTCCATTCAGACTGTCTTTTCTAAGCTCTGTGGTTATAACTGGAATTTATTATGCAATTGATTAAATCTGACAATGGCGTTGCAAATACAAAAAAAATAAAAGTTAGATGCCTTTCACATGAACCTTCGTTAATTCATGAACAGGCTAACTAATCAACTAGCAAGTGCACTAAAATGTCCATCTAGCACAAATAAGCCTTGATATGTAGCAAATTTAACAGCTATTACTGTACTCTGTTTAAAAAAAACCCTGAACACTGTTGTTGTGTAAAGGCATTTTTCCAGTAATCATTTAGGTCTCGTACATGCCGGATACTCCTCCCCTTTTGAGATATTACAGCTTCTGTTATTTTAAGCCAAAATAGTTAAATTGATGATTATCCTGCAAATAAATTCTGACTGACATGTTCCAAAATCCATCAGCAGCACAGATGTACAGTATATGCTGCAAAAACTGAAACTAAGTGAAACCTGTTGATCAATTGATCTACTGAGGGAACCCACACACACACACACACACACACACACACACACACACACACACACACACACACACACACCATGCACCTTAATAAGCACTTTCATTTAAAATATATATAATTAGACCTATAGCTAATTCTGTAATTCTATATTCTACATATGGATAGTGATGGGTGCATGTAGGATGTGTGACCTATATCGAAAATACATATCCATTCTTTCTTCAAATACTTGTAAATAGAGATATGCTGACATGTCAGATTTCTCCTCCAGCCCCAGCCTAGCTGCCTAGCTCAATTCTACTGCCCCCTTGTGTATGGTTAGAGAGCAGTAATGCTTTCTGTAGGGCTAAACCATATCTACTATCTAGAATGCAGTACAGTAGATACGAATAATTCATTCATTTCCTTTATCTCTATACCCAAAGTAACTTGGAAATTTCAATACAAAAATTCAAACTGAGAAATGTGAGAAACATCATTAGAAATAAAGAATTCCTGTAAGGTATGTAAAAGTGACCAACTGAAACGATAGTTTAATGCAAACATTAAGCTATTCAATTAACCTACATAATCATGTATGCAGCTGAGTGCCTGATAGATGAAATTTAGCTGAAATGTGACATTGAGCTGATGCGTTTAAATGTCAGTTGAGTGTTAAGTGTCTTTAAGATGGAAGAATCTTTTCCTCTGCATCACTGGGGAGCTGTGGAAAGTGTGATGGCCTCTTCCTTTCACACCTGAACTACTTGTAATGAATCACTGGCCAACACAATATCCACTCCCCTGAAAGAGGGAGAGAGGCCCTTGAGCTTTAAAGCAGCATCCATCTGCACATAAGTCTCCTCCTGCCACCTCAACTGCAGCGAGTAAAACAAATGCAGTGGGTCATCACTGCCAGTCGTGCTTTAAGGGCTCAACGAGAAATGACTCTACGTCCCCGTCCTCCTTCTACCCGGTAGGCAAAGCACAATTTCAATCCCTCTGTTCTGCCCTCTTTAACTCTCTCTCTCTCTTGCTTGTTTTCTTTCTTTCTTTCTTTCTTTCTCTCTCTCTCTCTCTCTCTCTCTTGATCTCTTTCTCTGTGCAATGGATCCCAAGCAAGAAATCACTCCCATTCAGCCAAGGACACAAACTCACATCACATACACACACACACACACACACACACACACACACACACACACACACACACACACACACACACACACAAGCACACTCTCAATATAAATATCTCCAGAGCTCTGGATAGCTCTGAGATTTATTCTGCTGCCAAGCCAGCAGAAAATTGACTTGTTTCATGGAGGCAGGCTATTGACACACTACCGTTGGGAGAGTTAGGGAAGGAGAGAGAGAGAAAGAGAGAGAGGGTGAGAGAGCACAAGTTAGAGAACGACAGAGAACCAAGAGCAGCTTTTCTCCATTACAGGATAATGTAATCAGCAGTGTGGGAAATGGCTATGAGTAAAATGGTACAGCTGACATTTATATAAGAGGATATTGATGACATAAGCTGAGGAGGCAGGCGTCCTCCCCTCTGCTCCTGTGGATTGATAAAGAAGCTCATTTAGCCAGTATATCATTCTTTCCCCAGAAGAGCAGAGGGAAACTGCTGGGCCCGGAGCGAAGCGCAATGGCGGGGGTAGACAGGGATAGACAGCAGATAAATAGGCTCAGATTTGAGCCTAACCTTTTCAGGCAAAGCAGGCAGGCCAACAAAATACAGCATCTTCCCTCTGCTAGTGCTTGGAGGCAACAGATTACACGGGTGATATACAATGAAGGACTTTGATACTCTCTAATCCTGATAGCTTTTTGCTTGAGTATTACAAAAAGCAGGCTGTGAAGTAAAAAGAAATAGAAAGGTCTGGAGGAAGCTCTCTCTCCCCTAGCAAAGTCTGAAAGAAGAGCTGGGAGCCCAGGGAAAGGGGAAAGATGGTGAGGTGAGCATGAATTTCTGCTTGTATCAGCATTCACACAGACAAGAGTAGAGAAGAGAGGGAATATAATTTAGTCTGGGTTGAGCTGAAGGCCCATGTCAGCCCTAAACAGAGATCTTAGATGATCATGTGAGAGGCAGTATTCTCATCCATCTAATTATGCTGATTAAGTCTGTGGAGAATCACAATAGTTAATGTCAGACTTTTTAAAAGATTAGACCAGAAAGCTGTTAGATAAAGTCTAAGGTAGTGTACTGCTTTCGGTTGGCTGCTTTTCCTAACGGCGCTCTTAAAATTCTCCTGTATTCACTAGATCATACAAATCTTCGGCAAGCTTGAAGTCGTGTTTAGTAGCAGCCCACGGAGAATTTCAGAGGAGCTCCACAGTATGTGGTCTTAGAACTTCACCATGACCAGAGAACACAGTATGTTTCTTGAATACCTACCTTGTAATGGCTACTACCTAACAGCAGGACTCCTATCACCTGCATATCAGCTCTAACATTGGCCGGTTGAGAGTGCTAAAGTCATGACAGTGTGAATATACTGTATGTTCAAAAGGGGGGAAAAAAGGCTATTATAAAGATGGGATGTAAATTGCAGAGAATTCGTTTGCACATATGACAAGTGTGTTTAATAGCAAATTTCTAAGGCTTATTACACTGTTAGAAAAAAATAAAACTTTTAGTGTCATAAATTTTCAGGTTAATGTATTATAACTGTTCAAAGAACCATTCGTCCATCACCGACTTCACTTCAAAATATTGATAAATTCATGCATGTACTCCAATCTAATTTTTCCTAATTAGTTATTGACCACTGACGTCCACCATTGCTTAGAAAACTGCTAATGCCTTTGATTATCAAATTATGTATTTTAATATATAAATAAATTGATGACTTAAGGCCTGTGAATAGTTTAGCTCACCAGAGGGTGCTGAATAGCTCTGTGGGTCATAACCCATAATGAATAATTAAAAAAAAAAAGATTTTATTTTTATCTATAATAATGAGATACTTCCTCAACATAAAATTCTTTCCCTTAAATAACTATTATGTTTGGCTTTATGGATCTGAGCCTTAGGATAATTAAAACTCTGGGTTTTAGAATTTAAAAAGTTAAAATGAATGAATGATGAATGAGCATTATCCAGATATTGAGCAAATATTTTTTTTCTTCTTCTTTCTAATACATCATAAATATTCCACATCAAACTCTCAAACCGGGTGGAATATATATGTGTGTAATGGAGGACTGGGGTAATAGCCGCTGTAGGGAGTATGAAAGTGAACACTACACTCCTCCTAATCGCAAGATGCCAGAGTCTATTACATAGCAGTGTAACAGTGATAAAAAGCTCAATCAGTCTTTATGATTAGTGTAGGATCAAGTGTTTCTTTAAGCAGTTTTTATTCCACTCCACATACCACCAACAGAACAGAAGGCCTGTAGTGCACCTTTCAAATGACCTCAGGTTTCCTTCAGAGTGGCCAGTGCGTGGGTGGAGTCTGCCTACACAAGTTTGACCTTTTGCTGTTTTTATTGTAACTCAATCAGCGCCTCGGGCTTGACACTCGAACCCAGTGAAGGGCACAACACAGTCCCAGAACACCTCTAACAGCCATGACCGCACCCCGCTCATACTCCCTGCCGGTCCCCACACACAGATAACTCAGATTTATTACAATTCTCTCTTTCCTCTGTTTGTCTATAGAATTTCCACGCTGCCAAAGTCTGACATTTTATGTTATAATAATTAATCAGAGAAAGTCAGCTGCAATACTGCAGTCAGACCTATCACATATACCAGAGAAAAAGACCGATCCTTTAAAGTGTTGCCCTTGTTTTATTAAATTCCATGAAAAGAAATCACATAAAAAATATGAACTGTATAATGAATAGATAACAAGAATACTTACTTTATTTACTTTATAACTATGAAAGGAGCATCCCTCCTTTGAGACCCCAAAATAAATCCCTTCACAGTTAAAAAAATAAAATAAAATTCTGGTATACCAACTAAGCAATAAAGCTAGTATATCATAATCACAGTCCCTTTCTTCACACTAAGCCTTTGATGGTCTGTTTGAAATATCACATTTCTATACAAAGATTAATGGTGACTCTTATTGGCCTAGTAAAGCCCTTACTTTGTAGTAAGTAAAACAAAATTCATCATTACTGAATTACATTTATCACACAAAATCATCTGTTATGATCACTACTCTGTTGTTCTCTTGTTTCAGCCATATTTCATCCACTTTCTATCATAAGCATTTTCCTTAAGTCTAACTATTCTTCAATTAATCGTACTTTCCTCCATATTATAATGAGAATGCATGGATTACAGAGGTTCAAACCCTTCAATAATAAATGGGATCACTCATCAAGTTATAAATCTGCACCACTGTGGCCGGGATCAGTGCTCTGAGAGACCATGTGTATCAGTAACTCTATCTAATTAGACTCAATCTAATTTTCTGGGATAAAGAAGAATGTAAAAATAATAATAACAGTGTCAGACTTAGCACAGATTGTGTTCAAGTAAACCCTTGGTATGTTTCTCAGTGTTGGATCAGCTGCTGGAGCAAGGCCTCAGGTTTAGTCCTGACTGGTAATGCGGGTGGAGGTTGTGTGGTGCTGTGACCTCTCTGTTGTCTCTGGGGCTCAGGCACACAGTAAGGTCAACAGTGTACACCAGATCAAACACACAGATGGGCGCAGAAAGAAAAGTGAACTGCCACAGTCTAGACTGAGTCACTGGAACAGATCTCTGGTTATCTGTTTGTCTAAATGGCAATCACAACTTCTGATTTTGTCCACCTGACTTCTATTAACCTTTGGACACACTGTTACACCACGTTGACTCTGAAAGACTTCCACTAAGCAGAGTTTAATACTACATGGTTAAATGTCAAGACTATCGCACCATCTTGTATTACAAAATCATGTTATACAGGTTTAAATTTTGCTGGCAAACACACTGAACACTCTCTTCTAAAGAAGGTGCACACGAAGGTAGACAATCCAGTCTTTGAATTTGTATGTATTATTGTTTTTTTCATAAACAATTTACTTTCCTCAATGGTCATGCCGGTCTATGGTCATTAACTCCCTAAAGTTAATTTAAATTGCATGATTCAGAAACAATGTGTTGATTGTCTTATGCATTCTTGTAGGCACTGGTCTGTTATTTAAACTTGAACTTGATCGACCAAGAACTGTCATATAACCAGGTATCACAGGGTGTCAACTGTCACGGAAATAAAATTGAAATAAGATTGCTACCCAACTCTGACCTCAAATCACATCTTTGAGAGGTCTATTACTCCTATTCAATTCATTATAACTTAATAAATCATATTTAGCTGATTTTGTTGTTTCTGCATTATAAATTGTAAATCAGCAATGTAATGTTAAAGCTATTTTGACCAAGGAACTACAGAACAACTATTGAGCCAATATAGTAATTTCATCATGGATCAACTTTGTCCTATACATAACTAGATGTATTTGTCCTATACATAACTTGTCCGTCTCCCGCCCCAAGCCACTCCTTTCACTCCATATCTAAAAACCTAGACACACCACTACACATAACAATAGCTAAGAATATCCAGGGTGGTTGGTAATAATCACAAGCACACGAGAAGTTTATATTATATTTGTATACACCACAACAGGTGTTGAATGTTGCCCTCAGCTCAAAGGCTGGCCAATGCTGCATACAACAACAGCAGCAGCAACAGCTTAATCACACGTAAGGGACATTCCTATAGCCTCCCATAAACCAGTGAGCAGAAAACCAATTCACTTACACATCACAGAGGCCACAAATTCTTCTGATATAATGCTGTGTTATTTTTAATGATGTACTACCCAGCATGTGACCATGCGGCTCAGTACAATCCAGTAATATAAGACGTAGACTCAAAGACAAAATATTTCAACTTTAGATGGACATAAATCTGTTGAAGCTGAACAAATTGTCTATTCAAGCCTCTTTATGCCTTCCACCAGTCATGTCACATATAATCATGAAGTCAACACTCCTTAGGTGACAGTAGCTGCTATCTCATTTGTCTCTCTGTAAATTGTTGTTTATGAAATGGATAGCGTAAGCCCTGCACAGACGTGGAGGAAGCCAAACGTGCAAACATATTTTTCTCAGAAATCCTGTCAGTCACTTTTATGAGCAGGCCTAGCCCCAGTAAGAGGGGATTAGCGAGGGTCAGAGGGTGCCAGTGCAGAATTCTAACGCCAACCCAGAAGGCATGGGCACTTGCTAAGAAGCACAGTCTCAGCACCAGGGATGAATGAGAGAAGGCCGTGAAGACACAGAAGAGAAATACAGCAAAGACCAAAGGAGAAGTAAACCTCGTCGACCTGAGTCTTACTCGCATTCTTCAAACGTTATTCTCACAGGGGTGATTCAGAAGCTACCATTCACTAATTGATCAAATCCACTGGTGAGCTAAAGAGTTTTTTAATTATAGACCATCGTGATGCATTGAATTAATTTTACTCGTGCATGGTGGGAAGCTCAATCCAAACGAGTGACAGAGCATACAAAGCCTTTTGTGTGGGCATAGTCAGACCTGAGCTCACTGTTGTTATTGCAGCTTCAACAGAACACTGGCAGCAAATGTAATGAATTATTGTCCTTCCTGCATTTGCCAAGCACTTTGCCATGGATGCATATCCTCGGGCTCTATAGATCTCTCTCTCTTGCACTCATAAAACTCATATTTATAATATTATTCCACCTCCTTAGCATATTTATGAGAGAGAACCTGGTGGGGATTGTTTTTTCCCCCTTTTTTTCTTTGCTTTTTTATGAGATGGTTCAGAGAAGAGGAGTTAGCCTCACCGCCCCAAACCGGAGGTCGACCCTAACTTCTAGCATAGCAGTCTATTGTGCTCTTCATTCATTACCCCAGACTTAGCGGCGGCTTTCTGTCACTTCACTCTGCCATCAACACTTAGGCTCAAACTCTGCATTAACTATTCAGATGAAGCTGACTTGTGGCTGCTCCTCTCTATACCCCAAGCCATGTCATTATCCTGTCTCTCTGTCGCCAATCGGCCCTTCTCTAATAACAGCCATTGTGAATTATTCAGGCCTAGTTAGGCACAGATCTCAGCCTGACGCACATCGCACATCATGAAGTCCATCCATCTCAGTGCTGAATAATGGTCGCCACAAGCCTCTTCTGCCTCAGAGTCCTTAATCACACGGCCAGTTCTATCTGAGCACCAGGAAAAACACTGCAGATGGGATGGGGTAAAACAAAGGAATCTCTGGAACAAAAGGCTTGGTTTTTACTCATTCTGCTCTCTTCTGTTGACTTATTAAACACTTAACTTGGCTTTGAAACAACTTTGCTGAAATGCTTGACAGTCTATCATTTCCTAATGAAAATGATGACTGCTAAGATGGATACTATTTTCCTGAATGGTGTATGTGTACATATTTGGAGCCTCTTTATTATTAAAGCATCTTTTTGTCTGCACATTTCCATAACCCTGGTTTCATAACCAAGTTACATCCATCCATCTTATTCTAATTCATATGAAATACAATAAAATGAGATATACTCTACATCTAGCTACATAAATCACATTAAATGCCTCTACAGCTACAATAAAAAGTGAGTTAAGTTCCATTGAAGGTGTTATATAAGCATCCTACATAATATTTTGCCTTTTAGCTGCTGCTTCAACCTATCTTCTGTAAGCTATACATTCACATCAGCCACATATCCCACACATTTGTTTGAATTGTTTTTGGATAAAGGACAAGTGGACACAGGATGAATAAAGCCACTATAAATGATTATAAATGCAGGGAACAAGCTGTTCGAAACAAACCTGGCAACTCAAGTCTTTTGTCAGAGAGCGTTGGGGCTTTACAGTCATTATGAGGCTAATTAACAGGCACAATTATTTTGTAGGAAAGCTCATCAAAGAAATGATGGTGAGATGGAAGCTAAAACAACTGTTTTCTAAATCAATGAATATGTCATTAAGATCTAGTAAATTAAGTAATCTCCTTCTATCACCCCGTTTCCAAAAGCAACAAACAATAGCACGCACAAAAATAGAATGACAGCATGCGAGTCGGATGAACTTGTCAAATCCAAAATGATTTGGTGAATATTATGTCATTATGTATTATGTCTTTAGTCAAAGCTGTGGCTGTGCCAGGTTGCTCTGTCTGGCAGATTGAACTACATTTGGCAATGCTGTGTGATACAGAGACAGCAGACGAGTCAAACACACCTATGGGAAACACACCTGAGCCTAGTGAGCATGTAGACATTTTCCACATGAGTGCTTTTCAATTCCAAATCCACAGAGATGGGAAGCGCTCCGTGCCCCTCATTTCAACTGAGCTCTTAATTAATTAGCGCTGATAGAAACCCTAATAGAATATTATTATGGATTTCATGTCTCTAATCTGATCTGAGACAAGAGAAGAAGCATCCAGTAAATGCAGCTAAAACCTGCTCAGAGACAACAAAACAAACACCTAAACAGCTACACAGTTATTGAGTTAACACTGCCATGCAAACAAATGTGTGAATAAATTTTGCACATGTCTTTGGCTGGTCCCCATTATTTGAGAAACTAAAAGAGTCAGAAAACTTAAGGTTTGGGTTGGTCAAATAAGTGAAATAAGCATTATGGCTACAGTAATACAGAAGTCAATGGGAATCCTGAAGCAGTATAGACCATTGTGAGCACTTTGCTCAGCTGAAGCTGGCCTGCTTTCGATCCAGAGGATAACTTGCAGTTCAGCTAATGGAAGATGTTTTTCTTATATCCAGCCTAAACTTTGGAACAGTATTTTAAAGAATGTCAGCTATTTGTAAATCCAAAGAAAAAAGTACTTGTTTAATCTGGCCCTTTTCAGTTTCTGGGTCTTTCATTTTATGTATACTTTTTATGATTTATAGTACTTCTCACAGATTTACAGTTAGTTCATTAGTGATTAATAATAATAATAATAATAATAATAATAATAATAATAATAATAGGTGTTGTTGTTGTTATTTATTTATTTATTTAACCCCAAAGATAGTAAGACAGAGTATGTTTGTGTGTGTTTGTAAGCACGCAGACGAATGTGTGAGAATTCTCATCTGCTTTGAGCCAGCAGGTGTGAGCTGCTGGCCTCAGCATTTTCTCCCAACTGAGACTCACTTTCAGGGGTAAAATCCTTCAAAGCCTCTGCATCGCATTGCACCACACACATGCATTTTTTTTTTTTTGCCCCAAGAACGGTTTTTCTAAGGTAAATCAAACATTTCCCAACCACCTGCCTCACAGAAACAGACCACACAAGGCTTTGGCAGAGCAACTGGAACAGCACATTTACACCAGAATAAAGTTGCCAACCTTTTAACACACCAGGCATGACTAGTCAATCAAACGCTAAATTTGTTCTGCTTTCTCATGTAATTAAGTGCATTACTTGCACATAAAGATGCTGCAGCCTACATGCTACAGCGTGGGAAATTATAAACACAGGACCAATGTACATGTTTTTAAATGGATGAATGCCAGAGCTTTGACTCACATACACTCTCTCACCCTCACTCTCTTGCTCTCTCTCACTCTCTCTCTCTCTCACACACACACACACACACATACACACACAAGAATACATACACACTCATTAGACATTAGTTGCATAAAACCCACGGTGAATGCAGAATCAGGGATAAACAGGTGACATAAATGCTGACTGTGTTCCCAAGGACATGGAATAGTGCATAGTGTACTCTACAAAGAGGTACAGTACCGCTCCTAATTACGCCAGTGCAGGATAATGTGATGGGTTTCATTTAAAGTGTTGCTTAGATGATTTTAACTCCAGGTGCACACACTCCTTAAACTTGTCATGGTTTGTTAGATTACATTAATGGTAATGTTGTTGCAAAAATAAAAATAAATAGGTGAAAGTGAGCAAATACATGACTTTCTCAATGGAGATCAATTCAAAAAGGTGGTGCAACCAAACAACTGGTTAATGGTGTAATCTTATTCCATAAATAACCTCAAATTTATGGTAATATTTTTTTGTCTAGCACATAGTCACTGTGCCCCTGTATATGTGTGTGTGTATATATATATATATATATATATATATATATATATATATATATATATATATATATATATATATATATATATATATATAATTTATTTATTTATTTTTTTGAAGATTTCAGTTTTGTCTTTCTCATTTTCAGCTACATAAATGAAAATATTGTTACTATTTTTAATTTTTAATATTGTAATTATTTTTAGTCTCTTTTACTCTAATATTACTTTAATATTACAGTTATGAGAATGCTTGGCACTCAAATAAGTTATTTTAATTCTCCAAAATTCATGTTTCCTTATAAAAATGTTTTGCAAAACGCACAAAAAGCACAGCCTCTGGACACTTATCCACACTTACTATTGCTATCACCCACATGGTAACTAACAGCTTTTGTTTGTTAATTTTACACTTGTATAGTACAGTAGAGAGGCTGGAAAACAGTTAAAATATATGTATCCCAGTTGAGATTGAAACTACACCTGTGTGCACAGTTGATCGGCCTTGTGTTTAGCAGCCAAAGCAACTTCTAATTTGTTATCCACTACTCTTACTCATTGGATGTGGCGTTAAATTACACAACAGGCTTAACATACTGATTCTATCACTATAGATCGATGATCATAGGTAAAGGTTTGCCTTTGATAGGTGACTGGTAAAAGCATCTCATTCTTTAGCGAGAGTACTAAAAGTGGTATGGTTAGTATAAGTAATGATTAAGATTTTGTCTGATGGAACCTGTGACAGGATCTGTGCTAGTCAAGCAGCCATTACCTTCCCTATTGACTTATCTAATGAGCCTTTAAGACTTTATGATACATCTCCATTTATGTGCTTCCTATATCCACTCAATCCATCTAATCTTTCAGAGAATGTTCAAGAAGCTTTTACACCGAAAGCTTTGTTCTTGTGGAAATGTCTCTTTAAAAGATGCCGTGTTCTCTTTAGTGGCAGTGCAGTCAACAGCGCTCAGAGAAGCTCTGACTTGGCACAGTCATTTCAGCTGATTAGGGAGAAACACGTCGGGTAGTGTCACACTGTTTACTGCCTCAGCTCTGTATTTGTACCAGTGCCCAGCTCCTGTACTGCATGAACAAACAGACACACACACACACACTGATCCTTACACTGTCACATAAACACACACAAAACAACAAGAACATATACAGTCACAGCCAATAAAATCATAAAAATGCATAAAAATGACCATTAATACAATAAGATCCTGTTTGTGGCCTTGGTTCATGACTGCAGGCAGAGCATGCATGCAGCAGATAAAGTAGCAGGCAGATTGTCAGCCCTTTTCCTCTTCTTCAGCTCTGAACTAAAAGTGAACTCGGCTTTGCTATATATAAATACAGCTTTGCAGCCAATCAGTGGCGTGGCTCCAGGGCATCATCTCGCTGCGCTGACTTTCCCATTACGATAATGCGAATCTCTCGCTCAGCCACATAATACTGGCAAGCGTGGATAAAATACTGTCTCCCCTCCGCTGTCTCGGCCCGCTCTTGCCACACACAATGAGAGAAAGCCTGTGCATACTAATGAATGAGCCCCAGGACCTACAGCACCTGCAGTGTGCTGGTGTGGCCTGTAGGGGGCAGGAGTTCTGGAATTACAAGCTTGATATGGTTATCTATCATGCTTCTTCCTCAGGGTACAAGGGGACAGGATTAAAAGGTGTGTCTAAATATGCAGCTTCCTAGACTTTGACACTTTGACAGTTCCTACATTACAGAAACTGAATTCAAGCAATTTAGC
>CM040977.1:14285669-14339123 GCA_022985145.1 Pangasius djambal
TAACGATAACTTTAAGCACTTTAAAACCATACCCAATGTAATATAGTCCTAATTTCCTTATTTCTAATATATATATATATATATATATATATATATATATATATATATATATATATATATATATATATATATATATATATATATATATATATATATATATAAATTTTTTTGGAACAGACAGGTCAGTATGCTCTCACTTATTTCTCACACACACACCCACTGCACATACACACACACCACCACAGGCACACACAGCTGAGCACTCTGCACACATACACACTGCTGCAGAAAGGGCGGAGGTGTGTGACTTGTGGACCATGAACAGAAAACATGAAAAGAGTGTTTGGATACGGACACTGTGTTTGCCATTTCTAATTTGTAGGCAGGGGACGGGTATGGGGCGATCACAGCATGATTCATATTAAAAGTCAATTGGCCTTCAAATTCCTCGGGTCCCCCAAAGTCACTACTGGTGTGAAGGAAATGAGTCTTAATGGAGTGGCAGTGCCACTATAAAATATCTGAAATTGAATCTGACCACAAAACCCAATGGTCCAGGGACAGGAGCTGAGCGACTGACCATTACAGATATGAGATTCTTTCTGTTCATAAGTTTTTTTTTATCTGTTATTTGATTATGAACGTCCCAGCACTCTGAAGATGTCCTTTCTGTGTCCAGCTCTCCCCTTCTGCCTGAATATCAGAGCACTTAGTAATCTCAGCCCCACTTTTAATTTCTCGCATGTCTGCCTGCGCTCAGAGTGCTGGGGTAACTGGGTAGGCGATATAAGGCGAAAAGGCCATAAAATCCTCCTGCTGTGTGCGATATATTAACTTTAACCTCATGGTAATTACCAAAAACTATTTAAACTCAACTTTTCCACTTAGGGTGCTTTCCTGTAATACTGACCACATTTTGGTTGCTATTAGCTGCAGGAAGCAGGAGCACTCAAAGGTTCACAGAGTGGATGTGGTGCTGATAAGGTGAAATGTCTACTTTTAATTTATCCTCACTGACTTAAACTAAGTTCAGGTTCTTTTTTAAAAGGTTGGTTCACTCTCTTCAAATAAAAAAAAAAAAATAGAAGGATGATAAAATAACTATAAATCCTTTATTCAATCACAGTGACTGTGTTTGGCAGAGAATTATTGCAGTTCCTGTCATTATTTTTGAAAGGTCAGGACTGGCATGTGCGTCCAGACCAGTGCAAATGTTCCCAGTATCCAGGCAGACACGTGCTCACATTGCCCTCTTCAGGCCTGGCTGTGTAAGATGACCCTACTCATCCATCATTCTGGCTGGAGGAAATCCAAACAGCTCAATATCATGTTTAACTAATCAGACAAGATAATCTATTTAATGACAGCCTGGAGACATGAGATAAATGTTAGCCACTCAAAGCACTTTGCAGTCAATTCATGTTCCCTAAATACTCTCTTAGGAAATCTAGTACATGGAACTAATCACCAGTTTATGTTAGTATGTTTGGCAATATCATTTGCATTTCGTAAGAGCCTGACTCTTTTTAAGACTCAAAATCCTTGATCTTCACTAATACATGTTAAAGCCAACTCCCCATCTCTCTCACTCTCTTTCTCCCCCTCCTCCCTCCTATTTCCTGTATCCATCTCCATGACAGATGCAGGGAGAGGCCTGAGGCTGCAGTTAAGAATATGTGATGCAGAGATTCTTTATTAACATTTCATTCCCATTCCCCGCACGACATAAATTAGATGGGACGTTAAAGGCTGTCAGCTGTGGCGATATGTCACAGCAGTGTGGCTCTGTCCGTAGGACGTCCTCTGCCTCTCCTGCAATGTCTACCTTTACCACTGCTTAAAAGACACCTGAGCCAGTGCCCATTCCAGCCAAGCAGACTACCTCTCTGTCTTCGGCACAGCTACATACAGAAACACTTCAACACCATGCCTTGAAAAAGCTTCCTTCAGCTCCATTTTGAGCCTGTTTCTTTCACTAGATCCATGGTCTCTATCTGTGTAATGTGTGTATCTGTGGCGTTGTGTAGCTTGGTGTTGGCACTGCTATGCTGGCTGAATTAAAAATGGTGGCAGCTTGTATGCATGGTGGCGGATCTGAAACGTGTCTGGCCCAACACTAATGTATTTATCATTAATCTTATCAGTGCTGTCTTTCCACATCATTTCAGGGCACTAGCATGATTTTTATCTCTAATTTGATGGTAATGAACCCATCAGCACAGAATGGTTTATGAATATGATGAAAAATTGCATTCATATTCACTCTGGACAAGACACATCTCCTTATCTCATTAGAAAAGCTGAAATTAAAATCACTCTTCATTTGTGAACATCCATATTAACAATGTGTGGTCTGCAGACAGCACCTTACATCTTCAAGACAACAGCCGCATTTTGAATGCCTAAAACATTATCAAAGGGATCGGAAAATAATTGCAGCTGAATAAAAGCGCAAGGGGGCTATGAAGGTTTTCAGTCATCCAAGTCATTGAATTGTCTAATAGTAGTAAGTCAAAATGACTGGGCCTGTGGTGTAATTTTCACTACCACATAATCTTATTATACCATAGGTGCTTTGATTTACTTCTTTTAAACATAAGCATAAGCATTCTTTACAAAACTGTGATATAATAATGTTGGTACCATCTATTTAAATAAACTCAACACAAGGTAAATATTTGAGTGAAGTTTGGCAGAGACACTGAGTGAAGCAGATGCAGGGCACAGTGCCGGTCTTGCCTCTGTGTTTTTGTTGCTTTAATTGCTCAAGCAGGACTCAGCAGTGTATGGTGTGGATAAAATGTCAGTGCTGAGAGGGGTACCACTGCCCCAGGGGCCCAGTGGACGCTCACTCTCCTGCACATGCGAACACAAATTGGATCTGAGCTCTGGAAGGCGAGCCCAAATGTTACGTTCCCTATTTTTATCCAATGGACAGGGAAGGGGCGGAAAGTATTCTCTCAGTGTGACCATTAAAGACATGTTTGTCACCTTTAAATGAAATGACCTATTTTTTGCAGCAGCTCCTGCTCTTTAAGGAGCGGTGCATTGCAATATGTTATAAAAGATTGTTTGTGTTTTCTAGTGCAACCCAACCCATACACAGCTCCGGGGTATATCATTCCTATGTCTAAGAACGCTAAACGAGAGGTTACACAAAAAAAAGCCATATGAGCAAAAAGAATATGAATATAAATGTAAAAGAATAAGAATAAAAAAATATTTTATGACACATAGTAAATTGCTTCCCATCTGTCAGGATGGTGAGTTCACTGTCTTAAAAAATTTGTCTATTGTACTCAGCAGCACTTAAAGCAAGTGCCTGCACGTTGTCCATATTAGCAAGTTAACTACTGTACAGTTTGCCTCCCTGCTGGTTCTTGAGTGGCGAGTGCTGACGAGCTCTTTGTCGCCCATGCCTCTCTAAAGAGGAGAGGCAACGGCTTCTGTTGAGTTGACTGGGTGCCAGACCTTCCAGTTTGGCCTGATCCCTCAAGCATGAGCCTCACACATTCAAGCTGTTTCAACAGCCTGTCAGCTAATGGGATTTGGGAGAGGTACATTAAGCCTGTATGAATCTGTGAGGGAGAGAGAGGCTAGATGCTCATATTGCTGTGCCATATTAAAAGGGCCGGCAAAGTGCTTTTCTGCTCAATGTCTTCCTGTTAAGTGTCAGGCCACATATGCTGGGGAAAAAAGTACCAATGGCGCTGATACATTCTGTTTATAGTGCATTAAACCCATAGAAACCCCTATTTGTCCAGCAGAGAACCGTGTTTATCCCCTATGAGGCAATCTGTCCACAGGGGAAGATTCTGTTTGTGTGTTCCTCTTAACTTAAGGAGGCCACTAAAGAGGATAAAATGATATAGCTGACTGATATATTGAAGATACTATTGCTCATCTTTCTCCAGGCTTTAAAAACCACAGCCTCAAAGTAGACATCACCTTAAACTGTTTACACCTTTTTACATAGCAGTGCAATTTTTAATGGAGTGGCATTGAACAGTTTATGACATACTTCAGAACTTAAGGCCAAACTAATCTACAGTGTGATCCGTTTGCATTCAGAGAAGGAGGATTGTACAGTGATATTTATTAATGAACACAATAAAATAAAGTGCCAAGCTGTGATTTGCTAAAAGCCCGTCAGTCCAGTGTCATGGGTGGCTCTAATAAAAGGCATCTCTCCAGCTCAATACTAAGTACGAAATAGACATCACCTGAACTCCATACAAAAGGCCAGGTTCAGCTCAAACTCCTTCCCTATACGACAAATGCAAAAACAAAGGGCTGTGATAAATCTGAGCAATGCTTTGAGCCTACAGACTAATCCGTGTGAGTAATCACAGGAATAATTGATAAACCAGATAAGATTTAATGTCCCTGTCTGTCACTGAGGGACGGCCAACCTCTGGCACTTTGACATGTGTATGGTGTGTGCAGGGATAAAGTGTGTGTGTGACTGATGGATCTGTGTTTGGGCAGATGACAGTGGTGGTGCTAAAGCGCGCTGTTTAATTAACCCTACAGTGAACTGCTTGTCACAAATGCCCATTCCCTCCTGATTGAGACTCAGCGGTTCTTAGGGAATGGCAGGAATGGGGAGGAGGGAGGGAGGGCAATGGTGATAATGTGAATCCACAACACAAGATTGCTTTTTTTATTCTATTTTATGGGTCAGTGATCTGCATTCATTATGGAGCTGGGTACACGTTCAGCTGTAAGAGTAATGCTCCTATCCTCTAGACTCAGAAGAGTTGGTAGAGGGCATTAATCTGTGACGTCTTTATCTGGTTATAATTTAAGCCGTAAATAAAGAGGGCTCCACTGCAGGACTATCTCTCCTTTCATTTAGCAAAAATTAGATGATCGTCAGCTCCCTATGCCATTAGATCAATTCAATTATAATCAGTTAAAACCTTGATTATTCTTGCCACCATGATCTATTCTCCCCCTGCCATTTTGATAAAGCTGGCGATGTCTCAGCATAGGCAATGCGTTTGTGATTTGAGCTCAAGACAGGAAAGAGAGAGATTAGCCTAGGGAAAGTTCAAACAGAAACTCTAAATCAAGGCTGAGTTTAACCCCCATTCATCTAACATATTGATGGTGAACACACACACAAACACACACACACACACACACACACACACACACACACTCCCTTCCCTGATCATTCATAGGGATAATGGATTCTCCAGACTGGAAGTCTATCAGAGAGGCTGCTTCTTCAGTTTAATCAATAGGCAGCATATGACAGTGGGTCAACAGTCAACGTTCTGCCCAGAGTCCTCAGGCAGCCGGCTGATGGTTGGGCTGTAGGAAATTTGCTTAAGGCCCACACCAATTAACTTCAGAATGATGAATACAAGGGGTGGGTGAGAGAGTACTGCGTCTTTTATGTGTGTGAGCTTGTGTTTAAGCAAGAGTGAAGTACGTGAGAGGAGAGTCTCAGCTGCTTTGGTAAAGCAGGGGGAGGAGGGCTAGGGGGTGTCTTCAAATAGATAAAACTGTCGAGCTCTGGTTCTAGGTCTGCCCACCCCTAATGATTATGTCAATCTGGGTAAGTGCACCCACATTGGAGCTGTCAGAGGGTAATCAGTCAAAGCTGGGTTTGTAAAAGGAGCTGGGGAGACCCACGAGGCAAGGCACAATGCTGAGGCCCATTTGCATAGGGAATTACCCTAATGTTTGGAAACGAGGAGGTGCAGGGGTCAGACTCTTTTGTTGAGGTTGTCAGTGAGTCCTCTTGAAATGAAGTGAACAGCATGTGTGCATTCTCATCACACACTTCATAAAGCGAAAGGAAATCTAGTTAAAGGGAGACCAGAACAATAGGCACGGCACGACATCACATTTTTACCATATGGGGAAAAACTTGTTTTACATATACATAAAAATGGCCCCGAGCTGAACAAGTGTAACTACTATTGTTGGGATTTCTTTCCAAATATTACCCATCCCCAAAACAGTACAATTAGATGGAAAAAATTGGACCCATTTCAAAGGTAGACACCCAAATACAGGACTTACACACGTAGTGTTTTATTACATCATATGTCACTAAGCAACTACAATAATTTCCACCATAGAAGAAATATTTTTTCCAGTTAAAGCTAAATTAGATAATAAAACATTTGTTTGTTTGTTTTTTAAAAACTTAATTCCTTTAGCCAACTACAAATACCAAAAACAAATATCAATAAATTGAGTACATCTACATTAATGCTTTTATTTTTGGACAAATCAGGACATGAATTGCATTCTTAACTTTATCCTTATCGTCCTTTCTATTATACATTGCACTTGAGTTTTAAAGTGCAAATGGTGTAAAACTAAAGATATTTTTGTACTCATCATTAATTTGGAAGAAGTCTAAATTTGCTGTTAGTAATCTGAGCCTTCCTTCCTGTTCTGTCATCACTATATTATATATTTCGTTATGTTAGTCTTGCTCCTGCTGAGGATATTTAGTTTAGGACACCTGCTGTCTTTAAAGTGATGCACTTTTAACAAAGAACATACAGAATGTATAGCTGGCTGCTCCAGTGAGTGATTTTGCTTGCTTGCTTTACAGCGTCAGGTGTTCCATAAATCATCTGTATGTCCTCAGAGGTCAGCAATATATTATCTACATGCATTTCCTTAATTTTTCAAATTCTCTTCTTAGCTTATATTTTAGCCCACATATCATGGGTTTCAAGTATAAATGTTTTGTGCTGCCCTCAACTCCCCAATATGCTATGAAATTTGATATGTGTGATATTAAATCCAAAAATTATATGATTTCTTCCTCTTTTTTAATGAGTGTGTTTTAAATCAGATTATTAGGAGATTAGGGGAATCAGACAACAGACACAAATTCAAAAGTAATTCACACAGGAAAAAAGAAATAAATGTTATTAAATCATGGTGGAATGAATGAAATAAACATAACTTTTCCAAGAACTGTAGTTTCAGAGTTCAGAGATCAAAAGTCAAATTCAAAGTCTGTTAAGAACTATAACATTTCTCACAACAAAAGGCCACATTGATTAACTGACTGTGCTCACCCTGTCTTCCACTAGTACATGTTTAAAGAAAAAAAATGCACACACACACACACACACACACAAACACACACTCACTTCTGTACCTTCTTTTAGAGCCGTCTTTCTCTGCCTCAGGCCCTCTAAATATAAACACAGAAAGATCAGAGAACCTAAAAACATCCAAATTTAGTGAATGAGAGCTCAAAGAAAGGTCTAAAAGTGGATAAAGCGAAAGCATCATGTGACTCTATACAAGATGAATATCGTCATAGAAAGCAACAGCTGCCACACTTAGAACAGTCAGAGACCAGATGCCACTCTGATACCACTGCAGATCCTTACTACTGAGATTGACTCAGCTTGATTAATGGACGGACATTTCATTATCATTTGAGCATGGATATGGAGCAAATATAAGAATCTGACAAGTCAGTTTACAGTTATATGTCAAAAATTATAGCCAATGTATACACATTTAACCCAGAAAACTTTTAGACTCTTTAAAATCTCCATATTGAAACTCAGTTTTAGATATTTCATATGATGCCGATCACTCCAAAACAAATGTGCGACAAAAGAGTGATTAGTCATGTCTCTTTTTTCTCACAATGTTTAAAATGGACCAACAAGGTTTCATCATGCACCCAGATCTCAGTTTTTCCTCTACTGGGACTCCCACTGTGACAACAGCCTGTGAGATCTCATTTACGATCATTTACATCAAGATATCTTTCATTCTCCCTTTAGACAAGGCTTATCCCCCATTATAAATCAGCTCAACGTTAAACACAATGCATAGGTCAGCAGTTCTTCTCCTTTAATCTTTCCCTCAGCTTCGACAATCTGCCTTCAGCTCTCTTTTGTCTGCCCTCTGTAAGGATAAGTACACCCGCCTCTTAACAAGCTTTGCAGCTACGTTTGGTATAGTCTTTCTCATAAAAGGGGAAAATTCTCCTAATCAATCCCTTTTAGTATGTTATCTGTTACTACTGACACCTTAAGTCCCTATCGATTAGCCATTACTTTGCTGGATAATCTCGTGTCAGTGGGACATTATAAAAATTAAGCCATTCTCAGGGTGCACATACCTTAGCAGCAGGGTCGATTATTTCTATTTAGTTTTTTATGTAAGAGGCTGGCTTGGCTAATAAGATTACTCCAATATGTCATACACAGTCTGAGGCTGTTTTTTTTTTCAGCCATAGCATATAAAATCTCTAAAAATCTGAAACACAATGAAATCCAGTGCACTTGTATTTATATTGTATTTACATTTCTGTACTTATTGTGCTTTCATGAAAGGAAAAATGCATATTACTGTATATTTAATGAGAATATTGATTAAACCTGTGCTATGCTGAACCACTGAGTCAGTTACAGTTCAATTAAACAATGTGTGAAGCCTTTGTTTCTGTTTGTATCAGTAGACAGTATAGCATATGAGTGAACATCTCCACGATCAGATCCCATGGGTGTTGTAGCTCAGAAATGTGGTGGTCTGATCCCTGACTTCAGCAACTCTCATGTGTGTGAAAGTGCCTTGGGCTTCCTCTTTAGCCCTGAGCAAGCTTTCATTAATCGATCTCATTCTGGAGACGAATGCTAATTTGCACACACTATGAGTGCAGTGGCTAGTTGTCATGGACCAAAAAACAAGCCTGTTTCTCTAAACAGACATCTGGCAAGTAGCAGCAGAGCAAACCACATTGTTAGGAGAGGGAGAGTGAGGCAAGACAAATAAAATTACTGCTTGGGTTGTGAGATCGGTGGGAGCCTTCCCTGCCTAATCTCACCGATGGGAGAGCACACGGCTGTTGTAATCCAATTACAGGGGCATAAGCAATTTGTTAGACACTTCACATAATGTAACAATTTCCCAATAAACTCTGACTTGTAATAGCATTGCTGAGCAAGTGCATAAATTCTAGGAGAAAAAAGGCGGTTTAGAGAGTGCAGCCGGGGGCATGGATAGAGCAGCAGCATCAGCATAATCCTCCACACTCCACACACTGGCTACTAGCTTTGTTAAAAGGAGCAGCTGTCCTGCATGGTCATAACGAAACAGGAAGCTGGAGGAAGCTAACTGTTTCGGCAAGGCATGTGCATTGATGTCAGATTGTTATACAGGTTTCTCTGTAAGACATATTCAGTCATCTCAGATCACTAAATTATGCAAGTCCACATTCCAGCACATATGACGAGACAGAGCGCTTCCAAATAGTCAGAAAATGATCTCCAATAAAGTCAATTTCATCACCTCAATAAGTCTCAGCACAGGTACATTAAACAAAACTTCACTCACATAATATTAACATCTAAGATATACTGTCGTAATAACACTATGCGGAACATAACCATAATTATGTGACTATACATTCATCTATCACACCCTAAAAAGCATAATAACTCCCATTAAAACAATAATCATTAAATGCACATCAGAGAAATGAGACCATATGTGAATGCCTGACACAAGTGGTCTGCATTCAGACCAACAAGAGCAGTTGAACCCCATCACTCTGTTTCTCTCTCGTTTCTCGATGGCTGAGGCCGCTGTGCTGTGCGTGACATATGCACTGGCTGCTGCTCAAAGCTGTTTGGCAGTGAGTGAAAGGAACAGAGGGCTGAGGAGAGAGCCCATTCCCCTGTGAGTGAAGGCAAGCAGTCAAGGTCGGAGGAGATCAGGATGGGGTTAATGAAATGCTAGCAGCAGGAGCGGGAAGGGGAAACTCCAGTGGTAATTTACAAGCCTCTCCCCTGTAGGGCTGAAGGTTACACAGAGCCTATTGGGAAAAGTAGGAAAACGGGACGAGGGGATGGAGCTACTCCATACTACACAGCTTCATGAGAAATGTTACAATCGTAGTAAGAATTTTATAATATCCGGTGCATCTTCCCACACCTGAGGTTATTTTACTGAGACTAATAAGAAAGTTGCTCCCGAAATTTAATTAAGTTAACAAACAATAGTGCTTAAAAAGCATTCTAATAAGACAGCTTCCATCCTCTCTCAGTAATTTACGTTGAATGATGCTATATTTGGCTTCATATGAAATTGCAAAACATCTTTAGAGACCCCATATAAGATACATCAAGGCCTTGCACTCATATTTTCAATTTTTATTAAGTTGTGTCGCTAATAAAAGCCTGGACATTAGTGATCGTGGTAATAAGACTGCTTTAAATTACAGCCCTAATTCCAGACGATGTACCCCACCATTAACGTGCTGCTGACCCAGCTAAATATTCCTTCTTGATGGGACTCCTGGCTCTGTCATAAAAATATCTGAGGTGTAATCTTCAACTGATTTACCTGCCATTTTCTCACCATCGCCTAATAAAAAGGGCAAGAGCAGCATGGCTTTGTGGGACTAGTTTGATTAGGGATGCATAATTGTACCCCGCTTTGGTCGTTTTCATGCCTTATAACCCTTACAATATGTAATGAGAGGGACTCATGAGACAAGCAGAGTGCAGCGTAAGCATAGCAAAGCTGAGAGTAGTGGAGGGTTGGAGGCTTTATCTGCCTCTGGAGGCAAAGCCGTTATGATGTACATCACTGGCTGAACTGGAGCCAGGGCTACTTATACACATCCCGCATGACACATTGTGAGGTATTGACCACTTGTTCTTTTTGGTTAGATGCACTGCTAAACAGCAGGTAAAATCCGACTGGACTTCCAGGCAAACTCATGAGCACAGACACACCGAGAGAGAGATTGTGTGAAGTTGTTAGGCAAAGCAGAATTTCGAGAGTCAAAAAAACAAGCTTCTCTTTTCTTTCACATTCCACCCTATTTTCTGAGAATTACAGCTTTAAACCAAGTTGAGCGGGTGTTACATTTTTGTTATGGTATTTGAATCAGTGATTGCTACTCTTCTTGTTTCAGGGAAAGTTCAAGGCATTATTCACAAAGCAAAACTGTGACACTGACATTAAAATCCAAATGGATGTGTACTCTCGTCTCTTCCCCAACTCTCTGAGGTGGAGGTAATGAGATGCTATATCACCATGATGGAGGGAGGGGAAATCTGATTAAGATGTGTTTGCATCCAACGTTTCAACTCACTGCGAAACTCATAAAACACATTTGCTGTCTCCCCCATAACTAATGGCTGGTTTTCGCAGCTTTGACAGCGAGCCGCGTGTGTTATTTTGTCCGGGTATTATAATAATAATGAGAGCAAATTAGAACAATCAATTTCCATGGGTGGTTCTTGATTGGGGATGATGGGCAATATGGCACTGGGTAATCCATCTTCCTGCCCCTGTCTCATTAATGGCCGCGACGCCGCGACAACAGCCAATGGCAGCGCGGCACAGAGGAACACATGGGGGCCCATTCGGCGAGCCTCTGTTCAATTAGCAGCAGTGGCGATAAACAGAGTGATGGATGCAGGCTCACACATGCTGCAGCTTGCATATAGAGCTTCCTTTTAAAGCTTCTCTGTATGTTCACTGCATGACTGGAGACACTCATGACGTTGGATTTTTGGCATGTACAGCACACAGTAGTCAGGCATTTTGTAGGATCTCTGGAAAAATAGTTACCTTTTAATCTACTAGTTTTGCATTTCCTGGTTATCAACAGCATTTGGTAGGCATCCTTTTAAAAAAATAAGTAAGGTGTCCACAAGAGGGCCTCAGTGCTTTGACAGATGTCAAGAACATGCCAGCTATTACCCTAATACTTGACTGGCACAAGAAACTTTTTGTCAGGAAAACTACACTGTAAATGCCATAAATCATTTCAATCAAAATAAACATTTAATTGGTAAAAGTTAACTGTGCTCTCTAAATCCAACATAAGACTATTTTTCCACGCACACAACGCTGAATTCCTTCACAATATATCACTATCTCATGAGAACAACAAATCCTATTTCATAGGGACTTAGTAAGTCAAAGGACATCATTGCTTTGTGGAACATGGCCTCCTGTCAGGTGTGTGAGTGTCAGTCCCTGATTACATTCATCAGAAAATCAGCCATAGAGAGAGAGGATATTAGGTTTCAGGAGCTGCCATCAATCTAAGTCACTCTTAACGTGATCAGGTACACAATGGCCTCATATTCCACACTAGAGGAGCCCTCACTCTCTCTGGCAGTAATCAAGTACAGTTCAACATACTCTCATACAGTCTATACTGCCAAGTCATGCAAAATGTCCTGTGATGTGAGAAAAGGAAAATGGTAGGGGTTATACAAAAATACAGGAGCAGATCGTACTACAATGCTCAGTCTGTGTTTGTCAGATAAAAAATAGCGAATAACCAATAAATTATGGTCTACACTATCAACAACTAAGATTTGCCTTTAGGTAGCAGTTTATGTTTTTTTTTTAATCCAATAGCTGAAAAATATCATTGCTACTAGTGCCATTAAATAAAATAATTTAATCAGTGGTAAGATGACTTTGTTATGCACTCGATAGCTCAGCTATTACAGTAGCCTATGTTATAAGCTGAGACATGTTCCTGGGAATTTCCACAGTGAAAGCTGAAGCCCAAGAGCATTCGTATGTGCATATCCAGCATTTTGTTGTTGCTGATTTGATTTGAGATACATTGTACAAGTGAAGAAAACTGAGCCAAAACAGTCAAGGAAGCTAGATGGGTCACTGACCTGAGCAGGAATTGCAGCCCACTGCATTCTCCCACCATTACATGACACAATTAAACATGGGACAAGACAGAAGCCAAAATAAGGGAAGAAAATATCGATCTAGCCCTGGAGGGACAACTGAAGTTACAGCCCACCTCCTGCACACAATAAAAACTCTATTGTCCTCAAAGATTAGATTCTGGCACACATGTGATGCCCTGGCTGTGGATATACTCCACCAATCCAGCTAAAATAGCTTATGCCAAACAAAGAGATCAGTGTCTTTTTTATAGCTACAGTTATCTGCAGGTGAAAGCAGGTGAAATAACAGCGTAGCTCATCTACTTTTAAAAATCATTTTGCACAGCAATGGTATAAGCAACTAACATAATAACGTTTAAAATGGCACGTTATTACAAATTATTGTAATAATATAATAATTATTAAATTATTACTATTATTACTATTAGTACAGCAACCTTCTATGAAGCCTTTATTAATAAATCATTATAACTGTGCTTATAATTCTTTTTTGATTGGTAATGACTCCTTGTAAATTTTATAAACTTAGATAATGCCTCATGAATGTGCTATATAATTCCTTGATAACTTATAATCATGTAACACACGTGTTCATTGTAATACCATGTGATGCATAGCCTTCATAACTAATAATGGCTGGTGAATAATTATAAAGAAACTGTAATATTTATTAACAGTTATATTAATTCAATAATGTGTCTGTGTCTTTTTGTAATTAATCTAGAAATGTGTATTCACTTTATTTGAAGCATTCAGTGATAACATTTTAAATGTTTATACATTTATACAAGTAATTGCTAATAAATATTATAGTGGTATTAGTAATGTAAAGATATTCACAGGAAATAGTGACACTTGTGTTACAACATGATTATAGTTATCGAGAAGCACATTATTAGAGCTTCAGAGCTGATGAAAATGCTCACAAGGAATCATTACTAACTTACAAACAATTATAACGATTCATGAATCTGGGCTTCATAGAAAATGTTACCATACATTATCATTATGTTAAAGGTATATACATATAGTCAAATATATGCAACAGACCCAGACACCATATGGAGAGAAGGATATTTTACCCAGTCTATTGGATATCAATATATTTGAGATAAAGGTTGTTATTTATTTTTTTATTATTATTGGAATCTGATAATAATGTTTCTTTATGATAAACTACATTGACCATACATATTAAATATCTGCCTCTTTTTCTGAAATCTAAGATTAGTGCATTTTCCAGAATTACCTGCTAAGACAAGTGGTTGTTTTGGCCTATACATTGTATCCAAGGCATCATACGTATATACTATACTTGGGTGTTATCAGGAAAAAATAAAATTTGATATTCCTCAGTCATTATAATGACCTCTGTATGTTTACAGTTTTTAAGTGGATCTGTTTGTATAAAAATAAGACTATCATGATACAGACAGACAGACTGCAAATACCTAATAAATTCACAAAAGGCTACTAACATGCTACAAACATTTCTTTCATATATATATATATATATATATATATATATATATATATATATATATATATATATATATATATATATATATATACAAAGAGTATTATAGGTTTTAATTACAATTAGTGTACAGTTACTTGTCACTTATGCTAATAAATCATTTCAAAGTGGCAGATTCACTGCTTTAGTTTACTCTATTAAAATACCATGAAAAACCCATTTCACCCCATTTTTCTGCCAGTTTTAGTCTTTGCCAATTCTCTCTCACTAGCTAGTTCTCCAGGGAGGATGAAGACTAACACGTGTCCTCCAAAACACATGAAGCTTTTCAAACTGCGACTCATTCTACGTTACAGGACAGCTGAACAGCCTTGAAGGAATATGCTAACTGCCGTCTTCCTTATAGAATAACTCACTGGCACAATTGCTCACAATTGGCTAATATAGTTCCGCCTGACAGAGGAGAGAGAGTATGCCATCCCTCCCACCCTGAGAGCATGACCAATTATGCTCTCTTGGACTCCTGGCCACAAATGGCTGTGGCTTTGTTGGCCCAATCGGTGGCCAGAAAAACTGAATTTTAAAGTCTCTTCTAAAAAAATGTGTGCATATTTGAAGCAAGGGTACTGAGGTCAGTGCTTCACTAAGTTAATTTCTCTCAGAAACTTGTTTGCCTGTACATATTTCAGTGCTTATTAATGTCACTACACTAGTTTGCCTGCAGTCAATCATTTTCTAGGCTAAGCAGGAGTCATTTTATTCATGGAAATAAGCACTACCAGTGGATGTTTGAGAAAACAGAAGTGCATGAAACAGTGGTGTGGAGACATTAAACACACAGCAGAAACACAGCTGAAGGACGGCTCAGTTTACAGTAGCAATTCAATAATTCAATTCAGCAATTAATGTGCTTCTACAGTACATTTTACAGCTGTGTTATAATTGAAACTGTCTTTGTTCACTCATTGGTGCTAGGTTTTCAAACTGGGTCCATGGGTGCCTAATAGAATATCTGACTATTTCCTGATCAGGACTTTAATTTATATGTCAATTCTACAAGCTATTTCTCATGCCCTCATTGCTATTTCATGTGCTCAAACTGTTTCATAATAGTATCCAGCTTTCCTCATAAGATATGCATGACTGGTCAGCAGGTCTTAGATCTATATAAATACCTGATGATTTAAAGCTTTGAGTTGACAGGTTAGCTTGCCTGAGGAAGCTGCGGCTTGGCTAATTTACCCACACTGTTTACACACTGATGTGCTTCAAATAAGCAAAATTTTGAGCAGTCAGTTTACCACAATATTAGCAGAAAGCATTTTAAAATGATCTACATTTTAAACAAGTGAAAACATTCACTTGTTATGCCAAAGCCTCATTTGATGAGGAAGTTTTGAACTCTTATGGCTGTATGTATAAATTAATATATATTTATAGGTTTAATAAGTTATGTAATACTTACTGGTCAGAGTCCTTACAGTTTGTACTGTTGGTAAAGAGTAACTACCAAATGTGTAGTTACAGTATTTCCAACATATTCATAGTTCAGTCATAAAGTGTGGTTATTAATAGCTTGAGATCATCACTTACTGAAACAGGATGTTAAAATTCTGCATTCTGCCAGCGAATATTTCCAAACTGATTTTCTACTGATATGAAAAAGGCTAACGAAAAAAAAGGGGGGAAAGGAGACATTGGTACTTTACACCCTTCTCTTGCTGATATATTTTGCGTTTTAATGTTGTATAAGATCATTTCCAGGCAGCTCTAGTCAATCCTAAAACAACCACCAGTTTCATACAGTGAGTTTAGTGTGGAGGTATGGTCCTTCTCTCTTTTATGTGAAGCCATAATTGATTTTTACAAAGCAGCATCATGACACTTATTGAAGTCATATGACATCTTAGTCTGATCCAATAGTCTTTGAGATGGACAATTGTTCATGAGGGAGACATGACTTTTCCTCCCTACTTACACATCAGCTTCACTACAATGACTAACTGAGCCCTTGACATAAGTGTCTATCGTAAACATTCAACACAAAGTTGAAATGAAGCTAAAGCAAATAAAATTAATTTGTACACTACTAAACCAAAGGAATCAAAGAAGTTAAAAATCTCACCATTTTACTGAGTTTTTACCAGAATTTAGAGAAATAGAGAGATGCACTGTGGTCTTCTATAGTTCTGTAGTTGAGTACAGTGTGAAATTGGCACATTAATACATGTAGGTAATAATGAATGATAAAGTTAAACAGAAGAAGCAATCCCGTAGCTGCAGCTGTGTTTCTCCACATGATACTATTGCCGGGGAATTAATGTTAACTGAAATGTGCATGTGAATAAGGATCCTAGTCCATGGGTTCTCCAATAGTCTAAATCTGAAGCTACAAATGACTCTTTGCTGCACAAAAATCACACTAACTGTGGCTAAATCAACTAACAATGGTTAATTGTCATAGATGTAACTTTGGGGAATCGGTTTAGAGACTAGATCAGTTTCAAAAAGACCAGAACTGTTACCAGGTGAAAATGCAGCAGTAAGACTTGTTTGGAGTTTTACTCTCATGATTGGGTTGGGGCACATGGATGCTGCTGGATGTCCCGCTCTGTAAGAACAGACAGTTTAAAAAATTTTTATAACTATAAAAATATATTATAACTACAAAAACACATGCCTAATTATACAACATGTGACATTTTGTCACAAGGCAAATAATGATATTTGAAACAAATGCTGAGCCATAACTGGACTCTGGCTATGAATTTGAGGAAGACATCAAGCCCCTAGTGTTCTGAAATGAGCATTTCTGAGGCCAAAGAAGAATCACAAGAAATAGGCATGAAATGCTCCTCTATGGTTGGTAATGATGTTGGTAATGGGCAGCTAAGTCTATATCCCATTTTTTATATGATTAAGATTGTATGATGTAATGATGGCAGATTAAGTTCAATCAGATTCACTAGAACCAGAACCTGAATTCACAATGCTTGAAAAAAAGAGTAATTTGATTTTATTGAAATTTCTCTGTGAACTGTGAATTTTAAATATTTGAAATTAATTATAAACCCATCTTCCAAGTGGGCAAATTGGCTTGTAATTCACATGCATTTTCAACTCCTTTCTTTTTAGCGAAAAATATTTTATTTCCGCCCATGAACACTTTGCATGTTAATGATAGTTTTATACTACGCGTGATCAATAATGCACAAAAGAACACGGGGATAAATGATAAATCTATCACACATTTTACAAAATTTGCACTATTTAATGAACTAACCTTTAAATTTATCAAGTCAAATTAATGATTTAATAATAAAGTTTTAGTCTTTAATTCAGATCCATAATACAATAGTGTTAAAATCTATCTAGTGTTAGTATATCTTGTTTAATAACTGTAGAATAAATTAAAATATGTGTACTGTATTCTGAGAAGATAGCTTTTCTAATTGCCTTAATGTATGTTAAAGTTTATTATACATATGTTTTTATTATTTAGTCCCATAGAGGAACTAAGGAGCAAAAACCTCTCAATGCTGCCACCAGTTTCATTTAGCAGTTACTATTCACTGCTATATAGCAGAATTTTGTAATTTACAAGATTGTGTGTAAATATTAGGCTAAGTAATACCACTTTCTATGACCTGTATGCAAGCTTAATAAATGTTTGTTGTGCTAGATACATTAACTGTTGAAGCTGTAGCCTTCATTTAAAGGGACATAATACTGGATGTCCATTATCCTTTATATACATTATCCATTATCCATATATATAATTTTTTTTTTTTTTTTTTTTACAAATTATTATTACATGAAAGTATTTTGAGCTTGATGTAAATTTATAGGTGAATGGTCTAGTTTTTTCCAGCAAAGCATGCGATGAGTAGATAGTTTACAAATCTGTGGGAATACATTGTTAAAATGAGGAAATAAATTACGTATCTGTAGGTTTATGGGTTTACTCTCACCTTCTAAAAAGCATTCTCACTAGTAACTCTCAGAGGGGCTGACCCTGCAGGCATCACTTTTTTAATACTCATTTTTATATCTTGATTCTTCAAGTACAAGAATTTTAAAGTCAGAACTTCAGAACCAAAGTAATCAAATGTTCTAGTTCACCTGATTTTACTCCACACTTGATTTTCAGGGACTTTTCATTCCCCGTGCTGAGCTGAAACAGGCTACTCACTCACGAGCACAGGGTTTCCGTGATTCAGACCACAGGCTACAGCATTTACAAATTCACTTAGCTAATTGATTTCAGCAGTGTCACGTTGGTGTCCATCATGTGAGTGAACGGCTCGGCTACTCTGAGTGTCCTAAACTGCCTGGCGGTCTTCATGACTGTACACGATCTAAGAGAATAAAGGCCATGCTCAACTTGTACAGTCTGACCACGCCTATCCTTCTTCACAAGATGAAGTCTGTAATCCTACAACCAGCCCACTACAAACCAAGCTGAAAAGAGACTTTCTCATTTATGCGCCTCGATAAGGAACCTTTGAGACACGTAAATGGCTGAACAACTGTTGATTACGTCACCAGTCAAAATTACATCGGTAAGTTTTTGAAATTTGTGCACTGCTCTTTATTGATTGCATTATATACGAATGCTCTTACAAAAAGAACACATGCTTTTAGAAATGTTGAGTGTGAAATAACATCAGATATTTTTTTCACATTTTTTCCCCACAAATTCACAATATATATAATTCTACATAGAAAATAATGTATGGGATAGTATGTGTATAAAGTATGTAGAAAATACACGTAGAGAAAAAATTATTCAAGCTTTCAAACGTGAAACTCCAAACCATTTTATTATTGAAAGGTGTATGAATGTATATATGTGTTTATTTGTTTTTATTATTTAAATTTTTTTTATGTGTGTATGTATGTATTTATGTACTGTATGCACGTATCTGTATTTATTTATTTATTTTTATTATTTTAGCCTGGGCATGTACAGGCTACTCATTCTTAGCCTGCAAATTCTTTCAACAATGCCACTATTTCTGGTTCTTCTCTACCAGCCTAAATTCATTTCTCAAACTTACAAATTCCTGCCATTTATCCCAATAATGTATAAAATATAGTTGTTGTACACTGCTATTTGGACCAGACTTGTCACGCGAAGTCAACTACTTGCCTTTGGAGTATTGCATTTAGGTAGAGGGACAGTGTTTATTCAATATCACGAGACACTGTCTTTCCTCACGTGTGTACCTAAGCAGCTGCATCTGACTATTTCATGCTCTAAATTATGTAGAGTATAGACCAGATGTACCAGGGTTACTTTGTATTGTTACACTGTCATGAATTTGCAATCACTGATTTAAGATAGAAATCACTACGACTGTGTGATGAGTCTGATTACTATGTTGAACAGACAGTTCAGTGATGTTCTTGTACTTTAGTTGAAACTTGGACATGACGTCACAATACACTGTAATCTACATAATCTATCATTAGCACTAATATGCTCAATGTTAAAGTAAATACTAATGTTATCCTCTCCTTTTACACTAACCCAACTGACTTTTTTCATGAATACACATTGTTAGCATAACATACATAGACATAAGGTAATGACTTCTTCTTCTTTTTTTTAACCTCGTTTATTTTGGCAAGAATACACATTGTTACTGATGATTTATTGCAATACTATAGGCCAGTTTTGCAAGTACTATTATCTTTTCACGAAAATCTTTTTATCAGTACTAATGTCTTTATCTATTCCCAAATTTCTGTCTGTATCTGAAATATGGCAATCTACTCTGTGTTTTATTGTGTGATCCAGTGAAATAAAGCCAGGAGCAGTTGGTGATACACTCATTTCACTCAGGATTACATCAGTGACCAATATTATATCAATATTATCAGTGACCAATATTATAGATGAATATTATATCATAGAGTGCATCTATGTAGCTATGAGTTCATTTATGTCCTATTTTGTTTAATTTGTATTGGACTATAGTGGTGTACCAGTATGATGTTTTCTTTATCTTTATATTTAATGTTCTTTCATTAATGCATTACATGGCTAATACTCTTCTCTTTTCTCAGTGTGATGTATTAAGAATTTGTTTTGTCCTTCCTCTCCATGCCTACAGCACCTCACATTATCCCTGCTGGCTGTGGCTTTCCTCACCTCATTTGGTAGCTCTATGCTATATGGCTATAATTTAGCTGTGGTGAACTCTCCTGCAGGGGTAAGAACTTACTAAGTGTGTTACACTATGGTTATAATAACTAACATAATTTCATGCTCTGTATGCATCTGCAACAGGTAACAGTTAAAAGGAAGAATGGCCACATCATTTACAAGTGTATATTTCATTTTATTTTTAAAATATTGCTGATTCCTGGTATACAAATCCCATGAAACAGCATTCAGTTACTGACATTCTAACCCCTTTAACTATAAAATAAATTACACAGACCCATTCAGCACATTTTTAATGAACATACTCAAATTATTCAAATATTAAGTTCACTATGGAACTTAAATTTGTACAATAATATTGGCTAAGTATTGGAGCCACAGAGCTTTTTATTCCTAAAGTCTTCACTGACAAAACAGATGAGGTCCAAATTGACATTTTATAGGCTGACTTGTTTTTCAGTTATTGAGATTTGGATTAATCCCATTCAAATGAGTGACCAGTCAAACAGGCTAACAACTATAAGAACTCAATAATAAAAATTTGTTAATGGTTGGTTGTGATTTCCACCATTGTAACAAAGTTTTGTTTTGTTTTTTTGGCTATGCTTCATAGACCCCTGGGGGTCCCTGAATTTGAGAGAACCATTGTTCTAAAGGATAATTTGAGAACTACATTGTGAAACACCGTTCTAAAAGATACTTTGAGAACCACTGCTCTAAGATTTTTTGGGAAGTTCCCAGAAACCAACACAATACTATTACTACAGGCTATTACTTATAATGGGATTCTTTTTAAAAAAAAAATTAAAAATGATTTAATGAAACACTGATAATTCTATCAGTCTTATGAACCCCCTGCAATGCCACCATGAACCTCTAGGGGTTCACAAGCCTGTGGCTGGGAAACCCTGACTTATAATAATAATAATAATAATAATAATAATAATAATAATTATTATTATTATTATTATTATTATTATTATTATTATAAGTGAGTATGAATGTGCTGTGGTGTTATCCATTGTGAAGGCGTAAGACATCCTAATATCAGGTCATACACCATGCTTAAGGTATTCCTTTTCCTAAATTGCAAGATTTTACAGTTTGTTTGCTTTTTTAAGAAAAAAAAATACATTAAATCTACATATTACTAATAATTAAATCGACTGGTTGTATATTCCTAGTTCTGCAGTGTAATGGAGAAGTGTTGCCCTAGTGGTCGCAAGAACACTAGCTCCACTGAGGCTGTTCTCTGAGTGGAAAATTTGTCACTGAATGAGGAATGTGGATGGAACGGACCACATGTGAAACTAGCCCTTACTGAAACGCTGGGAATGTGGCCCGTGATTCTGCATCATGATTCTGTAACTTATTCTAAGAGCAGTTATTACTGTATTGGGAAATGACATCAATCTTGTAATTATAGAAATGGCTGTAGCATATTTTATTTGTCAAAATGTATAACTGCACTGATTCTCTGACAAGTTGATAAAAAGATGTTTCAAAGCAGCTTGTATAATTGTGATGTATAACGTTATTCATCTGAGGTTTTTTTGCCATTTTGAGCTGTGATGGTTGCCTCTAGCAGGTCTTCGTGTACAGTAAGTGGGGACCTATTTGCCTTGCACCATTAGTCTGTTAATGATGAAAAGATTCAAATTTTCCTGTTTCCCCCCCCCCTTTTTTCATTCTTGGCTGTTACACTCCCCATGAAAGTGGTTTTGTTTTATGCATCTGATGTATGCACAGAACACAGAATTTTTCTAACAATGTGTTAAAAATCACTTTTAGCTATTGAACCTGAAATTGTTTGAATTGTTTGATTTGCTCAGAATAGAAACCTTGAGAAATTAATTCCAAGCTAAGTGATTACCAAGACTTGAAATCTAATGACTGCTTTTTAGTCATTAAAATCAGAAATTGCTATCACACAGTTGAACGAGGTAAAAGGTAACTGAACACTGTGGCCCTGAAACTGCTGTGACGCTGCTTAAAATAATCAGATAAAAACAGATGGGTGGAAAAGATAACTGTACAGGGATTCAATTAGACTGTGACTCCAGGATGCAGAGTGAGACAGAGAAGGAGTCTGAAGAATACTTGCCATGTGAGACAGAGATTTATGCTTCTTCTCATCTAAATTTGTCTAATTTTCTTTATTAAATAGGCACTTGATTCTGAGTCATTTGGCCTCTTGTGGCCTTTCAGGATGCATATTATTTTTACTTTCTGTGAGGAGATTCACTGTGACAGTCCTCTGTCCCATTCCATTACTCTTAGTCAGTCAGTCAGCCTCTGTTGTAGTCTTTGTGCTACAGATATTACAGGAGATTCTTTTGCTCCTTTGAATATTAAACTGTTAAACCTTGTTTTTTAGGTCAAAAGGCCCTAACATTTGCAATACATTTTAGACAGTTTTTTAAATTAGAACTTTAAAGTATTTGTTCATGCATAAGACAATACCACTAGTATCTTTTTTATTTTAATTTCAATGAATTTATTTTTGCCTAAAACCTGATTTCCACACAAGTAGGCCAGTTTGACTTGTGACTCAAACACGTGAACTGAAAAATAATTTATTTGTTAATCACCAGGTGCATCATGATGACATTGTCTCCTTTTCTTTCCCCTCTTTACACACACTCAGTACATTAAGAACTTTTATAACCATACTGTTGTGAGTCGAAATGGGACTGGGCTGAATGGAGAGCAGTTGACACTCATGTACTCACTCACTGTGTCTGTCTTCGCCATTGGAGGCCTGATCGGCTCCTTGATGGTGGGCATGCTCGTCACCAGATTTGGAAGGTGAGTCAATAGGAGACCTCATAACATCTGGTGCTGTCTGGTCACTCTGCCAGGGGTGGTACTGCTACTCCCCAGAGTGTGATGACCACCAAGGTACACACTACCTCATCTGTCACCTCACATGACCTTTTTTTTTTTTTTACCTCTGTAGATGACCTTGGTCACACTTTGGAGGAGGAACAGTGTTGTTTTGTGGGCTAAAAACTTCTCTCACTAACTTCTCAGATTGCTGCTGTGACAATAAAATAAGCCAGGGTACTGCATTGACCCAAGAGTTTATATTAATAGTAATACGTTTTTATAATGGAATGCATATTCAGCTATGCTTTAATGTGAGAATGAGACATAATCAGAATTCTTCAACATGCCCACAGAGGCACTCGCAAACTCCTCTGCTTGTCTCGTCTACTCCAAGCGTCTCTCGGGAGCCATGAGATTAGACTGCAGACATTTAAATGCAAATGAAAGCTGATGATTCACAACTCCATTTAATGCTCTAATCAATTGTGGCCTAGCAAAGTGTTTTATAGGACTAAGGCCATCATAACGCAGAGCATGGCACAGCCAGGTGTAAATCAGAGGGAAAAGTTTGCCACCTGATAGAACTAATCAAGGAGGCCAGCTATTTTATTCAGCACTGCAGTTCGTGGAACATCAATAATCTGGTTTTGATAGTTAAACTCCCTGGTGGCGGCTGTTGAACATTACAGCCCTGGTTAATGAGCGGTGTTAAGAACAGGACTCATGTCTCTCTGTCCTTGCAGGAAAGGGACTGTGGTCAACTCTACTGTGCTGGTCTTCATAGCGGGCTCCCTAATGGGCTTCAGCAGAATCTGTCACTCACCCGAAATGGTTATTTTTGGTCGCTTCATCACAGGAATTCATTCAGGTAACATGCTGCCAGAAGCTACACAACTAAGTTGGTTAATGGAATTTAACTAATCACATGATGTGCCTTTTTTCTTATCTCAGGGATCTCTCTGAGTGTAGTGCCCATGTATCTGGGGGAAATTGCCCCTAAAAACCTGAGAGGCTTTATAGGCCTCATGCCCAGCATATTTATCTGCATTGGGGTCTTCTCTGCTCAGCTCCTGGGCCTGCATGAACTCCTTGGAAAAGTAGATATATGTCAGAATGGCACTACTATATCCTTACAGAGCAATATTTTCTTACTTATATCCTAAAAATGGAAACACATAAACAGAGCTCTATATTATTGTATTATTTTGTGTCTAGGCTGAGGATTATAAATGATTGATTCTTGGCCACTGCTTTGATTGACAGGAGGAACACTGGCCCCTCTTTCTCTCCTTGGTGGTTATCCCAACCTTTGTCCAGCTGATGCTGTTGCCATGGTTTCCAGAAAGTCCACGCTATTTGTTGATTGAAAAGCACAATGTCCATGCCACCATCACAGGTGAGAGACCTGGCTTAAGTAGTAGTAGTAGAGCATATGCTTGATTTCTAATAAATGGTTTTTGAATTTCAGATATAATTTAGCATCTCTCCTTTATGATTATTTCAAATTGTTTTGTCATGATCTGTCATGTGCTATTTAAAAAAAATACATGTGCTGATCTGATTTGAATAGTACCACCGACTATTACTAATAAACTTTTTCGTCATGTACCTTGTTCTGTAGCTCTGAAGTGGTACAGGGCCAGATGTAATATTCAGGCTGAGATTGAGGAAATGCAGGAGGAGCAGCGCTCCCTGTTCTCTGTTGAGACTGTGTCTGTCTGGCAGCTGCTGCTGGACCCTACAGTTCGCTGGCAGGTCCTCTCTGTGGTCGTCATTAACATCGGGATGCAGCTGTCTGGTATAGATGCAGTAAGGCTGTGTTTACTTTTACATATGACTGCATAACGTTTTATTTTTATTGTAGTAAGCTACACCAGTTAAACCAACACTGTTTAGGAAATTGAGACAAAGTATTCAAGGTTAGGGACATGACATACATATGAATAAAGCTGGCACCATAAGCCTTTCAAAGGGTTTGATGTTGAGAACTTAAACCTTGACTTTTCTAGGCTTGCAGACGAGCTCACTCAATTTTTTATTTATGCAACAAATAAATTCAGGAGCATTACCTTTATGAATTATTTGGTTTAGCCGCAAATTAATTATTCAGATGATTAAGTGGACAGAGTTGGCAGAAAGCTCATACTTTACTCAACAGAGCTGAACAAATTAGAATCCTTATTTCAAGAGTCTGTTTATAGCATCTAATTTGTTCTGCCCTGCCAAGGCAATAAACATAGGCTATTATTAAAGCAAATTACATAGAACAAAATCTGAATCTGAGGCATAGTTTAGTTAAAGATAAAGTGGGTGTGAGTTTGAAATCATAATACTTACACTGCAGTGGTGAACTGAGGTTGCTGAATGATGTCCATGGTGAATTTATTCGACACTTGAATGAAAACATTGGTGTTATCCAAAAAGAGCTCATGTGTCCAAATTAGACATCAATGGAATGTAACACATTTATATTTTGGGAGGATTAGAGCAATACACAGAAGCAGGATTTAACATTTTGCAGTATAATCATACATATCTTTAATGCAATGACATAAAAGTGCTAGAAGTTAGGAAAAGAAATAAACATGCTCTTTTGACAAGAGAATAAGATTTAAAATATCATCAGCTAAAAGACAGTGCTGACATTTGGGTGAATAATCTTGCAGGCCGGGCATTAACTGTGTGTTAATAATTTAGCTGAAAATTTGGGACAGATTCACCACATTACATTCATCTCCCCTGCCATTTATAACAGCTGCCATGGAAACCAAGTATATTGGCTTCCTGAAAATAAGATAATAAATGCTACTTATAAAATGTTTTGAGCTTGTGACACAGCGCACAAGTATTTATACTTGTTAACAACCTAATGCATTTTTACATATAAGGCTTAAAACCACGTTTCTCCTCAATCTGTTTTGTTCTTCTACACTCAAAATAAAGGTTTGATAGCACCAGCGCTCCCAACCATAATCCTCCTTAATCACTAGAAGCAAGAATGCAAAACTGATCTCTGAGATCAAGTTCTAGAAAGTATCAGCTACGTAACCTGACCATAAAAACACTGGCATTTATAGACTCTGGCTAGAGTTTGAATATGTTTATATTGCTGATTCATGTGAGCTTTTTTAGATGTTTGCTTTCGAATGGACAGATGTGGTATTGTCAGTGTAGCCCTCTAAAGGAGATGCGAAAAAGACAATAGAAAGAACGATTTGAGGTGATGGGGATAATGAATCACAGTGAATTAGAGTATCCCAGCCAGTGTGTGTGTGTGTGTGTGTGTATCACCACAAGGATAGGAATATCTGACAGTTTTGACTTGTGGGAACATTTGGCTAATCCCTATATCCTATTTTATTGGAGGGAAAAACTAAAAGAGCCAAAATGTTTCTTTTTGGTTACTGAGGTTAAGTTTAGGATTACATTTAGGTATAGTATAGCATGAATTAGCTGCATTAATAAATATGTCAATAGAAGGTTCTCTCAAGGATAGTAAGACGAGTGTGTGTGTGTGTGTGTGTGTGTGTGTGTGTGTGTGTGTGTGTGTGTGTGTGTGTGCAGGGTAAATGGGGTTGACAGGTGGTGTGTCTTGGCTGAGTTGAGCCAGAGCAGCAGGAGAGTGGCTGACCGTGTGTGTCCTCTGCACTCCCAGTAGCTCTAAAACCGTCTGTGTTTCCTCTGATTACCCCCCTGTCTAAAGTCGCATACACCCCTCCAGCGCCAAAATTGAATCTGAAGTGTTGTACACCATAACTGTGCAGCTATGATACACCACCTGTTCAAGCCAAAATCAGCATCTCCCATTCTCATCCTCTCTCACTATGTTTCACCCACCGCTCTTGATTTTCACTCCCACCATAGATCTGGTTCTACACCAATGACATTTTCGAGAATGCTGGGATACCAGCCCCTGAGATCCCATACACCACTGTAGGAACGGGAGCCATAGAGATCATCGCAGGTCTCCTAGGGGTGAGTATTTTTATTCTAATATAGTAATATGACTAGTGAAGATTGAAATGAACTGACGGAAGTGTGTGCTAAGGTTACATATGAGCAAACCTTAGTCCTTATCTAGTCACAAAGCACCTTTTCAGTAAAGGGTGTCATTTGGAATAAAAATAAATATTTATGTGATTTTTTTATATAAAAGAATAAACATAAACAGATTATAACCAGGAAGATTTACTTCTGTGCACCTTAAAGCCAAAACAGGTCATCCTGGCATTGACAACTTGATTCCATCTCTGATAAATAAAATATATTAGAGCTTCCCGTTAGCATCATCAATCAACTCAAGCCTAGTAGAAGTAGTACCGTGCTCAAGCTGTAAAGAAATCAGGCCCGTACATGTGAGCTCTCCCTCCAGAGCCTCTCTGCCTCTCCGTCATTTCCTTCTGCTTCGCTTTGCTTTTCTGTCCATCTTCTGCCCCTCACTTTTCCTCCTTTTTTTTCTCCAGCTTTTACGCTCATAGAAAACACTGTATGTGATGAAAGGAAAACATTAGAGAGATGGATGAGTCTTGTTCCCACTGGCTCCTTCTCTGGGTCACATCTCAGAGCTGTAATGGAGGCTAGACGCAGTCTCCGTCTCCCAGGCGTATCGCTTAGCCAGGATTTAGTGATGCACCATCAGCGACTGGAGGAGGAGAGGCGCGCTGTTAGTCAGGAGAACTCATTGCTGTCAGTGTCAATTGGCCCTCACTTGGGAGGCCAATGGCACACAGGAGGAAGGCCAGAGATTGGTTATAAAATTACAACTATTCATTCTGCTGTCAGCTGCTCTCCGCACCCTCCTTTAAGTCAGCACACTGCTTTGGCTCTCATCTTTTCCTTATTGTCTTGCAGTCTCAGTCTGTCGGAATTACAGTCTTAAAGCACCAATCAGAAATTTTCCAAATGGCGCCTCAGCTTTGAGTTTACTAACACAGAGGACAGTGAAAATATGTCAAATGGTGGCAGTTTTATAGCACTGTTTGTATTCCAAATAATCTGTTTTCAATATTATTGAAATAATAATAGATTATTGATTTATCTCTATGTTTCTCTAGTGTTTCACAATTGAGCGGCTCGGAAGAAGGCCACTGATAATTGGAGGTTTTGCGATCATGGGCCTCTGTTGTGCTGGGATAACATTTTCTCTTGTACTACAGGTGAGCATTATAAGGACTTAAACTACAATTAAAACTACATTTCTCATATTGGATTTATGATGATATAAAATTAAACATAGTTTATTCGGTATGTGTACAGCATATTCAAAATGCATTAGTGTCATGTACTCTGTGTTATTCCTATCCTCCTCTATTAGACACATGTGCATTTCATGAAGTATGTGAGTGTGGGCTGTGTAGTTGGCATCATTGCTGGGTTCTGTATAGGACCAGGTGGGTTATATTACCTTTATATTTTCAACATGTTTTAAATAGCTAACCATAAAAGCCATACTTTTATCACGTGAAATGGTGTTCCTTCACTACATATGAAGAGATATGGTCTCTAGAGTGTGGTTCAGACTGAATCAACAGATGGTTGTCCTTTGACCCCTGGTTCCTGTGACATCTGGAAATAGGGAAATAGTGACACCTGGAGGCAGAATAGCTGACCTAACTTAAAAAAAAATGTTCCTATGATATTCCTTGACTCATTTATAGCAAAGTAAGGTAAATAACTTGTAGAAAAATAGAACAGTATGTATTTGCTTGTGTGTATTTTTTTTAAGTAGATTAGTTGTCATAATGATGAGCCATTGGTTTGACTGTCTTTGAGCTTAGACATTAATATACATTATCCTTTCACTTGCTCATAATCATAAGTAATAACATCGTAACGTATAGACTGTGTACACACATATATACGATGCATTTTATATTACTGCTATGCATTATTTTACTGCAACTTATCACTAAATATCTCATAACTGAGCTGCATGGCATTAGCAAGTAATCTGAATTTAAAGGAGAGAGGTGTACATTTTGTTATTAAGTGCATGCATTGCTTATTCAGTGGTGTATCAGTATTATGTGTGGAGTTTATGCATGCCACAAGAGTAGAGTAGAGCAGAGGAGCAAGGCTGAAATGATGAATGAGACTGCAAGTGCTTTACTCTGTTGATGTATGATTCAACCCCACTCCAAAATCTATAATTCATTCTCAGGCCGCAGCCTCAATCGCTGTAATTACGTCTTTAATTAGGATTTTTTATGGCTCATTGTTCATAAACAATGATGAATATGGCTTTTTAAGCCAAAATCCTGCATGAACAATGAATTACAAGCAGAGTTCCATATCAATTTAACTGCAGCATGCTTTCTACTGCAATTATCATGCACAAATAATGAAGTCGCAGCTTGGCTTGTTCCTGAATTCATTAGACTTGAAATAACACCTTGCGCCTGTTTATTTTTCACTGGTAACCAAAAGGGATTAGAAGTTAAGCACTGGAACAATAATGAGCACCTCATAAAGCTACTTTATTGTCTTCTTCCCTTCATGAACTGTTGCATTGTGGTAAAGCACTGGACTTGTTTGTTAATGGATGTAATATACATGCATATATCTGCATATATATACCTAAATCTATATGTGCTCCCCAAAAGCATCTGCACTGTATAAGTCACCTCCCATAAGCGATTTAAATGCTTCAGTTAAAAAAAAAACACACACACACACACTTGAATTACAACAATAATAGGGTGTAGAAATAAATGGTGTTTTGCTTTTGATTCTTTTTTAAATGTTTTTCAGCTGGTGTCCCGTTCCTGATCACGGCAGAACTGTTTAAACAGTCCCACCGTCCTGCTGCTTATACTGTGGGAGGCTCACTAAACTGGATGTCCAATTTCACTATTGGTTTCATCTTCCCTTTCCTACAGGTGCTGTTACTACTTTCAAAAGAGCATTCCACTGCAATACTATCACATAATATGTGGTTATTTATAATGAAAATAGTTTGGGGGAATCTAACCATTTTTCACTGCACCCATAACACATTACAATATGGTTCCTTAGTTAATGTTTAAGTACTTACTAACTTAGCAGTAAGTAATCAAGTATTACCATAGTAATAATTAGTAAATAAATAGTAATAATGACTAATCACTATAATAAACTTCTATGTTGACAAAAGTGCAATGATTTAGTAGAGTAATGAGTACTCTGTTAACATATTGTTTCATGGCTCCTTATTTAATGATTAAGTACTATTTCATTAACTAGCCAGGTATTTCCATATCAGTCTTCCATGAATTACTCCTGAATGTAATAAATAGCTTAATACTTACTAAAATGTAAACAATAAATAGCTTGAACGTTTGTAGCCTGAATGAAATAACTTAATAGCTTAATACTTAATAAAACATATAATAAATTAAATACACAGGTAGCCAGTCAATACGATTAGTAACTAATCATATTAACATTTGAAGGATTTGGGCTACTAAGCTACTATGCTGACAAAAATGTAATGACTTGTTAAACAATTTTGGATACTGGTTACTAGTGACGTAATAGCAGGAGTAAGGGCATTGATTTATTGCTTTACTTATGCAGGTACAAATAATAATAGGTGTCATTAATGCATCAGTAAATAATTCTTCTCTAATGACATTTAAGTGTCAACACAGTAGTTTATTATAGTGATTAGTAATTATTGAAGAGTTACTCTGGTAACAATTTATTACTTAATGATAAGTTAGTAAGTAGTTACTAAAGCATTAATTAAGGAACCATATAGCAAAGTGTTACCGTTAGAAACTATGTAGCAGGAACATGGTAAATTAGCAGACTTATGACTTTATGATTTTGGATAGAGGAGTGAATATTGGCAGAACGTAGTCAGGCAAAGTTTAGTGTGAATGTAAAGGCTGCAAACACAATAGGTTTTTATATTTCCCCAAATACTTTTCCATATGTATTCCAAAAACCTCAGGTTATTATTGTGAGCTGAAATAACTTTTTCAACCTTTTTGTCACTGTGTCACAGATGTTGGCAGGGTCCTACTGCTACCTGGTGTTCAGCAGTGTGTGCTTGGTAGTAGCTGTCTATGTGTTCTTTGTCATTCCTGAGACGAAGAATAAGACGTTTATGGAGATCAGTCAGATGTTTGCCACTAAAGAGGCGGTGGTAGAGAGCCAGGCCCTCAGTCAGCCAGATCAGCTTAAACTGAAGAAGATGAATGGTTATGGAACACTAGAAAATGGCTCACTTGAATTCGACAGCTCCTCCTCTGGTCCCTGAGAGCAGAGAGGAGAGTACATTTAAACAACCGGTATTCCAGCATGGTCTCAAACTTGTAAATTTGTAATTATTAATAAAAATTTGAGAATATATGAAGTTTAATATTAGGGTCAGGGTCATGGTTTGTGTTAAAAATACAGTTTACATTATAGCTGTATGAACAGCATGATCTACATGCATATATTATCTAGCCATTGTCACATTTAGAATATTTATAGATTATTTGATGTTAATGTAAATTCAAATTCAGTATTCAAATTCAATATCTGCCAAATATGTTAAAGTCCAGTGTGCTATTTTTTTTATTTCCTTAATGTATCACAGTGACCAAATGTGTATTGGCATATTTTATAACCTTTTATATAAAGCGTTTTTTTACTTCTTTTTTTTATTTATTTATTTTTTTTTTACAAAAAATATATATATAGTCATATAAAATTCACAAATATTATATATAATATTATTTATATATACAGTTAGGTCCGGAAGTATTTGGACGATAATGGAGATTTGAAACAATCACGATGTGATCGAAGTGTAGACTTTCAGATTTATTTTAAGAGGTGCCACAAAAATATGGCATTTACCATTTAGGAATTACAGCCATTTTAAGCAAAGTACCTCCTTTTTCAGGGGCTCAAAGGTATTTGGACAATTGACTGACAAGAAGTTAATTGACCAGGTGCGGTCCATTCCCTCATTACTTCAAGATAAATGAAACAGATAAAAGGTCTGGAGTTGATATCAGGTATTGATTTGGCATTTGGCAGCTGTTCGACTGGAGCTACCAATATGAAGTCCAAGGAGATCTCAAGGCAAGTGAAGGAGGCCATCATTAGGCTGAAAAAACAAAAGAGACCTATCAGAGAGATAGAAAAAACTTTAAGAGTGGCCAAATCAACAATTTGGTACATTCTTAAAAAGAAGGAATGCACTGGCGAGCTCAGCAACACCAAACGGCCTGGAAGACCACGGAAGACAACTAAAGTGGATGATCGCAGAATCCTTTCCTTGGTGAAGAAAAACCCCTTCACAACGTCAACAGAAGTCAAGAATATTCTGGAGAAGGTAGGCTTATCATTGTCAAAATCTACAATCAAGAGACGCCTTCATGAATGTAAATACAGAGGGTTTACAACAAGGTGCAAACCGCTGGTAACATTCAAGAACAGGAAAGCCAGATTAGACTTTGCCGGAAAACATCTAAAAAAGCCTCCCATGTTCTGGAATAAGATTCTTTGGACTGATGAAACCAAGATTATCTTGTACCAGAATGATGGGAAGAGAAAAGTATGGTGAAAGAAAGGAACAGCTCATGATCCAAAGTATACCACATTCAGCCAAATGCTACAAAACTGGTAGGACGGTGCTTCACAGTGCAGGTGGATAATGACCCTAAACATACTGCGAAAGCAACTCAAGAAGTTTTGAAGGCAAAGAAATGGAATATTCTTCAATGGCCAAGTCAGTCACCTGATCTCAACCCAATAGAGCTGCTTTTCACTTACTGAAGACAAGACTGAAGGCAGAAAGACCCACAAACAAGCAGCAACTGAAGGTGGCTGCAGTGAAGCCTGGCAAAGCATCTCCAGGGAGGAAACTCAGAGTTTGTGTTTTGAGAACATGGGCTCCAGACTTCAGGCAGTCACTGACTGCAAAGGATTTTCATCCAAGTATTAAAATTATGGTTATATTTACAATTATGTCACTTTGTCCAAATACCTTTGAGCCCCTGAAAATGGAGGTACTTTGCTGAAAATGGCTTTAATTCCTAAATGGTAAATGCCATATTTTTGTAGAACCTCTTAAAATAAAGCTGAAGGTCTACGCTTCGATCAAAATGTTTTATTTCAAATCCATTGTGGTGGCGTATAAAGGCAAAATCACAAAAACTCTGTCATTGTCCAAATACACACACACACACACACACACATTATATATATATATATATATATATATATATATATATATATATATATATATACATTAAGATTCAGGTTTAATCAGAAGGAAAATGGCACTGTACTGTATGAAATAATGTACATACTACATGCTATAATGTTGATGAATTTTTATATATTAATGTAGCTAAATGGCAAATGTTTTTGTAAAAAAAAACAACGGAATGTCCATTTTTTTGTAATTTTTAATGTAAATGTATTTGACCTGATTTTTAATGAAAGTGCTTTAAGAATATTCAATTTTTAAATCCTCACAAATAAAAGTGCTTTTAGAGGATCTGTGGTAGTCTGTTTATTGGAAACATCAGGGGGTAGGCCAATAAACGCTTCCTAAGCAGGATCTGAGCAGAGATTTGGTGGTTTTCGCCAACAGCTTGAGTGCCAAAACCAGAGCAGCTTCATTAACTCGCCTAGGAGGCGGATTTAATGCTTAATTAAAGAAAAGGGCTATCTTTCTCACCTTCATCTATGGGTACCGTGCTCCTCTTTGACTAAGCTCTGTTACATGATTTTTATACATGGGCTAATTGAGAAAAAAAAAATCATGCATAATGATCATGTATAATGATTCTGTTTTCCCAGAAATTCCTTTAGAAATCATGCCTTACTTTACTCTTGCTGGCTCTGATTGGTTGCATCAGTTGGAAGTCTATCTGAGTTTACACTGAAAATTGTAATAGTCTAGTTGAGTCCAGATGAATTATGTATCCATATAGATTCGGGTCTTTTTTATTCTGTTAGAAGCAATTAAACTTCCCTCTAGAATGTCCTTTGTGGTGCAGAAAGTGACACTATTGTTAGAAACACAATATTTTAAACCTACCATAAACCAAAGCTGTGGCAGCTCAGAACTAAAACGCCATGTGGGTGGGTGTGTGTGACGTCTTAGGTCTATCATGCGCAGAGAGCTATGCGTATAGTGAGGTAAGACGCTAACTCTGCTAGCCCCTAGGCATGGTGCTCCATCTGTGTGGGCCTCTGCAACTCCCTCAGAAGATGCCTGCATAGACAAATGATATGAAATGCTTGCATCTCCCGGTGCGAGAAGAGAAATGGTGAACTAAATCGTGTCTGGCTTTCAGTCTCCCAACTGTTGTCCACTGGGCTCAAGGTCACTGGTTAAATGTGATCCCACATGCCTCCATACACACAGCTGCACTCTCAGAGTTCATTTTCTGTGGAGAAAACTACACCACACTTTACCGGCTGGTGTGACTAAAGGATAAAGAAAACACAAGGAGCTAGAAATCAGTAGCTCACTTGATATGAACAGTTTTGCTACTTTCAACTGATATGAACAGTTTTGCTACGATGGCTTAGGACTACAAGTCTCCATCAGTGAACAGTTGATAACTTCAACAAAGCAGACTTCAAAATAGTAAACTAATATGAACCTTCATGGTTACACAACTGCAATTTTCTGACCATATAGCATACAGTTAGAAGGGAATTATTTATAATCGCATATTTATAATCTATCACCCAGATGAGGAAGGGTTCCCTTTTGAGTCTGGTTCCTCTCAAGATTTCTTCCTCATATCGTCTCAGGGAGTTTTTCCTTGTCACCGGTGCCACCACTGACTTGCTCATTAGGGATTAATTCATAAATTTAAAATTTATATCCTGAATTTATATATTCCTGTAAAACTTCTTTATGACAATGTCCATTGTTAAAAGGGCTATACAAAGAAAATTTAATTGAATGGAATTGAGTAGTTTCTTGTTATTCCTGCTGCTGCTATGCCAAGTTGTCCCACCACCTCATTTATAGAAACATCTCCAGCAGAGAGTGGGGCAGAAAATGAGTTGTTCCAGTCCATCTCTGTGTCCCACTGCTGGTTGATCCCTTAGAATTCAGTGGTCCTTAAATTTATTTTATCCTGGGTGCCTTGTGCAGCACTAAATACAGAGGTTAATATTTCACTCTGAATTGCCTCCCCTGATGGAAGGACTGTCGTCCTGTAGGTCAGCAAGAGGAGACGATGTTGGTCTAATTAGCAGCAGAGGAATCTACCATCTCCTTACCACCTGTCACTGTGGTCTCGGGTCTGCCCCCTTGTGGCTAGAGAAGGAAATTAACATAAGATAATAGAGCTGTACAATGCATCACTTGAGTGTATAGGAATTTCAGTGCTTTCTTAGTATTTTCTGAAACATTTCCACCTTCAAAATGTATATGTATATGTATATATGTAATGTATGTTTATATACTGTTAATATATACTGCTGTATAGTCAAAATTATTTCCAAATAGACACTTAGCATACTGACAGCAGGATTAAAATAAGTACAAGAAAGTTGCCACCCTCCCTCCGACCTCCTAAAGAACACAAACAGACGCAGTACCCTCACAAAGAAAACCCGCTGCTCCCTCTAACATTTTAATTAATGACAACAGATTTTCTTCTCATAAGTGCTTTAATGTGGCTTATTGCTGTAGCAGTCCCCTTGGCCGTGGAAATATTATGTTGACGGATGTGCTGTGTCGCTGGCACTCCCTGGATGGAGGCAGCTGTCAGGGCCGGGATGATAACATTAACGCAGGGGGAAAGTGATGACAAATGCCTGTTATCAGCGAACGAGGCCGGTGACAAATCGAATCGCAGCTCCCAAGAATCCCCATTACACCGTAATAAAAAAAGATTGATGGTCCTCTCTGTCAGGACCTCTGTTAATGCGATTTCGACTGGTCTCTTCGGCTTCCAATTAAGATGAGGAGGAAAGGGAGAGAGAGAGAGAGTGAGAGAGAGAGAGAGAGAGAGAGAGAGAGAGAGAGAGAGAAAGCTATACAAGACCTACTAATTGGATCAGTGGAGCCAAAGGCACTCTCTTTCTTTCTCTCCCTCCTTCCTTCCTTCCATCTTCTCTCTCTCTCTCTCTCTCTCTCTCTCTCCCACCCCTCCCTGTCTCTTGCGGTGGCAGAGTGGAGCGTATCTCTGTACATTGCATTATTTCAGGATTTATGACCGGGTTGTGGGGATGCAGCCTGTGCCAGCAGTGATGAGAAGAGCTCTGTCTCTCTGCCAGCTCGCACATGCAGACGGGCACAGATGGGAGCGAAGATGCAAACCCAGCCAGTGATGAAACATCCTGACAAACAGTGGGACAGACAGAGAGACAAATAGCTCCATGTGACCCACTTGCCATGCAATTAAGTAAATAAGGATTGACTGTGTGTCAGCGGTGTGCTCTGAGTGTGCCATCCCTCACTGGTGTCGGTGTGTCACCCTCTGATTTCATTATTAGTGAATGCTTATTATGCTCCTAAAGGACTTTTTGAGGATTAAATGGCAAATGACTTGACAATGTCAGACATACAGATTTCTACCCATGTTGCTTAGATAATGCCTGTTAGTATTAACTTGAGGGTATGTCATCACTAGACTTGACATCTAGGCAATAGAACCACCTGGATCTACTGCATCAATGTAGTGGCATCAAACCTGCCTTATGGGAGCAGCACAATTGCTCAAATACAAATTACTGGGTCCACAACTGGAAACTGGAAACCATAGAAGTGGGCCATTTTTGCTAAAAGATCTGATTAGAATGTAATATGTAAGTGATAAAAGTGATTAAAAAGCGTGCTAAAAAAGGAATAGTTTAGTGGTGTCTGGAGGGTTAATCACAGATTCAGGTTCAAGACTCCTGCGCTGTAAAAAATGAATCAGGGCTTGAGTAGATTGCCTTAAAAGTATCAATTTATAAATAAAAGGTTTTTAACTCATGAAATCATGATTTCACATTCAATGCAAAAATATGGGAGCATTTTGCAAGTAAAATAAAGATGGCTAATTTTTTTTTTTAGCAAATCTGTGCAAAGTTGGTGCTTAAAATGGAAGCATTGTGGAACCAATTCATTTTATTTGAGTGAATGACACGACTTAAGTGTTCTGCTTTACAAATTTAGAGTACAAGTTTAATTTTCAGTACAGTGTAAGTGCAGTCTTCTACTGTATTGTCATGGAGTGGGCAGAAATACCTATATACCTCTTTGCAAAGTCATTGTGTGTCTCTGAGCCTTAGTGTCCTGAACTCCCTGTACTTTGTTTCCAGGTTTCTTTCTGTGTTTAAACCTGTGATGACTTTTTTTTTTGCCTATGAATACCCTGTCTGCCTGTATCTTGGATTCCTGGATCTCCCTCAAAAATAAAGCACACTCCAATTTTATGCACTTGCGTCCTGCCTCTTCTAGCCACGTTACGCCTGTCCAACAAAATGTACATATAAAAGGATTTATTTCTCAAACAAATACATACTTAAAAATGTCTCTCTGTTTGTTTGTTTGTTTTTTTGTTTTCAAAATAGATGAAATGGGTAAATAAATCTTTTAATAGTTTAAATTAATGCATTTGAGTAATCTGATAGAAATCATAACAATAATAGCACTTTTTATTCATGTAATCCAAGTAATTTTAAATTTTGTGTTTTTTTTTTGTTTGTTTGTTTTTGTTTTGGTTTGGTTTTTTTAAAGTAGAATGGGACATTTTTGCATTGTACTTTCATTTTACACAATTGCCTTAAGACTTTACTAAAAGAAATCTCTAAAATGTCTCTAAAACTATTCAACCATTTTGCGTGTAATATTGTAGCCTCACTTGAAGGATTATATTACTTTTTGCACTGTGAGGAACTCAAGGCAAATGAATTTGATATATATGCTATAATTATCATCACTGTACAACTCACGCTGATGATGGGCAGCTGCCAATATACATACAGTATCATATGCCAGTATCATAAGTCCTTTCACTGGAGCATTTTGTTGACAACTGCCAGGAAAGTGTTGGACATAGCCCTTGCACGAAAGCAGTATGAGCTCTGCAGCCTGACCTCTAAAGGAGACTCCATCCCCATCTCATCTTCCCAAAAGCCTCAAGGGGATCCACTGCATACAAAGGATCTGGAGGATGATATGAGAGTTTTCATTATTTTCATTACACCAAGGTTGTAGTTTCTATCTGAGAATAATGGCCAGGGGGGTAAGCTGTTTTGTTACTGTGACAGAGTCTTCACACATTATCCCATGAAAAGGCCACCAGACACCCTCTATTTTTCTTAAGCCGTTTTACAGTATCTGGGAAAGCTGGAGGAAATATTTGTTTGTTTTATTTATGCTTTCAGGTAAAGGCACAATAAATGACAAAATGTCACTACCCAAAAAAAAAAAAATTTAATAAAAAAAATCACTGATGCCAGATGTGCCTTTCAAGGTTAGAATGTAGACAGACATGGACAATCTATCAGTAATACTGACATCTTTGTGTGTGTGGGAGAGAGACAGCGAGAGAGAGAGAGAGAGAGAGAGAGAGAGAGAGAGAGAGAGAGAGAGAGAAGTAAATATAATAGGTACAACAGCATTGCTGGGGATTCTAACACAGTGTATACAGTGTGTACATATATTTAATCTCCCACCTTCTAGGTGTACCATTAGAGATGTTAGAGGCTGTAGGTCTGATTTTTCCCATGCACAGTTTGTGGTCATCATTGTCTAGTTCTATCAGTGTCAGTTTTTGAAAACCGGATACTCCTGGCTCAACCCAGTGGAATTGCTGCTGGACCTGATACACTCATAACAGTGCAACACGCTACCATGCCACTACTATTTCTGTGTTACTGCTGTGCTGAAAATAAACTACAACCTAAATAATATCAGCTTAGTTGTGGTCTTACTTACTTGGTGAACAAGTTAGAGAGAGACTGATATATTGTGCAGTGCAACAGATGGAATACAGTCAGTAATTGTACACCTACAACGTGCATCTATATGGTTGGCTTACCTGAGTGTTCCTAGGTAGGTTGGTGTAGGTGTGCCTAATAAAATCACTGAGTGTATTGCTCACAATAACATACTGATAGATGCTTTGATCAATTTTGACCTAAGGAATAACAATTCCATTACTGAAAATAGAATATATGTAATTTAAAATGAAACCTTTTCAAAATGAATATGAATCAAACTGTTGCTCACTATTACAGAAGGCTATAATAAAACAAACCAACGGTTCTGCCCAGGACAATGTAATCTGTCTTTCTGAATAAGTGCCTATGTGTTGTGAGTACGTGCATGCCTTTTGGCCTCAAACATCTATACAGCATAGCATAGGCAATCACAGCCCACGCTAAGCAATAAGAATGAATTTTGCTTAGCACTGAGTGCTTGTTTGATGAATCTGGCCTGTTGAGTTTATGAAGATCAAATCAGCTCATTGTGTGACTGGGCTTACAGCAGAGTGGACCTGCTCAGTGCAGAGCCATGAATCCTGAGCTAGGGAGGTGGGTGATAGATGGCTAGAGGCCGGCCTCCATCACGCCCCATCCGGCGGGGGCTCCCCACAGCCAGGCTAGAGAGGTTAGAAAGACAGAGGAGGAAGATCAATTCTTTGAGCACAGGGAGAAATTAGGCATGAAATTAAAGCTAGCTATCGCTGACCGCTGCCTGATCCCCGCTGCAGTTAAGCTTTTACTCCGACAGTTCTGTGCGATAGCTCAAAGTGCCTGGCCACTCATGTCCATTTGGCACATCCAGGACTAGAAGAGGAAAGCAGAGACACAGACAAAGGCAACGCTATCCCTGCACTAAGATGGCTGCCAGTTTCAGCGCTGATGACCCGCCATTACTTATACTGCTTGAGACCAAGTGCAAGGTCAGTTCAATCTGGCCTTGCCATAAATCAGAGCACTAGTGGAGAAGCCAAGGTTACAGGGCCCGACAGCCATCACTGAGGAGAGGGTATTTATAGATAAGAACCAGGGATGTGTGTGTGTGTGTGTGTGTATGTGTGTGCATGCACATTTGCATTCCTTGCATTGCATCACTTTGTGTGCAAAACTGAGAATGAGTAGATGATAATTCTCTATACTAAAATCAGCAATATCATGGTATCTGAACAACAACAAGAATACAGACCATGTGATTAGGTTTTGATGCTCTCATGTATTTAAATACAGGCATGTGAGAACCATGGCACTAGAAATGACAGCATAAAGTCTGTGTGGTGTGCCACCTAGAGTCTGATTAAGGTGACTACACCAGCATACTGTTACTGTCCAGGCTGGGAACTGTGCATTTACATTTACAACATTTGACAGACGCCTTGATCCAGAGTCTCTTACTGAAGTGCTTTGTGATCTCCATCCAAAAAATATATCCTCATGCTAGTACAAACAGACCAGGCCGTAAAAATATTATTAAGCTAATATATTAAGCTAAAACCCTGTTACAGAGAAGTTAGTACAGTAATAAAACACATAAGTCCTATAACTGTAGGTTTGTGAGTTTTGTGAGGAAATAATAAAATATGATATCGTTCCTGCAATTAAGAATGATATACACTGTTATAACTGATGTACTAGAATGTGCAGTGTGTTCAGTCCACAGAACAATGATCAAAAGCTACTGGGTTACTTAATTCATCCTAAGGGAAAAGTCATTGCTGTATGTCAGCACAATTCAAGGATTAGGATATACTGTAGTATATTCTTTAATGATCAAGCACCACAGTACAGCATCCATTTTTGGAATGAAGCAGTCCAATAATCCGCAAATGAATGTAGAATGCGAATAAAGGATGTATTCCTGCCTCATGCGCATTGTTCCCAGAATAGGCTTCGGATCCCCCACGATCCTGCCCAGGATAGATTATTACTGAAGATGGATGAATGAATGAATGAATGAATGAATGAATGTTATATGTGTTCTCCTGCTCTGCTGTATTTGAAGTACTGACATTAATTGGTCAGATGGCTTGTTTGGGCTTGTTTAGGCTCTGATTTTGGGTCTTTACTTACACTAAATTTCAGTAAATGCTTTATCCTAAACAGGGTCACAATGGATCTGGAGCCCATCCCAGGAAAACTGGGTTCGAGGTAGGAATACACCCCATGTGGGACATACGCAAACATATTCACACAATTATTCCCACGTAGGAGCAATTTATCTTAGCCAATCCACCTGCTGGCATGTTTTTTGGGAGGTGAGAGGAAACCAGAGAACCTGAGTTCACCCCAGGACAGTAAATTTGAAATGACACAATAACTACAAGCTTAAAATGCAGAAATCTCACTTCAGTTTGAACCATTATATTTTCATTTGGGAATCATAGCTTTTTTATACATAGAGGCATTTTAATAACATGATAGTAGGGTATAATAGGACAGTTGGCTGCTTAGCTATTATTATTAAACAGAGCAGTTACCCCTGAACTGAGAAGAATATTTAGCTAGCTAACACAGAAGGAAACTATTTCCTAGCCCCCCTGAACCACAACAAACAAACGTAAGATATAGCCTAATATTATGCCAACTATGAATTATTTTTTTTTTTTTTGGTAGCTTGCTAGATGGCTTTGTGTCTTTTGTGTCCAGTGGGGATCCTGCTCAGGCCATATACAGATGGGAGGCACGACATTATGCCATTTTTGGATATGGATTAGTATTTTTCCTCATTGCCTTCCAATAAAGTCATTGGATCTAAGCTGACCACCTGGCCCCCTATGCCCCAAGATCTTACACAAGCACTAGTATATACCAATGCCAGAAAAGCAGGCTGTCATGGGGCTGAAAATCTAAATAAATCATAGCCAAAATATCAGGTGTGTCAGTAATCAGGAAAACACTCTCAAACACTGCAAAATGAACAGTAACGACCAAGCTGTCAGAAAATGATAGAACACTTTTATTCATAAAGTAAATTACTGAACAGATCACAAGCACCATCCGTCATGTGATATGACTTCAGAGGATTTCGCAAACAATACAAAGCCTCAATAATAGATGAGCCAGGATACAGTTGGCTAAAAAGTACTGCAGGCCTCTGGAAGAAAACCTTATGAACCGATTAGATGAAGATTGGTACCATGAGGTAAGTTTGGGGAAAAGATAATTGTATCAGCATCAAATAATCATTATTTAGCTAACACTTAAGATACAGGATTGATCCTTTAAAGTAAATATAAATCACTGAATTTTGAAGAAATGCAGTTCCGTTGAAGAAATGCAATTCCTTAAGTGAATTTTGAAAATATAATATTGGTGAGTGTTTTTTATATAGTTTAGGGATAAATGTGGTAAAATTGGCAAAATTCAGCTTATTGTTCTAACAAGTAGCTTTCATCTATAGTCACTTTACACTTTGAGAAGAAAGATAACAAAAGATGACAAATTCAGTGAATAGCTCTAACACATTTCTTTATGATGCCTGAACAGCTACTGAATTATTGCTCCCTCTGTTTCCCTCTTTGCATCTCTTTCTCAGTCTCATCCCTCCCAGCCTTTCTAATTTCATCCTTTTGCATTTTTTAGAGTCAACCCCTGGCCCTTTCTTTTGTTTGCATGCCAGCAGATTGCCGTCGAATGTGGCGCATTCATGTTAGTTAGTAGCTGAGTGGGTGAAACGACTGTATAAGTGTTTTCTCTCTGTCTTCCCAGACCCATGTGAGTGTAGGACAGGTTTTGTGTTGAGCGACTGTAACTTCAGGGGACACAGAGGAAGGTTTCACTCTGTTTATAGCCTTCACTCTTTGTTAAAGGTTCACATATGTCACTGTTTGTTGACTCTTCTGCAATATCCATACTTGTCTGGTTTCATAGAGATCTTATGATATGATACATTTTCAATAAGCACTCCCGTCTGGTTTCAAAGAGACTTGGTTCTGTGTTATCACACTTTGGTTTTGAATGTCTTTTGTAGAATTTAAAATTCTTTAGTAATTCAGACTGACAAGTATTTAAACTGGTTCGTATGGAGATTAGCATATTAAACTTAAACTTGTTAGCCCTGTTGTGAATCATTAATTCAAAAAAGACCTTTAAAACCTCATGTGGACTGCAAAGTGTTGTCACACCAAATATTGACTTTGTTTCATTTATTACTGTTTACTGCTCTTTATAATATTTTTTAATTTCATTGTTTTTGAAGGTACCTTTGCTCAACAGCATTTCTTTGCATGTACCTAAGATTTTATATGCATAAATATACATACATACATACATACATACATACATACATACATACATACAATTTATAGACTGATGTCATTTACAAAGACTACACACAACACCATAATTATATCATATACCAGTTACACACACAAGGTCATAACATTTACCACTGGAGCGTGCATTCACTACCTTTTCTCTTTCTGTCTTTTTTCGTTTTTTATTTACTTTGATGTTCTATTCAAACACTAGAGGGTGCTCAGGGCACATTTATGATCTGTAGGTCTAGAAAACTAGAAACCTTTGGTGTAAAGGGCGGTCAAAGAGGCCATATATTTCTCCTAACAGATGCTAAAAGGAATGTCTGACAAATAATGAGATATGACAAAAATGAAAGTAAAAAAAAAGATATCTCGATAGGAATAACTCGTTATGAATTATATAACTTTAGATTAAAAGGTTGTGAAAGAACACCTTGGTCTTCATAAATAATAAACAATTGGGATTTTCTAATCCTTATACTGTTCCTGATTACCAGATACCAGATCAGGAAAAACTGCTTTGGTACATAGAATGCTTCTAGTAACATTATTATATTTATTATTTACACATATTATTACATTTATTATCACACCATATCAGTGCGGTAATTGTTCTTTCTACCTTTTGTACCTTTTGTAGAATGAACATATATACTTTTGCACAGATACTTTGTATAGCAATGACTAGTACAATCATTGTTCGTTTACACTTCTTGTAGAATGAGTACTCATACTTTTACTTTGTGCTTACTTCTTAGGGGCTCTATTTACCTCTGAATTCTGTACTTTACCTGTACATATATGCTCCTACCTTGGTAAGTCCTCCAGGGACCAATGAAGTTAATCTTATCTTAAATGGTTTGTTGTATCTGCTGTGAGTATGAAAGCTACATTTCCCTCCTGATATGATTAAACAAAATCTTTGAGGTTCCAGAAAGCCCAAATTTTCTTACTAATCAGTAAGAAATGTTAGAGAAGTCAAACTTGTGAAAACTCAGGCCAAGGTTATCTGAGGTCACCCTGGTCACCCCAGGTCACCCCGTATTATTGGCTTCCAGGACTTCACCAAGTAGCCTTGACCAGTCATATGAAATATAGCTGCTGTGTAACACCACGCACTAGTTAAACACTGTGGATTTGCATTTATTTCACTACAAGTAAAACTTCTGAGAGTATTATCAGACTGGAGGTCAACGTTCCTCTGTTCCTAGAAGTAAATGTAAAGATCACAGATTTCATATAAATTCGCAGAATTCTAAGCTCTCTCTCAGAGGCCATGAGAGAACCAGAACATCAAACCTCCATTCATTCACAAATGCTGGGAGACATTTTACGTCTTAATTTACAACTGCAAAACAATAAGCCAATACACAGTCAGAATACGCAAGGTACGTGTGTCTGAGACCTGTCTTTCCTTTTATACTGCTCTAAAGGGAGTTTACCTAGAAACCTATTTGAAGTCATTGTACTTCCATTCTTTTTGTGTAGTGGGCCGAAATTTCAACGAGTGGTGATAGTTCGCAACTACCTGTAATGGTGGAGTACACCCACTAAAAAGAGCATGCTGAATGTCTGCCCTCTACGAATAACAATAAGCACAATTTCCCAGTTTGCATTGTGCTCTGTAGTCAGTGAGTGTGAGCACGACTCTTTCTCAATCAGACAGGGCATTTCTTTCACTCTTCAGGTGGCACTTTACAGCTCTTTAAAGTGAAAGCAATGAAAGGCTGTAACCGGCCAGGAGTTATTAAGTGTTCTTGAAGGCAAGGGCTTTAACCTTTAATGGTCTAGGTCATCTGTTTGAGATGACCACACAGTCCAATTACTTTTTAAAGCACATCTAGATTAGGTTTCAGAAATGGATGCGGTTTAGTTAAAAAGACACACCCGAAACGTCTGAACTATCAACAGGCCTCTCGTAGGTGCCGTCCTGTCAGGAGCCAAACAAGCAGATTTTACTAGAGTAAACATTTGAGGTAGTGAAGCACTGGCAGATACAGTGAGTAGTAAGTAATCATGGTGTAAGCTTTTGGGACTGCTCCGCAGCTCTGTGCTGTGGTGTCTGGATCTAATTAACACAGACAAATGAGCACTCCCAATACAGCAGGTGCTGAAGAAATGTCCTAATTGTGCGCCGATGAATGGTTTGTATTAAATGGAATGTTATCTGTTGGTTAAGTGTCCGTATATAAGTAAGTATGTGAGAACTGTGTGCTGGAGGAGAGGGGCCTCATAAAACATCCATTATGTCATGTAATGCAACAGTAAAATATTTCCTTAAAGAAAAAAGACAATGGAAGGATATATATCCTAGTATATCCTATCCTGGTATATCCTAAACTCCCTGCTGCACAGCACACGTTTTTATTCTCAATCACATTTTATTCCTTGGTAGAAAAAATAAAAATGTGCCTTAAAATTAGTGCATTAAATCAGCCCACTATATTCAATGTGCAATATACACACAGTAATAAAAGGAGTATTTTAGATCTGAGGACAGGAAAGGTTGTTTTAAAAACATAAACGAGAAGATGACTTGGGAAACTTAAACCCTTAACCCTTCTCTGCTCATTAGTCAGTTAATCGTCTTAAAGCACATTATTCATAAACTGCTGTTTCATTAGTAACAGTGAAACTGCTTGGAAAGGTTCATAGTTAAGAATTGTCCTGTGAGTTTAAAGGGATTAAAGTATCTCCTTCTCCCTAAACCAACACATCCAACATTGTGTGTATAAGTAAGTCTTCTTTAAACAAAGTGAAATCATTATCCAAGAGTGGGGAGAAAGCTTCTGTCCACTGTTTGTCTGACACATCCTTTGCGTTAAAACAGATGTTTATCACCCTCTTGGAATGTCAGACAAATCTGTCAGTTTGTTAAAACCAGCTTTATTGGATGCTGATCACTTGAAAAGTAGTAGAAATTTTATCTTTAGACTATTCAAGACAGCAACTGCTGCTTAATGGATACCGTCTTGAAGCAGGAGAATGGAAGGATATTTAAAGCACATTATTCAGAAACTACCGTTAATTATTCAGTAGTAATAGTGAAACTATAAAGGCTTCTTTTCTTCTTCTTCTTCTTCTTCTTCTTCCTCTTAACAACTTTCCTTCATTTCATTGTTAATTAAATATTTCCCATTTGGAGACAGATCACTTCTTTATTTCATTCAAGCAGACTGCTAAGTTAGGTTTCTCCAGACTCCATGAGCCTAACTATTGCAAAGCAAAATCACCCCCATCTATTTATACAAAACAATTTCCCAATAATCACTTTTTTCCTCTCTTTAATTTAATGATGTGCTCCTTTTGTGTGGCAAAGGGACACATCCCCAGTGACTACACACACACTCATTGTAATACTCCCAATTGACTTTTTCAAAGTAAGCCTAATAACATGTCTTTATACCCAGCAGGGGCTTTTTCATGTCGTATTTATGAGCTAGCTGCACTTTACATATTCATTCTGCGGGTGTTAAACAATTGCCAGTGGGTTGCCTCTCTGCCCCCAAAGCTTTTGCAAAGCCACCTACCACTCCGGGTCACAGCTGTGGGATCAGACTGGCACATCATTCAACCAGTGGCTGACAGAACCCACCCCGCTCTTCTGCCACACTGCTACTAAACAGTTAGTAAACCATCTTCAAGCTCAATTAAAAAGCAACTACGGTATCTGGCTATTGGTTCACCTGTGTAAGTTTGGTCAGACAGGCCCTCCTTAAAGTCTGTCCCTGTGCTCTTGCCATCACATTGCAGAAGTGACATAGTGACGTGAAAGTGACATCCACAAACATGGAGAACTGAGGATAGGAGTCGCTCTACTCTAGCCTAACTGTAGTGTGATGATGATGGTGGTGGAAAGGTGGGGGGTTTGCTGTAACATCGCAGCCTTCGGCTTTACAGAGCTCGTTGAACACAAACAGGGCATCCCTAGGCTCCGGGAGACAGGCAGGCAGATAGAAGGCCAGTGATTGATAAGTCTCCCCTGCTAGCACACTGACAGCTCATGTCAAGGATCTAGTGAGTTCCGTATCAAATGTATCAACTGCTCGCCAAAACAGGTCTTATTTCAATGACCACCCCCATTCTCTCCTCCCTTTTCCCGCTGGCAATACATCAAAACTCCTATTCAGCCTGTTCATTTGTTAGGCACCTCTATTTCCTCTCAATATAATGTCAGTAATAAATCAAATTATGGCAATGTTAGAAGGCTGTAATCTGTTAGTGTGAGTATTTCATGCAATGAAAATAATTAGACATCTAATACTTGGCGTTAAATAACCACACATTACTTACAATATCCAAGGGAATTCTATCCTATTATCTGACTGGATTCATTTTTTCCATAGGGACTCCATCATTATTATTGTTCTGAGGATAAAACATGATTAAACACAGCAACACTGAGAAGAACTGATCTGTTAGGGAAATGATGTGATAGTTTTTTTAAGGTGGCCAATATGTAAGTGGCAACAAAGATGCTATTTGACACTGAGGTCTATTTCTGGGGGCTTTGATAAGGAGTTTTTGAGCTGGTTGGGTGGCGGCGAGGGCAGAGGGGTGACACTCAGAGACAGGGCAGCGTGTGAGAGAAAGGGAGCGAAGGGCGGCGGGGTCCAGTACAGGGTTATCAGGACGTTAAAATATCTGGCTCCCTCTGTCAGCAGAGCAGGGTGATTAACACATCGACAGCCTCGAACTGGAAGACAGGCGGGCAGAGGGGTGAGAGTGGAGAGATAACAAGACTGATTGACGTATGAAGGGTGAGAGGAGAGAGAGAGAGAAGGACTCAGAGACGAGGAGAGAGAGAAAATGCCAGTGGAATGCTCTGTTGTCCACCCCACCCCTCTCCATGTCGTGCATTTACCCTGTCCGACTGAACATTCTTAAAAGCATTCCTGACAGTTCAGCCACTATCGTCCTAAATAGCCCAGGTTTACCAAATTAGGTATTTAAAAGGATCATGGTAAAGTAAAGATATTTAATTAGATACAATGATATTACAATAAAATATTTTTTATAATAAAGATACACAATGATCTAATATTGTTAAATTCTGTTATGACCATACTTTATGGTAAGATTCATTTTGATGGTCAGATCAGATCATATCAAAGGTCAAATCATATCAAAACATACTACACGCAAACAGAAAAAAAATCATTTAAAAATCACGTAAAACATGCAAACATTATAAAATATCATAAAACCTTATTCGTGAAGGGCCACGTTGACACATTTAGGCCCCTGTTGAATTTAACAAGCTCTCTGTTCAATAGACAACCCAGGCCCACTTGAGCTTTGGCCTCTGTGAGGTAGCTAGTCAAGCATGTCACTTAATCTAGCTTAATAGAACTTGCTTATATCCTACTCAATCAGAGACTGAGTGTGGTCTAGAGATAAGCTCTCTTCTGTACCTACTGGCCATTCACTGCCTGTTATCTCTGCTTTCTCCTCATTAAAATAGGGATTTCAATATGATTCATCTCTTAGATAAATTAAAATCTTTTTAACCATCTAAGAGATCAATAATCATGCACAGCATCTGATGGAACATTGGAAGCCTGAGGTAATTTCTTCTGTTCTTTAACAGTAATGGAAATTACACATAAGTGTAATGGCCAATCAGTGTCTGTAATTCAAGGGTATGGAAATGTGTCCTCTGGTGAAGTGTAGCTGATCTTTGGCCTTTTCGCTGCAGGGTCACCCAATACTTCAGAAGTTAAAGCAGAGCACATGGGGCTCATTTCTGGACCATGCCTGTGTCACGTCTAATTGGTTCCCCAGGTTGTTGGCGAAGGTAACATCTTGTTTCCATGCTAATGATGCTTCACTATGGTTTTACAGCTGCAAAGAGACAGGAGGGGTTAGAGGGTCACGCGAGGTGTGAGGATGGCAGGCCTTCACCCTGCTCGTGTTGCCTCTGGGACTGACCTCAGCACAATGTGGATACAAGCATAGCTTTTACTGCCGGAACATTTGGGTTAGCTTATGTTCATGGCATGCGATGTTATGTTAGCCTGACTTATGACTTAAATTACTATCATTGGGAATGTAGATATAATTTTGGAGTATTTGTGCAAGTAGTTTTGTGTGAGTAATTTTATTTAAAAATGCAAAGTAATTCTAATGTCAAGAATAAATGATTTCAATATTGGCCTTTAAGTCCTGGTTTAGACTGATAAATGTAAGTTTTCAATAATTAGCCTAGATTTTACTGACAGAAACCATGAACTATGTGCATAATTTTCTTAATTTTGTTCAATACATTTTTGTAACATTGTTGCTGAGCACTGCTATTATTGAATTGTATAGTTCTTAAATAAACAGTACTCTGAGTTATTCTCTGAGTTATATGTCATTGTGCTCACTAGCAAATCATCTGAACCTGCATGCAGTGCGGTTGTACTTAGTATGGGAAAATAATTAAGCTGTCCTTTGAAGCGGACTACATAAACACTACAGGTCTCTACATGCTGCTTTTTCAATCTATTCATTCGCTTTCGTTTACATAGTTCTTATTGAGCCTCAGCTTCCTTTCTTTCCTCACCTTAATCACCTTTTCTAAAATAGTCCATCCCCTCATCCCTTCTCACTGTCACTTGCATATTTGTGACTAATTGAACAATTAAATTCACATGAACAGTTTTGAAGGATAGCATTAGGGTTAGAACAGGACTGTCTTTCATACTTTTTCACATGACTTCATTTGAATAAAACTGAACAAACTCCACCCGCATTGCCCTCATATGTTTGAATACAAACATTTTTAATGAGATCAGATTCAATAACTATAACCCTAACCCTACAGACTTTGTCTTGGCAATATCGTACAAGCAGTTATGTGACACATATCTAATTGTAGATGTGTATTGTCTACTGCATGTGTGTGTGTGTTGCCAGTGGAGTATCTGCCAGACAGGGGTCTGTGACGAGAGTGTTGGGAGGCCTCTAGCTGAAACATGATCTGCAGAGCGGGAATGCACTGAGGCATCTCTCTTTCTTTCTCTCTCTCAGCTCTCTCTGCAGCCCAGGGATGATTGAGAGACGAGTCAGACTCCCACTGGGCCACTGAAATCTCTTTCTTCTTCTATGCTGCCTTTTTCCAATTGGTTTTGTTGAAATCACCCTTACGCTAACCTTGTCTTCACAGCTGTTCTGGCCAAGTGAATATCTATGAGGCCCAAGATTAAAAAGGTGAGTTTTAATAGGGTAAAAGAAAAGGGCTGTGAAACACATTGATCTATGACAGAGAAACAGACACAGAAAAAGAGACAACTGGTAGAAAGAGAATAATACATAATAGACCCCAAATGCAAACATATCAAATGAAACTACATAATAGTGACAGTTTATATATATATATAAAATCTAAAATACAGTACGTTGTAGTTTGAAATGCATTTTGTAAGGGAAACATAACATCAGTATTCCCATTATAACGCTAACATAACGCTAGGTATGCTTCAGAAACTATACTGGTATCATGAATTAACTCATGACTCAATCAGTTACACTGTTTCTTCGATTTCTAAAGTATTACTTTACCACAAATGTAATCTGCTGTTAACTTTATAGAGCAGCATTATGCATATGTTTTTTTCTTTGTACGGTTTGGCTACTTGTTTACGGCTTAAACAAATACATGACACTGCATATATTTTGTCAGAACTGACTCGCCAAAATCTTCAAACCTGTTTTCAGCAAGGACAGTTTGAAAACTGGGTTACACCTATAGATTAAGTATACCGTAAATAAATTAATTAGAATGGATTAGGCATTAGGCACAGTTATAGTTCAACAGAGTATGAACACAGTTGAGCATTAATTCCTGGTCAGGTTATACAGATAATAGTGAGTTGACAGAAATGTTTTAGGGACTCTTAATTTTTCATTAAAGCCCCACTCTGCAATTCAAAATGGAACAATAACTATAATGACCATACCAGTTCATTTGCTATAAATATAAAAGAGAGAGTTGGAATTAGATGGTAGAATGTCTCCACTTTATAGATTCTTAATCCACTAAATTAGAAAACCAAATGTAAGCCAATTGTATCCCAAACTACTGTCATGGTATCAGAAAGGAATTATTTCTCAATAAATTTTGTATATAGTGATATACAGTATAGTATACAGTCCCTTCCGAAAGTATTGGAACAGCAAGGCCAATTCTTTAGTTTGTGCTATACACTGAGGACATTTGGGTTTGAGATCAAATGATGAATATAAGACAATAGATCAGAATTTTAGCTTTCATTTCCTAATATTTCAATCTAGATGTGTTAAACAACTTAGAACATGGCACCTTTTGATTGAACCCACCCATTTTTCAAGTGATCAAAAAATATGGGACTGGAGGTGTTTCTTGTTGCCCAGGTGTGTCCTGTTAGATTGATTGTTTAAACAATTAATAGCTTTGAATGTCTACTCTTGGTTTGAGCCTTGGAATTTGCGTATGAAGACTGCATTTGTTATTAAAATCCTTTTTTTTAATATAAAAAAGGATAAACCAACATGAAGACCAGAGAGCTTTCTTTGGGAGAAAAGCAAGCCATTTTGAAGTCAAGAAAACGGGGAAAATCAACCAGAGCCATTGAACAAGCATTGGGCATAGCCAATACAACAATTTGGAATGCCCTGAAAAAGAAAGAAGCCACTGGTTTACCAACAACCATCGAACAGGTCAGCCAATGAAAACAACAGCAGTTGATGACAGAATCATTGTCACAGTCAGTGACATTAACAACAACCTCCACAGGGCAGGGGTGAAGGTATCACAATCAACTGTTCAAAGATGCCTTCAAGAGTAGAAATATAGAGGAAATACCACAAGATGCAAACCATTCATCAGCAGTAAGAATTAGCAATACAGAGATGAGCCACAAAAGTTCTGGAACCAAGACTGACCTCTATCAAAGTGATGGAAAGGCCAATGTGTGGAAAAAGAAAGGATCTGCTCATGATCCAAAACATACGAGTTCACTGGTCAAGCACGGTGGAGGTAGTGTCATGGCTTGGGCTTGCATGGCTGCTTCTGGAACAGGCTCACTAATCTTTTTGATGGTGTAACTCATGATGTTAGCAGCAGAATGAATTCAGAAGTCTACAGAAACATTCTGTCTGCCAATTTACATCATGCATAGTCATGTATCCAATCTAATTGGGAAGAGCTTCATCATGCAGCATGCACATCATCAAGTCAATCAAAAGACCTTAACCAAATCGAACATGCATTTCACCTCCTGAAGAGGAGACTGAAGGGAGAACCCCCCAAAACAAACAACTGAAAGAAGCTGCGGTACAAGCTTGGAAAAGTACATGAAGAATGGAACAGTTTGGTGATGTCATTGAGTCACCTGCTTGATGCAGTTATTGCAAGCAAGGGATATGCAACCACATATTAAGTGTTATTTATTTTAATTTACTTTAAGATGATCTGTTCCAATAGTTTTGCTCACCTAAAAATTACCACCAAAGGTGCCATGTTCTAAATTGTTTAACACATCTAGATGTAAATACCAGGAAATGAAAGCTGAAATTCTGATCTATCGTCTCATATTCATGTTTTGATCTCAAGTGTATTCAGTCTATTGCAAAAACAAAAGAATTAGCCTTGCTGTTCCAATACTTTCAGAGGAGAATGTATATTTTCTAGCCCATTAGCTTAGATCTCGTTTATTCGCTCCTGAGTGCTCCAATACATTAAAGATGGAATACTGTTTTTTTATTTTCAATTTAATGACTATATCAAAAAGCTCATTGTGACATGGTGTTCAAGTGTTTGTCAAGTTTCCATTTACAAACCAGACTAAGGGGTTGAATTAGCTTAGAGACAGTGTCACTGAGGAAGAGACAGGAGTCAGAGCTAGAGGTAGCAGTGCTGAAGATGTTGAGGTTCTCTTTGGGAGTGACATGGTTGGACAGGATTAGGAACGAGTACATCAGAGGGACAGCTCATGTTGGACTTTGGGGGACAAAGTTAGGGAGGCCAGATTAAGATGGTTTGGACATGTTCAGAGGAGGGAGAGTGAGTATATTGGTAGGAGAATGTTGGACATGGAGCTGCCAGGCAGGAGGCGAAGAGGAAGGCCAAAGAGGAGGTATATGGAGGTA
>CM040977.1:14339223-14376636 GCA_022985145.1 Pangasius djambal
CTAAGGGGTTGAATGAGGAGCTTTGGTTGACTTACTGCAAATTCCAATTCATTTAATTTACACTGATCAGCCATAACATTAAAATCACCTGCCTAATATTGTGTAGGTCCCCACTGTGCCACCAAAACAGCTCCGACCTGTCCCCGTCAAGACCTCTGAAGGTGTGCTGTGGAATCTGGCACTAAGATGTTAGCAGCAGATCCTTTAAGTCCTGTAAGTTGCAAGGTTGGGCCTCCATGGATCAGACTTGTTTGTCCAGCACATCCCACAGATGCTCAATCCAATTGAGATCTGGGGATTTTGGAGGCCAAGTCAACACCTTGAACTCTTTGTCATGTTCCTCAAGCCATTCCTGAACAATTTTTGCAGTGTGGCAGGGCGCATTATCCTGCTGAAAGAGGCCACTGCCATTAGGGAATACCATTACCATGAAGGGGTGTACTTGGTCTACAACAATGTGTAGGCACATTTGGCGGTGGACAGGGGTCAGCATGGGCACTCCGACTGGTCTGAAGCTACACAGCAACACTGTGTGTTCTGACAACTTTCTATCATAGCCAGCATAAACTTTTTCAGCAATTTGTGCCACAGTAGCTCTTCTGTGGGATCGGATTAGACGGGCTATTGTTCGCTCCCCACATGCATCAGTGAGCCTTGGGTGCCCATGTCCCTGTCACTGGTTCACTGGTTTTCCTTCTTTGGACCACTTTTCATACGTACTAACCACTGCATACCGGGAACCCCACAAGACCTGCCGTTTTTGAGATACTCTGTCCCAGTCGTCTAGCCATCACAATTTGGCCCTTGTCAAAGTGGCTCAGATCCTTACGCTTCTCCATTTTTCCTGCTTCCAACACATCAACTTCGAGAACTGACTGCTCACTTGCTGCCTAATATACCCCACCCCTTGACAGGAGCCATTGTAACAAGATAATCAGTGTTATTCACTTCACCTCTCAGTGGTTTTAATGTTATGGCTGATGGGTGTATTTTATTCTGTTATAATTACATTTTGTCACATTTATCACTTATACTGAATCCCATTTGGTAAAAATTAAACTGAGCTAGCCAGCCTGACCAGCCTGCATTCCTTTTTGTCAATTTAATTGATGGATGTCATAGACAGACTCCTTTATAGATGAGCATTGATATTTTCATCTGGAAAACTCCCCCAGTCTAACTCAAAACCAAAAACATGACTATAATAAAAGTCAATGACAATCCTAAACCTAAACTTGCTTTGCAAGCACACAGTACAGATCACAGTTTCATTGTACAGTGGCTTTGATCTGTCTAGTAGAACATTATACTACTATACTTGCATTTTTAAGAAACAGGTACATTTATGAATAGATTTCACTAGTAAATGTTTTTCTATGGCATATCCAGGGTCATGACCCAATGGTCACAGGCCAAGGGTAAAATGAACACAACTGGGATTTTAATTTTCAGCAATATATCTCTAGCTTATACTGGACCCTGCAGTTTGATACAGTATAGCACTTAGGAGGAAAAGCAAAAAGGTTCCGCCACTTTGTGGTTTTAAACCCACGCCCGTCTGTGCAATGCCATTTGCCAACTAGAAGGAACTATTTCCCACGCTTTTCCCCTGCTTTGCCTACACAAGGAGCAGCGTTCACTCTGCTACTTTACCCACATTGCTTCTCCTTGTGCTCCTGCAGCAATGTGTCTTTTATGTCATGCCTAAGACCACCACTGCCAAATCGAGTCTGCTCAAAGCTGTCTCGGACATTTAGTCACTCTGGTGGCTAATACCATGCGGTGGTGACCTGCCAGTGGTTTTACAACTTTTGCCTCTGTGTTGCTGATCATGTAGTCCTATTGTATTAGCAGAGTAAAGATGTAAAAAGCAGCCCAGGAGAAGGGTGGGGGTAGTGGAAGGTGGATGGCGAATGTGAAAAGCAAATGCACTGAGAATGGGGCAACACTTGGAGGGAGTCCAATACAACATTCTCACAAATGGACCCCAGACCCTAGCACGAGGCGTGTGAAAAATAATGACACAGTGATATAGAAAGCCTGGCTTTGCCTTAGCCTGAGAGAACTGAATGAGGCACAGAATAGGGAGGTTGGGGGTGGCAGCATGATTGTTGAGCTCATTTTATTCTCAACCACTTTCCTTTTAATTTTGGCCAAGTATGGCCAATAGAACATCATCACATACTAATCCTAGAAACAAAATGTCTTGGTTATACATATTAAGTCATGTTAGACATCAGTTATATTTAAGACATTCCCAAAGAGACTGGAGCCGCAAGGTCAAGAATGGCTGTCTTGCCTATGGTCTGCTTTTTTTTTTTTTTTCTTGTTAGCATGAACCTCATGCTAAACGTGCAGAAGGAAACAACAGTTTTCTGACACAACATTAAAAAACATAAAAACCAGACAAGCACAATCAATTTTTTAAAAAATCATAATAACATATATATACACTAAATGCTCACTCATTGCTAACTCATTCATTACTTTTTTCATTTGTAGCCATTCACTCTACAATGTACGACAGTTCACGATAGCGTCTGTACTTGACACAAGATAAGAGTGCAGGTTAGACTGATAAAACCACTACACAGACAGACAGATAGAGAGCAAGGTGTGTGCGTGTAGTGTATGTGTGTGCACGCACATGTATAAGGTGGGAGATCTAAGCTGGCTCATGGCTAACCGTTGGCCTTCACCCCCCTGCTGACGAAGCTTTTAAACATGGCATGATGCTGCTCTTTAACTTACCACCCAGAAGTCAACAGTGAAGCCGAGTCTGTTGTGATGGAGTACCATCAGCAACCTCCCATCAGCTTGAGTTCCAAGACCCTATGTCATGTCCAAACTAAGCACTGTCCTCATACAATACAAATAACGACAATCTCAGAATTAGCAAGTGTGCGTGATTTGATATCATCTGCCATTATTCTGCATTTTTTATTGAACAAACCACATAGGACTTTTCTGTAGTGCAAAGAGTTAAATTATTTTTCAAAGACTTGAGGATATTTTACATGAACTATTTACATTGTTCCAATTTTAAGACAAATTTTTAATAATGGTAGAATGCTTAATGTTGAAACCATAATGTTCAACATGTTCATATGGGATACATATTACTAACATATGCTCAAAGAAAAAAACGCATATTTAGGAGAACCCAGTGGGGCTATGAAAAAAAAAACAGCGACTTTGGTATGGCAAGGTTACTGTATCCGCAGCCAGAGATTTTCATAAGTGGATACCAGGGAAAGCCATTCCTCCATATGGATAAATATTTTAGAAGGTACTTATTTAACGAGCTCTGTACTTGCAAAAGAGTGTTCCTGTAGTGCTGTACAGGGATAAGAACAAGGAAAATGGCTGCTCGTTAATGGTGGTCAAACAGTTTCACGGTTTTTATTACATAATTGAGTTTTAAAAAGTGTTTAAAAATATTTTTAACCCCTTAAACTCCCAGATGCCATCACCAATTCCTCACGCTTCTAACTGCAATGTATACCTTTCCAATTCTTCTCACTGTAGTTACTGAATAGTTATTGTATAATCTGATACAACTGGTTTATAGGATTAAAAGGTGAGGGCAAATGGATGTAAATATATTGATGAAGTTTCCTCAGTAAAAATTTGTTCAATCTGTTCTCACTCCTGTTTAATGGAGTTATTTTTGGCAAAGCTTAAGTCTCACCATCTTCTTTATGAGACGTATTCCAAAATTTTCAATGCTAGTATGATAATAAGGGTTATTGTTGTAGTGTTTGTGTATTTGTACTTTAACTCCAACAGATCTACCTTACCTACCACGTTCACACACACACACACACACACACACACACACATTAGCAGATGTGAATAGCTCCATGAAATCAAATCACTATAGCCTCACTTTGAAGATCATTTGCTTGCATTGGGCCAATCACATTCCTTGCATTCTGTACTAATCTGAGGCTCTGCTGTCGAGGTTCCTCACCATTAGTGTGTTTGTTTATCCATTTCCTTCCCTCCCTCCAATTAACATGTCCCTCATTTTGGGTTTGTTCTGCCAGTGTGTGTTGCTGTGACGCCTGTCCATCACCCTGAGGCCCTCTGAAAGAACACTTTAAAAGTGAGAACAATGGCACTGCCCCTCCGTCAGCACAGTAGAGCATTGGTACTCAAATGAGTCCTCTTCCCTGGGGTGTGTTTTGTCTTGCTGACTCTTCTTGCTTCACTCTGTGGGCTTTCTGATGTATCTGACTGTAAGCTGTCAAGCGTTACCGTGGCAAGCTGCGGGACAAGGAAGGCGTCCAGCGTCAGCGATGACGTGGCTGAAAGCGGATGGATTGCACAGGGAGCCACTCCTTGGGCCCTCAGCCCCTCCTGGCCTGCTGTCCCATCACTCTGGAAGAGTCATCAGGCCCCAGAGGCAAACAGCAGGTAGCCTGCTCCCTGCAGCCAGGCACAGGGCCTGCCTGCCCTCCTCTTAACCCCAGGAACATCGACATCCATCTCGGCCACCACGGGGGTCCTTCTCTAGTCCTGCCCTCTCCTTCTCTCTCTTCTTTCCTTTTTTTTTCTCTCTCTCTTGCCACTCAGTCTTTCTCAAAAATATCAATCTTCTTCATTCTCTGATACAGCACCAAATTAGGATCTCACAGGTTGGGTTTAACTGCTTTTTTTGTTTTCTGTCTACCTTTTTGTTTTCTCATTCTTGCTTTATTAAAATAGTATTAAAATAGTATCTACTCTCTTCAACATAGAAATAAGTAAGTGTAAGATATAAAACTTGACTGGCTTTATCTTGAAAAGACAAACATGAAATACATGTCAGAGGAAAATTTGATTTATGAGCCAGTAATTACAGTCTTGGTGAAAGAAAAGGTTCATAATTCATACTCTCACATTTTCACTGAAATATTTTTTAAAAAATATTTACATTCTTAGAAAATAGTTCCTTGTTATTGTAGATAGTTCATTGTTCTTAGTTCTTTGTTAGATGGTATACAGAATACGTATTGAGACAAACCAAATTACGCCTAATGCTACATATGCTTATCTATATAAGCATTAAGTCTTGTTTACTTTGTCCCTATAAATATACTGTATAATCCCACACACACAATATATAACAGAAAATCATGTAAGTATTCTTGTAAATCTTTCAAATATTCTTTGTAATATTTCTTATCAGCATAAATAAAACCTTTTCTTGTAGAATCAAAATTTATGTTAGTCTATAAATACCATTAAACAATTATTTTAGCTGTTCCAAAAACACATTCAAGGTAACACCTTGCCTTCATCAGAAATGGTTGTCAACACTGTCAGGACAGATATGCGCTTGTCTGGAGTGTCACTCTTACACCATACACACACACACACACACACACACACACACACACTCATTCACCAAGATAGAAGACTGATCACAAACCCAGTAGTTTTTTACCCTTTGCACAATATAAGACATAATATATACGTAGATATACACATCACAAAATGACAATCACTAGCTACCAATACAGTATGTTATTAATGACCTAGTAATTTACCATATTTGTAGGTAATATATTATGTATTATGTTGCAACAATGCAAAAGGACTTATGTGTGATAATGACTATCTAATGTGATACTCCATTAGAACACTGTATTGCTCAATCTGAGAAGGGAGGCTGTTTGTGCCAGAGGACTAAGACTGGAACCGGACTCACAAGTAGTCCTCTCTCTGGGCTTGAGTTGTCCCTCCGTGTGCTAAGCAGCAGTGGCTCATTCCCATATTAGTATTCCTGCTGCTTGGTTAGGCAGTGAGCGACTGGAAGCTGGATGTAGGTTAATGGGGAGCTTAGCCCTGCCTTAGGCCATGCAGAAGTGCTCAGCCATGGCCGCACACTGTTGACTTTAATGGCCCATTAATATTGGGCCACTTCAACACAAAACATGATACACATATCAAAAAAAAAAAGGAAAGGAGAGGAAAAAAACCTTTCGCCAAACAATGAAGGAATTGAAGGAGAGCAGTGTGCATGTGTGGCTGCTTCACTTCTCTGTTTGCTTTTAGAAATGCCATCTGAGAGAGAGAAAGCCAGAGAAGTTTTCATTCTTTGAAACGTACTGGTCTCCTCACCAGCTGACTACCGCAACCCATCCAGAAGGTACTAAACACGCTTTCTTGCAATATTACTATCTATTGCTATTAGGTGTCAGAAATAATGTACAGCGAATAGGCTAATTGAAAGGAGACTGACGTGCTGCCCTCTTGTGGCACTACCACAACATGGGTCCTCGTGATAAAAATCGACTTTTAAGGCACACACACACACACACACACACACACACACACATTTATAAGCCAAATGAATCCTTATCAAAGAAAATAAAAACAAAAAAATTAAAAAGATTAATTTCTTTAACCCTCCATCTCCAATAGCTCTTGTTCCATGTTATTAAGTACTCGGGCGTCGGCCGTACTTTACTTTGGCTCTTTAACGATCTGAAGACCTGCAAAAAGCTTTATAAGCGTTCAGAGTCCTAATTAATGACTGGCCATCAATAAACCCAGTGGGTGTGGTGGAATTATGTTATGGTGATTCAAAATAAATTTAAAAGAGATGATTAATTTGGATGATTCGCTCGAGGCCTTTCATCTTGCATAACCGGGAACCTTAAAAGAAAAAGAAAAACAAAAAGATACGACTGGGCTAAAAATAAAAAGGAGAGCTTGCCCGATGTAGCCTATCTCTGAGCATTATTAATATAACTGTGTTGTTAACAGCTTTATTTTCAGTATCCATTTTAAGAATATGCAGACATTCTTACAGCAAGAATAAAGTGTGTCGTTCTTGAGGGAGTAAAGAAGGGTCCTATTAAAGAAACACTAATCGTCTGTAATCCTTTTAATGTCTCACACTTCTCTTTGACAATACACAAGTCTGGATGGAGCGAGTTGTGGCGCTGCACAATGGCCTCGGTTTCAGCAGCCAGATCCCAATTAACAAAGTTAAACTTGCTCCTCAGTTACTGAGAGGCTGTCTTACAACGCACATACTGTACTGAATCGTGTGTCCAAGTAGTAGGTCAGTTAGTAGGGTAGATTGACTATTTAGTAGTCTACAGCTGGTATAAAGGCCTACTTTTGAAAAAAGTATGAGTTCTTTTTAATAAGCAACGAGTTTAAATTTCCAGCGATGACCAGAAAGTAAAATACACCTTGTGGGTTTTAGACGCGTGCTGCTTTTGCTCAGTGAAGTCAGTATGAGAGGATTTATCCAGTGCGCCCACATTTACCGCAAACTGGCGCACAAACGCCGCTGCGCGCTTTAGGCCTTCCCAGCTCTAGTTAGTGTTCATCCTCAGCTCAGGTGAAGTAGTGTAGTTTAAATTCATGGGGGGAAGGGAGGGGGTGAAGGGGGACGCTTTTGTTCTGCTGAAAAAGGGGGCTTGTTCCTCCAGGACCAACCTACCACTTTAACCGCGGCTGTAAAGCGCGAACGGGGTTGACATTGGAGCCTGCATGGGAATGGGAGAAGAGGAGGGGATAAGAGAGGCTGCTCAGTACAGCAGCACCGTGTCCTGAAGAGACATCATCATCATTCTCATCATCCTCATCCTCAGCAGCAACAGTAGTGCGGGATGCATCGTCCTGATTCCACACACTGACACCCAAACGGAGTTGTGTCCACAGCAGGGACATCCGACTGGGACAAAACGTCAACGGAGTCCTCGCTGGAAATACACGCAGCCACGATTATTTTGCTGTCAGTTTTTTTTAAATGGACACCATGACTCAACTCGTTCTTATTTCAGTGAGTTTTACTTGAAAGATATAATTATAGATGCGTTTTGTGGTGTAACTTGGGAAGCTCATACTGCACGAACTCTTTTTTTTTTTTTTTTTTTTTTTTGCATTAAGTGCACTTAAGCCTTTCTTACCGAGCAGAAAATTGACCGCTGTGGGTTTGGGCTCGTCTCAAACCTACTTTTCAGCCTGCGCTGTTTCTCGTGTGCTGAGGCGTCCTTCATATTTCGGATTTTCCTCTCCGCTCCTGGGCAGATTTTACAGGCTACTGATCGCATCCTCGTCCTGTGATCCATCCTTTGGATGTCCAGGAAGATCACCCTTTTCAGGGAGAGGACCTTATCCATTTCCACTGGAAGACCCTGAGGTGTTATCTCTTCAAATCAGACGCTAATTTGGTCTACTAACTTTTATCTACGAGTTCAACAATGCGATTAATTCCGTCACGATTAAGTTATCTGTAAGTACAAGTCCTTTCCCTCTCACGCCTTAATATAGCCTATTTTTGTTTATTTGTTTGTTTCATTGCATTCATGTAATATTCTTTCTTTCCCCCCCAGGTTCCTTCACCTCTTTGCGTTTTGCTACTATGCTCAGGTATGTGCAACATTTAAAATGTATACTATTAAATAGTAATAATTCTGCTTCTTGAGCTTACAATAAATCATGCATGATAGAACCTATGATAATACACAAAATTACAGTAGAGTACAGCGTACTAAGGAAACTCATACACATTTTTAAAGCAAGGTCTATGCAGTAGCCTATCTTAAAACAGCATGTCAGCGCATAACCTGGATGTGAATTGCCCAACTGTAAATTGAATACGTGCTCAAAAATCTAAAAGCAGAGAAATCGGGTGCTTAATGCGTTTTATTTGATCAGATGGATATGGAGGTGAGCAGGTTCCTCCTGAAGCGAGCCAGCATGGCCAAGCGCAGAGCGCACGGAGCGCGCGCTGGATAGCGTCTTAAACCCGGCCAAAGTTCACACACTCCTGCGCTCCATTTCTTCATTCTGACAGGGGGGAAAAAAATGAAGAAGAAAAAAACTGTCATAGATTTCTCACTATTTATTTGAAATGATCTTGAGCATATTTTGAGATTTTGGTTGTTCAAATTAGTGTTAACATCTTGGGTTAATTCTGAAGTCGTTGCTTGATTTTTTTTTTTTTTTGGGGGGGGGGGGCGATGAATAATGGCAGGATTTTATTTATGTCATGGAATATCTGACTACTGTATATTTAATACTTTTAATGCTCACGTAATTTATAGGCCTCTGTCAACGATTAATGAGGCAATTCTGCAGATATTGATTATGTCGTACTTAATTTCTGACAGGTAACCATTCAGTCCCCGCCTAATTTTACACAGCATGTGAATGAGCAGAGTAGGGTGACGGACCGGGTCAGCCGCAGACTCATCCGGACCTACCAGCTTTACAGCAGAACCAGTGGCAAGCATGTACAGGTCCTGGCCAACAAAAAAATCAACGCCATGGCCGAGGACGGAGACGTGCACGGTAAGAGCTTTATATTAGCACAGACCCGCTGCAGTTTAATATGTAACTTCCTTTTCTCCTTCTGCTTCTTTTTTAACACTTTCCCAAATTTAAAGCTACTATAGGTTATTGCCGTGGTCTCTGCAGTTTCTTGTTAAGACTTGTATACAGTGGCTGAAGAACTTGTGGTATTTAGTGAGCTCTGCAAGCTGAAAAAGAAGTTTTGCAGTACAAACAAATGTAAAATGGATTTTAGATGGTTCTGAAGGTGACTCTCTAGAGAGGCGAGTGCGTCTGGAAGAACCATTAGAACTCATCTCACTCCAGCCTCCCGAACATTTCCTGAATAACGCTCCTTTTTCTTTTGACTAACTTCTAAGAGAAGCCGAATTCTTGCTTTTACGTGCGCTTCTCAGACACACACACACACACACACACACACACACACACACTTTTAGCAAAAATATTTAAACTAATTTTGGATTTTGGACTAATTTTTCCTCTAGATTTTTTTCCCTAAACATTTATACTACTTAAATTAATTTGCAGATTAATAATTAGATCAATAATTCCGTTTTTAAAACATAGATAAGGATAAAACATAGGCCAGAAAAACAAGTTTCCCTTGAGCCTGAGCTCCAGTTCCAGCTTTCTCTTATGCGGTTTCAACACATCCCAAAGCCTTGTAATTACCAGTCATGTTGAGGTATTTTAGGAAGGCTGGCTTGGGCCCTGCACGGCTGTGGTGACATCCGTGTCACCTGAGCATGTTGCACAGACAGCAGGGTTGTTAGCTCGGGCCAAAGTCTGACTGCAGCTTGGGGTTTGTGGTCCACCAGCAGGTTCACTGACCCCCTCCATTTGAACCGTAACTCTTTACGATCACTGAGCGCACGGGAGAATCAAAGAGGGTTGCAAGTGCTAATCTTTGGCACATGTATCATGGAAGGGTGACTTTTATAGAAGCTATTTTTCCTGGACACATGCACAGCTGTCTTAGAAAAGTTATTCTAATCATAGGCTTATAACAAAAATTTTTTTAAAGGTGGTAGTGCCCAATTTTCATTTAAACCTTAATGAGCATTTATTCAACTTTATCGCATTTATGGTAATACCAATGTACAAGTGATGTGTACATTTATCTAACTTTACATTTTGATTGAAAGAAAAAAAAAACATGATGAAAACAACATGGATTTCATCTTCATTGGCTAAAATCATACAGGGATATATTTCAATGGCCTAAAATATTTTGGTGGTGTCTTCCTTTGTAAAAGAATTGAGGTCCACCTGTTTTTATCATTTTGAAAGAATTTGGACTGGCATAAATCCTAAGAAATGGCCCCCTATGGGTTTTGTGTATGCTTCTATGAGAGTCTGTGTATGTGTATGAGTACTTATAGAATGTGCCTTAACATTAAAAAAAAAAAATTATGTACTGTACAGTTTACAGTGCCTCCCACAGAATCTCAAACGTAGTTTCTGATCTGAAATGAATCTTTTGTTTCACAGCAAAACTCATTGTGGAGACAGACACGTTTGGCAGTCGAGTTCGAATTAAAGGAGCTGAGACAGGATTCTACATCTGCATGAATAGGAGAGGAAAGTTGATTGGCAAGGTAAGAAGAAAAACACACATTCAAGAAAAACCTGTCACAGACCTTGTTGTAACAGATATCAGAGTCAACAGTTTTTGGATTAAACGGGTGGATTTTTTTGGATTAGTTCTGATGGTTAGATCAATAGGAAGCATAAGGTACAAGCATGAGCTATGTTACCCTGTTATATAAATGACAGTTCTCCTACTGATCCTGCACTGAAGTGTTATAATAGTAAAACCACAATATCCCGTGGAGAGAAGGTGTAAGCAAATAGAAAGCTTCCACATTCTCCTTTTGTCTGGTAAATGCTTACAGTTTGCTCCAAGCCTTTCCTGGGTTGCAGTAAGGGATATGGAGTGTAAGGAATAGGATCTTTCCTCCTTTTTTTAGCCGGGCACTCTTGTTCCAGGGTGGATTTGTGCCTCTTTCTTGCTGTGAATGGTAATAAAGTGGGATGGAGACTCGGCCCCCACCTCCTAGCACCCTACCAGGTGGACCATCTGCTTGGCACCCCTGATCTTATGCTATCTGACATATTGGCTGCCCAACGACAGCCTGCATGAGAGAGTTTTTTTTTTTTTATTTGTTGGTGTGTTTTATTGGTGGATATAGACTGTGAGCAATCTTCTATACTTCATAAGAGGTTCATTTTAATGGCCCTTTTTGTTAAGAGGTTGGAGCTAGAGTTGCTTTTGATTTGTGACCTTAAGGCATTGACGTATCGCAAGATTTGGAAGGGTTAGGTTAGGAAGCTCTGTTGGTATGGGACCTGAGATCTTTTTTGGAGTACAATAACTGATTATAGCTATGACTGTTATAAAACTTTAATTTCAAATTATGTTCCACATTCTGAAACGACCTAGAAGTTACAGCAGTAGTGGATTGAAGGGTGTTGCATTCTTTAAAACAGTTTTGATAAATATTATAATTATGAGCAGATTGCTTGGCTATGAAGGATAAAAAAAGAGCATCTATGCAAGTAATATCCTCTCTAAAAGCAAGTCTTAAAGCATTGACCTGTGAGGAGCCCAAGGTGGATAAAACGATTAATCTCAGAGGATGAATCTTCACTGGTGTTTACCAAAGGGGGAAAGTCATTGGTTACTGCTGTCATGTCTCTTTCTCTTGATCTTGAACTATAATGACTTAAGCATATGCTGTATGCTGTGTGTGTGTGTGTGTGTGTGTGTGTGTGTGTGTGTGTGTGTGTGGAGAGGCTTTCTACAAATACCTTCTGGCAGATTTTGAGATACATTTTCAAATTGCCTTTAACTGAAACATAGATTTAAAATGAATTAGATATCTGACTCTTCACTGTTCTTTCTTGTTTGCAGAGGAATGGTCAGGGAAAAGACTGCATTTTCACAGAGATAGTGCTGGAGAACAACTACACGGCTCTCCAGAATGTAAAGTATGAAGGCTGGTACATGGCGTTTACACGCAAAGGAAGACCTCGCAAGGGCTCCAAAACCAGGCAACACCAGCGGGAAGTCCATTTCATGAAGCGAATGCCCAAAGGACACCACATTGCGGAGCACAGACCCTTTGATTTCATCAACTACCCTTTCAACAGACGGACTAAACGCACCCGTTACTCAGGAGAGCGCTGAAGAGTAATGCAGGAGAAAAGAGGGGGACAGTGAGTGAGAGAGAGAAAATACCATCTCAGATAATGAACAGAATCCTCTTATGGACTCCTAAAATGATTTTTGTACTGAGCATTAATATACCTAACATATAGTTTTTTAAATAATTTTCTAGGAAAGAAAAACACACTCTGGAAAAAAAAATACGTGGAAAAAGTTCTATTTTTGTACTCCAGACTTTTAGTACTGACTTGTGTAAAAGTGTTAGGAAAGTGAAGCAAATGGCTTGAGATACATGTGAGACATCAGAACTGACATTTTAGTAGTGTGTGGACTTCATCGTCTCATTGTTTCATTTTGTTTTGTCAGTTTTAAAGTAATTTATACTCTTCATATTGCTGCTCATGGGGACTTGGAGGGCCTGAGAGAATGCACTGACAAAAAAAAAAAAAAATGCTGTATTGAGTTACACGTACAGCCAAGGCACCTCTCGACCACCCAGTGATAAGACACCCAGTTCATCTGAGTAACCTCTGTGGCTCTTGGTTCTGAATTTGTCCTTGAGATAAACAAAGTTAAAGCAAACAAAGCTTTAAATACATATATAATTGTGGCAGCTACATTTTGATAATCAACACATTTCCTACCGTGGGTTTAACTGTTGAGGTGTTCAAGGTGTATAAATGCATTGTATGAAACGTAGGAAAAAATGTTGTTCTTTGTGGCATTGTGTCTGTCTGTTTTTATACATATATAAATCTATTTTTATTTGAGGATGTGTAAAATAATTTTAATGATGAAATATTTATTTAAAAATGTGTAATAAATTTACATTAGGATACCAGTACCTGTCTGTTCATTTCATTTATTCACTTTATTCGTTCGTATTAACTTCATGTACCTCACATTTACGTTACCTTATTTAGGGATATCTGAATAACTCCCCAAATACATTCCATGTTACACATTCCTGCATCAAAATAACAAATATGTTCAATATATACTAGATCAAGGATGTGTTGTCAGGTCCAGACATTCCTCACTCTTTCAACTATGCATTTGCTTTTGGTTTGAGTAGTAATTACTGAGTAATTACTAATAGTTACTGAGTTACTTGCTTGAAGATAAATAGCTGAATAATAAGCCATGCACTTACGGGTTAAATTCGAATGGATTGCCCTCCATTGATTAATATTATGTTATAGACTTATCCAAATATAAAAAATCTACTGAAAAATTTCAGTAAACCGCGCAAACACAGATATGTATCAACAGCTTAGCATTATGTAATTACATCATAATAAATACCAAATTTGTTTGTGTAACCCTTCTGCTTAGTGGCCGGTGGGGCCAGAGATGAAGGTAGCATGTAAAGGCATCTCCCCCCAGTGTGTTTGGAGTGGCTCAACACAGGTCAACAGCTCAGTAGGACTGACTCTCCAGGGGTCCTTGTGCTGTTTGGCCTCTCCTTTGGTTGAACCGGACATGCTGCAGTTCCCTGACTCTGGCTCCTAGCCATCAGACAGGTGTTTTTCTTTAATCTCAGACCTTTAACACCCTGTAGCTTAATCTAATTTGAAGAGTCTACGTTTTGTTCCAGGAGGTTATGCGTATTTGCAGGCAGGGTATTGAGGAGTGAATGAGAATTAAGATGGAGGGCAAATGTTACTACTGATGAGTGGAGCTTATGATCAGTAATGCCTCCTATCTCTGTCACGTTATGAAATATGGATGTATCAAGATAACATAGCACATGAAGCCCATAACTATGAATCACCATAAGCCTTAATTTAATTTCACTCTTAGTAAAACGTAATATAACAGAGTTTTATTACATTAAGACTGTAATTCCTGATTGCAGTAGATGATTACGATTTCACTCTAAATAATAATGCACATCATTAAATGTTGGAAATTAATTTATGTGTATATGATGTGCATTCATGCAGGTCTATTACTAAAACCTGGTTGAGTTTTTACGGCGCAGTCCACCATGTGGTCTGCCTCATGTTATGCTAGTAGCTGACCCAGGGTGCAAGGGTCAAACTTGTGGAAAGGCCAGGAGCTCAGCAGGGCTCTCTTAGGCTCAGTGTTTCTGAGTTTCTACAGAGGCTGCTGCACTTTAGACCCATTCCAATCTACTCAGCACTACTTCACCCCATTTGCAGGGACTTCCATTGACCTGCAGTGTACTCCAGTCCTTGAAACTCTTACTTATTGCAGCATTTAATTCCAGGCATAAATACATAAGGTTATATTCATATATAAAATTAGATGCAACAAATGCAATGTTTGGGGGAAAAAAGTTTGACAAATCTTGCATGTTTTAATTATGAATAAAAAATGATTATTTATGTTCTAGGGCGTCCTGAGACTCCCTGTAGTTTTCACATTTAGGATGATCACTACTGATTAACAGGGCTTGAAGATTTGCCACAGTTATCCTGTATTATCTGGCCTTAGTTTCCTCTTAAATTTGTCTCAGTAACCATAAAATTGTAGAAAACCAGAGGGATCCAGCAGGTTGTGGGAAAAATCACACCTTCTGTGTAGCTTGTGATGCCATGCAAATGAGGGGCAATTCCCTTGAAAAAGAGGGGGCGAAAAACTGCTTTCATCCATTTTATTGAGCTGCAACCGTCATCCTTAACCCCAGATAAACAAACAGAGCTACCTTCTTAATTTGCTTAGGGAGCAATTTAGACTTGTACAAGGCCCCCTGCTGAATCTGTAGAATGCCAGGGTGAGAGAATGAGATGGCCCAGACCTCTAAGCAGTCTTAATTCACATTCTCCTTAACCCTAGCCATAAAATCATTCCTGCAAACAGGAGCTCAATTGATAGAACATGACTCGGAAATAACATAAATAATTCAACTCAAGTGTCCCCAGCAAATCAATATGCATAAGACAAAAGCTTAAGGAGCTTGAGTGGATCTTTAGGTGTATTTACAAAAAAATGCAATATAATATTTACATGTTTATTTTTCAAACCTAAACCAAGACTAACACTTTTTTGTCCATGTAAACATCCAAGCTACAGTAGCACACAAGAGTGCACAACTAGCTTGCAGCCAAACTGAAAGACATAATTGAAATGCAAACACCGATCAAAGGGGAGATGAGTCCCGACAGTTTAATTGTTTATAAATGGGACTTACGGAAGACCTGTTGACTTTTCCAATTGGATCTGTAATCTTTGTTTGCTCATGCATTTCTAAGGCTGATTGTTAGAATGTTCGGAACAATTACGGGCTAAATGTGTTTGCCAGCCTCAGAGAGTACCCTGCACCCCTCAAAAGAGATCAAAAGAGTCTCCCCCTCCTTCTTTATTTCCTTTTAGTTATGTCAATTCAGCTGGAAAGTCAGCCATAAATGATTTTTTTAGAAGCCTGAGTATTGGGGACATGGCCATTCATAGTGCCTGAATGTGGAGCGCTGACTCATTGGGGTGATATGCATATTTCATGTACACATATTGTGCACAACTGATCAAAGCATCTAGTGTTTTCTCTGTAATGACAGTGCAGTGACTCAGAACCATTAAAGTATTTTTGATATGTAGAATGTTATGACAGGAAATCCCAGAGATTGCCATTGACATGCATCAGAAAGTAATTGCTTGTCATGTAAAAGTTGATATTTACAATTCAATTTAAATTCAAGCAAGAAATTATAAGAAAGAAACTTCTCAGATGCATCAACTTGCTGTCAATGAATATGGGAGATAGAACCTTATAATACTAAGGTCACAAAGAGAGTTTATATGTAAATAGCAATGGTGATGTGGTTGGACTTCATTTGAATCATATATGAATGTAAAGTAAATCTTCAGTACTTTTCATAGAAATTGAGTTGTGCAAACTCACAGTCATAAAAGATCCATTAACATGCTAATTACCAAAACCTTTATGGCTTCAGAATGACTTAAACCATTTTAAAAAGGAAAACCACTAAGTGCAGAGGGACTATAGAACTAGGTTCGGGGAAACACTGCCACAGAACCTTAAACTACTTGGTCATCACTTTGAATAGGTTGTGGTCAAGCTAGCACTTCTTTCCCAACAAAGCACCTATCAAGTAGTTGCATTTCTGACAATCACATACCATAACGTAGGATCAAATGGGTCCATTGTAAAGGCAATATAAAAACATGTCCTACAATGACAAACACTGAATGTTCAGATGAGATGGGATCACCAGTCAAAAAGGCTTGCCATTCAAAAAACAGAAGCCGGAGAAGAAGAAAAACATCAATGCAGTTGGTGGAGCCAAAGTGAGGGGTGGACAGGGAGAGGAATTGGAAAAGAGCTGAACGAAAAAAAGAACAAATTGCATTCCACAAGCAGCTGAGCATGTCCACTGAGAAATCAAGTCTACAGGAGCAGTGGAGACTGGAGCTGAGACTGGAGCTGTGTATATGAACATAAAATGAAAAGAAGTACGTTTTTCTAGCGAAGTCCACTTTTCAACATTTTCAATAAGGCCTTTTTAAAATACTATTCTAAAACCACATTGAGAAAGCAACAAGTATCTTGACTGATCATGTTCTCAGTTTATAATCAGAGCAATTAGGACATTTGTAGTCTTTGTCACAATTTTAGGGATTGATTGTTTAGCTTGGAGTGGCTTACCACTGACCAGCCTATATCTGCTAAAAATTCAGTTCTCAGTTTCTAAAAATTCTGCTTGTTTCATTTTGTTTATTATGAAATCAGGCTAATACATTGCAGACCATTTCTAAACTATACAAGTGCCCGGAGTTTAACAAGTATACCATAAGGAGTTCCATATTTCCCCATACAATGCAGATGAGCCTACAAAAAGTATCAAAAGCAACAACATGGTTTCCACTAGCAGGAACAGTTTTAAAGTGTTCAACACTGGGTAGCAATCAATACTGCAATCTGGGGCTGTGTTTAAAATGGCTTAGGTTACTCATACTACTTATATTAAAGCCCACCCAAAAGCAGTATGTATGACAGAGCATGTTAAAAACATGGATCTTTCCATTATGTGAGGATACCATGATGATGTACTACAAGGGATGAATCTCCATGTATGTGCATAGAGCTATGTTTGCATTACCATGCATCCCACGATGTAACACTTCAAATAAAATAAATCCCTAAATTTCTAAAATCAATCAATCCCTAAATTTCACATGAAAAATCTGTAATACTTAATACTTGATTCAGAGAAAGATTTACGCTAGTTATCTAGTTACTGTACTTGTATTGCACACTTGTTGCCAAAAAAGTAGTACCTGACTACATTAAATGTATATGTAGTCAGTCATTTTGGGAGAAAAGAGCTAGCTTTTTTGAAACTCAAAATCCAAACAGTTGCAGTCTCTCCCTTCAGTGTGCTCTTGAAAGCTACACCCCCAAATTACATGCCTACATTCTATTGCATCAGGGGAAATTTTCTGAACGAACCTGCAGCACAGCCACAGAGACTGGACTTTATTAGGCATTTTAAGCAATGTCTGCAGACCCAATCACAGTGAACTGGGACTGTGATATCTTCTGATTGCACAAATTTGACTGGCTGCTTCCTGCCACAATAGCCTGTAGGTGTACTATGGCAAAAAAACCCAAAAACATTTAAAGTCCCTTAAAGTCCCTAATTTACTGACAGCTGCTGGAATGTGAGAAGTGTTTTGCCAAAAAGTGTCCGTTATTGTGTTATGAAATGTGGAATGGTGTAGATTAGGGGTTATCAAACATTTTGCAGCCAGAGATTCACTTAACTGTAAAATAAAAAATATAGATACAGATATTCAATTTTGAAGTTTGGATTAAATTCAATTGAGGAGACCAGTCAAATAGGCTAACTGCTATAAAAAGTTAATAAATATAATAACTTTGATAACACCGATGGTGGCACAGTGGTCCAGCAGGTAATGTTTCCGCCTCACAGCTGCAGGTTACAGGTTACTGCAGGTTACAGGCTACTAAGCTTAGGTTACTGTCTATGTGGTTTTGCAATTTCTCCCCTTGTCTGTACTGGTTTCCTCTGGGTTCTCCTGTTTCCTCCCACCTTCCAAAAAAATGCTGTGGACTGGATGCATTAAATTGCCCGGAGGTGTGAATGATTGTGTGAATGTGTCTTTGCTTGGTGTCCTGTGAAGGACTGCTGTCCCATCTGGGGATGAATTCTCCCACCTTATGCCCAGTGATCCCAACCTGATCCTGATCAGGATAAAGCAGTAACATAAAATGAATGAATGAATGAATGAATGAATGGTTTAATGAACTTTGATAATGTCGGTTGTAATTTCTTCAACTGTAACAACATAATTTCAAAAATTACAGGACTTCACAGACCCATGGTTGTAGACTCTTTTACCTCAGCTGACCTGTGAGTTAATTCTGTATTTATTCTTACTCTTATTATTTTTTAATTACTAGATGAGTCTGCCTGCTGTGTTTTACCAATATGCCATTTTTCTGTATATCATTAGGAATGAATGAAATAATAAAATATTCATGTTGGCTGATTTCACTTTTAATTCCCACCTCTGCTGCCTAATATTTGTCTAACCACCAGGAGTGTGGGTCAAAGTTGCTGTTAAAATACAAAAAATGAAAATCTGGTCTTATTCAGAGGGATGAGTGACAAGTTAGTCACATGACTGTGTAGTATACTCGATGATACTGTATACCTATAGTGCATATCTGTACATAATAAAACCTAATGTACAGTGTACACCGAGTCAGTATGCAGTGCCCAAGCGTGCAGTTTTAAACAACCCATGTGACTGAGTGAACATCACAAGCCACGTGACCTGCTGTCGTACTGGAATGGCTCCCACCACTCACTGTGTTACTACGCCCTGAGAAAATGGGATTCTCCATACGCCTATCTAACACAGACAAATTTATCCGCTATAAAGACGTTAATAAATGTCTAAGTAAATCCGGCGTGATAGTGGTGACTGACTGGAAGAGCCCAACATGTTATTCTTTCAGTTACCCGAGGATGTTCTTTACCTAATCTTGTCGTACCTGGACTACAAATCGCTATGTCGCCTCTCTCAAGTTTGCAGGAGAAGCTATCACTTCACTCTGCGCGACGTCGTGTGGAGGAGGATAGCGAAACACTTTATCAACACTGGAATGACACGGGAAGGAACAGACCTGTGAGGATTTCTTTTCATATAGATATGGAGCTAGTGTGCTAACTGGTCTAACACGGGCCTTCTCCGCGAATTACGTAGCGCGACACGTAATCTCCGTAGAGTGCGTTATTTGGCGCGCGTCACACGAGCGGAACCAGCGTAACTGCTAATTCTGCAAGCTAACTACGACGTGCGTGCCACTGTCTTGTTTACATTTGTTCCCAACTCAACCTGTTCAATTAACTGGTGTCCACTAATGCACTAGATATAACCTGAAACAATGGAGCTATCTAGTCAGATAGAAACTTCACTTCTTCATTTAGCTAGCAAGGGCGGCCACGTTTCCTGCGTTAGATTTACCGCAGCTAACGTAAGATACAACCAGTTGTGTTTTACTGGTTGTCCATTTAGACATACATCAGATGAGTTTTGTCAAAATAGTGCTCATCTTGGAAAATGTAGCTTCTGAAAAGGCTGAATGAGCCTCTAATGTCTTCTTTCTAAAGGATGGTTTCACTAGGCTTGATTTAAATGATAGCAGTGGGTTCATTTTGTGTGTTTATGCATTTCCTACATTATACATTCAGGGGCAACTTTATCAAGTACAACTGATATATAGCTGCACTTTGTAGGTAAACAGTCTACTGTCCCAGGCATTAATGGACAGGGACCACCATAATCATTGGAGTGGACTGTTCTCAGCACAGCAATGACACTGACATGGGAGTAACATGACAGTTGTGGTGGTATGAGAGTATCAGGCACAGCAGCATTGATAAGACTTTTATTTATTTATTTTTTAACAGCTCATTGTTACTACCAGGATGAGAGCCATCTACTCACCAAAGACATCCAGCCAGTTATTGATAAAGCCCATGAGAATGAGCCCGGCTAGCTCGGTCGGTAGAGCATGAGACTCTTAATCTCAGGGTCGTGGGTTCAAGCCCAAGTCATGGCCTAATGGTTAGAGAGTCGGACTCGTGGGTTCGAGTCTCTGGTCCGGCAGGGATTGTAGGTGGGGGGGAAGTGAATGACCTCTCCCTGCGCTCTCTTCCACCCTCAGTACCACGACTGAGGTGAGACCCTTGAGTAAGGCACCGATCCCCCAACTGCTCCCCCGGCGCCGCAGCAAAAAAAAGGCTGCCCGTGTGTGTGTTCACTACTGTGTGTGTGCACTTGGATGAGTTAAATGCAGAGCACAGATCCTGAGTATGGGTCACCATACTTGGCCACAAGTCACTTCACTAACACAAACTTTCACTTATAGCTGTTTTTCTACAGAAAAAGTGCTGACTGGACCACCTTCCGTGTTGATATGAAAGAAAGTGGATTGTGTGACACACTGTTAGTACAGGCTAATTAATAAGACTGCACAATATATCGAAATTATTGCATATCGCATATGGGCTTGCGATAACTGAATGATTTTAATACTTCAAAAGGTTACAAAAAGTCAAGAGTTTAGGGTGTCACAGATAGCAGAGAATGCTTTCTTTCCCTCAAAAGAACATGAAACGTATGTTGGTTATGTCATTTTCAGTTTCTAATTCTAATATTATTAAGCTCCTCATATATCGTCACTAGCAGTACTATTTGTTTACACTCAAAAACGTTGCCGATTTTTTAAAAACGGCCACATTCTATCTGCCTTATGCCCACTTCCCTACTTCCTTAGGATTGCATATAAAACTGCAGCTATGTCTGAAACACTTGTACCAGCACCACAAACACACGGTCACTGTGCTGAAAATGGTCCACCACTTTCAACATCTTTATCGAGGTCCCTTTCTCCTAATGGACAGGATAGATGTGATCCTGACAAATTGTGAATAGATGGACAGATGGACTACAGTCCTACTACAAGTGTGCTGGAGACAGCTGTACCAAATAAAGTGGCCACGAAGTGTATGTCAATTCTCAATATCATAGACATGAATAAAAAAATTGTTCACACCTGCTGTTTTTCCCCAACCACTGCACAGGTTTTACATGAAATGCTGCTGGGAAGCAGTTGCAAGGCAATGAGAATGTTGCCACTTTTAAAAGCGCTGCTGCAATTTTTTTTTTTTTTTTTGTCAAAATAGTGAACTTTCAAAATTCAACTTTCTAGAAAAAGTTTGAAATGACGTTATTGCTTTTTTTTTTAATGTCCCAACCAATCGGGTCACAGCTCGGGGGCAAGTGAGAAAAACAAACATGGAGGACAGAGTGCCTGTTAAAAATTGTTAGTGAGCCAATATAAGCTTATGACGTGTTGAATCATAAACCTTTCACTGCCAATATTCTATTGTTGCAATCTAACTACAAATAACAGCATGGCTATTTTTCGCTATCTACGGTATATGATGTGATGGTTCCACAGTCAAGTTGCACAAGCAGCTCTCCTTCTTTTCTGCTACTAAAGACATGAGTTACAGTGTGCTTTTTCTCATATCTGCACAGAAAGTGCCCCGGCAGTGTCTTTACTGTAATGAAAAAAAAGACAGCCTAAGCTAACATGATTACTATTCTGTTATTATTTTTGGTTTTTGGAGATCTCACATTTGCAGTAACACTTTATTGGAGCGCTAAGAGAATGAGTAACTCTTTAAAATTACCCAAATGTCTTTTATCATGTTTAAAGGCAGCTATTACTGCCTCCTTTTTAAATATTTATTTTGTAAATTATGCACCTTTCTGTGAGTTTGTGTTATTAAATTGAAAATCTTTAATGTTTTAGATATCCTACCATTGCACTGAAGGACAGAGTGAAGACTTCTCAAAATTGGAGTCATGGTGTTTGTCGTAACAATGTCCTTCTCAAGTGGAAGCTTAAGTAGGTTCATTTTACTTTATAGAATGTCTTGAAATCTCTTGTGATTCTTATGACATCTAGAGAGTCAGGCACATTTTTGCAATAAACATAGCCAAGAACTACCTACTTTCAGGGGAGAGCAATTTGACTGACATGTCAGGTGACCAAACAGACACCTTTCGTGTAGCCTGTCGGCAAACATGCGTGATATTGTTTATTTCCTTAAAAAACTTTTGAATATGTAATTCTGTGAAAATTTAAAGTCCAGCATATCTTGCTCTGAGAAACTTAATTGTGTGCTGTGACACTGGTGCAGGAAAGTGCATTTACACAGAAATGCGAGAGCCAATCAGATTTCAGCTTTCAAGATTCTGAAACTTGTGGCTGTAAAAGTGTTCAAAAGATATCAGATGCTCTATGGCCCATGGGCAGAGCTTCTAAAGCTCAGACTAATACTTATTAGTCAGTTAGTAAGTCAGTTAAAATATTTCTTTAAGATGTTGGATTTGTCAATAAACTCTTTACAAAATATTGAAATGAAGATCTGATTTCTATTACAGTAGACAGTATGGGATATGCAGAGACGCCAGAGCCTCTGATTTAATCAGCTGATCAACTCAATTAAGTCAAAGATATGACATGACTAGTTATGTAAAGATATTTAAAGGATTGTACGTTTTGGTTAAATATGTTGTTTATTTCTCTACATGCATGACTATAGAACATGTCTTTTTATTGTCCATCCCACGCTGAAATAATTTTTAAAAATATGATTGTGGGTGTGTCATTGACATTACCAGCTGAACATTGAAGACAAGAAGTCATTGTCATTTTTATTATCCACTTCATCACCTTTAAGACCTTAGACGGCTGATTGGGCTACATGTGTAGGAGTAATTTCCATCCCTTAATTTTTCCCCACAGCTTGTTGCCGTGGCTACAGCTGGATGGTGATTTGCTGTATCTCTCTCAGGCAGCAGACATTGGAGCTTACGATCTCAGGGGGGCTGAGAGAGGGAGGTTTCAACATAATAGGGTGGACGTTTTTTCTGGACACCAAGAAGACGTGTGTCGATTTACATTGACAGATGCACATCTCATCAGCGCTGGAGGGTAATTTATATTTCGTTTTTTAATGACATGATGGTAAGCATTTATTTTAGATCATTCATTTGACATGATCATTTGCCAATAATATTTAGTAGTTTGCACCTAATTACAGTATGTTTAAGGAAATAACAAGGAAAAACAACAAAAAGTGTCTTAGTAAGGTGTTGGTCTACCATGATCTGCCAGAACAGCTTAAGTGCACCTTGGCATTTATACTAATACTTCCAAAAGATATTCTCTCAATTGGTATATTGTTGATGGAGGTGGAGAGCACTATATAACACGTCACTCCAAATTCTCCCAGGTGTTAAACTTGGTTGGGATCTGGTGACTGTGATGGCTGTAGCATATGATTTACATCATTTTCATACTCAAACCATTGAGCCCTCATGCCCTGTGAATGGGGACAGTGTTGTCCTGGAAGAGACCACTCCCATCAAGAAAGAAATGTTACATCATAGGATAAAGGTGATCAGTCAGAATATTTTTGTATTGATTTTCAATACAGTAGATCGGAATTTGGCTTAAAACATGGTTTGCAAATGTTTCTCTGGAAACTTTGTCTACTATGCTGAATTCTTAATCTTAATTTTCCATAATGTTAAAGCACTGATGATGTGTAGTTGCCACTACAGGGTTTTCACCTACTATTGTCCAGTCAGATTATCTTGCAAAAAATATACAGTCAGGTCCGGAAGTATTTGGACAGTGACGAAGTTTTTGTGATTATGCTTTTATACACCACCACCACAATGGATTTAAAATAAAACATTGTGATCAATGTTGATGTGATCGAAGTGTAGACTTGCAGCTTTATTTTAAGAGGTTCCACAAAAATATGGCATTTACCATTTTGGAATTACAGCCATTTTAAGCACTTTAAGGACTTCCATTTTCAGGGGCTCAAAGGTATTTGGACGATTGACTGACAAGAAGTTAATTGACCAGGTGCAGTCCATTCCCTCATTACTTCAAGACAAATGAAGCAGATAAAAGATCTGGAGTTGATATCAGGTATTGAGTTGGTATTTGGCAGCTGTTTGACTGGAGCTACCAGTATGAAGTCCAAGGATGCAATGCAAGTGAAGGAGGCCATCATTAGGCTGAAAAAACAACATAAATCTATAAGAGAGAGATAGCACATTCTTAAAAAGAGAGAAAGCACTGGTGAACAACATCGAAAGGCCTGGAAGACCACAGAAGACAACTAAATTGGATGATTGCAGAATCCTTTCCTTGGTGAAGAAAAACCCCTTCACATCATCAACAGAAGTCAAGAATATTCTGGAAAAGGTAGGCATATCATTGTCAAAATCTATAATCAAGAGATGCCTTCATGAATGTAAATACAGAGGGTTTACAACAAGGTGCAAACCACTGGTAACATTCAAGAACAGGAAAGCCAGATTAGACATTGCCAGAAAACATCTAAAAAAGCCTCTCATGTTCTGGAATAAGATTCTTTGGACTGATGAAACCAAGATTAACTTGTACCAGAATGATGGGAAGAGAAAAGTATGATGAAAGAAAGGAACAGCTCATGATTCAAAGTATACCACATCATGTGTCAAACATGGTGGAGGCAGTGTTATGGCATGGGCATGTATGGCTGCCAGTGGAACGGGCTCACTGGTGTTTATTGATGATGTGACTGCTGACAGAAGTAGCGAGATGAATTCTGAGGTGTATAGGGCTATACTCTCTGCTCACATTCAGCCAAATGCTACAAAACTGATAGGATGCTGCTTCACAGTGCAGGTGGATAATGACCCTAAACATACTGCGAAAACAACTCAAGACTTTTTGAAGGCAAAGAAATAGCATATTCTTTAATGACCAAGTCAGTCGCCTGATCTCAACTCAGTAGAGCTGCTTTTCACTTACTGAAGACAAGACTGAAGGCAGAAAGACCCACAAACAAGCAGCAACTGAAGGTGGCTGCAGTGAAGGCCTGGCAGAGCATCTCCAGGGAGGAAACTCAGAATTTGAGTTTTGAGAACATGGGCTCCAGACTTCAGGCAGTCATTGACTGCAAAGGATTTTCATCCAAGTATTAAAATTATGGTTATATTTACAGTTATGTCACTTTGTCCAAATACCTTTGAGCCCCTGAAAATGGAGGTACTTTGTTGAAAATGGCTTTAATTCCTAAATGGTAAATGCCATATTTTTGTGGAACCTCTTAAAATAAAGCTACAAATTCTGAAGTCTACACTTCAATCACATCTTGATTGCTTTATTTCAAATCCATTGTGGTGGTGTATAAAGGCAAAATCACAGAAACTCTGCCACTGTCCAAATACTTCTGGACCTGACTGTATACTACTTGTGTAACGAATGCGTGGTTTGTTTAAAACAATGAACAGTCCAGTGTGTTTCTTAGATGTTTTTTTCCACTTTCTTTTTTTAAATCTGACTTCAATATTAACATGAGCGATTACATGAGCTTAACACTCAGCCTATATTTCACTTTTTATAGAAACATTTCACACTGCTTCATGAACTTATTACATTTTGTTGTGCTTGACAGGGATGGGAAGATCATTGTCCATTACAAAAACCGTGATTATTCTGTGGAGTATTATGGCCATAATCAGGAGGTGAACTGTATTGACTGCAGGGGTGAATTGATAATTAGTGGCTCTAGAGACAAGACTGCTAAGGTAAGAAGACGACACCATGCTGAGGTTAAGATCTTCTATTTTAAGCAATTCAAAACAAAGTGTATTGTAAAGCATGTATTCAGGCCTGAGATAGAGTAAACCAGTTTCATCTTGACTGGAGGACATGATGGGTAACTAAAAGACTGTAATCAATGTCTAATGCCTTGTTTCCTAAACTGATGTTTGGGGATCCCCAGACGGTCAGTGTTTTTATTTTCGGTTGGGTCCCAACACATCTGTATCATTTATTCAGTGTTCTTGATTGTTTTATTTAGGTGTATTAGGACCAGGGAAATTTAGTCTGTACACCCCGGAAAACTAGGGACACATTTTATTTCATGTTTTGTTAAAGATGCGTGTCAACAAAAACACATCCTAGACATTGTTGTCTTGTTCTTTTTTTGCTTTTAGGTGTGGACATTAAATACAGACCAGTTGGGCAAATGTCTTCATACCATCCCTACGTATGACAGAGTGTGGTCAGTGGCAATCAGCCCCTCTCTGTGGTGAGTCCATGTTCTCGTTTTAACGTTTTTGATGGTGTTATTCTCTTCAGTCGGTCAGATGCATGAGTTTTATTTGTGCTTAAGAGTTTGAGCAACACTCATGAGTCCATTATCACTGGAAATAGCAAGCTGGGTTTTGTATGTGATACATGAAGAATATAGCAGTTGAGGACATTTTGCTTATCATTAACATTACAAGCACTTAAACTTTTTATACCAAAGTGGTTTTGAATTCTCTAACCTGATGTTTGTTGAAGAATTTTCTAAAACCACATGGCATAGACAGTAGTGCCAGCTGTGGATCACAGCTTTTCAAGCTGCTAAACACTTTTTTTTTTTTTTAACCACATATAACATCTATATTTTGTCTAATAGTGTCTATTCTATTCTATTTTATTTTTCTGTTTTATTCATTAAATTATTTTTATTATATTCGGCTTTTATTATATTTTGTTTTATTATATTCTGTTTTTTATTATGTATCACAGTCGCACTGTGGGACGAGGCACTAAGGAAAAACATTTCACTACATGAATACATCACATGTATGTAATGTATGTGACAAATAAAGAACCTTGAACCTTGAGGTTTATATTAACATGCTCATTCTAATATGTTATCCTTCCTATAGAAGCAGTTGTTCACAGGGATGTATACAATCTAAGATGGAATAAAAAATGTGTTGTTATTTTAAAAAAAAAATTTATACTTGTTGGCGAAGCTTTATTAAAGATGATGTTTATGACATGTATGGAAGGAATGTCAGGCTTGTGCTTTCTGGTTTTGTATTTTGGTTTCAAGGTTTTATCAGATTTTTGCTAGTTGCTCTAACGTTAGTGATAACAGGATATAATTTATCTCATGGACAGCATTAAACATACCTGTAAATGGTTAAAAGCATGACGTGTCATCCATTAATAAATTAAAATTGTAATTGTTGGCATATTGCTGTGGTATAAGAGGAATAATACACTTGCCTGTTATTGGAAAATAATCTTAGGCATGGTAACTGCATCACACCACCCCATCGCTGATTATCATAGCATCCCCCATTGTGTTTTATTCCTTACTTAGCATACTTGTCACTAATCATATTAGTGTTTAGTACAAATATACAAGGATGTAATTCGCCTCCATGATACTTCTTCCTTCTCATCTGTTTCCTGTTTCATCCTTGTTGGCTTTTGTAGTACTCTGGACCATGTCATAATGAGACCCCTAACATCGACCCGCTACTTTTCATCAGGGTGAATTTGAGATTGTCCAAATAAAGAGCATATCCAATGGTTTGGGAAAGGGGCGGAGGGCAGCATTACGGGTAGAGGGGTGAAATGGTGAGAGACACGGTGCACCAATGCAGGTGGCCAGACTTTTTTTTTTTTTTTAATGTACTCTTCAATTTATTGCCATGCCGTTGCTTTGAAGTCAGTCAGCTAACACCTCTGAAATGCAGATGGAGAAGAATGGGATCCTGGTTCTAAGTGATTAGAAAGCAGAATTGTGCCCCCTCATGGTGTAGAACATGCAGATTTTTTTGTCAGGATTTTTTCTAAATTGTTTTAATTGACTGAACCTTTACTTTGCCATGTCTATCTGATGAACTATAAAGTAATATAAATGAAAATTTTGATAGGGTACTTGGTCTCTGTGTTTTTTTTTTTTTTAGTTTTGAATCTAAATGATCATTTTTACGTTTGATAAGCTGTGGCCTTCTTTGAGAACGCAAACAGAAATTATACAAATATTAGCATATTTTAGGCTTCGAGATGTCAAATTGTTCTGGACCTTCACCCAGTTACAGATAGCAAATCAGTTTTTTTCTTAATGTGACAAGCTAGGTAAAAAAAAAAAAAAAAAAAAGTGAGACAAGGGCAGTGAGGGACATGAAAGGGGGAAAAACCGAGGCAGGATATAATGTCGAAGCAGGGTTGCCTTCACTTCGGTTGCCTTTGATTGCTCAGCCATGTATACACCCACTCACTTAATGACACACAGCCACATGAAGCTGTAACACTAGTACTCAGCCTCCACCTGCCTCTGCGTGTCAGGCAGCTGATCTATCAAGCGCACCTTCTCAGCACTGCTGACTGAATGCAGTAATCTGGCACTTGAAGCAACTAAACTACAGTTCAGGGTTCTTCATCCTTTTCATCTTAAACTTTTCATAGCACATCCTGTGTGCGACCAAAGCAAACCAAGTGGCTCGGTGCTGTTTTATCCATTCGGCTAAATTATTAAACCCTGGTGCCCTGACTGTTCATCCGCGAATTTAGATTTCTGAATAAGAAACGGTTATCCACATCATTAATTCTCCAATTTGATGGCTGAAATAGCAGGCCTCTGAAACAGACTGCTGCACCCAAATAATAGACCAACCTCTTTTTAATACATTGACAGTGAGAGAAGTTAATTTAATGCTCTAAAAGGTGTCAGCTAGTTTGGCTTCCAAACACATCTATTTGTTGTGTATTGGTAATGGTGAGGAGGGCAAAGACTTGAAGTTGAATCATTTTGGGATTTGGTTGAACCATTTAGCACATTAGGATGTGCTCATTGTCCTTGAAATGAGTTGAAGGATAAGCGAAATGGATCCTAAAAAGAAATTGTAATTAATTTACTTAACATAGTCAAATCTGGGTTCTGCTAGTAGTAGCTCTTGTAAGCCTTTTTTTTACTGCTTAACATGTCAGCATAACTGCAGCACCTGTTTGATTTGCTATGATTACCTGTAATTGTAACCTCTAAGTTATAATCAAGGAGCCGAGACTTATCTTGCAATATCTTAAAGGGGGTAGTAGGGGAAGTAGTTACAAAATGCTGATTGTAAAATGTGTGTTTTAATTTGGGAAGCCGGGTGACGAAGAGCCCCTTGTGTTGCAAATGTAATTGTTCCAGCTTCACGCCTGAGGTATCTAAAGGACAGGGAGTGAGACAGGAGGCACAGAGAACGACAGTGTCCTAAAGAAAAGGAGAGCAGGGAAAGCAGAGCATGAGAATAGAGAAGTGTGGGTGTGCTTTTGACACTGATGTGTCGTACATTTTATTGTGTGCACCAAGCGCAAGACAGCAGCAGTATAACATAAATGTGACTGTGCTTCTCCCTATTCTTCTTGCACTACTGTTATTCCTCTCTGTTTCATTCTTTCTTTTTCTTTTGTCTCTTTCTACTTATTGGCTACCCTTCTGTCCATCTGTCTATTCCACTCTCTCTCCCCTCCCTCCCACTCACTTTTTTTTTTTTTTTGTCAATTTTTCCACTGAACATCATCTCAAGGTTCATTACAGGGATATTGTGGCTAGAGGAAAATGCCAAGGTTGATTCTTCTGTGTCTCACATCACTTTGCTGTGAACATGATTGATCTCAGCAGTGTTCTGGCTACTCCTTTTCCCAGGATTGCTTTTCACAGTGGAATTTGTTACCATGCTAAGTATGGTTATAACATACTTTTATTCTTTTCTTTATTGAATCATCTGCTCAGAAAACCCGTTTTGTCTCTCAGTAGTTTTATCAGTCTTCCAAGTGACAAGTTGTGAACGTGTTTGCAGTTAGTTGGACTGGACTCTTGCAGACTAGAGGATTTCAGCAGTGGAATATAACATTTATATCAGTGGATATAATATAATTGTAAAAACTGCATCTGAAAGTGCTCTGGCTCCCTCCCTTCATTGCTCTTATTTCTCTTCAGTGCCAAACCACTCTGTCCATTGACCAGCTCATATGAACAAGCTGAAGAAAATGGATCTATGGAACTAAAATCAGCTTGTATTATTTGTCATTTGTGCTCTTGATTTTTTTTTTTTTTAGGCTTGCCACCCTCACCACCAGTGTATCTTGCCATTTGAGTAGTCTGAGTCATGTTAGGTCTTGGTCACCTTGGTCACTTAGTCTTAAAGCGGATTATTTTCAGCTACTGCTGGCCTCCTTTATAATAGAACCTGAAATAGCTTGTTCAGTTTGTTGAAAGCTGCTCTTTCAGGACTTATAGTGGCTATAATTAGAGTATGGTGCAGGTTGACAGTTTACATAACAATAAAAAAAAAAGGACTTGCACTGTAAAATCCTATCGTGAAAATATCTTGAATAATCTAATATTTTTCATTATTTTACAAATTCTTGAAATTGTGTTGTTCTACTGGCAGATTTTGCTTGCTTCTAGAAATAAGTGCTTGAAATAAGTTAAATTATCTGCCAACAGAACAAGACCATTTCAAGGTTTAATCTTGTATTTGTTTTATTTTAACATCATAATGAGAAATAATAGGATCATCTCATCAATAATACCATAATGAGAAATAATAGGATCATCTCATCAATAATATCATAATGAGAAATAAATTCAACTATATTCACATGCTTAGATATCGTCTCCATCTTATATACGTTGTACACTGAGTTGCGAGTTTAGTAGGCGTAGCAGTGTGTTGAGCAGCCTTTGGCCTTCAGAACAGCATGAATCTTCCCAGATATTTAGATCCCAGCTGATGAGTTTTTTGTTTGTTTGTTTGTTTGAAATCCCTGAGTTTGAGAAAGCATCTCTTTTTTTAATAAACACTTAAATGTAATATTAGAGTTACTGTGATTATATGGCTATACAATACATAACTGGTGCTTATTCTTTTGCACTGATGACTCATTTGGTTGAATAACACTAGTGTAAATGCAGTAAGGCGGGCAATATGGTAATAGACCTGACCTATTAACAACTTATAGTCTATTATAGCCTAGGATATTAATAACTTATATAGCCTACACACTGCAACAGCTTTTTTCCTGTTTGATCTATCTGTTTTTCTCTTATTCTCTTTTACTGGTGAATTATAAGGAAGCATTTGTGACTGTGTGACTAATAGTCAGCTAAATTGTTTCCTGTAATGTCAAACATGTCAGACCCTTGCTAACAAGCTAGGGCATGTAGAGTCTGGAAGACTCCATCCAAGGGAATGTAACTCTAGCCGATGTGTGTACACTCACCATGCCAAGTCATTTGTTCTGCAGATACAAGGGCTTTCTTTTGGTTTATGCTAGTCTTCACACAAGCTAAAATTACATTTTCGTTCAAGTGACTGTGACAAATGTTAAGACATCAATGATCTTAATGTGCAAAATAAAGCTGATTTTGCCCCGACATGTTATTCTTCTGGGTTAAATTTTCCAAAAGGAACATACTTCTTAGATCATAGTATGATAGTCTGTCTTCATTGATTTTTAAATACTCTAAATACCCTACTGTAGTAATCGTGATTGTTCTGCACTAGTCATGATCTGGGAAAATTTGCTGGGAAAATGGTAGCGATTACAGCACCATAGATACATGTGAGTGATCAAATACACGGCTTCCCTTGGTATAATGATGACAGCCAGGGCTGTTGTTCCTGAATATTCTGACTGTAGCCAATCAATGTAGTGTTCAGGAAACATGCTTTGTAACATGCATACCTTCATGTGTATATGTGAATGATTTCTCATAAGCTGAAGTACAAAAGTTGATGCGTATGGTCATATGGTCCCCCAGGCGTTGTGCTATAAGCACTATTGGTAGAGCCTGTGACAGTTGATCTGCGTGCGTCAAAGAGCAGAGTAGACAATGCCTCAGCAGTTGTAGTGAGTCTACATTGATCAGACCATGGGAGATGAAGGGGGAGGGGGTGCAAGGCATCGAAGAGCGAAGCAACCCCAAGGAGAGGTGAGAAAGGGTCCTTTTTTGCAGAATCTGTTTTGTCTAGAGTTGGTCAAGCACAACTACAAAGATGTTGCAGGGGTACTGCCTTTGAAACTTTCCAAAGAAAATGATTGTTGGATAAACCGCCCCCAAATCGCCTCTCTCTGGCAAACGGAGGGAGCATGACCTCTGACCCTTCGTATCAAAGTACATGGAGACTCACCCCTCTATGCTGCCCCAACCCCACCCGCCACAATTTCACCCCCATTGCTCCACCCCACTCAAACACAAAAAAAGAGAAAGAGGAGAAAAAATCCTGAAACTTGCGTCTTTCATTCTTCCTTTCCTCTCTCTCTCTCTCTCTCTCTCTCTTTCTGTCTGTTGCTTTCTCAAGTCTAGTAGAGCGAGCTGTGTCTTAGGAGTCAAGAATTCAATTAGTAAAAAAAAAAAAAAGGCAAGTGAAAGAAGGGAAAAAAAGGCTGTAACAATAAAGCGATAACGGACAGAATGTGCGTTCCCACATGTTAAATACAGGGCGCTTACTACTGAAAGCACTGCATGGGAGCTATAGCCCCTGTCTGCAGGTGGTGTCCTGAATAATTGCAGTCAATATGCCCCTTCTGTGCAGGCTTTGCAGAAGCAGATCATTAGACACATGCCACATACAGGTGTTCCCTGGGTGCATTTGAGATGGAAACTTCTGGTACTCGCTAAAAAGCATTTTTCCCTTAGATGCTGTGTGGTAAGTATTTACATTCCTGTAGGTTCCTTTTTGGGTATGAACTGCTGATACATACAGTAGCACAAACCTGCACTAGGGTTTCTCTTCAAAACATTTGTAAGTACAAATAATTTGTAACATTTGTAAATAAGTAATCTCTGTAATGATGAGAGTGGTGCCAAGTGTTCATTTTTATCTGCTTTTTAATAGCATGGCAGAGTTGGTTGATAGAGAAAATTTATGTTCAGGTAATTTCAGTTGCTTCTTAATAGAATGCAAGCAATGCGACTACACAGATGTGATTCTTCCAGGGCTTCCTGCAGCTCCAAATGGGAAGAAACATTCAAAAAATGTGATTGTAAATTCCAGAAGGAAATAACAGTGCTAACAAAAGTGTCTCGGTAATTCTTCCCAAGCACTGCAGACTTTTGCATTGCACCTTGCATGTGTCGCAATAAGAGACATTGAGTCAGGTGACTAATGGCCTGCAGCAGTAACGACAGTGGGCTGCTGAGCTTCTCATGAATTTTCTGTTGTATTTTGTCCAAATTGATCTGGGGATGTTCCACCCAGCTAAGCAAAAGGCGGTGTGTGGAATGTTCCTCTGACCTCAGACACAGGGGACATGAACAGAAAGCCAAAAGGTCTGTGAACTCGGGTGTGAGTTGAAGTGGGGGGGAGAGGGCGGGAGCACAGACACAGAGAGAGCGAGCAAGAGAAAGAGCGAGGGAGACCTCTTCTATTGTCCTTTTCAGAGCGATATAAATACATCATAACCCTTTTCAATTCAAACATATTTAGGGGCCAAGATGAAAGCACTTTTACAAACTAGATACATCTCTTCTTACAAAGCCAGGGGTCAACCATAACAAATGAACAACCTCCTCCGGGCCCAAAGCTATCCCACTTAAAAGACACGCTGATGTGCTGGGCTTATACTTGCTGTGAACCTCATTTGTACCCCTGTGTTACCCCCCATTCACAAGGACTGATGTATAATTTTATATTATGTTTTTTTTTTTTAAAGTATATATTTTCCTTACTGACTCAAATTTGTAGAAATAAGTTGAAATAACGTATTGGATTCAGTCTTGAGATAAAGCTAATTCAATATTAATAGTTTTTTTTCTGCTAGTGGTTTAGAGTATTCCATAATTAAAATTAATGTTATTGTCAAGCTACACCCACCATCCACTTTAATAGGAACACCTGTACACCTGCGCATTTATGCAGTTCTCCAAACAGCCAATCACGTGGCAGCAGCACAGTGCATAAAATCATGCAGATACAGGTCAAGAGCTTCGGTTAATGTTCACATCAAACATCAGAATGAAGAAAAAATGTGATCTCTGTGACTTTAACCATGGCATGGTTGTTGGTACCTGATGGGCTGGAATGAATATTTCAGAAATATCCAGGAAGGATGTAGTAACTCATATAATCACTCTTTACCACCGTGGTGAGCAGAAAAGCATCTCAGCTTGCACAAGACATTGAACCTTGAGGTGGATGGCCCACAACAGCAGAAGACCACATTGGGTTCCACTTTTGTCAGCCAAGAACAGGAATCTGAAGCTATCATGGGCACAGGCTCACCCAGACTGGACATTTGAAAATTAAAAAAAATAAAATAAAAATTACCTGGTCTTTTTCCAGTCTTCAGCTGTCCAGTTTCAGGGAGTCTGTGCCCATGATAGCCTCAGATTCTTGTTCTTGGCTGACAGGAATGGAACCTGATGTGGTCTTCTGCAGTTGTAGCCCATCTACTTCAAGGTTTGATGTGTGTTCTGAGATGCTTTTCTGCTCACCACAGTAGTAAAGAGTGCTTATTTGAGTTACTATAGACTCTCTGTCAGCACAGACCAGTCTGGCTGTTCTCTTCTGATCTTTCTCATCAGCAAGGTGTTTCAGCCCGCAGACCCTCACTCGCAGGATGTTTTTAGATTTTTCGCACCACTCTGTGTAAACCCATCTGGCACCAACAACAATGCCACAGTTAAAGTCACAGAAATCACACCTTTTTCCCATTCTGATGTTTGATGTGAGCATGACCTGATGCTCTTGACTGGTATGTGCATAATTTTATGCATTGTGTTGCTGCCACATGATTGGCTGAATGGATGACAACATAAATGAGCAGGCGTACAGGTGTTTCTATTAAAGTGGATGGTGAGTGTACATTTGCAGTGTGTATATTTTAGAAATTTTCATTTATTATTATTATTACATTTTGATGCTATTTTATGCTTTCGATTAGCCGTTTTCCTAGAAACTGAATCTGCTGTTTACAAGTTTGTTTGCCGTGGTATTTGAAATATCACTGGTGTGATGCAGACAGTTTGGGTCATCCAACTCTCTGGATCGGTATCAGACAACATAACATACATTCATGGTATAAAAATGTCAGAAGATCAGATCTGAAAATATGTCAAATATAATTCCATACTGATTCAGTTTATCAAGAGAGTATCAGCCCCAAAACTAATACTCAGTATCAGATCGGCACACCCCTTATAGTGTCTAAGTAAAAAACATATCAAGATGTTTCTTTCTTTTTTTTTTGTTGTTTGTTTTTGTCGTTGGTGTCTTCATAGCATACCGCTTCTACTGGATGAGCTCGTAGCCAGCAAAAAAGGCCACATATTCATATATGTTACCATTAAGGTCATTTCAAAAAATAATTTGTCTGTAAAATAAACTTAGGAAGATTACAAAATGACCTATTTGATTCAGAAATCCTTGAGATGACAAACCTTGGAGCTTATATTTTACACAGTGAGCATTTTTATAGTCTCTGCTTATGCAATAATCTTGACCTAATGTGTGGAGTTGGTTATGTTGCTTTGGCGCTAACAATGTTGTTACTGTAGGAGTTCTTCTCTCAGCAGGGGCTGGATTAAAGTTTGTGTGACCCCAGCACTAATTTCATGCTACACAGTTCCACGAATAATGATGTCAGCTGATTAGGTTACCAAAATGGTTGTGTTAGCAGTGAACCCCTGACATGTTCTAATGATCCTGAGGGGCACTGTTTTTGTTGGGTTAGGGTTTGCAGGTCGTTCGGAGGGGGCAGCGCGGGCCATGGTGGTGTTGTCGACTGCACCAATTCAGTCCTCGATTCAAAGGAGCGCGGGCAGTTATGAGGTCGAAATGGGTTTTGGGGGAGGGCACGTTAGGCGAGATAGAGGCTTTGACCTTTTACAGCTATAATATCACTAGGACTCCTTTTCATATCAGTCAGAAGTCTGGAAGACAAAACTGAATTTAATTGTAGCGTTGTGTTTTTGCCTCATTCATTTTCTATTGTGGTTTTTTTTTTTTTTTCTCTCTAAAATCAGATGCAGTGAGGGATGAGTAATTGAAGTAATAGAGAGTAATAAGGGCTGGGAAGAGAGAGCTTGGCTTTGCCCCTATTGTATCTTGTGTCACACAGGTTCAGAGGTCATGCAGCCTGCATATTCTATTAGGACACACAGCCTTCATTGGGGCAAATGAGTTTACCCAACAGTAATTAAAATGCCAGCACTGGCCCAGCAAGCTGAATATGGTTGATGGGCCACTGCTAACCGGGTTGACAGCTGCCATGGCTGTCTTTGCCAATAGGCTTGGGCCCTCGGTGAAGAAACTAGCCAAAGCCATCCGAAGCAGGAACGCCTGTTCCCTCTCTTCTACTCGCTGTCTATTTTTAACTCCCATACATGGCTTTCATATTATGTTATTGATTAGCATATAATTCAAAAGTGATTTTTTTTTATCAGCCTACCTAGTATGTCTCACAGAAAATCAGAAAAGTAAAAATGTTTTCAGACTTTAGCAGGTTCTTGGCCTTGTCTTATTATGACCTTGGTGTAAAAGGTGACCTTCAAATCCTGAGTCCACTCTCTCTCTCTCTCTCTCTCACTCACACACACATGCACACACACGCACTCTCTCTGTCTCTCTCTTCAAATCTTACTGGCTGTGGTTTAGGGTCACTGTCCCTCATTCTGTTTTTGTGCTCGGGGTTTAGAGTTGGACCCCAGGCTCTAGAGAGCTTATTCACACAGGCTGGCTGTTAATTTGAGGCCACACTGGTATTCCATTGTGGAGTCCGTTTTTTTTTTGGTGTTGGGGGCGGAGAGCCCACTGCTCGGGTGTTCTCTGGAGGTATGAAAGTATGTTAAAGAAAGAGTGAGAGTTTCAGTAAGCAGCTTTGGGATTCATTGTGTGCAGCATGCTTTCAAATCTTTGTGGCCTCTCAAATCTGACACACTATTAGTCAAAATCTATATTTGAATTGAATTTAGGCTCACACAGACCCATGCATGTGAACACACACAGACTGTGCGTTGTCTTTTTTTTTTTTTTTTTTTTTTTTAGCTGGGCATAAG
>CM040977.1:14376736-14399566 GCA_022985145.1 Pangasius djambal
CCTGGAGCCTCACCTGCCAATCCCAGCTGTCCAGGAGGGCTTTAATCCCTAACTATCAAGCAGGTCAAAACCATGGCGCACACACACACACACACATGCACTCACACCCTCCTCCCTACCTGTTCCAACTAATTTCAACCTGTCATCCAAATCAAAGGGGGTACCAAAGTGTTTTTGTTTCTCTTACTTAGCCACCTCCTAACAGCTTGGTGAAAGAATGCACATCTTTGAACAAAGTCAACTGTCTTACCTTGCCGCTCAGCTTTTCTTGCACCATCAGTATTCTGACTTGTTTGTTTGTTAGTTAAAGGTTTTATCAGTTGTGTACTGGCAAGAACAGATGATAAAGTAGAGATGCTCAAAGCTCTTAACCACAAAAATGTAACTGTATAAATGCACTATATTTCTAATAGCCTATCATCTATTATCACTTGACAGATTTTGCAGATTTTTGCTTGATAAATATTGATATGTGATAGATTGACTGACTAGTCTGTGCCTAAATATATGCCTGGATAATATTAATCCATTAATAAACACTTGTTTATGTATCTCTCTCAACAGCACCTTTGTGACCGGAACAGCATGCTGTGAAAACTTTGCTCCTCTTCGGATATGGGACACAGAAAGGTAGCTGACACCTCAGCACTTCATTCTTGTCATCTTACCTGTTAGATTTTGATAATATTTGTTCATATATTACTGTTAAAACGCCTGACCTTATGCAGTTCTTGAATATGCTGTGCATAAATGCATTGTATTTTCTAAAGAGATTAGAGTTGCAGCCTGACAAAATCACTGACAAGTGCTGTTTAGTCTCAAAACCCTTTACTGTTTGTCAGTTTAATGAATAACACAAGTAAACGTATGATAATGATAGTTGTTGTTCATAAGCTTCTGAGCTACCTTACTGGGCTTTTTGAGAAGTTCAAAGCTGACTTCAAAATTCCTATCATGAAAGGCCTGGCTTAAACCTGATACAACCTGACTGGCTTCTGTAATTCCCCTGCTTTACGTGCAGAATTCAGCCTGCTTACATGTTGTCAGTCCAGGGGAGGAAAAATTAAGAAGGGGAGAAAAAAAAATGGTATGTTCCGGCACCAAATGACAAGGAAATTCGAGAACGGTTGCTGGGAAGGAGGAGGGGCGATTCACCATGTATATCCCTGGGAATCACATTTTACAAAAGAGGAGGAGAAATAGAAAATTTGCTCAGGATTTAGATGGGCAAAGGTTGGGGCTGAGGTTTGATCTGTGAAGTGTGGATAGGTAGTCAGGCTGATGGGCCAGAAATCTTACTTCTGAATTATGGGAGCTGAAAGTCAGCTTGCACATCACTGCTATGGAAACCATTCAAGTCGCAGACGGAATATGTGTCAGCCATACTGGCAAAATGATAAACTTACCTCCATGCGTTGTTGTTGTTGGTATTTTCTTTTTTCTTTTTTTTTCATTTGTTTGAATAGACCTGAAGGGGTTTTTCTTTATATATATTTTCTATATACTTTTTATTATAGTTTCTGTTGTGAACCATGCTCTCAGTAGCATTGCATGACCTGTCTCACAGTGTGTCGTATATTCTCTTTTCCTCTCATCTTTGTGCTGCCACATTTGGGCTAGATGTGTCCTGCCCTAATGTGTTCCTGTCTGGTAATCAGGTGCACCTTGTGCGGAGCACAAAGCCGCCAGTCACAGGGGGTCGAGAAAACAGCCATGAGCGAAGGGGCGGTGGAATGGGGGCTGTGTGTGCATGTGTGTCCCTTTTTTTAACGTTTCCCAGACAGACCACCAGCATATTCTTCAGACAGCCACTACCAACATGAGACAACACATTAAGATGGCAAGAATATCGGCGATAAAGGCAGACATCAGATCATAAACACTATTACAGTGTTGGGAGCAACACACATAGATGATGATTATCACTGTTTTTCAAAGCAGTGAACAGCTAAATGTATTTAGCAAAGCAGTGAACAGCTAAATGTATTTAGCAAAGCAGTGAACAGCTAAATGTATTTAGCAAAGCAGTAAACAGCTAAATGTATTTAGCAAAGCAGTGAACAGCTAAATGTATTTAGCAGTTCTTTCGTTAGGCCTTGTGGAATCTCATGCAAAAAAAACTATTTACTATCACCAGCACTTGTTTTTAAGAGCATAGCTCTTCATTCCCAAAGGCCTGCATGCCTTTTTACTCGTTTTAAATAATCAAAGTGTAGTGCGGCAGTCGTGTTTGCAGGGCAATTTGAACGATGAGAGATCTTGTATTCCCATCTTTTGTTTATCTGGTTACTTCAAGAACCACTTTAAGTATAATGACAAGTGTCCCTGATATTTTTCACAAAGGACGGGGGCACCTTTTTGAACACTGCATGTTGACTGGAAAGGAGAATAATAGAGGAGACATGTACAGGCCAAGATCTCTCACACCCTCATGTCTCAGCAGCGCAGCTGACCAGCTGGTGGGGAAACAGACTGAGGAGGTATGACAGAACGAGTGAGCAACACGCAGTATTCGGATGGCAGAGAACATTGTGCAATCAGTTACTTTACTGATGACCTTATTTGTCTTTTCAAAACTAATGAACAAATACATTTCCATAAAAAAACAAGTTAACTACATGACAGGAAACAATGTTATATTTTAATATTAGTGTGAAAGACAAATTAAGCTTTAGGTGTTTTATGTTTCCTGATACTTGATCAGAAATGTATTTTTATGGTTCACGTCCTTTCTGTATGGTACAGAGGTCTCTGATCACCCTGAGTCCCACACAAGTGGTGCTTTAAAGGCACCCCTAACTTTTCATGAGGCCGTCGGTCATGGATAAACAGAGAGAAAAGCCATCAAAGAACCATGCAATTGCACTGAAATTCCTCACATTCTTCCCTGAAAGAGAGGGTTAAATGTCTGGATCTGGCAGGAGCTGTGTTTTACAAATTGCAATCTCATTGTTTTTTAAGAGAACGCGTGTGACATTTAAAAGTCTCTATTGTCCAGCCCCCTGACATTCCATGCTGGGCTTTTTTTTTTTTTCTTTCCTTCTTTTTGCTCTCTCTTGGCTTGCGGTTATTTCAACTCTCAGTTAAATTGGTTGACAAGCAGACGGTGCAATGCTATTTCTGTTTGTTTTAGGAACTGAAAACCCCAGCAGGATTCTTTATGTACCTGTCTCACATCCTTTCAGGGCACTGACTGTTTCCCATAGCTTCCCTGTGCCAGTTTACCCTCTATACTTAACCTTACAAGAGCGTCAATGGAAAATTGCCTTTTCTGTGGCTCCAAAACCCAAAGAAATGCCCTTAGCCTCTCCCTTTTTTTTTTAAAAATCCATCAATTCATTAAAGGTCCCTTTCATAAGGTGTGTATGTGTGTGTGGCCCAAATGGCTACAGAGAAAGTAAGGACTGCTGAAGAGACCAGCCCCTTCATTTTGCTTCATTGCTCTGAGACCATAACTCACAACTAATCACTAACACATGACATTCTTTATAGCCCAGAATTATTATTTAACAGCTTTTCAACCATATCAGGACATAAAAATGGATGGACTCCTTGTCACCTTGTTTTATTACGCTCTTCCGGAAACATTCAGAAATGCATAGCATTAATGCACATAGAAACAAAATGAATCAGAAGAGCTCCTTGGTCAAAAATGATCCACACATTTACAAATATATGAGTCCCTTTTACTAAAATATAGGTGGGAATCAGTGCTTTAAAGCTCTGACTTAAATGTATCCAGGGGTCAAAGAGGATTAGGGTGAGGTCAGGAGCCTCGAAGGAGTGATTAAAAAGAGCCTAGAATATAAAGCATTTTCCCTCTAGTTTGTCTTGCTGCATTCAGTGGTAATTTTGTCTGTGATCACTTTAACAGGTTGCACATCTCAAATGCCCCTAACTGGTGTATGTGTGACCTCTTAACTCCCCCACATGCTTGGGCATTAGACATCTCCCTCAGCAAAATAAGACATGATGAAGTCCTAATCCTTTCTGCTCTTTGGTTATGCTTATTCAGAGAAGCCGCATATCTTTGCGCACTTTTGGTCTGAAAGCGCATGAGGGGAAGAAGTCTACTCTGTGTTATTCTGCCCTCAAATAAAAATGACATTGCCTCTGCATTCTTACTGCTGTATAATAGTTTACCACCATTGCGTGTGGTCTGCTATCATCTCTGATTCTGTTGACTTTCTGTAGACCCTCTGTAGTGCAAACTACTACCAATTACTCCAGAAGTTTCTGTCATATATCTATTAGCTTTGTAAAATACCTTTATAAAATAGCAGTCTTGCTATATAACAAAAGTTGTTTGATCTGTGCTTTTCAACATGCTAAAGCCCTTCTTTCATAATCAAAAGCACCTGTTTAGTCAAATTCCCATTCTTCCCTGTCATCATACAGCTAGAAGGACAGGTATGGTTTCACCTGACATTTCCAGAGCTCTCAGAGCTTGCCCGACATACTTTTTGATGCTGTCAGATCAGACACTGGGCCGGCTGTGGAGAGAACAAGGCTGGCCGCCATGCAGATGCAGCAATTTGAAAGATGACACGGTTATCCTCCATCCTGTAATCTTCATAGGTCCTCTCAAGGAAAAAAATGACACACATAAAACCTGTGACCTAACAATTTAAGAATCCTGGTGTTTGCTCCTCTGCATGGAACAGTGCTATTACTGGCTTTAAAATCAGAGCACAGATGTGAGGACTTCTTTTACGATGCTTGTTTTTCTCGCTTCACGCTTTGACATTTGCAGAGGGCCAGGCAGACACCGGATGTGCCGTATTGACATGAGTTTACACATTATTCCTAACCAGTCCATAAAACCATGTGAGGCGAAGCACTGTAATGAGAAGTTGTTTCTTTGTCAAAACCAATTGACTGTTTCCATTGTTCAGTACTCTATCTACAACTGTAGGTAGTCGATAAGCTGCTGTTTTAGCAGTAAGGGGTAAATGATGAGTTCTTGCTTAACATAGACACCCATGGGCCAAAGGGGCAGTTTGTCTGTTAGGCCCACCAGGGGTATTGCCTTTAGTTCTGGAGGCCTAGCTTTTAAAAAGGCTGCGTCTAATAAGACCCCCCCTTGTCCCCTGGAGCGAAGGTTGGGGATTACCAGTCTGCCCTTGGTGAACAAGCTCACAGGAGACCCCAAATGTGGGGGGTGGTCGCTATGGGCATTGGACTGTTCTAAATAGTTGCTAGGGACCAGGTATCAAAGGTCCACAAGTCGCACACAGTCATGGTCATGAAGGGAATTAAACAGCAACAATGAAATTGTTATTCTACAATAATCTGGCTTCTGCGGTGTGGGTCGGGGAGGCGAGGAGGGCGCAGCAGGCCTGTTCAGCCTGTGATCATAGGAGCGTGGTGCTAACATGGGCATCCCCCCTCTATCTCTCCTTCTCCTCCTCAGACCCTCTCTTCTCTCTGTCCTCCTTTTTTGTTCCCATACACATCTAAGAACAGAGCCCAGCACTGGTCGTAATCTGCTTTCTCAGCCCATTCAGCTAGGTGTTTACTTTTTCTGCCATCTCCTAGGATTTTAGTTGTCCTTTGTGTAGTCTATGAATGATGGGAATATGGGAATGTAGTGGGATTTAGAGATAATTAACTGGGCAAATTAAGGCATTTGGTCTGAAACGACAACTGATGGATTGGTCACACTAACATACCAACTGAGACATAAGACCTTGAGACAACCTTAAGCGTGTATCTAATACGTTGAACAAGCACTGAGGTGTTAAATAACCTCTCTTTCCAAATCACGCTTTTTAAACAACTTGTTTTTGGCCTAGAGCAAGCACACTGGATTTACTCTCCTGTGTCAACTTTGAAGCCAGTCCCTGTAATTTTTTGATGCCTGCAATTTCTTTCATGATGTTTGATGAGGAATAGTCTATAACTTATCTTGTGTTGTCTTCTTCTCACTCTCGCAGGTGTGACCTGGTGATGTGTCTTGGCACAAATTTTCGCAGAGGCGCAGGTGTGTTGGATATTGTGTATGAGTCTCCCTTCCAGCTCCTCACCTGTGGATATGACACCTTCATCCGTTACTGGGATCTGCGTGTCTGCTCCAGGTACGTGAGGTGGGAGGAGAAGGGGATCTCCCCTGTCCTGAAAGCAGAGTGTTATGCGGTGTAAATGTACCATTGTATAACATTTTGTAAGGCAGAATGCTAAGCGCTACTTCTCATGCACTACATGGCTGATGCTCAGTTTGAATTGGACTTGGAGTGAATTATGCCGTCAGCAGAACCCAGCTTGTCTGCACAGAGTAATAAAGTTAGTTGGTGAATCTCTCTCTGAGAGCTTGTGAGGAAGATTAGTGTTCTCAGTTAATCTAATAAGCCCTCCTGTGCATAGAGCACCATTTAGACAAAAAAAGGAGCCAGGCCTGAGACTCCTCTTGGCTCGGTGGACACCATTGTTCCTGCGGGCTGCTGAAAGGGACCCCCTCTTTAAGAGGGACTCTCACTGTAGGACTCTGACCCACCCAGGCCTGCACCACTCGGTGGCCATATTGATGTGGTGCTGTGCATCTCCAGGGCAACGGGGCGAGCTCGAAGGATCAGTGAGCCGCTTGTGAGGCAGACTGGGCCCCTATGTCGGGCCATGGCAGGGGACACACCCACACACAATCGCATATGGGCAGTCATGTAACACAAATCAGAGGTGATTGAAAGAGGCCCTGGAGAGTTCGGGGAGGCGCAAATGACCCCTCTTAAGATATCAATAATTCACAGTGTGACCAGTCAGGGGCCAATCTGTGGTCAGTCCTCAGGCGGAGTGAGTAGTCATGTGAAAGTTGTTCTCATTACTAGAAAGGGGATAGTTAATACACGCTGTGTGAAATGCTAGTGACAGGTGTGAGTGTGAAACGAACAGTGACAACCATTGTCACTGTCATTACTCTAATTGTTTTTTCCTGACAAAAAAAGTTGTTCACTCCTACTTGCCTGTGTCCATTTACATTTATATCATTTGCCAGACACCATTATCCAAAGCAATTGTATCCTTAGTGGGCTATAAACCTGAGGTTGCAGTTTCCTCTATTGAAACTATGGTCAGAATGTTCCTATTTATTTACACCACAGGAAGAAGAGGTTGAGAGGCATTAAAAGTATTTGCAGTAAAGGTGTATGCATGCGTGTACACGTGAGACCTAGAGAGAGAGTCCAGACATCTCATCCCATGTGGTCCTCCTGCCCTAATGTCTGTTGTGCACACCAGCCACGCTCTTTTCCCATGATTTATTCATCACCACCATTAATGGAGAATTGATCTCGATTGGTTTAGCACATCTCACCTATTTTCACAGTTTGCACCTTTAGGTAAACAAGTTTAATCCACACCTTTTTAAATAAAACAGTTGTCCTTAAAGTGCACAAGGAAGCAGTGGTTTTGGTCCTGCACTGAGTCAATGTGAAGTATAAAATAAGCAATATAAAAATTTGATTGCACATCATTTGGCAGAACTCTACAAGTAAACACAGTAAACTGCTCTCGTCAACAGGAAGAGTGTGATGGAGTGGGAGGAGCCTCATGACAATGCACTTTACTGTATGAAGACCGATAAGAATTACATGATCGCCAGTGGTTCCTCCTACTATGGAGTGGTGCGTCTGTGGGACAAACGGAAAACCCGCTGTTTGCAAGTGAGTGAGTGTGTGCGTGTGTGTGTGTGTGCGTTTCACACTTTTATTTACTTCATCTATATGTAGTGAAATGTGATGTATGTAGTGCTTTTGTTCAGCCATGTTTAATGTCCCAATGTGCTTAATATTCCAGATGTTCCAGCTCACCTCCAGCACCAGTAGCCCAGTGTACAGCCTGTGCTTCAATGCCACACACCTGTATGCCGCCGTCGACTCAGCCCTCTACTCACTGGACTTTAGAACCTCAGGGCCCAGACCCAAGAGATAAAACAGCTCACTCACAACACAATCACAAACACACATACACAGTCACATGTGCCTTGGCTTTTAAGTCCACATTGCACAATTTCAACACCTTTTCCCTCCAGCTCTGACATTGAGCCTTTGACCTTTTACCCTTCCAAAACCTCAGCTTAGAACTTCAGGAACCCCATTAAAATATCTGTACCCAGTGTGGCCTTGGATTGGTGCCACAGATAGTAGCAGATAGTTGTCATTTCTTCACTAATCTGTGTCGCTGGCTGTTGAAGGAGCAGAGGGAGCAGGGTTCATGACCTTCTGTGACCTGAGCTTTAACGGATTTAACACATTGCCAGCGACCTGTGGGATTATAAAACAAACACTGCTCAGAGCTGCCCGAACGCCCCATGGGTATTTATGCTGAAGCATATACAGTACAATAACTTTTTTTTTCTGCTGTGCTTGAGCTGTTCTTTTTTTTTTTTTTTCTCCTCAAAAAAATTAAGTTAATTCAGTTGACTTGGCTTTGTGCTTTTTGTATTTCTTCTGGTCACAGTTAAAAGACGTTGTGAAGGTGTTGCTTTTATTCAGCAGTTGTTCTGTATAGATGCCACTTTAGGGAAATAAAGATTTTATACTGTAAACACAGTTACGTGTCTCCTTAGGTCTGTTCTGATTGGAATCTTGCAGCATGCCAAAGAGTTTAATTTAGAGATGTTTTTAAAAAAAAATAATTATAGTAATAATAATTACAGGTAGCATTAAATATAGTTAATGTTCCATTTTAGCACCTCAGCCCTGTTTACATTTAAATGTTTAAATTTAGCACTGTTTAAATGTAATTTTACAATGTACAATTACTTGGGTTTTGAAAGAATGTATTATTAGTATGTTATATCCTAAGATGTGTGCTTTGTGAAAATTACCAAACATCAGAGGTCAGTGTATAAGGCGCATGCTTGCTTACCTCTCTGCTGCTAATGCATGTTTCTGCTGAGCTGTAATATATATGTTTTGAAACTTTTAACACTGAATGGACTCGAGAGCTTCAAAGGAAATGACTCACCCTGTTGTAACATGCAAGCTGAGAGAGTACACTGAAAACTCAGAAATAATGCCGCTGAATGTGTTATGAAGGCTTTTTGGGGCTACTTGTTAGGTTTTTCACTGAATATTTTATCCCTTCTACATCAGACAACTTGGAGATCTCTGCTGTGGGTTTTGTTGAAAAGAAAGTGATCATTCTTCCAGCAGCAGTCTCCATGCCTGCGTGTGGCCGAGGGATCTCTGGTGGTCATGATGTTAGAGCACAGACATCTGCCGGAGGGAAGAGGACAGAGTAAGTGCAAGTGCCTTCTCAACGTGTGCTAAATGCTGTTTTACATTGCACTGTGTCTGAGTGTCTGAGTGAATGACCATCCAGATGGAGCGAGCAGGGGCCTGCACTGACATAGTTAATTCACAGACCTTCCCAAAACAAATGTCTCTTTCCTTTAATGTTAAAGCCCCTGGATTTGACCTGACAGAGGATCACATTGGAAAGGTGTTGCCCCTTAACACTCTACTCAGGTCTCCTTACTCTCCCAGGTTGCTGTGGAAAACCTCAAACGTGAGTCAGACCTTAAGTAAATAACATCAAAGTCTCAAAGACATGATGTTCCCCGGAAACATTGTCAGTGAAAAACCAACAGAAAGTGTACATAAATCATGACAATGTGATAAAATAAAAACCACACGCTGATACAGTGTTTATGAACATTTAATGTATATTTGTATTTATAATGTGCATTCTTGAGATTCAGGATCTTTCTGATACTCAGAAATGTATAAGTTCATATATATATATTTATATATACTGGCTACAGAGCCAGTTTAACATTAATGCATCTAAATACTACATCCAAAAACCTGAAGGGCTGGTTTAAAGATTAGTAGCAAAGGGATGCTTAATGTTGGAAATGCATTGGGGGTGTAATTTATGGACAGTGATGGAACAAATGAGATCATATTCAAACTGGGACAATCCATTAGCTGATTTTCCCATTTAACATGAAAGGTATGTCTACACCTCCGTGCAGGGACTGTACAGTAATGCAGGAAATATGGCCCCTTGGGACATGAAACAGCGGTCAGTTAAATAAATAATAATCTGCTACTTTTGGGCTCAGATGGAAATGAGTACTCATTCCCATATTTCTCATTAGTACACATCTCATGATCTCATTAATAACAACTTGGATTTACCTGCAAATTCAACATCAAAATTTACTGATTGCTTTTTTTTTTTTTTTTTTTTTTTTTTTTTTTTTTTTTTTTTTTTTTTTTTTTTTTTTTTTTAATCTTTTCATAAATTCTTTGCTTCTTCTTTTTCTTTTTCCATTTTGTCCTACTGCTTGACTACAGCCACCCTTCTGACCTTCTCTCCTGTCCTCTCCCATGTGTCCATATTGAGATTTTCTCCCACCGTTGTGATAAAGCACACACAGAAGTGTAGCTGAATCAGCCTTTACCGTGAAAGTGATTAGAATAGGTGATTATTTTACCTACTGTATAAATTATCCAAATGGCATATCAAAGCATCCTGTTTGAAACAAAATTCTGTAATTAAATCAGTATTATTCAAATTATGACAAGTGGTTTAAGGTCTCGATTCTTACAGAAAAGGCCCATGAACTTTACATGTGCATAATTAAATGCTTCGCATGTGAAATTTGTATGTGTTTTCTCTATACCCATCACATTTTTCACAGATCATGGACTTGGTGCATGGAAATGTAGTGCATGTGTTTTTATTTCACATGTCATTTTTACACATGATCATTATTGTGTACAGTTATTGTATGATGTCTCTTTCAATTTATTTATCTTCAGACGCGATTTTCTCTCATGAGTAAGTAGGCTAGTTCTTCACATGTGATCAAAGTATTGACATGATGTCATATATGTATACTTGAATTCACAGGTGCATTTCAGGATATGTTAAGACGTTCCACATGGGATCACACATTCAGACAATCACGTGGAAAAAAAAAACTTGTGACGTGAAATGTATGAGATTGAGAAGCTGACTACACACAAGGTCAGCTGCAGGAGGCCTGAAAGGAAACGAGGCTGAGCAAACACCTAATATTCTTTATAAGGGGGAGTTACAGAAATGGAGAGCACTCCTGGGTTTTCATGCAAGTGACCTTTTTTTTTTTTTTTTGCCAAAAATGTTTTTAATCGATACGTGAAATGTTGCAAGAAACTTTAATGGAAACGTTTTTGGAGAGAGAGAAAAAAAAACTAAAGCATTCAGGGATAAGTTTTGTGTCACGTGACATAATTTATCATCTATCTCTGCTACAACAATCCAATAAAACACCAGCGGAAAGGCAGGACGCCGGGGTTGTGCCGCGTAAATGCGCGTCGTCTCCATTTCCCCCTAACTGTTCTTCTCTCCCCTCTATCTATCTAACGGGGAAATATATCTCTACCCACACAAGTTCACTATTAAGAGAGTTCACAATATTGTGTTATTCCTAACATTTAGCCTACTATCCATAGGTGAACCATTCCAGTTTAAATCGTTGTGGGGCAGTGGCAAAGCAGTCACACACAAACTGGGCTTTAAAGGTCTGAGTAAAATTCATAAGCCTTGAGTCATGCAGGATGGACTCTCCTATACTGCGCATCAGCCTGTAGTAGGTTATGTCAATATAGGTTATTTGGAATATTTTCAAATAAGCGCTTGAAAAGGAGGAGCGGAGATTTGCGCACAACATCTGTAGAGATCGGCGCAGCTGGATTAAAGAGACAGAAGGGTTTCTTTGTTTAATTACAGAAAATATCGTGACTTCTTTAGTTGATGTTAAACTACAGCACTTATATAGCACTGTCATGTAGGTCATGTCATCAGCGACGTTGCTCAGGGGGAGATGCTCAGAGCTGAGAATGATTTTTTAAAAATGATGAATATTGATAGCTGGCTGATATTATTCAGCGCTCTGTAAATCCATGATAGGTCTATATAAATAAAGCATCATTATCTTTTTGTCACCTGCATCAAATGGCGAGGAAAAATGCACAAGAGTTTGAGATAAACGTGAAAGTCTTGATGGAGCGGTAAACGTGTCGAACGCAACTGTTTGTTTGTTTGTTTGTCTGAATGACAAAGCAAAAGGTATTCGACGACAGGCTGTTACAGGAAGTGACATCGTTGTGACATAAATGGAAATGAGCTGCTGGCAAAAAAAGATTGCAAACTTTTTATTATTATTATTTTACCTCTTGCATTAGATTAGATGGAAACTGTATAAGAATCTGTGGAGTGCTGTGGGTTGAAATGGAGAGCAGTGTAGGGGCACCTCGTAGAGAGAGAGAGAGTTAGACGGATTATGTGGCACCTCTGGACCCTCTCATTTGGACATTCTCAGCCATGCACACAAATACATCAGCTACTACAATATATACCCTATTTCCAGTCATTATTTCTCTCTCTTAAAATTATAAAACTCTTCACAGTGTGCAGAGCTGCATCTGCATGGCACCTTGTTTTATTTTGACATGAGTAATAGCCTCACTTCTATCCGGCTTCTCTGTACAATCTGTTTTAATCAGAGATAATATGTTAAATGTAAACTAAGTGCAGAGACACACATATGTTTAGCACTTCTGAAATATACCACCACAATAAGCAAATACAGCTGTGTATTTGCTAAGTACAGTCAGCAAAAAAAGACTCTATCTAGTACACTAAAGGGTTCAGTGGTCTGTGCCTCTGGATTTCCCTTAAAGGTATGTAAAATTCAGTATTTCAAGCAGAACACAATTAGAAAGCCAGAGATGTTAACTATCCAAAAGCCACATATGGACCCTTTTTCTAAAGTGAATGATGCATCTGACCAGGATTCAGGCATTCCTCTTCCATGTGTTAATTACACTGGGATTCCCTCGGCAGATGTTGGAGGAACAGTGGGACGCAACTGAGCAAAGAGAACAAAGTATTTAGCAGGTGAAATACTATCCTCCATGTTATGTTATACCTCTAAAGAGTGAACACACACTTTGCCAGCCAATTATATGGTAATATTTACAGAGGACACCACTGTAAATTAAAGAGTAAAAGATATGCAAAAAGCCCAATTTTAAGTACTTCTTAGAATAGTCCATGAAACATGCTGAGGATTCATGACTGCAGTCACTACCAGAACTGGACACTAAAGATATATGTACCTAATTTCACACATTATTCACCTGCATTCACCTGTACTTCTCCACAGCCACAATGGGGAGGATGGAGGATGTAACATGAGTATAAGTTAAGAGTTACACCATGTTTTGCTTGGCCAAGTTCACTGGACTTAAATGGAATCAAGGACTTCCTTTTTAGAGCAGGTGACCCCTGTTTCCTACAGGATGATGCCTTTACGGAGCTGCATTAACTTGTGGTTGCAGTATAGGGTGTCACTGTGTCTAATCACACAACCAGCAGTAGGCTTCAGCCCACTCAAGCATTCTGGACATTGTGGTAATTTTACACAATAGTGCCATCTAAAGGTCATAAAAGAAACTTACAAGGTTTCTAAAAACGTCCAAAAGAACATGAGAACCTATACACCAGTCTTTCACCTACAAATATATTTATAAGGATGTGGAGGTCTTAAGTGCCCCGAAACTGCACAGTAAATAATTCACAGCATATCTGTATGTAGCAGAACATTTTACTTCCAACATTAAATTTAGGATTGGTTTTCAAGGTACGTTACTGTATAAGATGATAGGATAAGAGTAGCCTATATACAGTATATGTAACTTGTGTTTAACTTTTTTTTTTTTTTTTTACCATTACATGCATTATTTTATGGATAATTGTTAAGTTATATTAACATTTCTTTTGAAAAAATAAGAAAGTCAGAAAGCAAATATTTTGTGCCTTTCCGAACTTATAGAAAAATCTTGATTTGCTATACAGAATGGACAATGCAAGAAGCGAATCAGCTTGATCTATCTGTCAGACATTTCTCTTTAGATGTGATGAGGCTTGCATTATAATAGGTTTGATGCAGAGGGTAAAGAGGTGGCCCAGCTTGAGCCCACCATGCTTCTCCACCTCTCCATCTTCTCTGCTGTGGGAGAAGCCCAGGAGCTGTCAATCACCTGCTAGCGTAGGATCTGAAAAATAAATGCCTTTCATACAGACCTCAGTGTTTCTTCTCATGGAATCCTATCAACATTTGTTGAAAGGCAGCCCTTACCAAGAAGAGGGAGAAGAAAAATTTAAGAAACTCGAACCTACTTTTCAAATCAGGCAGTAGATACCTGATTGTCACTCTAAGAGTTGGGGACTAATCCTTTTGTGTTTCTATAGGATTACTTGCGCCAGGTCCCACTCCCCTTTGGCACTGCATGGGAGAATAGACAGATTAAGGGGATTAGCTTGTATCCTCCTAACTTGTCAAGCCTGGATGTAAGAAACCATTGACTTCTCTGTTCTGAATGAGAGAAGTGCCTAAAAGGGGGGAGAAATGAAAGGCATTGAACAAGAAAAATTCCTGAAAGAACAATGTGATTTGTTTGCTTTTGTTCCTTTAAACTTGGTGGAAAGGTTCAAAGAGTCACCTAAGGAGCAGTAGTCCAGAGACGGAAAGAAAAATATATCTTGGGAAAGTTGGTGTGAGCCCAATGTCAAAATAATACTGTCTACAAAACAAGACCAAAGAAATAGTCTACGCTTGCCTAAATAAATTTCCACACGTATCGTTTCACAAGAATTATTTAAACACAAATGTATGTATAGCAAGAGCAAGAATACTTTATTTATTGTATACTCTTAGAAAAAAAGATAAAGTATAGAATCCTTCTTTGGCGGTTCCTCTGAAGGAACCTTTACATGTTCTGTGTATAACCCTACAACAGAGTGTGTCCCCATTAGGTCCCCATAGTGTGTAACCCTTTTAGGAAACTAAGAACCCTACACGTCAAGTAGCCAAACCTAGAATCATTGGCAGATTATAAATGACGCATATAATAACTGGCGGGGATATTTGGTTTTATTTCAACAATGTTTTTTATATTTTTTTCAAAATTGAAGTTTTATATTCATAACATTTTCTGAAAACTACTAGCTTCAAAATGAGCTACACACTTCTAATTAGTATTTTGTGATGCCTCTGCAGAAAACATTTCTTCATGTAATGCTTAAGAAAGTTGAAGATACTTGTAGCAGGATCTTGGAATACTGCTTTCTCCAGAGCATTTTAAGCTTCTTTATATTCTCACATTTGTGCATGTGGACTGCTACTTCAATTCAGATCACTGGTTTTCAGTAGGTTCTGAATCTGAACACTGAGATGGCCATTTCAATGCAGTGATGTTGAGCTCATGCAAGCATTCCTGTGATGATGTAGATGTGTGTTTTGGATCATTTTCTTGTTTCAAAGCCCAACCATGGCTAAGTCTTATCCGCCTGGCAGTGACAACTGGGATTTGGGCTTAAGTATCCTGCTACATGATGTCATTATTCACAAGAAGAAGAAAAGACTTTATTGCCACATACACCTTCATTCATTCATTCACTGACCGTCAGTAACTGCTTTATCCTGGTGGTGCCTCCGAACCCTGTCACTGGAACACTGATTGTGAGGTGGGAATACACCCTGGATGGGATGCCAGTCCATTCAATGCACCATGCATGCATACCTTCACACACTCACTCAGTAAAAGCACTGGGTCGGTCATGATACAGCACCCCTGGAGACCACTTTACTTCGAACATTAAATGTACGATTGGTTTTCAAGGTACACTGTACTGTATATTTATGCTGATAGAATAAGAATAGCCTATCTACAAATATATATAAGTTGTGTGTATAATACAGTACAGTGAATTTTTTTTTTATTTTTTGCATAACTCAGCTTGTTAGTAAATTGGAGTAAAAGCACAGTGTCAGCCATGACCCTGAGCAGAGAGGGCTAACTGCCAACCTTCTAATCAGCAGCACAGAACCTTAACCACTGAGCCACCTCTGCTCATGTGGTTATGTCATTTTTAAAGTGTCTTTTATGGCCCCATTGTACATAATGTTATTTTAACTATTTATCTATGTTTTATATACATTAAATCAGGTGATAAAAGTGTAACCTCATATTTGGTCAAAGGCAATAATGAAGTTTCTGTTTCAGCACTTCTAACTGCTGTCATAACAGTTTTAACATTGCCCCACCTAGTGGCATGTGTGTGGTGGTCATCTCAGAATGCCTTTCCAGTTAGTTTTACAGTATGTATGACAATGACTTGAGGTTCCTCATGTCATTGTGGCATACGTGATTCTCACCACCTTTGCCAGTTAGGAGAGGTGACATCAAACCCAAGTTATGTATGTAGCTGTGGCTCTATGAACTCTAGAAAGGTGTTAGGTTTCTTTCGATTGGAAAATAGCACCAACCTAGTAAGAACTCTGCAAGAAGGTTCCAGGTAAATAAATACTGTCATACAACACTTCATGACTGCACTTTTAAAATAGTCAAGTCAATTGGGTTTTACTGTCATTCTTATATAACTCATATGTACTGGAACAAAATTTTGTTTCATTCAGGACCATGTTGCAACACAGTACACAGGACTACATAAAGTGTAACTATATGACAGTGTGAGTGTCAGTGTTGTTGTGAGTGAGTGCAACAATGTTCAGTGGTGGGTGTTGGGAAAGGTTTGAATAGGTGATGGAAGCCAGCAGTGTGTAGATAATTCTGACTGCCTCAAGGAAGATACTCTGAAGAGGTTTCAGAGAAAGGTGGTGGCGGCACAGATGCTCTTCTACCTTCTGCCAGATGGCAAGAGGGTAAAGAATCCATCTTTCATTCTTTCAGAATTGAAATATCAGAGTATGAAAGATTTTGACAACTATGCTTTTGAGAGCAAATAGTAGAATTTGAATAAAGTTTTTATGAGTGAAAGGTAAGCTATTTCTTCATTCTCTGTATTTATGTATGTATGTATTTATTTTTACAATCATTTACACAATCATTCTTGATGGTAGCGAGTAATTCTGGCATTGACTGTATCTGATCCATCCATCCAATATCTGTACAGCTTATCCTACACAGGGTCAAGGGGAGCCTGGAAACTAGGTGGGCACAAGGTGGGGGACAGCCTAGATTGGGTGCCAACCCATTACAGGGCAAAATTGCACACACCCATTCACACACTATGGACAATTTAGAGATGTCAATCAGCCTACAATGCATGTCTTCGGACTGGGGAGGAAACTGGAGTACCCAGAGGAAATATCCGAGGCATGGGGAGAACATGAAAACTCCACGCACACAGGATGGAGACAGGAATCAAACCCCCAACCCAAGAGATGCAAGGCAACAGTAGTAACCACTAAGGCACCATGCCCCCGACTGTATTTGATTCCCATTTTTTTATTTTACAGTTGCATTTTACTTTACAATAATGGTAATTTTAACATTCTCTGTGTTTAACATGTGTGTAGTTTAATGTTTATTTTTACAGTTTATCATGTAGTTTTGCTGATGTCATGCATATTATAACAAAGTAAATTCTTTTCATAATTGATCAGCATATTCCCTTGTCCTCGGCATGTGCAGGATTAGTCTGTGCTGTTACGCAGAATATTGTTTCTTCTCTAAGTGCGTTAGCATAGAGCATGAAACATTTTAATGCATAATCTGAAATGATAGCAGGAGTGTTAACTAGACTTTATATTCCCAATTCCGACTGGTCAGAATGTGTTGATTAATTTTCTTTATACCATAGTGCTATTGAATTCTCACATCTAAAGGTGTGGGTTGATTTTCCATAACAGCATGGCTCTTACAATAGTGCTGGCTGTAATACAAATCACAAGGTTATATTAATATGCTTGCTTTAATAAGTAATCGTTTCTATAGCAACGGTTAATTCACAGGGACTTGTAATACTGCATATAATCTAAGCCTAATAATAAATGGATAAATATGTTGTTATTTAGCTAATAAAACTGAATAATCATTGATATGGTGAAGCTTTCTGTAAGGGGACATTTATTTAACATTTAATGAGGGAGTCTCGGGTGATAATGCTTTTTAATAATCAGTAGGTTTCTGCCATAAGAGAGTGTTTAGAACAGAGGAATTTGCACTTTCTGGTTTCTGAGCAATATGACATGTATTAATAAGAAACAAATAGGCTGGTGAGGGATTGACTATAACTGCTATAAGGTAAGTGATAACAGGAATTGTCTTGCGCATGTTTCACAACATTAAATGTAACCATAAATGGTTAAAAAGCATTTGTTTTTCACTAATAAATTAATAATTGTAATAGTTTACAAATTGCTGAGGTGTAAGAGAAATTTAAAAAAAAGTGCTCTTATTGGAAAACTTTCCACTTTAGGGTGCACTGTGCTTTTTTATTCCTTACTTCACAAAGTAAGATTACCGATTACAGATTATTAATCTGTAAGATTACCACATTTGGTTACATTAGTGCTTAGCCCTAAAACGATATAAATTCAGTTGTGGTTTCAGTCACAATGTGGAAAATGCTAATTTATGTATTCTATTCTTGATCTTTTTTAAACAACCTAACTGTAGACAGTCTACAGAAACTCAGTACATGTAATCATAAGGAAACACTCTTGACGTCACGTTTAAAGTCTGCTTTCCTTCCCTTTAACTCATCTGATTTCTTTGCAATCAAGACTGAAGAGTTTGGTTACCAAGTCACACCCTGTACAACCTCACGGGCCGACAGCTGCTTTCAGACTGACACGTCACGTAGCCAATGCCATAGCGCTGTTACTGAAACACCAGGAAGTTTCCTCTTAAACTGTCCAATGGCAAAGTAAGAAGAAGGCGGGACTTGAGAGTGTACTTTCGGAGTTCTGTGGCTAGCTAGCTAGCTGGCTAATCAGTTGAAGAAATACGAGTAAAAAAAAAAAAAAAGAAAAAAAAAAAAGAAAACAACAAAGGTGGCTCGTCTGTGAGCTAAATGTCATACTGCAGCGCAGATGTACCGACAGCCACGAGAAAGTGCGGAATGTGGGAGAGTGACTGTACAGCGCTGAAAATAGGCCTGTTTATGATGAACGCCGTCGTCGGAGCCGTGAGCTCGGGAGCAGCCGAGGGAGGAATCTCGGAGGTAACGTTAGCTAAAGCAACACAGCTCGCGAGCCAACCCACCGGCTTCACCTCTCCTCTATTGTGCTGGAGCTGCTAGCTGCCAGATAGCTCTCTTACTTCAAACTCTTCTGAGAATGCTGTCAGTCAACAAGATACATCAATTTCTTCTTTATATGTGGCACTTTGTGTCAACTCTGACTTTTATTGCTCAGAGTTATCTGACACTTTAAAAGTTGGTGTGCTTTTTAAAAAAAAAAAAAAAAAAGCCGTATAAAGAGTGCTAGCTTAGCTAACAACTCAGTTGTTATTCAATAAACTAAAAAGGTTTACAGTTGGATGGAGTCTCATTTTAAACGCTGTAGTGTCTTATCCTTGCTTGCTAACTCGACTTTCTTTATCTGATCTGTCTTGTTTCTTTTGTTTACGACAGCTCAGTAAGTTTCCTGTGTGTCTGGAAGTTTAAATGACGATACCTTCGAGGCAACATTACATTATATCTGTTTACACAAAGCGATTCTATGTCAGGAAGGGGTCATTAATATTAAGAGTAGGCCTAGCAGCTATGAAAACATAGTGCCTATAGGTATCTCTCTTCAGAATTGCTGTATACAGACGTTGTGAGAAGAGTCAGAATCGTCCATTTTTTTATCTGTTCATGTTGGCAAATGATCATTTAGTTGCACTCGAGGCCTAAACACCATGTACACAAATAACACCATGCACCTTGACACATACCTAGATAGAGCATAGTCAATTTAGAAATTATAGTCAGCTTTGCTGTAGGCTGGCAGACGTCTGGGGGAAAATAAACTTGTCTGAACATCCTGAACTGACATGAAAGTGTGCCACACACTGTAGCAGTGCTTCCCAAACTGGAACTTATAAACAGAGAAGACTCTTCAGAAAGTTCTTCCCAAAATCTATTGTGGGGAAAGTGTAGCAGACTTAGCTGATGCTGACTGTAATAAAAAAAATGTTTGAGATCCCATCCATCGGTTTAAAGGGTGTGGATCTTTGTGGTAAAGTAAGATTTCACCCTAAAACAGCAACATGTTTTGACGAGACAACTCCAGGAAGTGCTCACGTAGTGACACTGATTTTACTGAACTCGAGCATGTCTGTTCAAAGAACGTCAGCACCATGCATATTTATTTCTGCAGCCTTTTTTTTTTTTTTACTGTATTTGATGCTTTTGAGTATGAAATATCACTTCAAATTTTGGATTATACCATCTCTTAGTATTTCCTAAGCTTTATTATTCAAAAGCAAATTTGTTTAAGTAGGAACAGTCTGTAAAACTCAGTGTTTTGCTCCACTGTTTCAACTCATTTACTTGCAGTGGTGTGCTTGATTTACCATTCACCTGTTCTTAGCTTCTGATTTTTGTACTATACTTATACTGCTCTTATGCTGATGAAGTATGGCTGAGCTTTGAATATTCTGTACACTTTGAAAAGTTATTTAAACTGACAGTGCTGTTAAATTCTCAAATCTGATTGGTCAGAAGTAGGGCTGCAACCAACCATTCTTTTGATAATTGATTAAGCTATCAATTATTTTTAGAAATATATTAAAAACCAAAAATATTTATTTAAAAATGTTTATTTGCAATAGTTTAATCAATAACTAGGCTTAATTAAATAACAGGTCACTAACTGCAGTTATTACTTACATTTATCGGATAATCTGTGGCAACATGAGAGTGCTTATGTCAACCAAATTAGACATCCAGAATAATGCAAGGTGAGGTTTTTTTTTTTTTTTTTTGCACAACTACACTATATGGCCAAAAGTTTGTAGACGCCTGACTAATATGTGGTTCCCCAAAGGGTTGCCAAAAAGTTGGGAAGCACACAAATGTATAGAATGTCTTTGTTTGCTGTAGCATTACAGTTACCCCTCACTGGAACTAAGAGGCTCAAACATGTTCCAGCATGACGGTGCACAAAGTGAGGTCCGTGAAGACATGGTTTGCTGAGGTTGGAGTGGAAGAGTTCGAGTGGCCTGCACAGAGCCCTGACCTCAACCCCACTGAACACCTTTGGGATGAACTGGAATGCCGACTACAACCCAGGCCTCCTCACCTGACATAGCACCTGACTTTACTAATGCTCCTGTGGCTAATTGGGCAAATTCCCACAGCCATGCTCTGAAATGCAGTGGAAAGCCTTCCCAGAAGAGTGGAGGTTATTAAAACAGCAAAGGGGACTAAATTGGATGTTGAAAAAGCACATGCTTCATGACATGAGCTTTGTTTTAAAGTGAGAAAACGTTCATCCTGTAGACTAATCATTCATTTGAGAGCATGTTCATTTTCAACCCGAGTTGTCGTACAAATCTTTGGCCAGAGTAGCACAAGGTAATATTTTCAGATAGGGCAGGAATGCTTGATGCATATGACCATGAATGTGTGATACACTTATATAAGGCAGGAAACCCAAAAGAGTACACAGTGGTTAATAAGCATGGTTCAAGCAGGTAGATTGTGCTTCCACTGTTTCTTACTTTGATCACAAACAAATGATTACGAATCCAAAATATTATTCAGATTAAAACATAAGTTAAGTCATTAAGTCAACAACATAGAGAAAAAAAAAAAAAAGTAAAGTGTTCCCATACTTCAGAGGAGGTCATTCTCTGTAATAACATGTGCCACCATTTACGTCAAATGCTTTTTTTAGTGAAATGAAATGATGTAACATGCCACAGCATGCATAACACAGTCCAACTATTCAGTAATGAGTTCAATTTGTTGGTAACTATTTGTATTAATTTATTTGATTAATTTATTTGATCAATTTTGTAGCTCAGTTTTGTCGATTGTTGCAGACCTAGTCAGAAGATATTGAGTATTTTCTATAACAGCGCATCTCTGACAGTAGTGCTGACTTGCATGGCAAACTATACATGTAGTCTATGCCTAATAATAAATGTATTTAAAATGTGTTTTTATATAACAAAGAAATACATTGGTCTTTCATTGGTCATTGGTGAAGGAACAATTGTTCATTTATAGGTACATTTATAGCGTGTAGCATCTCTATCAAAAACACATCCTCATGCTAGTTCACTAGGTCAGGGACTAAACTCTGTTTGAGGAGTTAGTACATTATGGGAAAACACTAGACAATGATTTTTTTTTTTTTAAACAAAGTGCTAATTTAAATGCTTAGTGAAGAGTTAGGTCTTTAGTCTTCGTTTGAAGACAGCAAGTGATTCAGCTGTGCAGACATTCAGGGGAAGTTCATTCCACCACCCGGGTGCCAAGACAGAGAAGAACCTTGATGCATGGCTTTCCTGTTTCCTGAGGGATGGTGGGTCTAATCAAGAAGTGCTAGAGGCTCTGAGGGAGTGTGCTCCAGAGCAGGGTGTGAAGCTTTGAAGTAGGAGGGCATTGGTACATTTATAGCTTTATAGGCAAGCATCAGTGTTTCAGATCTAATGCGGGCAGCTACATTAATCCAGTGGAGGGAGCGGAGCAATGGGGTGGTGTGGGAGAACTTAGGGATGTTGAAAACAGCTTGTGCAGCTGCATTCTTGATTAGTTGTAGAGGTCAGATGGCACATAGGGGCCTGCCAGGACCGAGTTGCAGTAGTCCAGTCTCAAAATCACAGTTGACTGAACAAGGTGTGTGGATAGAAATGGTCGAATTTTACTGATGACAGGTTTATAGCTGCTATAACGTAAGGGACAAGTGATCATTTGTTTTTACAGATGTTCCACAACATATATAAAAACTACAATTTGTTCTAAATTAATAAATTAAAAATTGTCAATCAAACTTCAGCACCTTGTAACGTCCTGTTACAGGGAAAAAAAAAAAAA
>CM040977.1:14403187-14462964 GCA_022985145.1 Pangasius djambal
TCCTTTTGTGTCTAACTGTGTCTGTAAGCTAAGGTAGCCCTTCATTCTCTCGGGAATACAGTATGCCTTTTCATACAGCTTTCCACCAGGTAATCCGGGACTGAATTGCAATGTCCTTGTTAGTGTTATCTTAGCTGGCAAATGATGATCCTTGTGTAATTATGCAGATTATTTCTCTGTAGTATAATAATGATTTGTGGTGTGATGGCTGTGCTTGATAAGATATTTCTGTCAGGTGATGCAGTTTCGTGTGTCCCTCAGCTCCTGGACAAGGTGTTTATTTTAAACAGAACTGCTTTTTCAGGATATCATGTCTCCACACCTCAAAAATGCTAATGAAATATATTTGCAAATCACTAATGCTTGTGGCTTTACTTTGTGTAAAATGTCCCATATATATATATATATTAGTTTTATTTGCATACTTATTGTTATAATGTGTGGTTTGCAGCCATATTTATTTGTGAAGTGTTAGACAGTGAAAACTGAACTGAGTCCTTTTTTTTTTTACGATTTAATTTTTGATAATTGTTTTGCAGAGCAAGCTGTTGTGCGTCGGCGTGAACAACCAGACCTATATCTGTGAGTCGGGACACTGCTGTGGAGAGTCTCAGTGCTGCAGCTACTACTATGAGCTGTGGTGTAAGTACTACTGCTGCTTTCTTATTGTTTAGGGTCAAGTGAGTCTATAGTAAATGTGATGTACATGGTTTTGAGTGACGTAGCTCGTGTTTGAACAAGCAGTGCCCCAGCCCAGTGTGTTTGCCACAGGATTCCTCTATACCATAAGGAAATTTGAGGAACAGAGGAATGTAGGAGTGGCAACAGAAACTAATAGACATACACCTATGCCAACGGATTTTGTGGATGACCATGTGTAAACTTATTAATTTAACACCGGACACATTATTATGTATGTTTTGATTTAAATGATTTAGAAGTTAGAATAAGAATAAAGTCCATCACTTCTGTCTTTGAATTTAATCAGCTGTAAATTATTGGCATTGTTGTCACTGGTGATTCTCCATTGAATATCTGTTACAATAATTAAGCTTAGATTAAGTTAATAATTCTTTACCAAAGTTTTAATCACTGATTTATGAAGACTTTCATAACATTCAGAGATTAATTATAACATGTTTTGAGCATTTTCTTTAAACTCATGCTACTTGGTTTTTTACCATCTACTGCATGACCTCATATAGATCAAATCAAGTCACAAGACACACTTACTAATAGTTATATAACACTAGTCATGTAGCTCTGTGCTTCTCTGGGGTCAGCCTCCCCTCTCAGCTTGATATAATTATTTATTCCTGATATGGAAGTTAAAAGCTGATCTTACTTAAGCACTTTTGTTTTCAGTTTCTGTTTAGAATCTGCATTTTTAACTCTGTTAGAGAATGCAGGATATGACATTGTATTAATGTAATGGACCTTTCCTCTGTAATGTTTTTCATGGCTATTAGATTCAGTCACACCTTATTAAGGCAGGTTAGCATCACACAAACATATTGAAAGACTTAAATTATTTGCGTAACTGATTTATATTTTCAACAAGTGTTCATATCACATATGTAGCTTTAGTGGACGAACTGCGCAAAACACTTCAGGAACTCAGTCACTTCCAAAGGGGTCCTTTTCACATTTCCCATAATGTTCTACTAAACCACTGATTTTGCTCAGGTTTAGACCATAGTATCCTAAATTACCGCAGCATTTTTGCACTGATTGTAGCACCAGTGGAACTTTGGAACTGCCACTGTGTGTGACGATAAGCTCATCTGTAGAAGGATGCAACTTGCTTTCATGTGACTGACTCCCTCTGACATTTGTTGCTCAGTGCTGTTCACACCCACTGGCAAACCTGCAGCATTATCAGATTACCGTAGAGACTAAGATATCACAGAGACTAATCCCATCTCTGTGATAATTATGGCATATCATCTGCTGAGTCAAGGGCTACAATTTGTTGTTTTTCCTCTAGCAGCTAATACAGCTGGTCCAGAAGGGCTTGTCCCAGTGTAACTCAATCAGGTCAAGTTCCTGTAAACAGATGCCTTGAGCCTCTCTATTTGGAGAAGTAGAGCCCACTCACCAGAAATGGCTGCGCTTTATAGGGACAAACGTTCACACGCTTGGATCTCATGATGTCATTGACTTAAACTGACTTTTCCACTGGCTAGCAAGAATTCCTGCTCAAAGTTACACACATTCTTCTCTCGTGATTTGATGCCAGTTGTGTACCCAAGCATATTCAGGAGGATGTATCATTTGCTATGGGTGGAATCACCACCATCTGAAAATATTTTGCTTGTCTTTGTCTTTAGCGGTCTTTACGGTAATTTAAAGCTATCCCGCTATTCCCAGGCAGTCCAGAAAGAAACATGCTATATGCAGATGCAGAAAGCTGCCATTTTGGTTTAAGGTTTTTGTTGATTAATGCTGAATTTGACTTCCGTCGGAAGTGGAAACTCGGATGACAGAATTACATTATTTTCAACCTCCATGTGTTCAAGCAACAAAGTGGGAGAGGGGGTGGGAATCATGGACACCTCTATGTTTGTCTTTTGTTAGCAGCAAGCTAGCTGACTCTGATGAGTGATGTACATATTTATCTCCTTAAAAACACTGTATAGTCAGTGTTATAGATTGGCTGTATGTTGATTGATCTAAAGCAAATATGTATATATACAGCATAACGCGTTTAAGGGCAAGAGGTACTACTTTGTTTACTCTTCATGGTGTGAGCAGCCATGTTAATATGACGTCACTTGCTGAACTTGGGGTTTAGTAGACTGTCCAGTGTTCCTGAGTAGGAATTCTGAGTTGGGTGGTCGTTTTCTTTTTGTTTTTTTTTCCTCTTCGGGTTGAAAGTTACAACTTTGAATGCAGTATAAAATTTTAACAACCCATCACCATTCTTACTGTGCAAGTTACAATATCAGCATCACAGTGCCTAAAAATAGCATAGTAAGCTTGTTTGAAAGAAAGATTTTGCATTGATTATGTGAGCTACAGTGTGACATGTCAGCGTTTGCCTGAACATTAGATATCATTTATATTTCCTCAGTATTTTTTAATAAAACTGTGATGTATGCAATAACCTAATATGCTGTGAAGTAATGGTAGCAAGATTGCAGGAAGAACATAGCTAATTGTAATTGATGAAAAGTAAGATCCACTTATCTGGTGGAAACGAGCAGGAAATTCTTCCCTATCTTAGCAAAACTTGTGTGAAAGGATCTGTGTGTGTGTGTGTGTGTGTGTGCGCGCATGCATGCCAGTACCATATTTGAAAGGCTTTTTAGTATAGAGGGTAATAATTTAAGCTTCCTGTTCACTCTTAAAACTCACAAAATGGTAGATATGATTGTTTTCCTATCAGAAAGCACTTACATTATTTAATTAAGGCCATTGTCTTGCTATGAGTTGGCTTATTTGTTTACCTTTTGCGCACGACCATATTAGTTTAAGGTTATTTATATTTATACCACAGTGCTGTTGGATTCTCAAATGAGAAAGTGTGGATTAATGTTCTATAACCGCATAGCTCCAAGAGTAGTTCCACCTGTAACATAAGTGTTAGGTTTATATTAGTGCACTCTTTTTAATGTTTTCGTTTCTATAGTAACAGCTCATTCGTAGAGAGTTGAAAGACAGACACTCGACATAGCCTATGCCTAATAACAAACGGATTAAAAGGGTGTTATTTAACAAACAAAACAAACTCATTAACAAAGAAGAAATAATCATCGATATGGTGAGGTTTTCTGAATCTTTATGGAAGGAGTCTCAGGTGTCAGCACTTTGAAAATCATCATTAAGTTTTCCGCAACGGGAGTATCCTTCAGGACAGAGGACTTTGTGCATTTTTTTTGTCTTAATAATTTCAAGTGAGAGAAAGATACAGGTTGGTGAGGGCATAACCTATAGTTTCTGGCTGTTATAATATGTGATAATTGGCACTGACTTGTCGCATGGACGTTCCATAATATTAAAATGTAACTGTAAACGGTATAAAGGATGAATACATATGAATTAATGTACAGTAGTGTCAAGCAAAAAGCATATTAATCTATTTTTAGGGTTCTGGCTGGTCTGGACTGTCATTATCATCCTGAGCTGCTGCTGTGTGTGCCACCATCGTCGCACCAAGCATCGCCTGCAACAACAGCAGCGGCAGCATGAGATCAACCTCATTGCTTACAGAGAGGTTCACAACTACACCTCACTGCCCTTCTACTTCAGTGAGTAACCTGATGATTCCTGCATCAGTTTTTTCCCCACATTTCTTTGCCTGTTGTGTAGACTATTATATCAGTATATCACTCAATATCTGTGCTTTTAGTTGTGTTGAACATCTTTCAAGTAAAGCAAAAGACATGTATGAAATTGACAATAAAACAACATTTGCACAGTTCTCATTGGGCTCTGTTAAAGTTTGTACATCAGTACAATACTCATTGACCAGCGGTATAACCCTGTCTGCCTTGGCTACAAATCAGGATATCAGGAAACTGTAATGGAATTACATAATAATAATAATAATAATAATAATAATAATAATAATGTTTCCTGTTTCCTCATTATTTCATGACAAATTAAGGAGATAAACGGAGTTGATTCCAAGTGTTGAATTTGCATTTGGCTTTCATGGTAACTCTCACTAAAAGAGTCCAAAGAGGTGTCGATGCAAGTGAAAGAGGCCATCATTAGGCTGAAAAAGAAAACAGACCTACCAGAGAGATAGTCAGTCCATATTCTTTTGGCCATGTAGTGTATATTCAACAGATATCTGATCTAAATAACAAACAGTCTAACTGGATTGCTATTTCAAAAAAAAGATCACATCTAAACAAGGAATTGTTTAAAGGTCTACACTTCAATCACCTCAAACAAATAATTGCTTCGTTTCAAGCCCATTGTGGTGGTATACAGAGGCAGAATTACAAAAATTGTGTCACTGTCCAAATACTTATGGACCTGGCTGTATATAAGGGGTAATCTCCGAAATGGCCATGTATAAAATGCATAAGTTGTGGCAATTTAAGAAAATGTTACTTGACAACCTCTCCCATCTATTATTTTGCTTTCCAGGGTTTCTGCCCAGCTACCTCTTACCTGCATATGAAGAGGTGGAGAACAGACCCCCGACTCCTCCTCCTCCATACAGTCCCTCTCAACCAGGTCAAAGCACAGATACAGTCAGCCCTGAGCAAACCGATGAGCTGTGCCCATCACTACAGACAGGCCCCACAGCCACTGCGTCAGAGAGCAACTCCACTGTGCACTGCACTGAAGAGGCCAATCGGCCTCCTGCTCATCGGCCATCAGGTGATGCGCACAAACCCTACATGAGCTTTGAAGAAGATAGCCAGCAGCAGCAGGTTGCATCAGCCACTTCACCTGAGATAAGTAAGAATGGCAAAGAGCCCTCAAAGTCTGGTGATCAAGGGCTTGATAGTTGTCCTGAGATCAAGGACAAGACAGTGGGGCGCCATAGACGCTTTACCGGTGACTCAGGAATCGAGGTGTGTGTATGCAGCCGCGGGCCAGGGGAAGGAGAGGATGAGGAAGAGGATGAAATGAAGGAACTTGAGGGACTTCTGGACAGAGAGGACTTACAGAAGCAGGACTTCTGTGATAGTTGCAATCCCCATAATGATGATGGCCTTCAAGGGCCAGGTGATGAGGAGCAGGGCTTTGCTGGCCCAGAGAGGAGCCTTGAGCACAGGGAGCCTCCCCTTCAGCGTCTCCCTATCAGCCTTCAGTTACACACCATCAATGAACAGGAGGCTCCTCAGCATGGCAACAGTGCAGATCTCCAAAGCTAAGCACCACCACATACTAAAGTGACTCTCTGTGGTTTGCTGTCTCCCTTTACTTTCTCACTGTACTGTTGCTTTGGGTGTGTGTACGTGTGTGCTGGAAGTGTGAATGTTATGCAGTGTTGTTAGATTAATCTAAGAATCCAGCAAAGACATTTTCACAGGCTGTTGTCAAGGACACTGCAGAAAAGAAATTTATTCATTGGCTAGGCTTATAAACATTGCTTACCATTCTGAACAAGGTGTAGGTAATTTTATTTTCCACTCAACAGACCCAGTAAGGGTCATTGCTCACGGTCAACAAACCAGGGGTTTCAAAGGCTGATGCCAATATTTAAATAATGAGTGATTTAGGAGCTACTGTTGAAAGCTGACATTGTTTGTACAGGGAAATTCAGTATAAATGTTAAACTGGAATTAATTTATTTAAACCCCAAATACACACAGATTTTTGTCATTCAGTTTGTTATCCCCCCTTTAAGTAAGGTTTTCATAAAGTTAGACAAAGCTAATACCACAGTTTTCACAAACGACTATGGAAACTGGCTGCTAGGTGTATACACAAGATGTTTGTTTGTTTGTTTTTGTTTGTTTGCTTGTTTGTTTGTTGGTTTTTTAGTCTGTATAATATTCCAATTATATCAGTCTAACACTGTCATTGGTACAGTGCTTTATGAAGTGTTCACTCTGTTTTTTTCCAGAGCTGTAAATCTGAATTTTATCATGCACTATATGGCCAAATGTATGCGGACACCTGACCATCACACCCCCATGTGGGCCTTCCCCAAACTGTTGGGGAAGTCTGAAGCACACAGTTATATAGGACTCCTTTGTATGTTGTAGCATTACAATGTCTCTTCACTGGAACTAAGAGCCCCAAACCTATTTCTTTATGACAGTGCCCTTTTCCCAAAAGCAAGGTCTCTAAAGACATGGTTTGCCATGTTCGATGTGGAAGAGCTCAAGTGACCTGCGCAGAGATCTGTCCTCAGTCTCACTGAACACCTGACTGCGCACCAGGCTGTCTCACTTGACATCAGTGCCTGGCCTCACTATTGCTCTTGCGGCTGAATGTGCAAATCCCCAGAAGAGTGGAGGTTATTATAACAGCAAAGGGAGGACCGACTCCATGTTAATGCCCATGCTTTTAGAATGGGTACATATGGGTGGTCAGGTGTCCACATTCTTTTGGCCATGTAGTGTATATTCAACAAATATCTAAATAGCAAACAATCTAACTGGATCATTGCTATTTCAAAAAAATATATATATATCTATATATATATATATATCACATCTAAACAAGGAATTTAATTTAATTTAAAGAGGAATAACAAATCTGATATTTGAATATGAATATTTAGCCATGCTACTCCTCTTAAAGGCACAAGATCAGGGGTGTCCAATCTTATAGCGGAAAGGGCCGGTATGGGTGCAAGCTTTCTTTCCAGCCAAGCAGAAGCCACACCTGAGTGTACTGAAAGCCAAGATCCGCTGCTTAAACAGGTGGAATCAGGTGTGGATCCTGCCTGATTGGAATGAAAACCTCCACCACACCAGCCCTTTCCGGATAAGATTGGACGCCTCTGCACAAGATTATGTAATGCATAAATGCAAGAAAGAAAAAAAGGAATGTGAGGAATGTCTCCGCAGATCACACAGTACTGAAGCAGTCTTCCAGACTGCAGAACTACTGTGTAGCCTCCATCAGTTCCCGTCAGTTAATGTATATTTCTTTCTCCCCTCTTAATGGACACTGTCAGAGGTTAGACATACTGTAATGGTGGCTTGGTAAAGCTTCCTTTTTCGGGATTGATTTCATTGGTATATATGCTCTTATGCTGGCCTTATGTTTCTTTTTTTTTTTTTTTTATGTGTGCATGTGCGTGCACATATGTGGAATAAGCTTTATGACTTTTTAATAAGTAATACACTATAAAGAATCTGAGTTTATCAACATTGCATTCAGTAAGTGAGCAATAGTGGCTGGCATTAGTTAAGCAGAGCAGTTGAAATAGAAATCGCATATAATATTTTCTGGTAACATGGCTTGCATATTTTGGTGCCTTTGTTGTTTTTCATTTGCCTTAATGGAATATTTCAATGGGATTCTTCTTTAAATCAGAAGTCAAGGCCAGTGTGGGTTAACAGAGCTTTATATACAGAGTCGTGGATCAGAGCGCATCAGGCACTGATTGCTGTAATCTTCGTATCATGACTGTGTTCTCAGCTGAATCGTTAACTTGATTAAGGAGTAAATGTAATTTCTTTTTCTCCATACCCCAGTTTCTAACAGAATAGCCCTGTAAAGGTACTGAGTCAGTAATATATTGCTAATCTTTTTTTTTTTTTTTTCCCACTTTAACAGTGTAAAGGTGCTATAAACAGCAGTTTATGCTGATCGCAGAAGAGGTTATACAGCTTTTTTTTCTTAAATTGGAATCTGTCCACATAGAGTAACTTTTGGCTTTGAAGCCCACAATATTAATGACCATTCTGTCTTCATATCCTTTTAGTGTGGTAAAGTCCCCCCCCCCCTTTTTTTTTAAGGTGGTAAGGAGGATGTCAGTTTTTGATCTACTGTGGCAATAGAGACTGCTCAATGCTGCTCCACTGCATTCCTACACTCTGTCGTGTGTGTGTGTGTGTGTGTGAGTGAGAGAGAGAGACAGAGACAGAGACTGAGAAGTGATTTACAGTCACTTGTTCTTTGAGGTAGTGTGTTTATTTGACCTTTGGTGTGAATAATCAGTAAGGCTTCCAGTGATACAGGGTGTTTAGATAGTGCTCAGTTCAAAGGGCACACGTTGGCCTCAGAGATAATGCCAGGCACGGGTGTCTGAATAAGTGGAGGACAAACATCTTAAACAAACATTAGACATCGGATACTGTAGCTTCCTTCTCAAGCAGTGTTTGCTGGAGACCATAGTTTTGCAAACAAATTAAAACCTTAAAGACTTGTTTAAACATTTAAAGACGTAATTCCCTTGTACACCAAGTCTTTTGTGTTCGGAAGTATTCATGTGCCATTATAGATGGACTTGTTTCTTCTTCTTTTTTTGGTTATTGTTGGTGCTTAAGGGTTATGTACTCATGTGTCCTCTTCATTTTTTCATTTCATATCTTGAGACCAAAAATACGTATTGTTTAAAAAGAGGAAATCAAAATTAGTTGATCATTGCGATGATTTTTTTTTTTTTTTTTTGCCTCAGTAAGTTGTCATTGCACTGTTTTAAATTAATGCAGTGGGTTTGTTTGCTCGAAGGTGACGAAGGCTTTAGAAGCCAAATGCTCTTTAAGTTTAGCTCTGACACAAGACTTGGTACTATATTTTAGTTTTGTATCTGTAATTGCCTTTTTATAAAACTGCATTTTCTGCTATGGGTAACATTTTGTATAAAGCCTCAATCAAATGAATGAGTCAAATAATGTACATTACAAATAAAACACCTTTAAACACCATATAATTGTTTTGTGATAACTCTTTACTCATGATTATATTCTCCAAATTCAGACAAATATGACAAACAGGACAACACCTCTGAAGCCTTTGGGGAAAAAATGAAACCTGTCGTTCATATTGTGTAAATGATGAAATCAAAAGCCACACCAGGATATTGGCTTGTGATCTATAGTTGATTGCCTCGTTTTTCTCTACTGAACACCAAAAAGGATTACATTGCGTATATTACACAGGTTATTTTCTAGTCAATTTGGCCCAAGAATACAACATAAAAGTAGTGAAATATCAATCCACACCAACTGCTTTTTGCAAAAAAATAAAACAAATTGGTTAATTCACTTATTATTGCATTACCTTCATGTCTTATTTGCACTCATACCTGGTTACATACACCTGCTAGTAGGAGCAACTCCAGGCATGAGAAATGGTTGTGTGTGTTTTTACTGTTCCCCAAAAACGGATGTATTCAAGACTGGCCATTTCTAAAATTAATTTTCTATTTCAGCTGCCCAAAGTCTATACAACCCATGAACAGTACATCCATTGCTAAGTAGTAAACTGAACACAAGGGTTAAGACAATATGTAAAAACAAAACTCTTCTGTTCTATTTTTTTTTTACTAGCAAATCTCTGAAAGTAGTCAAGAGTATAAAAAGAAAAATGTACATCTTAGCCTGACTCTTGGCTCTGTAGCTTATTTTCGCAGCCTGGCCTGAGCCTGGCAATGACTTTATATTTCTGGGGTTGAAGAACAACTCCGAATTTGCCCTGCAGCTCGGGCAGAGGCTGACCAGCGGGCACCTCCAGAGTGAACCTTTGCAGAATCCATGACAGGAAGAGGAAGAGCTCCAACTTGGCCAGAGCCTCACCGAGACACACACGCACACCAGCACCAAATGGCAGATAACTGAGTGATGGGCAGCACAGACTGTTGCCTTCCTCATCCAGGAACCGCTCTGGGTGTGAAATAACGAAGGTGTGAATTGGGCAAAAACCCACCCGCCCGAGTTATAATAGTTCTCAGTTCTGTTTTTACTTACCTGGGTTAAATAGTTCTGGGTTTTTCCACTCTTTTTCATCATGGTGCAAAGACCACAGATTAACGATGACTCGTGTCCCTTTCTGTACAGTGTACTCTCCTATACTGTAACATGGCAGACAGGATTAGAGATATACGCATGTCTAAGTGGCAACATGCTTCACCTGTTTTAATGTGAATACAAAGTGATGAGGAATTACTTAGCATCTGAGAGAGCTACGTGAGGGATGAGAAGTGGTGAGACTGGCCGGATTCGGAGCACTTCTCTGATGGTGGCCTCCAGGTAGGGCAGATTTCTTCTGTCATTAGCCTGGGGGTGCCGATCCCTCCCGATCTTAGTGTCCAACTCCTCCTGAATCTTTCTCTGAACCTAGACACCATACAAAGAGAACAGGCTGTTTATATAATAAATCACTTTCCCACTGGCATGATAGAGTCATCCAGTTATATTAATGGTTGAAAGCAGATACTGACTAGAATAGTGCTGTGCATTTTTATAATCATTATTTTAAATTTCATAACTAATTAGACATGATAACCAATTACCTGTGGGTGATGTATAAGATAAAGAACAGACCACTTCAGCACAGTGGTTGTAGTCTCCACCCCAGCGCCAAAAATATCCCCTACAGTCATGAGTAGATGATCATCACTAAGACCGACAACCTGAGTGCTTGTGTTGTTATTCTCCGAGCTGTGTTTGGCACGCAGTAGAGCATCCAACAGGTCTCGCTGGATGTTATCACTAAAGTCTGCCTGCAGATGGAGACATCTCAAGTAAGGTAAAGTGAATACGCCAGAAAGTGAATAAAAGATATGTGCAGACAGCTGTACTTTACCTTGTGTTCATCATATTTCTTTTGAAGCAGTTTGTCTCTAATGGAGACACAACTCTTTAGAATTCGGAGGTCTTCATTTGGAAAGAACTACACAGAAAACAAGGACTGGTTTGTAGATATTCGGATGTGAAGTGTATTGTATATGCAATGGTGTTACATTTTGAGAGAAAGGCTCACCTGGAGCCACGGAAAGATATCCACCAAACTATCCTTGGCAACTGTATCCACAATTCCCTGGCTGTACTGGAGCATAGCTTCAAACTCGGGATCTCCACGTTTATATGAGGAGCTAAAACAGAGGGTACATACTACGTTTGTGACAGCACGGGTCAGCTCCGGCGCCAAGTCTACTGCAGAGCTCTGCAGGTTGGTCAGGATTTCACACATAGAACTCGCCTCTCGGCAAACTAGGAGGAATAAGAAGAAAGATGAGGAGTGTTACATACTTATACATACTTCTCAAGAATATCACCATGTCCTCAGAATGTGGTGTGAAGGGATTGTTAGCTATGGAGTTTTACTATATCAGATGTTTGTATGTTTTTCACTTACTTATTTTCTCGATAGATGCAGTTCCCTCTCCAAACATGCACAGAGCCCCATGTACAATCTTTCGATGAAACTTCCATGTGGGACTATAGTCAGCAAATGCTATGTCTTTCCCATCTCGTGTTAAGATGTCTGTAGTAACCTTGGAAAGAGAAATTTTAAAAAATGTCTTTTTTGTCTGGTTGCCCATCACTGTAAAACTCTCCACCTTGTTCAGAAGCAACATAATGGTATGAATTTTTTGCTAGGGATCTCAGACTGATAAAGGTTACTTACAGTGCGTGGTCTTCCTGCAAATATTTTCCCTTTCTTAAGCAGGACCTCTTTTGCATGGAGATGATTGTTGACGATGATAACTTTATGAGAGCCCATCATAAGTGAATAAATATGTCCATATTTCTTCTGCAGCTGCTGAAAGAAAATATGCGGAGGGCTGTCGCTCCTTAGGCTCAGAAGACTCCCGATAATTGGGAGAGAAGGAAGGTTTGGAGGAGTTCTATCATCTATCAGAAAGGCATGGATTTTCCTCAGATAAAAGGCCACTATGATTACTGCAGCAAATACACAGAAACAAATAAGCCATGCCATCCCTGGGTATTCAGTAATTTCAATCAGTCCTACATCAAGAAGTATACTGGCACTCCACAGGCTGTGAGGAAGCTTACAAGTGTATTTTATATGCCTTCTTCAATGTCACCTCCTTGAACTCTGAATATTTTCACCTCAGCTATCTTTAACAGTCAATGTCAGTTTAAACTCAAAAGAAAGGCAATAGTGCAAAACGTGCAAAACACTTTAACAAACCAAATACACAAAAGCAATTTAAAAAAAAAAAAAAAAAAAAGCAACAGCAAATAGAAAAATGCAAACAGCAAAACCACAACAGGAAAACCAAAAACAACAGAAAAAAAAATCCACAACAGCAAAACCCAAAACACAACTGAAAAAACCAAAACACAACAGCAAAACCAAAAACACAACTGAAAAAACCAAAACACAACAGCAAAACCAAAAACACAACTGCAAAACCAAAAACACAACTGAAAAAAACCAAAACACAACAGCAAAACCAAAAACACAACTGAAAAATCAAAAACACAACAGCATTTGTTTTACTATTAGCACAAACGGAAAGGGTGGGGCCTTATTGAACCTCACGTGCTCGTTTCTGATTGGACACAGGGTATGACTTTCACAGTGAAAAGGAATTATGATTTTTCAGTCTGCTGTTATCTTAGCCTAGCGAAAACTGTTGAATGATTTAAGTTATTTTCTTCTGTTTCACAAACTTAAATATTGTGAAGCGGTTCCAAGCTTCACTGCGGTTAAGCCGGACGATCTTCCTGAAACCACGGAAATTTTAATGGGCGCGGCTTTTAGACACTTAGCGGTAATAGCAACGGATTCGAAAACTAACGTCCGCGAGCTCCTACACAACCAAAACAAGTAAACTTTCTACAAAACGACCCTTTAAAATAAATCACTAACAAAACAAACACACAACAATTCACAGTATATTTGAGTATACATGCTAAAAGTTTAAACTGTCCATTTTCTAATGAATCAAAATAGCCGACTGGTTCAGTTACCCTGACAGATCCACTTTGAATTGCAATTACTTTAACATTCTACAGCCCCTTTTACTTTAGCAGTTAGATAAAGTAAAATATTAATATTTTGGTGTCAGAGGCTTCGTCTGTAAAATGAAGCATCTACTTTTTTTTTAAAAATGTATATAGGTAAATCAGTGCTTTGATTTACAACAACAACAATAATAAAGTTTCTTTAATGATTTTTTATATTTACATTTATTTCTCTTAATGGTTTATACTCTCTTTAAACTTGATCGATTTTACCCATTTCTTAAATGTAAAAGCGTAAATATAAAAACCTTTAGCCTGTATAATCACAGATACTTATGTGTTTGTTTTGTTAATGATTTACTTAACATTCGGCGCTATTACCGCTAAGCGTCTAAAAGCCGCTCCCATTAAATTTACGTGCTGCTTTTGATTAACCGCGGTTTCAGAAAGAGCGGCTGTTTAACTGCAGGGAAGCTTAGAATGACTGAAAAAGCGTAGTTCCTTTTCACTGATAGTCATTCCCAGTGTCCAATCAGAAACGAGCACGTGCCCTTTCCGTTTGGAGTTGTGTAGGGACCACAAGACCACTTGTTTTCTTTTCGATCCAATACCAAGTACTTTCACGTCTAGTATCGTGGATACCGATACCGATACTTCTTTGTTGTGTGTGTGTGTGTGTGATTTTATAGTCCATGGTGTATTTTTGCAAGCCATCATTATTAATATTAAATAAACTACAACTGGTTGGACTGTTACGTTTATTATAAAATTACTGAACATTATTAATCAAACAAACTTTTAACAAAATATTACACATCACACAAACCATATTCAAGCTATTTATAATAGTCACATAATGTTTCTACATTCCTTCCCCTTCGTAGGTTTTTGTGAAGGAACAAGAGAATGTTGACATTTTTCTCTTTCATTTGGCTGGAGGTCCCTCACAATCATCTCTCCTAGACTTACTGTAATTTCTGATGCTTTCTGTGAGCCATCTATAAAATATAATACATATGTATGTCTTAAAAGCTTTCCTAAAGGTAGATAAGAGTTTATCTTCGTCCAGCTGCTCCCAGTTAGGGGTCACCACAGTAGATCCTCTATCTCCATTATGGAAATCCAGTTTATGATCCACATATTTGATTTGGCACAGGTTTTACACCAGATGCCCTTTCTGACCTAACCCTCCCATGTTTTTAACCAGGCTTGGGACTGGCACTGAGAGTTCAGCACTTCATACAACCCCAGTAGCTGTGCCAAAACAAATATGTGGACCAGTGATCTGCTGTGGCAACCCCTAACAGGAGCAGACAAAAGAAAAACCAGTTAATTAATAAATAATTTTTAAATGATGTATAAATAAATAATATAATATATAATATAAATTATTTCATTATGAATATCCTCCATGAGATACCAGGTGACAGACAAATAGACAAAGGCTAATGCAAAATGTATAAAATGTATTGATAAAAATCCTACTTAAATTAAAATGTCTAAACCTTTATACTCAAATACAGCATTTTATTATCTAAGACTAGTAATAAATTTGTTGTTATTTAACATGTTATTTTATTAAATATTGTTATTTAAACATATAGCTGTTGATATGAGTCTCAGGTGTCAGTGCTTTGTAATGTCAGTAGGTTTTCCACTTACTCCTCAGGACAGAGGACTTAATTTCAAGAGAGAAAGAAAGAGAGGCTGCTGAGTGAAAGACTGTTTATAGCTGTTATAACCTAAGTGATAACAGGAACTCGCAGATGTTCCATAACATTAAACATAACTATAAATGGTTTAAAAACATGACATGTCATTCATTAATAAATTAAAATTTTTAATTGTTGTATTGCTGTTGCATAAAAGGAATAAAACACTTCATGGTGTGCTGTTATTTGATTAAATTTGATTATATCCCTATAATATCATGCCCCATCATATTTTATTACTTACGTAATGTATACTGTACAGTGACATTATATACAGTACCTGCTAGATCTTCCCCATATTGAGATCAAATTGCTTGCAAACAATCAAGAACATTACTTTAAGGATTTTGATCATTAATGTTGCATAATTGGTTGATTTTTGTCTTGAACAACATCAACATTTCAGAACACGGACAGTTTGCACTTCTTTCTGTGTGGTTTGAACCAGTACTGAAAAATCCAGCTTAGTCTGACTGGCTAGCAGATGGCAAAACACAGGCGGAGCTGGCAAAGCTGGTAGACCATCTTATAGAATCTTATTAAGAAAATCACACAGCAGTGAGGAGATTAGAAAATCTTAAACATTTATTCATCGATTTAGTCAAGAAATTAGGAAGCTTAAAAATAACATCTAGCAAAGATGCTCTACAAGATGCCTGGGTTTTGGTTGCTGGTCAAACCAAGCTGGATTTTCGAGCAGGGGTCCCAAATATACATTCATTTCCTAACATTTCAGGGAGTGCTGACTGTCCTTCTAATAAACACATTTAGATTGTGTTGGAATAGTACTATTTACACTATGGTAACTGATGTTAGATGGGGTCCAGGCTTTAGACTGGCGGAGGGTGTTTTGTTCTCACGCTATTGGTTAATACAGACAAATGCAATTGACTTTTACATCGACTTTGCGAAAGGAACTGCTGCTGATTACGAGGAAAATTTGACAGCGTCATGATCACACCATGCTTTAATCAGTGTCAACGTAATTAAAGGCCCCTCAAATTGACTTCTACCTGATCAATCCCACCACATTAAAACACAGCACTAGGCTGCACAGTCTGTTTGGTCAGTGGAAAATCTCTTCTGGTTCAGATGATTTTTGCCATGGTGAGACAATTTGCCATGTTGGTGCAAATCAGGGCAAATGCTTTATTAATGATGTGCTGTAAGTAGCTATTAATAATGCACTGCAATACTTTATATATTTTACCGCTGCGGCCCGGGGTTCGATTCCCGGCCAGGGAACCGACCCCAGCCACTGAGGTTGCGTGCAACAGTGCGCTCTCAGTGCCGGTCCCAAGCCCGGATAAAGTTGGGGAGGGTTGCGTCAGGAAGGGCGTCCGGCGTTAAAAACTGTGCCAAATCAAATATGCGCACCAATGATGCGCTGTGGCGACCCCGAACGGGAGCAGCCGAAAGAGGAACAAAACGAACCTAGTCCATTGAACCTGTTTTTGAACTAATATCTGATGAACTAGAGTTTGTTTCTAGTAATCCCACAACATTAATAAAGTACTATATTTTATGTAGATTTCAGTTTTATTCTTCTGTAGATGTGAGTGGGCAGGACGGTGGCACAGAGAGTAGCGTTGCCACCTCACAGTTTGATTGGTCTGCAGTTCGAGCTTGAGGAGTGTGAAATTTTTTCTCCCTGTGTTTGTGTGGGTTTCCTCTGGGTTCTCCAGTTTCCTCCCACTGACATGCGGATAGGCAGATTAGCTATGCTAGGTGTGAATGAGTGTGTGAATGAGTGCGTGTATACACAGTGCCCTGTGATGATCTGGCTTCCCATGAATTCTCCTGCCTTGCTCTCAGTGTTACTTGGATAGGCTCTGGATCAACCACAGCTAGTAAACTGACTTTCTTAAAATGGACCTACAGTCTCATTGACATCTGTTGTCTTTATTACGGGAGTTTTATTCCTAGACTACGCTTCTGGTGCAGAATGATCAGCCAGTGACACGTCAGGGCAAATAAGCCACGCCCCTTCATTAACATATAAGCACGCCCCCTCATTGAGGAGTGAGGAGATTAGGAATCGTGTGCTCAGCATGTGCTGGAATCGATAGAACAGGAAAAGTGGGAAATTAAAAAAGTACATTCAACGAAAAAAGTGAATATATTTATAATATATTCTATAGTAATATAGTTATTTTTAACGATTAAACAATTAAAATAGTATTTTAACTCACACTATGATGCATTTTTGTGTTTTCTATTTTTACATTTTTATATTTATATTATATTTTATTTTTTATAGATAGAATATTAATGTCTGTAATGTAGTTTTGGAGGATTTCATAATAGCTCTTAGGAGTGTTTGACAGTTTTGTCCGTTTTGTCCCTCGAGTTGTTCCGTAGTTTTCAGTCATGGCTTCCTCAGAGCCGCAGCCTCGGTTTGGTCAGTCTGTTAAAAGTTTGTTGTCTGATAAAGTCGGTTCTTGCAGTGGAGATGTGATTGCTCTTACACGCCAGGTATTAAAGGGATCTCGTAGCCAAGAGGTAACTGTTAAAACTGATAAAACGCGATGTGTTCTTCTTAGCTAGCTTGCCGACTAGCTTACTCTGGTCGTAGACGTAGCTAGCATTAGATTAGCATGCGATAGCTTTTGAGATTAGAGCCTAAAACATGAACAAAAATATGATTTGCATTAAAAGTTAATTTCTAATAGGAAAATATATACGGTGAATGTAACATTAAGCTGAAATGTAAATGGAACATTTAGCTCATTTATAACAAATTAGTTACTGGTTATTTCACACACCTTTTTCCTAAAGCTGTTTTGTGACCCTGGCCAACACAAATAAATCTGAACTGAATTTTAATCTTGTTACTGTGTCACATCTGCTGGGATTTTGCAGCTGCTCGGTCAGGCAGCAAGAAATATGGTTATCCAAGAAGATGCCATTCTACACTCTGAGGATGTAAGCACTATTATTTCTTCATTTATTTGTCTTCATTCTGGTAAATAACCAATGAATCCACAAGTGTATATAAAAGTGCTTCCTTAAATTCGTGAAGTTTCTGTCAGATGGAGGTGAACACGTTTGAGGAAATGTTTTTGTGTTACAGAGTCTAAGGAAAATGTCCATAATAACTACTCATTTGCAGTATCAGTGAGTATAATGACACTGCTACTAATCTAGATTTATTTATTTATTATTATTAGATTTATTCTGTACAAATCTGACAAATCTGATTGCAGACACTGTGTTTAAAATACAGCTCAAGTCTCCACAATCATGCCTGTCTTGTCTTCTTTCCTTTAGGCAAGAAGCCATCCAAAAGAAGTAAGTCAAAACAGAAATACTGTTGACGGTCGTTATGGTGGCTTCATCTGTCATTTAATGTCAAAACAAGCAGTGATGATATGTCTGTCTGTCCTTTATCCTCTTAACAGTGTGGAGCACTCCAGAAACCTTCAGGACCAGCTTGGACACTTGTTAAAATGATGTGCCGGCAAGCTATGCTGTTGACATGTTCAACTTGGACTTTGGTTTGTTCCTCACACCATGTGCAGGGGGTTGCACTCCAAAGACGCACATGTGCTTTGATTGCCCTCTCAATAACCCTCATGTCCTTGAGGTAATATTTCATGTATAGGATTGATTAGTCTTGTTTTTTTTTGTTTAATTTCTTAACCAAAATTCAGTTAAATTAGATCATATGTTGTTACATATATTACATAAAACATTACATTACATTTATGTTGTTACATAAAACATATATTGTTTTTTTTTTTTTATTTATGAAAAACTGGGTAGGGTCAGTTTTAAATGGGCCTGCTTTTAAAAACAGAAAAAGCATAAACAACAGTTTACCACAGATGTGTGTTAATTTATTGTCTTTTTTATTTTAATGAATAAACGTGTCTTTGTATAAACACTGTTATAGATTTGAGTGAAATGACATGTTCTCTGCAGGAATGCCAGTAGAATGTGTAATAAAGCCACCCACGTGTAATATCAGTAGCACTTCAGCAAGGTCAAACAGATGTCTGTCCTAGAGCATAGCCTTGATCATTACTCCCAGAAAGCTTTGGATTACACTTCAGGGTTTTCACTTATCTCTGCAAGCTGTGTGCACAAGCATTTAGACACAACCAGTGTTTATTGTGCAAAAAAAAATAACACATAGAATCAACTCCTAATAAGATTCCTTAGTGTATAAATTGCATAAATACAAATGTATTATCTTCATAATTATCACACATTTCTTTATATACTACAAAGGGTCTAATGCTGTTCAGAGTACTGTGGTCCCCAAGGTAGCCTAGGTATTACAGCAGCGTTCTAGTTTTTTTTTTTTTTTTTTTTTTTTTTTTTTTTTTTTTTTTTTAAAAGTACTATTACAGATTTCATACAAAATGTGCTAAATGCCATTGCCATTCCAACATTTTTTTTGGTCTATAAATGCTTATCTGACCTTTTTTTTTAAGGGGACAAAAAGGTGTAGTTTATGTAGATAATTGTTGGAGTGAATTGCACTCGATTGCACTCGATTGAAGTCGATTGCACCAACATGCTTAACGCCTATTTCTATTGCACCAGTTTCTCGTAAACTGATTTTTTTTTTATTATGAGCAGGCATAAAGGTAAAATGTAGACAGTTTCTATTATAACCACATTACACTTTGTAGCAAGTACATTGCCGTGTCACATCCAAAGTGGGGTTATTAGTTATCTTCTCCCAAGGCTTCAAGATTATATTACTATAAATATATAAGTTAGTAAGAGGTGTTTGGATGCTCTTTGTTAACATACTTTCTTCCTTGTTAAAAATATCCAGCTTGGTCTGACTAGCTGCCAAAACACAGGCTGAGCCAGTTAAACTGTTAGACCTTAATGTCTGCTGGTAAGTGCTGGTAGAAGGGAAATAGTTTCTGAATTACTGTTACCAATGTCACGTTGCAGACAGGTTGTTGTAAGAAAATAACGTAACAGTAAGGCAATTAGAAAATTAAAGAAGCTGGAAAATAACATGGTCTACCAGGTTGACTAGCTCGGCATGTGTTTTGTTAGCTGGTCAGACCAGGCTGGATTTTTCAATAAGGGAGACATGTTTGTGTGATTATACTGTTTTGCTGAGTGAGTGTGCACACTTCAAAATCTCGCTGTCTCTTCCTTCCATGCTGGTACCATGAATTGGGATGTTAGTGTGGTATAGGCATATGCATAGGGATAACTTTCATTGGCTTAGTGCATGTGAAAGCCAGTTGATAATTAGATTTAACGTAGGACCTGTTTAACAGTTAATACTGCCTTAGTTAAAACCTGTTGGTGCCACTGATAGACTTTCCCAGTTCTGAGAATCCATCTTTATCAGTCCTCAAAGTTCAACAGAGAGAGAGAGAACTTTATGCCAGGTAATGCAATGGAGAGATAAAAGAAAGTTGGTGCTATCTGTTTGGACAGATAATTACATAGGCGGACTTAAGTTCGTAACATTCAGTTATTCTGGAAATGTGTTTCTGTTGAAAAAAAATTCTTTTTTCATAGATTATTATTGTGTAAAAACATTTTAATAGTTTTGAATAACTTGATCTGTCTTTAGAACACTTGTCTGGAGCCTTGCAAATCAAGGAAATGGATAAGATTGTGAGTTTACAGTTTCTTTTGTCTAAACCTGTTCTGCTGACATTGCTTTACTCCTAATAAGGCACATCTAACAAGAATCTTTAGTAGAGTTATTTTTAATGGATTTGGCTCCATCTACAGACAAAGACTGTACAATGGCCCTTTTGTAAGTAAAGTTAAATTTAGAGCAGTGATTTTAAACATTCCCCAGGTCTAGGAGCTCTATATTTGTATAAACTATATGCATAGTTTTTCCTGGTCTGTCAGAGCTTCAGCTTAACTTTTAAAGTTCTTCATGAAATGAAACTGAAAACACAGCCGTCCCAATACTTTGTTGTTTGTTCCTGGGGCTCTCTATTTAAATATCATTATATATGTTACAAATACAGTCATTTAATGAGATATACTGCACTGAGTATTTCTTATCATGCCACATGGAAGTGGAAGCGGCCACTTTCAATATCTGCTTCATCCTTTTCAGGGTCATAGTGAATCTGGATGAGGGTGACATAAACACACATTCATACACTCATTTACACCTAGGGGCAAATTATCATAGCCAGTCCACCTATTGGCATGTTTTTGCAAGGTGAAAGGAGACTGGAGGAAAAGAAAACTTTTTCAGGACATTCCAAATTGTTGTATTGGCTATGCCTAATGCCTGCGCAATAGCTCTGATTGATTTTCCCTCTCTTCTCAACTTCTAAATGGTTTGCTTTTCTCCCATAGACATCTCTCTGGTCTTCATGTTGGTTTATACTTTTTTTTAATTTATTTTTTATAACAAATACAGGCTTCACAGGCGAAACCCAGGGCTCAAACCAAGAGTAGACAATCAGAGCTATTAATTGTTTAAACGATCAATCTAACAGGACATGCCTGGGCAACAAGACACACCTGTCAATCACATGTTCCAATATTTTTTGATCACATGAAAAAAGGGTGGGCTCAAACCAAAGGTGCCAGCATTAGAAGTGGTTTAACACATCTAGATGTTAATATCAGGAAATGAAAGCTGATTCCAGATGAGCTCATTTGCAATTTGTGTGTAGCGGTTTGTGGTGTTACCATTATGATATGGATAGGAAACAGTTCCAACACGACACGTGTAGGTGTCCTTATAGTCATTCCTGTCATTTCTAATCCAAAACTAGGATTTAGCACAGCCACCTAAAGGTCTTTCTTATTGTTCATATATTTATAAAGGCCAGAAGCAGCAAAATAGCATTCAAATTCAGCACTGTTTGGAAAGTAGTATAATTAACTCTAAACAAGATTTTCACTGTTGAAGGAAATTAGATATGAGGGGCATGGTGGTGCTGCCCCCAGGTTTGATCCTGAGCTGGGGTGACTTTATGTATGTTCTCCCCATGTCTGTGTAGGTTTCCTCTGGGTTCTAGATACTATAATGGCTAAATAGTCTCAGTATTTTAATCATAACATTTTTTTAACTGTTTCATGACTACTGTAATATCATGCTATTTGCTGGTGAAGCCACTGCCAGTTTTTAAAGGCAGTTTTTTTTTTTCTGGCCACGATTAAGAAGTCATTAAAAAACGATATAACCGCTTTAACTTTATACTTTCTGCATAACGTGATGTGCTGCGCGTTCAGGTTGTTCCCGCCTTCATTTGTGTGCGTGCTCCTGATTGGTCCAGGTCCCCGTCAGTCAGCAGCGCGCTGGAGTGGAATAACAGTAGATTCGCAAAGAGCGCGCTGGAGTGTCATCGGGCTGCTGTGAGCCGCGGTGTGTAATGTCAATCTTATCACCTCACACAGGACAGCTCGTAGCAAAGATGAAGGCGGACTCGGACTCTCTCTGATCGCTGCATCCAGTTTTCATTCAAAACCTTGCCCCATGTGAAAAGGGCAAAGCAGTGTACTGCATTTGCCCACTTCTAATATGGCGGCGCTCAGCCCGGTTAGATCGCTGACTGCTATTTTTTTATTTGTCACCGGCGGTCTGATAAGCCGCTCGGACGGCAGAGAAGCGGCGGAGGAGACCGTCATAATCGGCCTGCGTCTCGAAGACACCGACGACGTGTCATTCATGGACAAAGGCTTCTTGCGCGTTAGCGAGCGATCGCGCGTGAAGTTGCGGGTCTACGGGCAGAACATTAACAACGAGACGTGGTCCAAAATCGCGTTCACGGAGCAGGAGCGCAGCAGCGCGTCCGGAGTCGCAGACGGTCCAACCGGTTACAGCCAAGCGGACGCTGCTGCCTACCAGCCCTGTGGCATCCGATCATCCGATGTCATCATTCTTCCCAACGTGGATGTGAGCCGATCGACGTCCGGCGTCATCGAGATAGAAGTGAAACCCCTGCGCAAGACAGAGAAGAGCAAAGTGTACTACATGTGCGTTGCCGCACCAGCACCTGCTGCCGGCGGTGTGAACGACGCGTGGTCTGAAAACACCTGGATCTACCACGAGGGGCATGACACCAAAATGCTCGTTGTGGAGGAGAAGAAGTTCTTGCTGCCTTTTTGGCTGCAGGTAATATTTATTGCAATGCTGTTGTGTTTGTCCGGCATGTTCAGTGGACTGAATTTAGGTCTCATGGCACTCGACCCCATGGAGCTCAGGATAGTGCAGAACTGTGGCACAGAGAAGGAAAAAAATTATGCAAACAAGATTGAACCAGTGAGGAGTCAAGGAAATTATCTTCTCTGCTCACTGCTTTTGGGCAACGTACTCGTGAACACCACCTTGACTATTCTGCTGGATGATATTGCAGGCTCTGGTCTGATCGCAGTGATTATATCAACCATTGGTATTGTAATATTTGGAGAAATTGTGCCACAGGCAATATGCTCAAGGCACGGGCTTGCTGTTGGTGCAAACACCCTGATTTTAACCAAGTTCTTCATGATCCTTACTTTTCCTGCATCATATCCTGTCAGTAAACTTTTAGACCATGTGCTGGGACAGGAAATCGGCACGGTGTACAATCGAGAGAAGCTCCTTGAGATGCTCAGGGTTACTGACCCCTACAATGATTTGGTCAAAGAGGAGCTGAACATCATCCAGGGTGCTCTGGAGCTCAGGACTAAGACCGTGGAGGATGTCATGACACCTCTGCGTGACTGCTTTATGATTGCAGCTGATGCGGTCCTTGACTTCAACACCATGTCCGAGATCATGGAGAGTGGGTACACGCGCATCCCTGTGTTTGAGGGGGACAGGTGCAACATTGTGGACCTCCTCTTTGTCAAAGACCTGGCCTTCGTGGACCCAGATGACTGCACTCCTCTGAAAACTATCACAAAATTCTACAGCCACCCCCTGCACTTTGTCTTCAATGACACCAAGCTGGACGCAATGCTGGAAGAGTTCAAGAAAGGTAGAAGTCAATTTCAGCTTCACTCCTTAGTTACCTGTCAATGTCTAGTTTCTAACAACAAAAAAAGATACACTTATAAATAATGGTACATTAATTTATGCTATCAGAGCATAATGTCTACCAATTAGAGGTATCTATGAACTACATTAGAAGAATATTAGTATAGCATTATTTGGCATAATGACACTGCAGAATAACAGTTTGATTTTATGTACTGAGTGGCAACATGTGCACAGTCCAGTCTCATTCAAACCATGAAAGACCTCCACTGGCATTTATGTGCACACCAACTTTAATTTAGGTTTAATTGCAGTCATGTCCTACAAGACACTACATGTGCATCACGCTTCGCTGCCTAATAGTAACATTATTTAGGGTGTCAAAAGTATTTCTGCAGTTGGTATATTTGTTCTTCCTTCTCACGCAGTGTATGACAGGTTCAGTCACAGTGACAGACAGAAGATGCACAAGAGTCATAATTCTTGACAAAAATACTATAGCAGAGCTGATAAACAAGGCCATAGCTCAGTGACTCAGATTTTTTAAATGAACCAGCTTGGTTTTAGTAGCAGATCCACTGTTGTGGTTTATCCAGTCACATGCATTTATGTAATATGAAGCGCCACTACGAAACAAAAACACTTCAAATTGTTTTAGAAACAAAGCTAAAAAAAAAGTTAACCATTTTAAGGTAACTGCTGTCACTATTCAATTGGTCTACTTTCTTATCCTGGCCTTTATAGGCAAGGAATTCCTGTAACTGGACCTTTACATATTGTAGTTGTATACCCCTGGCCTATATCATATTTCACAGATGAAGTGGCAGTTTCCTTTCCCCCTCCACACTGACCACTGTCCTGCACTCTGGTACGGGTTAAACTTAGTTTCATCCATTCATACCACTTTCTTCCCAAACTGATCAGGCTTCCTTTGATACTTTGCAGCCAATTGCAGCTGTCCTTCTGCTTTTTAAGACATGAACAACAGTGTTTTGAATCTGTTAGTATACTGTTGAGGTGTCTGTGCATGCTGGCCTTTGACATACCTCTGCCTACATTTTGGAGAGGTCCTGATCTCTTAGCGCATTCTTTATTGTAATTGAAAAGTTTCTTTAGTCAGCTTGAACAGTAGTCATCTTTCATGTACTGTGCTGTTTAGTGTTACTGGGCTTACCACATCTTGATTTCGACTTTCTCATTTTAAAGATTTATTCATAATGGCCCCTTTCTTGTGACACTTCTACAGACTCACCGAAGTAAAGCCTCTGGTTAAGACTGGCTCTCTTGTGCATGTCTTGGGAGTGAAAATGAATTCATCTCCCTATGAAGAAGTGACTACAAAGCCAAATGGCCAAAGCATTTAGGTCAATATTTAAAATACATCATTAACAATCTGTACCTTAGCTGGCATTACTGTTGAGTGATTTCAGGCCAGTCCAGTACTGACCTACAATAGTTCTGCAGTGAATCTGAAATTAGTATAAACAAGAATACTGAATTAAGTGAATTGATTAGAATTAACCATAACAATCATACAAATTTTTTTTAGCGCTAAATGTAAGTAAGATATCAGCATCACAAAATTTGATGTAGTGTCACAGTGGTGCAGGAGCTAACATTGCCACACTCCTAGCTCCAGGGTCCCCAGCTTGATCCTGACCTCGGATTCCTGTCTGTGCACGTTTTCTCCGTGTCTGAGTGGGTTTCCTCTGGGGTATCTGGTTTCCTCCCACCTCCTCAAAAGCATACAGGTAGGTGGATTGGCGATGCTAAATTTCCCCAAGGCATGTATGTGTGTGTGCATGGTGCCCTGTGATGAACTGGCATCTCATCCAGGATGTATTCTCACCTCAGTGCTCAGCGTTCCCGGGATAGGCTCCAGATCCACCATGACTACCAGGATAAAGTGGTTAATGAAGATGAATGAATGACTAAAAAAATGGATGTTTTTGCATGTGTTCGCTGGGGCCTTTCACTATAATAGAACACCTTTAAATGAGTCTTTATTAAAACTGGCAGTCATTTGCATCTCTAACTGCTTAATCTCGGTCAGGATTGCGGTGGATCCAGATACTAACTCGGGAACACTAGATGTGAGGCAGGAATACTCCTTGGATGGGCACCATGCACACACATTCATCACTCACAGCCGCATCAGAGTAATCAATCTGTATATTGGCATGTTTTTGGGAGGTGTGAGGAAACTGAAGAACCTGGGGGAAACCCACACACACACAAGGAGATCATGTAACTCCACACAGTGCTCCATTTGAATTTATGGCAAAGGTTTTATGTATTAAACAGTATGAATATAGAGGCTGATAGAAGTCACTGAGTCTACTGAAACAGATATTTGTCCAGTGGACTACTCAGGCTTTTAAAACACTCCAGCATTCCACAAATGGTTGCTCAACAGAAAATGGACTTAAACAGATTTGGGTAACAATTGACATGAGCATGTTCTACAGTCTATCTACAAAGCCTGTCTTAAAAGGCCCCACATTTCCTATGTAAAGGACTTACTATCACCCACATAAGCGATCCTCTAATGTTTGTTGTGACACACTTGTCAACTGATATTTACTGAAAACAAAAGATAGCAGATGCTCAATAGGTTAAAGCATCACTACTCATGGTCAAGGGTACAGAGGGGCAACTATACTTTACTATAGTGCTATTTACTCTACAGTCAGTTATTCAGTTTTAATAGTGTATGTACAGTGAGGGAAAAAATGATTTGATTCCCTGCTGATTTTGTACGTTTGCCCACTAACAAAGAAATGATCAGTCTATAATTTTAATGGTAGGTTTATTTGAACAGTGAGAGACAGAATAACAACAACAAAAAATCCAGAAAAACGCATTTCAAAAAAGTTATAAATTGATTTGCATTTTAATGAGTGAAAGAAGTATTTGACCCCTTCACAAAACATGACTTAGTAATTGGTGGCAAAACCCTTGTTGGCAATCACAGAGGTCAGACCTTTCTTGTAGTTGGCCACCAGGTTTGCACACATCTCAGGAGGGATTTTGTCCCACTCCTCTTTGCAGATCCTCTCCGCAGATCCTCTCCAAGTCATTACGGTTTCGAGGCTGACGTTTGGCAACTCGAACCTTCAGCTTCCTCCACAGATTTTCTATGGGATTAAGGTCTGGAGACTGGCTCAAATAATCGATGATCAAATAATTTTTTCCCTCACTGTACATATAGCTGCTCAAGTTCTAACGTTAAATAGATTCTCAACAAAAATGAAACCTTCTGAAAGTCCCACGGGATCAGCGCAGCTGCTAAATATTTAAATGTAAATGAAAAATACTTGCTTACAGGATGTTGCTGTGTTGGAATGTGTAATCCCAGCTTTAGCATAACGATTCCCAGTTAAGTGTGCAGTCAAGAATGAGTGGCATATTTCTATAATTGAGTTAATAAAGCATTTTTTCCAGAAGGGTGAACGCAGGTACTCCATGACAGTCTTTATAATTTTGACCTCTTCAGTGGCTTTTGTCATCAGTCTAATGTTTTACACATTGGGCATTTTTAAAATTCCTAACATGTCTATTGGTATCAGAAGTGTCAGTGTAGTTCTTATGCTCATAGGACACATGACCAAGAGTTTAATGTCCATTACCCACTCTAGCATTCTGGGAAACTAACAAACACAAGGTAATTTAGCCTAATTTATGTTGAACAAGATACACACAGGGTCATCTTGTATGTATTTTGTTTATCTTTTAGTCTTTAAAATGTTTCAGTTTTTAATCCTTTTTATGGTACATGCAGTTATTAATGGTACTTACTTTAGGATTATTTAAGTTTATTTTTGTCTAGCCTCAGCTGTTATAGATGCAATAAATTAAAACAATACACTATGTACTACATATTATAATAATTATTAATTAATTAATTAATTAATTAATTAATTTATTTATATGCACTGTTCATACAAAAAGCTGTGCTTTAAGTACTTTATGAAATGACAATTATATAACAGTAAAAAACAGATGGCAGTTAAAAGAAGAAATAACAGCATATTTCATCCTATATGCTAATTTTCTCTCAGGAGTCTTACGCAGTTTATTTTTACGCGTTCACAGCGGTTAGCTTTTGGATGGTCTTGGGATGCTCTATTGCATTTGTCAGTTTGGAAAAGGCTTGTAACTGAATATGAATACACTATCAGAATGAACAGATAAAGTGTTTTAAACAGATACAGATACAAATAAGAGATGCAAGGTTTTTTTTTTTTTCTTTTTTTTGGGGGGGTTCACAGGGCATCTGGTGAAGGTATGCATCCCGATTTGGATTCCACAGACAAAAAAAGACAAGTCGCATGAGCAGGAGGTTTTTTGCTTTCATGTGGACAAAATCGAGGTGCCAGATATGAAGCTCAAATAAAGACCATGTTCGATGAACGAGTGACGGTCAATTGGTAAGGACCTGGTCAGAGTCATGGTGGTTTAAATTAGGCTACTAGTTTGTTTGTATTTGGGCAAATAGAATCAACTAAATTCTTTAGAAAATATCAGCGGCAGGTACAAACAAAAATAACCTTGCGAGTGGGATGAGAAACAGTGATATGAGGTTGAGGATGTCTCAGTCAGAATTCACAGACCATGCTGACACTGCTGACATTTCTTTCTCTTGGGTTTTTCCAGTATTTTCCAGGAGCATAGTGGTAGGGTTCATATTTAATTTAAAAAAAAAAAAAAACACCTTCCGGTTTAGGCCATGCCTACTGTGGGTTTAAATCGGACCTGAACAGATAAAGTCATTACACACCCATGGTCTAGACTGAGCACTAGTTTTGTATAATTAACCACTGGGTCTTTCTAGTGTTTCATATCTAATATCGTTCTGAGTTTATGATTAACACTGAACAGGCTATTTTACTAGTGTTACGTGCAGTTCTCTACATTGCTACATAGTCTAGATTTTTTTAAGCCTGGTAGCTGGTAATAAATATTAATGGCTAATCATTACAAATCAGTACTCTTCCACAAGTTAATTATTTCTTTTGTAAGTGTCCGCGTAATGGGTGGGAGAATGTAGATTCTGCTAGTCATAAAGTGTGGCTTGTAGATGTGTTTAATCATTATCATGCTTCTATTAATTGTAATACATGTAATATAGGTATATGGGTTGTGTGGAGATTGGACTTGATAATGTTTTTTAAGGTTAGCTGAAGTGAATTTTTTTAAATGCTGTCTGTTATCGTTAACTGATGTTGGGGGTAGTTGGATGCTTAAAAAGGTTACGTTGTTGTTTTTCACTGAACAAAAAAAAACATTTCTGTCAATCCTTTACCATGGTGGTTTATTTATGTGAAAACTATGGCATATACAGTATGATGAAACCTCTTAATACAGTTGAATCTTATTACAGGGGGACATTTACTTATAGGCACCTAACATCACTTGCTGTCGAGAGAAATAAATACAAGCGCTTGCTTTTCATTTACAAGGTCTTATTGCTCACTTGACTTTCTGACATTCATATGCAATAACTGGCAACTGTTATTATTTTACATGTAATGTAGTGTCTGGAAATGGCCTCAAAGAAGGCCTCATTACTGGTTTCAAAAGAAGTTCTTATTTTCTTTTTCCGCTTATGGATCTCTGTTTTTTTCTTATTGCCTTAATTTATATCTTAGGCATTGAGGTTTTACTGGAATATTTTTCACAGACTCACCATCCAGAGTCTCATGGACTATTTATAGGGAACCTCCATCATGGAAAAATCCAAGAAAATCCCTTTCCACAAATAATGTGAAAAAAATGTATACGTGTGTGTGGTCTACATGGCTGGGTCATAAAACAAAGGATGGCTCTGTATAAAATCGTCTGTTACGTAGCCATGTGAGCAAGTGCTCATTGATGGAAGTTGCTTTGGGAAGAAGCTGCATGAAATGAATTCACATCACACTTAGGTTCACACACAAACACATAGTTTCTCAAATGTTTTTCCCAGAATAATGTACTTCAGTAAACATTTGAGCAAGAGTCAAAACTATGTGAAAAACCAACATTTAGAGAACAAGCATTTTTTAATCTTGATGGTTGGTCCTTGTCCTTGTTCTTTATATAAGAGAATATGTTATATATAATAATCATTATTCAGGCAAGCAAGGAAGGGCAACAGACTGGTGTGTCTCATTACATTAATTATTTTGTTATTTTGTTCATTACAGTCCTCTCTAATAAAGTCACAAGCTTTGTAAAATCACAAAATCGTATATTAATGGTCAGGCTAAAATGGGCTTGCCCTAAAAGCCTCTGTGTCAGTGTGTAGTCATTAAGAAGAATGTTTCATTTACTGGAGTTGTCAGTGTGTTTCTCTTCACTATTATCACACCTTTTGGAGTTGTAACAAGGCAACAGCTGATGTTTTCTCAGTGGTCTTTGAAAAAATTCCACCATTCCTGGCAGTTTCTCTGAATAACCTAACTGGCTTACTGCTTTTATACCTATCAACTCATATGTTAAAACTTCTTACAAGCCAAAGCCTTAAGGTTTTCCTTAATTGGTATTGGCATTCACAGAAGCTTCATGTAGCCTCTCTACTTCCTCCATTGTCACCCCGGTGAGAGCATTTGCCCAACTGGAGTGGAAACTTCATTTTAGGTCTAATATTAGCTCAGGCCCCCGGAAAATTCCTTTTAAATGATCACTAGCTGAGAAACAGGAAAAGAATTTTCAACATTTTGGTTGATAGTGCTGGGCAGGAATTTTTAAACAGCTTATTGAGGGGGGCCTGGGAAAACAGATGTGGAACCACAGGAGATTTGCTAAGGAAATGCAGCGTATTGATGTTTGACAGAAGCCATGAGTGTTGGAACAATTTCTTGGTCAAAATCATCATTGTTATCTTTTCTGATCAACCATGGATGGAGGATTCTTTGAATAAGCATTTCTACCACAGTCCCACAGAACTGAAATGATATGGTTATTAGGTTATGTGAGTCCATGGGTTACAGCAAAATATTTGCAATAAAATGTTGTAAGCTACCAAGCTGATTTCCATGTGTGCATCATATGCCTTGTGTATCTGACATTTTTCAGGTAAATCCCACCTGGCCATTGTGCAGAGAGTGAACAATGAAGGAGAAGGAGACCCTTTTTATGAGGTTTTGGGTATTGTTACATTAGAGGACGTCATTGAGGAGATCATTAAGTCTGAGATTCTAGATGAGACAGATCTGTACAGTAAGTGTTTACAGCTTTGATTTACCTAGTGATAAAGATCTGCCCATGTGTAGCATACATTAGGAATGTATATAGAGTATTTCCCACAGCCTTTTTGTTTCCTGTAAAAGCTGACAACAAGACAAAAAAGAAGATAACTCATCGTGAGAGGAAGCAGGATTTCTCAGCTTTTAAGCCAACAGACAACGAGCTTGGGGTCAAAATATCACCACAGCTTCTACTGGCTACCCTGCGTTTCCTAGCAACTGGTACTGATGTCCACTGTGTGTGTGTGTGTGAGAGAGAGAGAGAGAGAGAGAGAGAGAGAGAGAGAGAGAGAGAGAGAGAGAGAGAATGTTTGTGTGTGTATGTGTGAACATTTGTTCTTGATTAGGAAAGGAATTAGACTTACTTCACATTCTTCATCTTTCCTCTTCCGTTTTTGTTTTTGGGTTTCTTTAGAAGTAGAGCCATTTGGCCCAGCTCAAATGTCAGAGAAAATCCTTCTGCGTTTGCTGAAGCATCCCAACGTGATCCAGGAGCTCAAGTATGATGACAAGAACAAGAAAATGTTAGAGCACTATCTCTTTCAGAGAAACAAGCCTGTTGATTATTTCATCCTCATCCTTCAGGTCAGCAACACTCACTGTTTCAGTAAAGGAGCATTTTGTACACAATACAGAACTTTTTTTTTTTTTTAACTTTTGCTTAATTTGTTATTTTCTGATATCGGGATGCTTCACTGGGTGATGCATCATATGATTTTAAGGCAGCATTTATTTCCTTATCCCTACAACACCAAGTTACAAAAGCTACAGAATGTCTGGGGGAATTAAGCTCGATATCCCTTAATAGATTTCAATAGATTAAAAATTAAATGCATTAATTAATTTCTTAGCGCTGATAAAAATGTGCATTTTCATTAGATTCTGTTCAGGTAGGAAAATCCCAAGCATGACTCTCAATATACTCTCAAATGCTGTCTAAAATTACCAGTTCTCTGGTCACATGTCTGTGACCAGGAAGTAGCTTACCTAGCATAAGTGCTTCCGTCACTTTCCGTTATCACCTTCTGACATTCCACAGATATTCAGCATTGTGTAATGTTATTACTAGCTTGTTCATTAAAGTGTAAACAGTTAGTGTGTGTGTACACATGTACACATAGTGACATCTTGTAATAACATGTAACCCGTAATGACAAAAACATTACGGGTTTTACATATAATAATAATAATTATATATATTTTTTATATATATATATATATATATATATATAAATTAAAAATCAAAAACAATATCATCTCAGTTAGTTAAGTAATTACAGTCTTGGCTAAGGCACTCCAAACTGAGCTCTGGTGCATCCTTGGACATGACGGTCAATTATTTAGAAACATTTAGACATGGGACATTTAGGAAGGCACACACCTATGCGTATAATGTCTCGCAATTCACAGTGCATGTCACACCAAAAGCCAAGCTATGAAGACCAAGGAATTGTCTGTAGACTTCTGTAATGAAATTGTGTTGAGACATTCATCTGGCAAGGGTATAAAGCCATTTTTAAGGCTTTGAATGTTCCCAGAAGCACAGTGAGCTCCATTATTGGGAAACTGAAGAAGTTTAGAACCACCTCTAGGACTCTTCCTAACGGTGGTTATCCAGCCAAACTCAGTAACTGGGCTAAAAGGTCCACGGTCAGGGAGGTGACCGAGAACCCAATGGCCACTCTAACAGAGCTTCAGAGGTGTAGGGATGCAGAGATGTGAGAGCCTGCTGGAAAGACAACCATATCAGAAATACTCCATCAATTAGGCTTTTACGGTAAAGTGGCTAGACGGAAACCACTCCTGAGCTAAAGGCATATGGCAGGCACTTAAAGGACTTTGAGGAAAAAGATTCTCTGGTCTGATGGGACAAAAATTGAACTCTTTTGGCTGAACTCCAAGTGCTACATCCGGTGAAAACTAGGTCCTGCTCATCTGTGGAGAGAGCTGAAGATAGCAGTTCATAGATGTTTCCCATACAATCTGACTGAGCTTGTGAGGATTTGCCAGGACCAATGGAAGAAACTGCCCAAATCCAGGTGTAAAAGGTTGTAGAGGCTTACCCAAGAAGACTAGAAGCTGTAGTTGCTGCCAAAGGAGCTTCTGTAAACTACTGAAAGGGTCTGATTACTTATCTAGCTCCATACCCCTGTGGATAAGTCTAGGCAGAATCTTTTACTCACGCCCAGTCCAGTTGTCTAAAGTGCTTTCCCGGTGCCATTCTCTGTGTAGAATGTGGTGTAGGTGTATGTGATAACTGTTAAAATGCATTCATTTTAGCCATATCACTGCATAAACTGTTCAGACTGATGGCATGACACTGGGAGCTGTGTAGGTAAACAAGCCCCAGTCTCAGGCTTTTAGTAGGATTTAAGCATTGTGTGTCCTGAAACGGTAGTTGTTTGTACAGGCCAGAAAATGTGGGTTTAAGTCTGAGATGTCTAAAACCAGAGTCACATACTGATCACTTAAAACTCAGCTTTTCTTTCATTTTCCTCAATTAATTTTCTCCTCCTGTTTACCCTCAGGGGAAGGTAGAGGTTGAGGCTGGCAAGGAGGGAATGAAGTTTAAAGCTGGGCCCTTTTCCTACTATGGAATGATGGCCTTAACGTCATCACCAGGTCTGTGTAACAGAGAAACACACACCCACACATGCTGAAGCAATGTTGACACCATATTTTGAGACTGGTAGTTTTAGATACACTCTCTTGCAGCTACAATTCATTGCTGCTGGTAGCGGAGTCTGCTGACCTCAGGTTCATTTAAACTGTTTAGAACCTGAGCTCACAGGTTTTTAACTCGCACGACTAATGGGTGCTTATTGTCATTTCTACTGTCACCTGTTCAGTCAGTAATCTTTGTAGTAATCTCCTTCTTGAATAACTGTGCTGTGTTACTCTGCTAACTTACTAGTCAGTTGATTGTTGGCAAACTCCTTGGTAACTGGTTTATTCCTCCGACTTTTTATTGTCTTTCTCTGTCCTTCGTTCTGCCCTCTTTCTCCCTCATATTCTCTAGTTCCACTCTCCTTGTCTCGAACCTTCGTTGTCAGCAGGGCAGAGTCTCTTGCAGGATCTCCAGGTAAACCCCTCATCCTTCTACTCTTTTCCACACTTCCTGTTTCTTTTACTCATTCAGGAGAAATGGTAAGCTTGTTTGGTCATAACATTGCTTAACACAAGCTACTCTGGTTTATTGCTTTTTGCACCCATCATAATTTCTTATCAATCGCATGCTCAATAGACTGCATTTCTTGCTGAAAAGCTTTTACCCAAAATGTATCAGGAAAAACATCTTAGATTTTTATAGTATTTGTGAAAAGACTTTGTTAGTGCTTAAATGTGTTATATTTATATTATTATGATATTTTTCTGTGCACCTAATGCACCAAACCAATTTTAAAAACTCAACCTCTATCACACATTTAGATCTTTCTACTAATTTTCGGTACTTGTTTTGCACGATTATTGTATAGTAGTAGTTGTCTAAAAACATGTTTTTCTACAGCTGCAATATTTTTATGCGGATTACACTTATCAAATTCATTTTAGTTAATCGAACGTACAAGAACCGCCAGTGGTTAAAGATATTTGTATTAGCATTCGTTTCTATGTGCTAATAAAGCTTTTAGTTAAACAACAGACTCTAATATCGTATAGATTAAACTAGTCCTGCTCCTAGATTGGTTAAGGAACATTTAGCTAGACCAAGAATAAGTGTAATCTGTGTCCTGAAAATGGTTCCAGCTTCAACAAATTAAGTTCAAAGGTACAACATTTACGGTGCACAAGTATTAGTATTAGTAATACTGATTAGTATCAACTGAAGGACAGATGATCGCAACAAAAGCAACTGAAGGACAGATGATAGCAATCTCTATTTGTTTACACCACAGCAGCAAAAGCAGATGACCTTACATTATGTTTGCTACACAGAGAATAAGTCACCTCCCCGACCTTTCGGAATGAACCACTCGGACTCTGTGAACCGGAACGAGCGCATGGAAGCCCTCACTCCCACCCTGGCCAGCAGCAACAACCAGCTCAACGCCTTCCTGCAGATCTATGTGCCAGACTACTCTGTCCGAGCGGCCTCCGACTTGCTCTACATTAAGGTTATGATTCATCACTTTTGCATGTCTTTCCACCAGTGAGATGAGAAGATTTGGGAAAGCACATTATAAATGACAATGCATATCATCGTAGTAGAAATACAGGAAACAGGTTAAACGCTGCAGGATTTAATGACACTGCCATCCATGCTGATCTGACTGTTTTGTGTGGCAGGTGTCCCGGCAGCAGTATCAGAACGCTGTCATGGCGTCCCGCATGGACAAGACACCTCAGTCTTCGGACAGTGAGTTCACCAAGATAGAGCTGACTCTGACTGAACACCAGGACGGACCAGGAGTCGAATCGACCTCGCTGCTCATCCAACAGCATAACTCAACTAACACACACAAACCCAACCACATCACACACACTGATGGAAATATCTAAAGGAGACAGGAAATGAGGTGAGAGGGCTAAAATATTTTCGGCGAGCGAAGTTTGGGAAGCTTTCATTGGGCAGCTTCTCTGGGATCAACTGAATCCTGTGATTTTTTTTTTTTTTTCTACACGTATAGACTTTACAGGGGATAAGAGGGCATGGTGAAATACCACAAACCACAGAATGGGATGTGCTCAAACGGTGAGCAGTGAATGACCTAGGAACCAGCAGATGTCACTTCCTCACTCACTCAGCCATGCTCTATTCAGAATGCACTCACATCCAACAGCAGAGAGACACTTGGAAGGCTGTAGCACTGTCCACTGTCCACCATCACTCCGACCCATATTTTAACAGAGAGAACGACAGTTCCTGCCACTTCCTGTCATCAAGGATTTATCACAGTCTTCTACCAGAGGTGGCAGTGCAAAGGAAAAGCAAAAAGCAGTGTTAATGTACAAGTCGGCTTTGTAACTGGTAGATATCATTCAGGGACCTGCACACGCATGAGCAAGTTAACAGGAGATTCCTGCAGTGGACTTTATTCAGCATTGGTGTATTTGAGAGGGTGTCGTTAAGAGGAGCAGCAAGAACAATTTTAAGTCTAGTCTGGCATTAATTCAAGTTTTTCTTACCTCAGATTCAGCACGAAAGCTATGAGCGCTCTGGATTGTGTGTAAGCAGAGGAGAGTCTAGACTCCTTAGTAATTTCGCATTATTTACAAAGAAGGATAACCTTGTAGGAAGTTAATTGGTTGCTTACTTTTTTTATATGAAAGAATGTACATGTGTAGGCTGACCTGAATCATCATTCACTGAAATCAGGGAGATCGATCACAGTATCTAGAAACCAATGCTGCTGCATTTCAGTCTAAATTTCCCTGACAAACTGACCTACTTAGTGATGCTTTTAGCAGTTTGAGCAACAAAGCCTGCAGGGAGAGTGCCATTTTGTGATTTTAATATATACAAGGAGCTTTTCAGAGTGTTTAGTCATGCTAGATAGAGCGAATGTACATGTGACATATTAACAGTTGTCAGTCACGATTAGAGAAAAGTTAATACCCACAGAATCAAGTGTCTTCGTTTCTATGGCAAAGCCCTAACGATTTTCCACAGAAATAGAGAGCACTTACCAAAGCACCGAGTCTCTGATAGTCAACCATGAAGATAAACTGCTACACCGTTTTGTGCTTGAGTAACAGCAAAAGAAGGGATGGAGCATTAAATCCTGATTAACCCTCTAGTGATGAGGATGTGGGTGTTCTATTTCACTGAGCTCATAGCACTGAAACGTTCAGCTCCTTCTTGTATCACATTTATGACGGAAGTAACATTCTGTCTGGATTTTAGACTGTGTGCATGTAACACGTATACAGATGTGCCATGTAAAGTATTTGCAGTACAAAGACATTCAGTATGTTTACATGTGAGGGATTTTTCCATGTACCTTACAGTGTCACATTTTACAGTGAATAGAGCAAGAGTGTATGTATCTCACACCGTAACGTCAGTTTTTATATGAAAAAATGTTGGACCATTTTGTTATCAGTAACCTTTTGGTTTCTAGTGTCTTTAATCATGTGTTAAACTGTGTTTAAAATGTGAATTTCTTTTTTTTTCCCAGCTTAAACACTTCTAGTATTTCTATGCTGATTTTTATGATTTCACAATTTCCATGTACCATGTGACGTCATGTTAACAAAGTAACATGCTAAAATCTAATTACGCTGAGTTCAGCAGTGGGCATAACGTACCTTTCCACAGCTTGCGAAACAAAAACAATCACACGTGTTCCTTTTATTTGTTTGCACCTCAGTCTGGAATATATTTTAAAGGTATATTACTTTCCTTGATATTAAGTTCAGTATTTCAGTTCATACACTGTAAGTGATGATTCAGTGTGGAGTGCTCTATTTGAGTCATCAGTGGTTAGAACCGGGGTCTCAGTCTTAAGTATTTATGTAGCGACCTGTCAGTGCAATAGTGTATCCGTTATGCAGGGACAATCAGCAGCGTAACACCCCACAAAACACACACACATTGTCAAGTGCCCTTGTGAACAGGAAACAGAAAATCAGCTGCTAGATGGTTGAGGACAGGGACCGATGTGTTACCAATGAGACCCAGAACAAAATATGATGATGTTTCTGAGTTCACTGGGACAGTTTTTTTTTTTTTTTTTCTTTTCCTGAATGATAAATTGTTAACACTGAACCACAACCTCATCTACATATTGTACAAGCATTAACAATGCCATGCACTTGAAACTACGTAATCTATTCCACAATATAAGAAGGAATGTCCTCATTTTTCTCAGAGGACAAGGTTGTGTCACAAAGACTGTAAAATTATCATGGCCCACCTTAGACAGAACAGAAATCTTTTTCAGAAATGTGGTGCTCAGGCATATTGTTCGATCCACCGTATATTGCTGCTATTCAGAGTTTTGAATGTCTAAAGAGATGCTGCAAAGGCATTGAGAATAGAAAGATCTATTATATACTTACACACTATCAACAAGAAGATACTATATAAAGAAGTTGAATGTTGCTATTATAAAAGAATTGTTTTGACAAGAATTTTGCTTGATTGGTGCATTTTTTTTTTTTTTTTTGTTTCTCAAATACCTCTTTGATTTAACAAATACAAGTAACACACTGAAGACTGTGTATTTTGTAGTACAGAGTAAAACTCGGTGTATTCTGTGTATTTTATGTCTGGTGTTATTTAACTTGTTTTAGTTACATCTACTCTGGATTTCCACCTGGACTTACCAAAATAATGCTGTAGAATATTTGGGCCTTCAAGCATCCCAAAGTTTTCAATCAGTGTATTGATTCTGAATTTTGGATCAAATTTTAGATTTCATGCTGTTTTTCTGAATGGCCACCAGGTGGAGATACAGTGCACACATTAGAGAAAAAAAAAAAAAATATATATATATATATATATATATATATATATATATATATATATATATATATAAAATAACAAAGTAGCATATAATCAGGTTAATGACAATAGCTACTTGAAGTGTCTGTTACGGAACCTGAACAAATGGCAGCGATGGGCTTGAATTTAGTTTATTTCAATGTAAGAAACAGTGAGGAATCAAAAAGTATTACAAAAACTGTAAAGTCTAGCTTTGGAAACTAGCATGTAATTGTATCAGGGCTTTAAATGCACGTAAATCAATTATTTGATTTATTTTGTTATTGCCAGGTTACAGGTGTTAGGCTTGAAGCTTAGACAGAAGTGCTAAAATACTGTTTCTGCCTGACCGAACCAATGTTTTTGTTTGTTTGTTTGTTTTTGATTACGAGTTTCCAGTGTGCGACAGGTTACAATGAGCAATTATTGCAATGGCTTGATCACAAAAACACAAACTTTATTTCAGCAGTAAAATTACAGACTTTAAACGTTAGCCTGCTTTTCTTTTTCATTATGAAAAAAAGAATAAGGCAAAATAACACAACTGCAAACGAAAATAGGAAACAATTAAAAAACAGTGAAAGTTTTTTTTTTTCCCCGAGGCATAATAATAGCCAACAGCTTAACCATTACTTTATCTTTGTGCTGCTTTTTAAACACTGCCACTTTTAAATGGCCATAGTAGACCTGTTATTTACATACACCTGGATCTGCAACAATTCATGAACTTCTTTTTTCTCCCCAATTTGCGCTAAGTAGTTTAGTACAAAGCCATTGAGAAAACCAAAAGTCAAGCTACTATTTATGCAGGCTCGTTGTGATTGCATCTGGGTAAGGCCCAGTTTCACTGTGGAAGTGGCTGCATGCAGCATGGGCTTCACAATACTTTACATGTGCGTCACTCATTGCATGCTGTTAAACATGCTGTCCCTTAACCATAATATATAGCTGTTTCCATGACACTGTCGAGGTGATACTGTCTGGAAAAAGAGGCTAACGTGCATGTTAAAGGGAGGCCATGCTCCAGTGGTTATGTCTGTAGGGACAGCAATGAAGGCAGTTCTAGTGCTTGCACAGTAAACAATTCAAAACTAAGTTCCTGTCAGAGTGTTGCACAAGCATGCTAATAAACAGTGTCCTCTATTAAAAACATCCTTAACCTACACGTGATGGATTAAAAATAAAATGCCAGAAGGGGAACTGAACAAAAGCAAAACAAAAGCATCTTGAATCAGTCAATAAAAAAGGTAAAGTTAACCAAAAATCTGACATATGCACTACATTCCAAACAATTTACAAGCAGATTTTGGCAGGAGTCCTGAACACAGGCGTGTAAAGAGAGCAGACTGTGGTTAGTTTACTGCCCACCTTCATCTGCTAGTGCAAGCCATCCAGATCAAGATCAACTATGTTTCATTTTATAGAAATATTGAAACCTTTGGACTTACCCAAAAGTGTCTAAAGAACATGCATTTGAATGTCGGGGATATATACAGTACATTTTTGCAGCACATTAAAAGCAACCGTTTAATACCAAGGCAATAACCTACAATGCCTTTTTTTTTTTTTTTTTCCTTTTGCATTCAAAATAAACAAATCTATACTGCTAATTTAACACTTGGCTCTCTCATTATTCATCCATTACATGGTTTAATTAACGTATTCAAAAAGGTAGCATTCAGTGTGGTCTGAGCAAGTGAAAGCAGGAGATGGGTCGAGAAACCGTGTCTATGAATTAATCAAGAAGAAATAGCTAAGAAATGCTTCCCTGAAGCACATGATTACTAGTCACATTCTACTTTTTGACCCATTTGTCCATGACTAGCTTGTAGATTTAAAAAAAAAAAAAAAAAAAAAAAAAAAAAAAAAAAAAAAAAAAAAAAAAAAAGCTACAAGCTTCTCAAGCTACAAGCTTCTCAAGCTACAGTTCCAGATCAAAACATAAAGAAAGAACATTAATAGGAATCAGTCAATTTTGCAAAAAATAAATTGTAAATATGTAATTAAAATAGCATATCCAGGTCCAGAATTCACAGTGGCCCAGATTCTTATTCTCCCACTAGTTTACACACTAGTTTACACACTAGTTTACAGCAGCTGAGGCAGTAAGGCTCTCTCAGATATCCTCACTTACAGTGGCAGAGAGATTCATATTGATACAGTTGCCTTCCTTGTGCAGTTGTTGAGTAATTCAATCCCTTTGGTTGCATTCAAGAGAAAACAGATGCATAGTATGGGAGTCTTTGTGCTCACAAGCTTCTGATAGAAAACTACTGAAGTATAAGTATAATAGAACTGTTGTATGCATACTTTCCTTTACTGTAGTGGAAACAACAAAAAGCTAAATAAAACCTACATTTTGGCAGCTCAATTATTCAATGTATTGTTTTAACACACTGTGAGCACACGTTTGCTGGAAAAAAAAGAAAAATTGAGTGTCGTCTCTGCTAAACATTGGTTACAGTAAACTTTGGTTGACTCTGTGAGATGGGTACAGTTCCCATCATGCAGTATGGTTTCATTCTGAAAGGAACCTACCACATAAAAAGGTAAGGCCATTGCATGCACATATTTTCTAAGGCTCTGTAAGTCCTGTAAGGCAAATACTGCACTTGTTCACTTAATATCATGCAAAGTCATAGTAACAGGTAACAAAAATAACTTAATGTTTCCACTGATTTAAGAAGGAAGGCTGGTGCTTCTCGGCCTTAAGGCAATAAAAGGAAACTGGTCTCTGATGGTCGCACTGTGGGTTCCAAGGTGAGTCTCATTTACACAAGATTGCCTGAACAACAGAAGGCACCCTCAAAGCTTATTAGCTTTACTACACAACTACAATTCTTAAAAAAAAAAAAAAAACAATTTTATCATATTATAAATCATATATATATATGACTTAGCATGTGCATCTGGAGGGGGGGAACGAAAAAAAAAAAAAAAACCACCACACCTGATCCAAGTATAAAGTTGAAATACAAAAGCCATGATAAACAAACTGATTTCTTGGTAACATGTAGGTCCCAAAAGACCAACGCTCACTTGTTTTTACATTTACAACCTTTACAATCTTACTCTTCCTCCTCTTCCTCATCGTCATCCTCATCGTGGCAGTGTGTGATCTCCTGTGGTGTCTGGGGGAATAGGTGAGGAGGCTGAATCTCACTGATGGAGCGGGTCAGCTGGTGCTTCTTAAACTCGTGGTCTCTGTAGTCCACAGAGTGGCGGTTGCGTGTTGCCATGGGAGATTCGGTGTCATTGATATCCACGTGAGTGTGCTCTACAGTGGACTCATGTGGCATCTGAATCAAAAACGAGAATCATTATTATGAGCACAGTGTGCTCATGGATCCAGTTCCTGGCACATTTTAGACATTTTTGTTATGGCCCCAATTGTGCTTAATGTTTTTTTTTTTTTTTTTTTTTTTTTTTTTTTTTTTTTTAAAGATTCCATCTACCAAGATGACTATAAAAAACTGGACAACTTACATGGCAAAAAAGCATTTCTGCAGCTTTAAAGCCTTTAGACATGGCAAGTAGCAAATCTCTTTCTGTTATTCTAGTCTCACTGTGCTTCATGCATGAAAAATCATAATTCCTGCTTAGCACAGTTTTGATACAACTGGTGAAAAATCTCTTGCATCTCTTGTGCGGTAACCGTAGTAACAGCAAAGATAGCAGAGACAGCACTTGCCCAACAATGATTGCACCATTATTTTTAACCCACAGGAAATATCAAGTAAAATATAAACATATCTACAGCGTTGAGCAAGCTGAAAAGCTTTCAACTCAGACAAAAACTGCCATGTGCTCGTCTCAAGTCATGGTTTCTCCCGGTCTGCCACTCTGCCCTATATTTATTTATTTAGTTATTTATTAATACTGACATAATAATCCGGTACAGCTTAGTACAGCATTTGTTAGGTATGGTTAAAAACATACGTTATATAACTAAAGAAACACCGTTACTGTTACTTACTTAGCTTTAAAGAGATTCAAAATAACTGTTGCTCTAACTCTTTGACAAGCAAAGAATTGACTACACCTGACTGAGCATGTAGCTTCTGAACAACCAGACTCAGAGCGCCCAATCCTTTAACACAGTATTTCATTTAGGTTTGGTTAAATTTACAATTAGACTGGGCTTAATCAAGAACTTAGGATTGTTACTCTCTAATTGGCCCTAATGTTGATACAAGTTTATTGTCAGTTTTCATTGCAACTGCAATTCGTCTTGCAGGCAGCAGAGGGCTCTACAAATGAGTCTTCAAAGACAATACCAATCCTTGAGAAAAGTGATACCAAAGCTCCACACTCACCAGCACGTGTGCAGCTCTGAACAGGTAGCTGAAGGGGTAGTAGAGCAGGTTAATGAAGGAGGCAGCATACAGATCAGCATAGCGCATCACCTGAGATGCAAACAAGGTCTGCCGAGAGCCACTGCGAAACAGACTACCCATCATCCCATAGCACATATCCATGTCATGGGTTACTTTCTGTGAAAATCAGATACGAGTTATATATGATTTGAGTCAAATTTGCTGGAACCAAACTACATAACTTCCAAATAAAAGAACAAGACCTTAATCCTCCTCTGAAGTGAACTAATGTCAGGTCTCTCATTACTGCTGCTGTCCAAATGCCTGTAAGCAGAAAAAGTTGGTGGTCAGAAGTGGAAAAAGGAAAGACATGGGAGCAAACACAGATGCAGATGAAGAGCAAGTAAGAGAGCCTGCAAGCTGTTCAAGCGACTTCAGGCTTACGGAACAGTGCATGTCCTTGTCTTAAATTTAAAAGTCAAACCACCACATTCAAAGACACCTACTTGTAGAGCTCTGCCAGGAAAATATCCAGACTCTGCAGTTCTTCAAAAAGAGCTGTAAAAGAGAGCAGAATTATACTGTCAATCAACACAAAGCTCACCATTCTTCACTTGTAACAAATTAATCCAGTCCAGCCAGGCAGAACAGGCCCTGTTTACTTTTTTCTGCTGTTTTCAAAGTATTTCCATTCCCCTGACATCATTCATTTGAGCATGGTGCTTACTTCAGACAGGATGGAAAACACCACAACTTGTTTAATAAACGAGAATCAATACACAATAAGATAATTCACTTGAAAAATAGATTATAAATTCTAAAAGACTTAGAAGTGAAGGGAGACTTACAACTCTTGTCAGTCCAGACGTGCAGCTCTTGAGCCAACTCGGGAATCACAAGGAACGTTCTCCAACCCTGACGTTTCTTAGACTTGAGGATGTCCCCGAAAATGTGGTCACCAATGTACAAGATGTCTTTCCCTTTAGCCCCCAACAGATCACACACAGTGTCTGAGGATCCTGTAGGAAACAGAATGTAACTATGATCCAGCATACACAAACAAAAATGCAAATAAAGCATTTTACAACATTCAATTAATCTAACTGTTTGAATATTAGACCTTGACATAGTGATACTTACCACCAGAGTACACAATGCCATGCTGCAGAGGCCCTGTGTAAGTTCCAATCTTTAGTCTCCCAGTGGTCTGTAAGAAGGAATAAAAGAATGAATCTATTATCAAAAACTGATTATAAATATTTCATGCATCAGTATGATATTACAGCTATAAATATGAAGTATTGGCTAATGTCTGGCTGAAAGCTGTGCATCACTGGGAAAGTGAGATATTGCATGTGACTAAACACAAGAAGCACTGTGCCATCTTACTGTATCAACTTGTCTCAGGACTGTGCCCTCCCCAAAAAACACAGGCTTCTTGGCATCAACCAGAATAAGGTCAAAGTAGGATTGCCAAGGCCGATGAGGTGTGCCAACCTGAAAGTAGCACAAGCAACAAGTCAGGTCTAAGACTTTTTGCTCACCTAATACATTTAAAATTAAGGGTTATCAGGTAAGGGAGAAGCCCAGAAAGATTCAGATGTATCTAGACAGGGGAACAGGAACCAAGGGTTGGGCTGGGGATTTGCAGACTTGCTCCTGTTCAAAACCAGTAAACTTTATGTTTTCATTAATAAATAAGGTATTGTGTCCTTTGCTATATCTTAACTAATATGTTAACTAAATTAATTGCTCTACCATAGCCATGCTTGATTGATGCACTGAAAAATTTAAGTAGACCAATTTATTTATAGACGAGTATACAAGATATAAATAAAGCACCATGAGATACAATGGGACTATAATTTTGCAACTTACTTTTGGACCATGAGGGAAGTCAAACAGGTATGTCATAATTTTCTGAAAACGTACAAATGAAAAGAAAGTCAGGTTTCTGCAGGTTATATATGATATATATTATTAAAATACTTACTTTATAAACAGTATGTTCATTTGACAACATGTTGAATCACTTACATCAGTGTACTTGTAGTCGCTGTTAGTGGCCAGGAAAACTTTGGCAACTTCCTTCATGCGACTAAGAAGCAAAGGCAACTTTGCCTTGAGGGGAACAAGAAACATAAATGCATAACAAATGCATTGCCTAACATGATGTATTTCTGTGAAACTGCAACTTGTGTTTACTCACATCTTTCACCACATATTTCTCCAAGTTTTCAACAGTCTTCTCTTTCAGTGAACCCTAAGAAAGCAGCCAAAAGCAACACACTTATTAGTGTTTTCAGTGGGTATATGTGGAATGCAACTTTGATCATAAATAAATGTTTCTGTTGAAAAGTAACAGAATCTTGCCTTGAAATGGACCCAGTCAACTGCATCTCTAACATCCTGGAACATGCTCTTGAAGGACATGAAGAGATCACCATCCTTAAAACCAGTCTCACAGCTTTGGGGAACAAGATAAACACATTTATTAATTCTGTAGAAAGGTAAATCTAACAACAGGGTTAAAACAGGGTTGATCATTGAGATATATATATGTATATATACACACATATACAAACCTAGTGTATCTGGAGCAGCTAGTGAAGAAATCAACCAAGCAGGCAAAAAGGTAGGTCTCTGGAGGAAATTAAAAAAATAAATTAAATAAAATATAAAAAAAATACATATTACTGAGTGAACAACACATGTTGTCAGCATTAATGTAAAATTAAATATGAACATTGTCAATAATAATACTCCATGTTTCAACTAGTGCCAAACACTAGTACAACTGCCGTACCAGGGAGGTTAAACAGTGTATTAAGGATGTAGAATCGCTCTGTATCACCACGCTGGATGAATTTATTTGGATATAGTTCTCTAATCTCTGGCCTGTGTGAGACAAACACAAAGAAACAAAGCAAAAACAGTATTATTAGGCATGCAACAAATGTCCACCACAAAATATATTCAGAAATATATAACCAAAATTAACTGGTTTCTGATGATTCATTCAGACACCACCACCACCACAGGCAAAATATTCACAAGCCAGTATAAGCCAGAAAAATTGTGAGAACAACACTCCAATCAACAGGCCATTCAAATACAACAAACAGCCCTCAGCACATCCTAATTTGGCAGAGTAAAACGTTTCTATGCGTAAAATTCAAGCTGTATTTTCCACCTGTTGTTACACAACTGAAGAATGATGCTGCCATTGGAGCAACAGTTACTGACCAACAGAAGAAACATATTCAAAATGGAATTCTTCTTCTCAGCAGCTTATTAAGAATATCAGAAAGAATAGGCGAACAGGGCAACAATAAAAAGCAACATGAAGCATGAAAACTGGTCATTTGGATATGGTGCTCAATATTTAGCCCAGTCCTCCCAGAACATACGAACAGATAAATAAAGGCATGCAAGGCTTCTTTATTTCATGGTTACTCACCCACGCATGAAGTTAAACCCATGGGCACATACCAAAATGTTGCCATAGGCATCTACTTTCAACAGATTACCATACAGTGTATCAAATACCAGGCCTCTGTAAATAGCAAAAGATAGACAGTAAAGTATTTGAAAAGTATTTCTAAAGAAATATGTTCAACAGTAGTGCAGTATTATTTTAGAAAACATACAGTCCCCTCCAAAAGTACTGCTACAGCAAGGCCAATTCTTTTGTTTTTGCTACATACTGAAGACATTTGGGTTTGAGATCAAAAGATGAATATGAGATGATAGACCAGAATTTCAGCTTTCATTTCCTGATATTTACATCTAGATGTGTGAAACAACTTAGAACATGGTACCTTTTGTTTGAACCCACCCATTTGTTCAAGCAATCAAAAAATATTGTTTCTTGTTGCCCAGGTGTGCCCGGTTAGACTGATTGCTTAAACAATTAATAGCTCTGAATGTCTACTCTTGGATTGAGCCCTAGTTCTGTTGTTAAAAAGGATAAACCAACATGAAGACCAGAGAGCTGTCTATGGGAGAAAAGAAAGCCATTCTGAAGCTGAGAAAAGAGAGAAAATCTATCAGGGCCATTGCCCAAGCAATGGGTATTGCCAATACAACGATTTGTGATGTCCTGAAAAGAAAGAAGCCACTAGTGTACTAACAGCCAGGCATCAAACAAGTCGGCCAAGGAAAACAACAGCAGTTGATGACAATCATTGTGAGAGCTGTAAAGAAAAATCCAAAAACAACAATCAGTGGCATCATCTACAATCTCCACAGGGCAGGGGTGAAGCCATCACAATCCACCGTTTGAAGAAGACTTTGAGAGCAGAAATATAGAGGCCATACCACAAGATGCAAACCATTCATTTGCAGTAAGAATCAGAATGTCTGCTGAATTCAGAGACGATCCAGAAAAGATTAACCTCTACCAAAGTGAAAGAAAGTCCAAAGTGTGGAGAAAGAAAGAAAAATGAAAAAGGTCAAAACATACAAGCTCACTGGTCAAGCATGGTGGAGGTAGTGTCATGGCTGGGGCTTGCATGGCTGCTTCTGGAATGGGCTCACTAACCTTTATTGATGATGTAACTCTTGATGGTAGCAACAGAATGAATTCAGACATCTGCAGAAACATTCTGTCTGCCAGTTTACAGAGAAATGCATCCAGTCTATTTGGGGGGAACTTCATCATGCAGTAAGACAATGACCCAAAACACACTGCCAACACAACAAAGGACTTCATCAGGGGAAAAAGTGGAAGGTTTTAGACTGGCCAAGTAAATCACCAGACCTTAACCCATTTGAGCTTGCGTTTCACCTCCTGAAGAGGAGACTGAAGGGAGAACCCCTCAAAACTAACAACGACTGAGAAAAGCTATGAAACATGCCTGGAAAAGCATCACAAAAGACGACTGCAACAGTTTGGTGATGTCAGTGGGTTGCCGGCTTGATGCGGTCACTGCAAGCGAGGGATATACAACCAAAGATTAAGTGTTATTTACTTTAAGACTGTCTGTTCCAATACTTTTGCTCATCTAAAAATTGGGTGGTCTGGCACAAAAGTTGCCATGTTCTAAGTTGTTTAACACATCTAGATGTAAATATCAGGAAACGAAAGCTGAAATTCTCACCTACCATCTCATATTCATCTTTTGATCTCAAACCCAAATGTCTTACAGCAAAACCAAAAGAATTGGCCTTGCTGTTCCAATACTTTCAGAGGGGGTTGTATACACACACACACACACACATACACACACACACACACACACACACACAGACACACACACAGACACACACACAGACACACACACAGACACACACACAGACACACACACAGACACACACACAGTAATCCACAGAATAGAAAATCAGTGTGTAGTTTACCTGGTTGGAAAGGTAGGGTCATAGACAAAATTTAGAAGTTCTTGCGGATATCCAATGGAAACCAACCTCTCCACTGTCAGGTCAAATCCAAGAGATTCATACTCTGAAGACTTATACACTGTGAACATAGTGGAAAGAATATGTTCAGAAATATATAGTACAAGCTGGCTTTTGTTGCAAATATAAGTGCACAGACATGCACATGCACAAAAAATAGAGAAGAGTATAGCAGTTTATTTTATTAACACAAATGGACTGTGGCATTTGTATGTGCATATTTTAGTGCTATGATTTTGCTATTGAATAAATCATGTTGCAATAAGTTCTAAGACAAGAAAGATTGCCAACGGATTGATATCTATGTCTATTCATATACTCTTATGTGTAACACAGTTTACATTTCAAACTAGTCTATTTCACAGAAGGCCATTTTTAACAACCTGCTGTTCATCATCTGTACATCTCTGCAACACAAGTCTATAACTGATAGCTACAACACTCACACTGAGACTCTCTGAGTCAGATGAGGTGTTTAAGAATGATGGGAAAGTACAGTCTTGAATAGATTAAAAAAGCAGAGTATGTCTTTACAAATATTCTCAAAATACAACATTTTCTAAACATACTCTAAATCATGTTTAAGTAATTTAAAGACTTATTACATCCTATCTTTGCGCTGTGCCTCACTCTATTAGAAGCATGGCTTAAGTGGATTAAGTGACACTAGTTCAGTATTAACTCATACATTATTACAGTTAACCACAGAAAAGGAGCATATAAAGACCTGAATTAGCAATGCAAGTGGGAACATGGTAGAGCTTTTTTCAGTTCAATACGGCTGAACTGAAGAAGAAAAAAAAAAAAAAAAAAAAAAAAAAAAAAAAAAAAAAAAAAAAAAAAAAAAAAAAAAAAAAAAAAAAAAAAAAAAAAAAAAAGGCATGGTACTTGCCTGCTAGAGTGTAATCCATATCAAAGCCAAAGCATTTAATCTTCTCCATTGCTAAACTTCTGTTGACAAAAACTCTGAGAATGAAAAGAATAAAATAAGTTTGGTGGCTAAGACAAATCACAGATTGTTCACATATTAAAAAGCAAGAAATTCTTCAGTAACGCTGGAGCCAGCAGGCTTTACCTTCTTCTCTTTGCGGTGCCTTTAACACACATTAGCAAATAATAAAGAATATGTAGAATGTCAGAGAATTTTTGTGTGAAGAAATAACTGTGGAGAGAACATTAGTTATAAAATATGTATAGCTGACAGGTAATATAATTTAGTCTCAAACATAAGTTCATTAGTGAAGAAAGTAACTATTAGCTGATAGATGTAAGAAAAACTTGCGTTAGAGGATTTTTAGACGTGAATTGTGGACACGATATTTCAATGAATTGAGATTTATTACTAAATAGCCTTTATTTTAGGTTATAAAGAACTGTAGTAATATTAAAATCACACGAGGGAAAAAACAACTGTTATAACCTTTAAAGTGCATATCTGGTGAATGTAGTGAAATATGAAATACATTTTTTTTTTTAAAAATCCAAAATTTAAAGAAATGAAATTATGGCTAATTTTCTCTTACAATCTTGAGGCTAACTTGACTAAACCATGTCCTCTTCAAGGTATTTCCAGTACACCATATGATGATGACTATGTTTTAAAAATTTAGAAAAGGCATTTGACAGACAGTAACTCTGCCCTAAATGATTTGTTTCTCAGCCTTGCTTTATTACAATTTTTTTTTTAATTTGATTTGGCTCTATGTAAACTGTTGACCAAAAAAAAAAAATAAAAATCATTATTAAAGATGTAAATAATAGTTACTGCGTTAGGTGATCTAGCCCTAATTACGTTTGGCAATGTACAAGAATAACACTGAAAAATAAAACCAGGAAGAAGGTATGTCCATGTCCACTGAGATTCACTTAGTTCAACACGGAAAGAAAAATAATCTGATGAGATCTGTGATGTTAAATAATCACCTTTCTGCAAAAGGGACACTGAAATGCCAACGTTATAACTCGGGAGATGATATATTACGTGTGAAAATTAGGAAATGAAGGAAAGGTCTCACACATATGAAATCCCAATAAGACCAAAAAATGGTCTTCCTACAGGCACCTAAGGCAGGCCACACCACAGAGCCGGGTGAGTAAAGATGGAGTCTGTTTAGAAAAAGGTGATGATTTTGGTGGATAATTCATCACGTATAAAAGTCAATACTTCAGGTCAATGACAAAACTTTCGCATACCTCATAGCAGGATGACATTGGGCCAGTTCCGATGGTAAGCTTTGTAATAAAGGAATAAACGTACTATACATTACTACAGTATGTACATCAGCTAATTGCCACTGCATAGTAATAACAGTGTTGGAGTGCTGATCAATGAACACAAACTCAAACAAACGACTGAGCTCATTTACCTGCCATTTGATTTTGCTCTTCATGGTTAAATAATAATAAGGCATTGTTTAGGTTTCTGCTGCTGCTCATAAATGCTCGACATAAATGTTTTTCCATTTAGAACCATGTCAGACTGTATGCACTCAGTAAAGGGTTTCTATTATATTCTGCTAAAAATCAGGGAAAACTGCCAGGACACGGCAAATCCATTACTGTGAAGCACTCAATGATTAATCAGTGATTCACTTGTCAATGTGATGTCAGTCAACAACAACAAATGATTTATTTTTTTTTTTATTTAAAAAAATAAAATACAATAAACAGATGATGACACAATACAAACAACAAAAGGTAATGCTTATTACTTTCATAAATTCAAGCAAGTCAAGCAATCTGCACTACACTTTCATCTAGACAGACAACAGTATATAAAAAAAAAAGTGATGTATCAAAGGAACAGATAATCCCATGACAAATGCAAGCAAAAGCTCTCGTCGTTATCAGTATCGTCACAAGCTTGTATTAGTTTTCATTATGGCTAAATTTTGGAATCTTAATGTTGTGCATTAATTTTCTATAACAGCACATCTCTGACAGTAGGTTAATATTCATGTACTAGTGCTAACAGATTATTATTGCCACACTTTCCAGTTTCTCTGTAAATGTGACAAGCTTTGTTTTATTTATTTTTTTATTAACTTCAAGACAAAGAGTGAAAAAAAGAGAGGCTGGTGAGGGAACAACTGTTTACAGCTGCTATAGCGCAAGTTACAACAGGAACTAACGTGTTTCACGGACATTCCATAATTAAATGCCACTATAAACTGTTAAAAAGTGTGACATTATAATTTTGAATAAATTAATGATTGCAACAGACGGCATAATACTCTGGTATAAGAGGAGTAACACACCAGACTCTGCTATTATAGGAAAGTGATCCACTTTAGGGTGCCAACACACCACCCTGGTATGGATTATTTCCTATAACCGTGTCATTCCTTACTTATCTCTGTACAATTGCTTTAACCATAAAGATTAGTTTGTTCAGGTTAAATGAAGTCACAGTATATTTCAGGAAATTATAACTGTGGAATGAAATACACACAGAAAAATCTGGTAAAGTCTTAAGTTAGCTGAAACAACAAACTGTGTGTGTTAATATAAACTACAGCCAGTGAGATCAGAAAGACTGACAGTGGAAAAAAGAAAAAGTTCTTTTCACTGATTTGGTTTAATGACAATGAATCTTAATGATCTGTTTAAGATTCTCCAAAGGCATTACAGTACTAGGATTGCTGTAAAAAGGTCCTACAGGTTTCCCACATGGTTTCTGAGCAACATGACCATGGCAGAGCCATGTTTACAACATTCATTACAAGTCCATTCTGATGGGATGAGAGTGTAATACAGACTATACTAAAAATTATAAACTGGTATTCATTGTAAAGAAACAATTATAGCTCATCTCAACTACTAAGGATGATTTGTCTACATATTAGCATAAAACAGGTCCTAATTTCTGTGCTTTGAGATATTCACAGCTGTCAATAAACTATGATTACTCCAATTCAGATTCATTTACCTGTGATAAGCCTCTCGTCTGTACTTCTTCATAGACAAGCCATCCATGTTGGCAGGAAGTTCTGAGTAGTTCTGCAGTCGAGCACTCCAGGAAGTCATCGTTAACTGTTTTTGTGGTCTGAAAGAAACAAAGACAGACCTCTCATGAAATATTATTGGATGAAAGTCAGTTATTAAAGTTGTTGACACTTAACTGAAATGGAGGCTGACTGAAAACAGAGCAAGACTGAGTGTGAATACAGGTCAAGCCTGAGACCTCCAACTGTGATCTTTCAATCACGTTCAACATTACATCTAATGCTGTGGTATCAAATTTAATAAAGTGTTATGGCTTTAATATCTATTAAATGAGCTATTTAAGCAGAAACTGGTTTGTAATGGGAATTAACCACAAATATGCATAATCAATCATAATCAAAAACCAGTATATCCTCAAAAATCCTTGACCCTGAGGTATATATAGTCTGGACATTTTAATGTAATTGTTTTTGTTCAGAAAACTACGTTAAAGCAGAAGACTCCTGTTTTACAAGGACTCGCTGTCAGTCAGTCAGCTGGAGAAACAAATTAACAGACTTCTACACTGTGGTAGTTAGCGCTAGTTAACTACTGTTACTAGCTAACACTGCTCTAAAGTCTATCAGGGTAAATAACTGACTTACAAAAGCTTTAGTAACGTTAACAGATAACGTGTATAAGGTGGTTAACTAGCTGTAGATAGTGTAGCTGTTTAGCATTAACGTTAACTTAGTTACTTCTTCTGGTGCTTGTCATAAGCTATATAGCAAAACAGCTAACACCCTCGTAGACAGTCTAAACAGCATTTTAATTCGCTTTAAACAAACATGCTCCACACGTGATGTTTATAGCTTTGAAACCCTTAATACTGCACCCCTCTGGAAAATCCGTGCTGAATAGCGGAGTTTATTTACATTTCACCCCGCAGCTCCTCACCTCGCTCTTCCTCTGTCTTTGCAGAAACTGCAATAACCTGCATACTGCGCATGCGCAGACTAAACTGCCGCCTCCGCAGCAGCGGCTGTCGCATCTGCACTAGCAGCTTATGGCGGTGTTTTAAAAGCAACTGACTCCGAGCGCTATTTCTGCACGCAGCCTGTAGAGCTGGGGAATGTGGCGTCATGACGCAGCGTCTCAGTAAAGCGTTTTCACTGGAGTTTCTTTAAACGCCTTCAAACGCCAGCGTCCAGTTTTGCATGTACACTCATGAAGAGTGTCTTTAACAAAGCCGATTTTGGTCACAGCGGAGCTTCCCAAAGTTTAAAAAGTTCAAACTAGTCAGAGAACCGAAGTGTGACGTCAAGCCCCTTTTTAACCTCCCGACCAATCAGATGCGAGATCGGAGGCAAGAAAAATAAAGATGGAGGACGGGTGTTCCTCTGGCAATATGAGAGGATTTACGACATGTTGAATTGAAAATATTTAACTGGCAATATTCAAACGTTGTAATGGAGCTAAAAATAACAACTTGACCCTTTTGGACATTCACTGCTTTGTGACGTGACGTCCCACTTTAAATGCATACAGTCAACTCAGTAAACACAGACAGTGTCGTGGCAAATACTTCTGCAAATCAGAATAAGAAAATGAGTTACAAAGACAAGGGGCTCTGGATGCCAAAAATCTATAGACTTTATTGAATCAAACAACAAAGCCGAGATGGTCTGCAGAGAATCTGATATACATAGTCGTGGCTCATGCTTTTATACAATTCTAAAACAATGATCTCATCAGATGGAATTTTCTCTTTTTCTTTTAATCACACACCTGCCTCTCGCCCCAATTATTTCACTGTCCCTTTATCTTAGTTTTAACCGTGGCGAGAGTTCAGTCAGTTTATTTTTTAAATACAACATTAGCCTTCAAACACTAGTCTTCATCTTAAAAACACCACCTACAAGGTCACACCAGTTTGTTCTCACAGAAATATCCTTGTAGGATCATAGGCATAAAGTCACCCTTCTAAATGTACTAGAAATGGTACAGTGTGGCATATAGGTGATTTAAGGTCACTTTTCAATACTGTTGCAAAGATACTGATTGACATAATACTGATTGACAAATGATATTGATATAGACAACAGGAAAATTCTTCCATAACAGTTTCCCCGATGTCAGTATTTGGACCCACTTTGGTTTTTGAAGAACCATTTCATAACGTTCTGGAAATGTTTCAATTGTTAAAGTCATTGCTGTCCCCAAAACTGTCTGGGACCTTTAAAACACAACATTCTCTTATGGCTGTATGACAAACTGATAAGGAACGTTCGCCAAATGTTACTTTTAGGTTAAACCACAAAGTAACATTCTGGGAAAGTTCCTGCGATGTTCTCTTATGGAAAGTTTTCAAAGTTCGGAAAAGTTTGCTTTTATGTTTTGGTCTTTTTTGGATACATACTAGCATGCCGGGTACAGCTCTGTGAAGAATAGAACTAAATAATCAAGGATAATCATGAGCATCTGAACTATCAGTGAAAACAACAAACCCCCAATGTTGTTAAGTATAAACCTAAATCACCCTTGTTCAAACTATTTACTCATAGCTTATGTACATCAGAAACTAAGAACGAATCATTAAATGAGGTCTCTGGAATGTGTGTCCCCTGTGGACAAACTTTGGACAAACTCTGTTCTTATGATCTTTGTCCAGATTTCTTAGAAAGTGACCTGTTAGATTTCTTGCTATGGAGATTCCCAGGAACTTTGCAGTAAAGATCAGCAACACGTGATGGAAAATACAGTTTATATGCAGTATTTAATTGGATTCAATTTTATTTGTATAGCGCATTTTTAACAATGGACATTGTCACAAAGCAGCTTTACAGAAATATATAAATCCTGGAAATAAATTTTAATTATCCCCAATGAGCAAGCCAGAGGTGACAGTGGCAAGATAAAACTCCCTGAGGTAATATGAGGAAGAAACCTTGAGAGGAACCAGACTCAAAAGGGAACCCATCCTCATCTGCATGACAATGAATAGTGCAATTAAGTACTTCCCTTCTAGAACTGTGTACTACACGGTCAACAAGTGCAACTGTGTAAGCAGGAAATTCATTATAGTTTTCACAAGAAGTCTATTTTGTTGAAGTTATCAACTGTTCACTGATGGAGACTTGAGTGCAAAACTGTTTGTGGCAAATTGCAGTCCTAAAGCTATCATAGCAATTGTAGTCCTATGCCATCGTAGCAAAAGTGTTCGTATCAAGTCCAAAGCCATCTTCATGGTTTTTAAGTGGTACCATCCACATTAGTTTTATGTATATTTTTGGCTGTCTGTGTGGGGGCCATCTTCAGCAGCAGCGAATGGTTTCCAAGTGACGAGAGCTCCAACCAGAGGTTCGGGCATCAGGATGGATCAGGCAGGTCTGGAGAGCAGAAGAGGTCAGCTCAGATCAATACAGTTTATTTGCAATACTACACAGATTAAATGACTGTATGTTATACCTAAACATTGCTAAGCAATGTAATATTGCATTCTGCATCTGATTTTACTTGCTACTATTCTTTGCCCAATGCCTTAATCCCAAAAGAGGAACAGTGGTGAGGAAAAACCCCATGTTACATTTACTCAGGTTCATTTATGGAGAAAGCTCAGAGGAAACCCAGCCTTTTGGGGAGCTGTCCTCCTCAGCTGGCACTCGGCACTACAGTTGAACAAGCACTGTATGTAGGCTTGTGTGATATAACGATATCAATGTCCCTACATGATATTATGTTATGTCCTTTTCACTTTTTTCCATAGAATGTCACTCCTGGGTATGGTTTAGGAAGAGAACCTGCAAGACACACTTAGAGGCACAAGCACAGCATAGCATAGCAACTTGCTCCTCATCTGTATATGTTCTCACACCAAGCTCAAGTCTCTGCCATTTCTAAAGTCCACCTGTGAAAGTCTGTAGGTATGTTGGTACAGAGATATGTTGAAATGGCATATTCTAGTGATGAATTAATAAATTTACATGAGCAAATTCTTATAAATTTCAAGCCCTTACTGAGCTGAACCAGGTATGTTGTGGGTGAGGAAACCTGTGAGTATTTAACACACAAAATAAACAAAACACACATAAACAAACCCTGCTCAATTGCTCATTCTGTTTGTTTAATCATTTTTTCCCACTGATTTTCTCCCTATTTCGTCACTGATTTCTCCACCAACAGCTTCGACCAGGGAGGGCAAAGGCTATCACGTCCTTCCTCCATGTCAGCGTCTTTTCGAACTGCTGCTGATGCAAAGTCAGGGGGCGGCGTAACACACTCAGAGGGAAGCGTGATCCGCCACTTTCACACACATGAGCTTACAGATGCCCATGATTGGCTAGTGTCACTGTGATTGATAAGGGATAGAAAGTTTGCCACTCCCTCCCTCAGAGCATGGCAAATTTTGCTCTCTTGGACACGGATGGCTGTGATGTCGTGAACTCGTGAACTCGTGATCTCTGGACAAGATGCTCTGGTGTTTGATGTGTGTACTTCTCTGCAAATAGACTGACTGTCTTGATGTGATGAGGCTGAAGAATTTGCAGTTATACTCATCTTCTCATATACATACTCATTCACAATCATCTTCAGACATCCATGGAGCATGGAGTCCCAATGCTTCATGAATTACTCTTTGTAATATAGAGGGTATGAATATTTTTGGATATATATATATGGATTTATCTTTGTGTCATTTATACATCACGAAAATCACAAAAAAAGGGGGGCAGGGGTGGTACAATTTTTATATCCACTGTATCTGAGAAGAGAATTCAAATTTTTACATTTGGCACCTGGAGACCTGCTGTGGAGAAGAAATATGTTTTGCTACAAGTTTTGCTTGACTTTCTACTTGATTATTCTATTATATGCTATGTTTAAATTTTTTACATCCTACATCTGAGGATAAGGTATAAAAAATAACAAAAAGTTTTGAAGTTCCAGTAGTCAGAGATGAAATTGTAGCATATGATGAGATGATATTGATTAACTGTTTGTGTATATTGTGTTGTGCTATGTAATTTGTGTTAAAACCACAGCAAGTTGTGTTAAAATATAAGAGTAAGCCTCTAGTAATGTCACGTTTTTAATTGGCTGGGATATGATGTTATAGAAGGTTATGATGTCATGAATTTTTTTGACTGTTATGAACACTCTCAATGAAGCTGGCACCTAGAGTACTATGTACTGTGCTGCTGTACTATTGTTGTGTGTTCTGATGAAATACCTTTTAAGCTGTTCCGTGGATCTGTCGGTACAGAGTAAAGCTGAAAAGAGCTGTGTGGATCTGTAGAAAAGAGAGTTATGGAACAGAGTGACTACAATTTAAAATAATAGAGAAGGTAATTAACGCATTTGGCCCTATTCATGGGACCCAATACCCTGTACAGTTTCATTTGGAAGAAGGCTTCTATCCAAAGTGACATACAATTTTCCAACAAATGGTAAAAAAATAATGGTAGGATAGTTGTGGTAAGAATAGAGAGAGTCAGCACTAGACACAAAAGCTGGAGTTAGTGCTTACTGTAGAAAAACTGGCTAAACAATTACATAATCCTAGTTTAATTATAATATTTTAATTATCATAATTAAGTCCATCCTGAGTTGAACCAGGTGTGTGTTTCACCAAGCACTTAGATGAGCATTAACTGCAACAAAAAAAAAAAAAAAAAAACAACCTTGTACTGTTATCTCCTCTCTAAGAGAGTTTTAGTTTTATAGTATTCTTAGGCTCTGATCTACTTGTACTAACAAGGAGTAATTTGCTCTGGATAAGAAGTTCTGTCAAATGTAATGGAGTCTGGAAATCCTTGTAAGTACTACTGTAGCTGCAATTTTATGATTAGCACAGAGTTTGATACTACCTTAGGACCATAGACAGCCTGGTATTTGGTGTGTTGATATTCGTCTGCAAACAGAGTGCCAGGTGTGCTCTGAAAGGTCAAGGCCAAATGGTGTGTAGTTTTCTTTAGAGCACGAGGTGGGTGGACAACTTGCAGGAAACCAACGTTTTATGTATTCTCAGTCACCCACTGAGAGCCGCTATAGCAATGAAAGAGAGTATGAATTGGAGAAATCAAGTTAATCTAGGAATAAATTATACAAAAACCATTGCCCAAGGTTGACTTCGGACAAATTAAAGACACATTAAAGATGACTCAGTCAGTGTTTTTTGAATAGTTACCATGGTGTGTTCATGTCAGGCTGAAGACCCTTTGCGGTCTGGAGTCTCCTGCTGGGTTGGCCGCAACACACATACTTCAACAAAAATAACCAATCAACACATAAAATCTACTAGAAACACATTAGACTGTCCAATAGAACATAGTTTAGTGTATTGCCATATAATATATCTAGACATTTGCCACATAATATATCTAGACATTTAATGTATTGTTACAACCTGGAATGAAAATTAACCTAAGTGGGATTATATTTAATGAATATACACAAAATATCCTATAATATTCAAGAAGGAAAGGAATACTTATGGTAGCAACAAATGTCTGATTTTTTCTTTAAATTTACCTTTGTGTCACAATAAAAATATTTTGCACCATCACATTGTGTAAAACCAAAAGGTAAAAGTTGCAGTTAAGTTCACTTCAGTTGCAGGTTGTAACACTAATAAATGCAAAAACCAAATGTTAAGACAATCCACTGTGATTATATACACAATTGCTTGAGCCTTCTAGGTTGGTGCAATACTTTTCATTTTGTAAACAAAATATTGTAGCGTTTACTTAAACTATACAATACTTTTATTCATTCATTTAATTTTATATTTACACATTTACATTTTTATACATTTTACAACTTAAGATACATTTAGGGCACATTGACATGTAAATCTCAAATATGGATGAAATTTAACATATTGATAATCTTCTCTGAAATGATTTTTAGTGTTTTAAGAGTTGTTGTGCAGTATTGTGGGTCTGCAGGACTGGGAGTGAGGAGCAAGGCTATATGATATGTTAGATGGATATGCACAAAATGTTTCATTTGAAACATTTGGCACAAAATGAACTCTGTAGAAAACTGCTATATAGCTACTTGCTAGATATTGATATTGCAGTTAGGTGCATGTTTGCAGATCAGACTGACCTGCACTCGAAGTTACTTCTGTTATTTTGCTGTATTTTGCTGCTTCTTCTTGAAAGCAAAATGTATTTGGACAATTGACTGACAAGAAGTTAACTGACCAGGTGCGGTCCATTCCCTCGTTACTTCAAGACAAATGAAGCAGGTAAAAGATCTGGAGACGTCAAGAATACTCTAGAGAAGGTAGGCGTATCATTGTCAAAATCTACAATCAAGAGACGCCTCCATGAATGTAAATACAGAGGGTTTACAACAAGGTGCAAACCACTGGTAACATTCAAGAACAGGAAAGCCAGATTAGACTTTGCCAGAAAACATCTAAAAAAGCCTCCCATGTTCTGGAATAAGATTCTTTGGACTGATGAAACCAAGATTAACTTGTACCAGAATGATGGGAAGAGAAAAGTATGGCAAAAGAAAGGAA
>CM040977.1:14498502-14514630 GCA_022985145.1 Pangasius djambal
ACACACACACACACACACACACACTTCAACACAACTGATTAACTGAAGGTGTGTAGGGTAGGGAAAACACCAGAGGTGTGGACCTGTGTTCTAGGGTATGAAAACAAATCTTCATGACAATGCATTAAATCATAAGACATTTCATCCTACATGGACTCCCTGGTACAGCCGGTTTCCCACTACATCCTGCATCCTGCACATTGTGACCATCCCGTGCAGTGTAAAATCCCGTGCAGTGTAAAATCCCGTGCAGTGTAAATCTTATGCAGTGTGAAATCCTGTGCAGTGTAAGTGGTTCAGAGCAATGTCATACTGTAGTTTATGCTTGCATTAGGACTGCTGTTATGTGCAGGTGTTAATGTACAGTGATTCTTTAGCCTAGATTTCTTTGCTCCACCAACTCACAGCTGCTGTACATTTACAGTAGAATAAGAAACAAAAGTGAAAGTGTGTTGGAGTATCATTTTTTTTTTTTTTTTTTTGCAGCCAGAGACCATCCATTGTAATGTACAGACCCCTCCTATGATTCCAGCACAAATTCCATTTGTGAACAATCCAGCTTTTTTTTTCAAATATTAGATATATTAAATAAATATGTACTGACACATTATTATTATTGGAGGCATGGTGTCTTATTGATTAGCACTGTTAATCCGGGGTTGGGGGTTCGATTCGCGCCACTGCCCTTTGTGCAGGGTGCTTGCATTTTCTCCCCGTGTTTAGGGGGTTTCCTCCAGATTCTCAGGTTTCCTCCCCTGGTCCAAAGACTTGCATTGTATGCTGACTGTCTCCTCTAAATTGTCCATAGTGTGTAAATGAGTGTGTGTGTGTGTGTGTGGAGTTGTGCCCTGCGATGGGTTGGCACCCCGTTCCGGGGTGACCCTCGCCTTGTGCACCGAATCCCCTGTGTAGGATAAGCAGTACAGAGAATGAATGGTTAGATTATAATATTATTATTATTATTATTATTATTATTATCTGCTTTTTCTCTTGGAAGTTATCACCCACAAAACCCAAACTAATCACATTTGTGTTAAAATGGAGATTTAAATTAAATTTCTATTAACTGAACATTTCCTACTTTTATTAAAGTTGCCTTCTTTTCAAGTTTTTCTTTGTACATTGTTTAATTATTATTTTTTTTTTACTTAATGCATTTGTGTGTTTAAAATGTAGGTTTAATATGGTTTGTATGAACTGCACCTCATTTCAAGTCCTTCTTTCTACATTTCATTTTAATAACCAGGCAGTTAAGTGTGTAACTATAATGAATAAAAACTACAGCTCTATCAGTCTGTTATTTAAAGAGCTTAATCATTTGGTGATGCTTCACACAGCACACCGAGAATCTTGTTTTGTGTTGTTTGCCAGCTGATTAATCAGCAGTCTATATTCAGCACAGCAGTCCATCTGCCTCTATAAAATACAAACCAGTTATCCATCTTTGCCAAAGTTGTACGGTATGTAAGCTGAGGTTTGGGAAGAAGCTGGTTGTTCTGCTGGTTCGACATTCTATCCAATCAACCCTCTTTTGAAACTGTGTATGCCTCATGCGGTAAGGTATATGGGCAAAGAGCAGCTGTGTTCTGGCTCTTTGAGGGCCAGAAAATGATTGTTACAGGTCTAAACACTTGGACGTTGCAATATCGCCTTTAAGTTCAGTAAGGATACCTGAACAAGGTATTTTTTTTTCCCAGAGTGGCAGAAAGCTAGTCTGGGAGCAGTTTGACGTCATTGTGATTTGCTAGGGAAAAATAAACGTGTATTTGAATGGCATGTCCTTGCTTCTGTTTTGTGCAGGATATCACATAGTCTGCACAAGAGAAGTGTGTAGTTTGTGGATAACCAGGCCTTTTATTTCTTATAGATTTTTGCCACAGTTGTGGTTATTCCTGAGAGTTATATGTATGTATATTCTTCATTGTGCCACATCTGAAGCCTGCTGAGTTTTGCTGTGTCGTATGTGGTTAGCGGGACAATAAGGTCAGCAATTGTTTAGCTTTTATAGTTGGGTGACTATATTTCCTAAAAGCCCACAAGACCTTTAAGATCCAATAGGTGGTGTAGCTTAGAAAAGCCAAGAGCCTGTGGGTGTAGTTAAAATGAGAGAGAGGGATTATGTGGTTGATGTTTGCATGTGTTTAGCAAGGAACGTGGGGGATGGGAAAAGCATGCCTCTGCTTCCTTACGTCACCCGCTCACATTTTAACTCGAAGAAGGTGCAAAACAAACCACTGCTTGTAATATTCCACAAACTCATCCGTGTCTGTGCAGGGAAGGTGTTTCTGAGAGATCTCGTATAGGATGAAGATTACATCTGCATGACTAATGACTTTCTATAGGTGCAGTGACTGATTTTGTGAACGTAATTGGAGTAGACGAATGAGACACCTGATGTGGTCAAGTATTGCACTTAGTCGCTCTCTTCATTAAGATTATTAGTTCAATCTGAAATGCTTACGCAGGAGCAAAAAGTCTGGATCTTGTTTTTTCCCCATCTATGTCTGGCAAAATGGCACCGCTAGACACGCAGGAGTTAACAGTAACAAAATAAGTGGGGGATGGGCTGTGCGTAGAGTAAGCAGCAGATCAACCCAATGTCATGTGGTCACATGGTACCGTGTTTGTGAATGCAGGGGAAAAAAGGGGATTGTAGGTTTCAGCTGAATCCAGTATTTCACACTCGCTGATAAACTAATCTGAAACTGTAATTGCTAGAAGTCTAAATACATATCTGATGTTGGCTCAAGGTACCCTTTAAATGCAAATCATAAATAAAATTGTCTTTGTCTTTAAAAAAAAAAAAAGGATTCAGTGCATATTAAATTACACCTCACTTCAGACACACATTATTCATTCAAGCTGGATTTTCTCTTTTTCTTGTAGGCTGTTCGTCCAAGTCATTCAAGCTGTACTCCCCAAAGGAGCCTCCCAACGGTAGTGCCTTCCCCCCATTTCACCCAGGCACTATGCTGGACAGAGATGTGGGGTAAGACACACTCCTGTGGCCACATTTCTTAAATAGACTTCCCACAAATGAATCGTAATGTTATCTGTTTTTTTTTTTAATCTATCATTTTTTTTTTAAACATACAGTAGTCATACAAATTAAAATGTCTGTAGTTGTTGTGGATTCTTGTCTAATTAGGGTTTTCATGATGTGCCTTAAATTGCAGCCCAACACCAATGTACACCCCTTCGTACATGGAACCTGGAATAGGGTGAGTGTGTGTTATTCAGTCACTGTTGTAGGCTTGTGTGATATTGCTTTGACCTGATCGCGAGTTACCTTTCAGAAAAGTCCGGATTGATTTGCTAAACCAGAACCCATAGAAGGCTTTACCGTGCATTTTAAACCAAAACACAGGCAACTTCAATAGACCTTATAATATAAATCACTTTTATAGCCTGTTATTTCCTTAGTAATGTTTAAGACAAAACTCTTTGGCCTTCACCAGTCCACATATGCAGTAACACTGACTGTTCTTAGCGTAAGAGTTGGAGTTCTTCAACAAGAAAAATAACATTTACTCCAAATTATTGTTATATGTTTTCAGGATTTAAAAATAGGAGAAGTTAACCACTCTGGCAGATTTTCACATAATATTTTCAGGGTCAATGTCATTTACATACATAGTTTAGGGGAGGACAAAAACTAATTAGCTGGTACCCTGGGCAAATGTGCATACCCAGTCTTGGGTTTTGGTTGTCCAGAAATCTAATTAATTAGGCTGCCTAATATATTACAAGCTAGTAGATTAGTGCAGATCGTCTTGACAAAAATGAACAAATATTTGAATTCCCAGGGAGATGATATATCTGTGTAGGCATAATCCTTATCCTCTCCTCCTGATATTATCTCTCGTGTTGCAAGACCTTGGCTGTGAGCTGCGGATGTCTTCTCGTATCACACATATAAAGCATTATTGGAATCTGGCTGTGTTTTTATTTTTGTTGGCATGCTGCATGCAGAGGTTTTTTTGTAATAATAATTTTGCATTTCACTGCTCTATATTCAGCTCAGCTTTGTCAAAGTTTCCACATCGTTCCCATTGCTCATTCCTTGTAAATAAATAAATAAATAAATGAAAAAACAAGTTTGTCATTTGTACAAGCCAATTGATTAACATAGTAAAAGTTCGTACTGATGGTCAGAATGTATCTTCAGTTGATGTGTGTAGTTGAGCAGGACTGGGGATTTAGAAAGAATCAGTGCATGCTAGTAAGTACTACTACCATGAAATATATTAACCGGCTGCAGCATATTGCATTTAAATGTTTGTGAGAGATGATCAAGCGTTTTTTTTTTTGTCATTCTGTGGATTGTGGATGGGAGAAACAATTGCTGGTGTCCGCTATATCAGCAGCTTATTGTTATTGAACCTGCTTGTCCATGGGACACCTTTGAATAAACAAACAAAAAGCCTGGACTGCTTGTCTCATGCACCCAGGTTTCTGATTCGTGCACTCCTGTAGTTATACATGTACATAATAATATTGCACACACCTACATGATCAGTTTGATTGACCTCTTTAGTCATATTGCTGTAGCTCCACTTATGTCCATGGCTTGTTACAGGAGGCATACACCGTATGGAAACCAAACAGACTACAGGATATTTGAACTCAATAAACGACTGCAGAACTGGACAGAGGTAAGAAGAAGTCTGCTGTCTTGCTAATGTATGGACTACAGTAGTCGCTGTCTAGTGTGAATAAATGCTTTCCTCTAAAACATGAGTGAGTGTTATTTTTGTTCCCCCCCCCCCAGCAGGATTGTGACAATCTGTGGTGGGATGCCTTCACTACAGAATTTTTCGAAGATGATGCCATGTTAACGATCACATTCTGTTTGGAAGACGGCCCTAAACGATACAGTAAGATGCCTTCAATTTTTAAACCTGTCTATTATACGAAATTATTTTCTACATTATGAGCGTGTATAAATGCCTGAAGGGTAATGAGTCATGTCATCATGTCATATCTGTTGTATTAAGCTTAGACTTTTTTTGTGTTCAAAGCGATCGGCCGAACGTTGATTCCTCGCTACTTTAGAAGTATCTTTGAGGGGGGAGCTACTGAACTCTTCTATGTACTAAAGCATCCCAAGGAGTCTTTCCACAGCAACTTTGTGTCCCTTGACTGTGATCAGTGCACCATGGTCACACAGAACGGCAAGCCCATGTTTACACAGGTAAACCATGCTTTAAAGTTTTGGTGAACATTTACAAAGACTTTCAGGGTTTGTCCTCTCAGCCTTTAGGCCAAAACATAGCACTTTATAGGGCTGTCTGTCAGTGTGTAGAAACGAACACTGGTCTGTGCTGTCAACGGAGCATTTCCACAGCCTACAACAGCGCACCTCATGTTGCTATTACCAGGTGAGATAACCAGCTACTGTAAGCAAAACAAAATCGGCTTTGAGCGCGCTCTGCTGACGCAATTTCCTTTTTCTGAAACACCTCCCACCTCCAGTACCCCAAAACTACGAACTTTGAAGAAGAGAATAGATCGAATCATGACGGGAATACTTTGACTATCACGAAGAAAAATAGGCCTGTTTTTTTTTTTAATAAACTGTTTTATGTCTTTTTAAAAAATACGTTTTGAGGAAATTGATATCGAAAACTCAATTAGCATACTTGGAGTCGTAAATTCATCGGATTATAATTTATTTTGCAAAACTATCATTGGCATAGGAAAAAAAATGAAAAAAATCTTAAATCTCCAGGTGTTAACATAAAAGCTGTCTGAGGTGACTAGAAGTCACAGAATACATATTTACAACCGCTCAAATGTGAAATAAGGTGAACTTCCCCTTTAAAGTGGATTTTTAAAATATTAGCTCAGTTCAGTCCTTACAAAGTAAACATCATTGCAATAGTTTTAAGTAAGGAACATGGTGGGACGTGCGATATGTAAACAGCTATAAACAGTCATTCCCTCACCAGACCGTTTTTTTTTTTTTTCTTTCAGTATCTTGAAGTTAATAAGACAAAAATGCACAGCTTGTCATGTTACAGAGAAACCGGCATGGCATGGCAGAAAACGACTGTTACAAAGCGGTGACACTGGAGACCCCTTACGTAAATATTAAATAAACGTCTCCTTACAGGAAGTACTATACCCTTTCCTCTATAAAATAACACATTTATTAAAAAAAAAAAGAAAAAAAAAGCAATTTATTAGGCTTAGTTTATGTGGAGAGTCACGTTAATATAAATTTGTGATTTGAATTACAGCATGTGCTACTTTCAGAGCTGTGCTGTAACCGAATATTTATCAACACCTTCTGATCAATCAGATTTGACAATTCGACAGCACTGTGGTGTAAAGAAATTGACAGAGTCCGAGTTCTTTACAGTGTGTGTGATGGGGTCCATGGGTCACAATGTCCACAAGTCATTTTGTTTGTTATCTAAACCACCAGTGAATCTACAGTTTTTACATGTAATGCTAAAACGGTGATGATAAGATCATTTTGCTGTAGATAATATCTTTCCATTAATAACGTTGCATGTACCTCTCTGCCGTGCGTAGATGTTCTTCAGCTAGAGTAAGTGAGGTTTGGATGCTTAATTTGCCTTTGTGTTCAGCATTCATTAAAAATGCTGTCATATCCACAGGTTTGTGTAGAAGGCAGGTTGTATCTGGAATTCATGTTTGACGATATGATGCGCATAAAGACGTGGCACTTCAGTATCAGACAGCACCGGGAAGTCGTGCCACGCAGCATATTGGCCATGCACGTGAGTGTCTAATGTTCATATTGTTACATCTTTAACCAGCTGAAGGGTTATTTGCAATGTGTCCAGTAATATCTGTTTTCAGTTACTTACTTCACTGTTCATTCATCTTGCATCTGGCACTACATAAATTATAATGCGATCTTTTGCACCACTGTACCTATATACATGCATATGTGTGTGTGTGTGTGTGTGTGTGTGTGTGTGTGTGTATATATTCATTGTATATACTCATTTTTATATTCCTGTTCACATTCTATCATATTCTCAACATGACTTCACCACTGTACACTGATTGTACATACATATATATCATATTTATCCTTATTTATAATACCCACTGCACCTTCTGTACATAAGTCATCCATTTCCTTGTACATATCACCCTCATAGCTGTATATCCTTATTTGTAATTTATTGTAAATATGCCACTTATGCACTTCTGGTTAGATGCTAACTGCATTTCATTGGCTTAGTACATGTACTTTGAACAATGACAATAAAGTTGAATCTAATCTAATCACCGGAATTCTGTTTTGTATTGGGATGTTTTTTTTTTTTTATTATTTCTTTTGAAAACCAAAAGAAGGCAAATATCATAATTTGTCATTATTATCCCATTTAAATTGAAATTACCAAGCTTGTCCAGGTGATGGTGCTATATGAATGTTAGAATTTCGATTTGTAATTTTTGTTTCGACTTTTTCTTTCTCTCTCAACATTATCTTCTACAAAATGACTCATTACCAATAACAGATCATTAGCACCTTGCCGTGTCTGATAATTCTACTCCAGTATTTGCACTCCAGTTTCCTGGCTATTCAAACAGTTAGCTTTTTTTTTTTTTAAAAACAAATTAATCCATACAAGAAATTCTCACTCAAAATAACACGTATGTGATTTTTACCAGTACTAATATATCCATTGTAAAATAAACCTAAATCAAAAACTCTTTACAGGCACAAGACCCTCAGATGCTTGACCAGCTCTCAAAAAACATCACAAGATGTGGGTTGTCCAATTCAACGTTAAACTACCTCCGAGTAAGTATGCACCCGAGTACCCTTATACAGCTGTGCGCTATGACAATATGATCATGGATATTGTGATATAGTAACATTCTGATCCACTTCGCTGTGGTTATTATTGTCAAGTTTTATAAAATTAAATAATTCAAATGCAGTTTAAATGCATTTATTTAGCCTTTATATTGCCCTGCTAGGTTCACTGTGTAGATATAAAGCTGTGATAAAGATGCCCTGTGCATTGAATGCTGATTAATGTGATTGTTCGTCTGTCTTCTTCAGCTGTGTGTAATCCTGGAACCCATGCAGGAGTTAATGTCCAGACACAAGACATACAGCCTCAGTCCTCGAGATTGCTTAAAGACGTGCTTATTTCAGAAATGGCAAAGGATGGTTGCCCCACCAGGTAAATGGGCTGCGGAAAGCTCTGCCTTCTTTTTGGTGTTAATATTCGAATGTTGCTCTTCCCCTCATGGCTGTAACATGAATGTCATTGTCCCTGCAGCTGAGCCGGCAAGACAAGCGCCAAACAAGCGACGGAAACGGAAGATGTCTGGTGGCAGCACCGTGAGCACTGGTGGGGGCACCAACAACAACAGCAACAGCAAGAAGAAAAGTCCAGCCAGCAGCTTTGCGCTCTCCAGCCAGGTACCTGTAAGCATCTCATTTTAATTCCCCTTATACAGACGTTTGGGTAATTAGACAATGAGTGCATGGGTGGTGGGACTGAGAGCTTTGCATGAAAGTAAAACGGAAAGAGTTCAAAGAAAAGACAGACCCAATATAGAGACAAGTGGACATGATCCAATGCTGGGCAGTCCCTGGTCCTTCAGGGCCTCAGGTCTGTGGGTTTTCTTTGCTATTTTCTCAGTTATTTGGTCAGAGCCTGTTTTGTGATTTGAGCTCCTGAAACAGCCAGTAAAGGAGACCCGAGGTGGAATGAACCCATGCAGCACTAAAGGATCAGGGACGCCCACCGCTGATCTTTTCTCTCAAAGACAGGGCTACACAGGGCTACATTTTAAGGCCACAGTAGAATATGGTTCCCAATTAGTAATCTTCGTGTTGGATTCCAAGTTCTTTTTATTGGCAGCAATTGGTGCTTAGAGTTTCTGTGGCTGCCGAACTGTGCTGCCGTTCTTGATTACAGTGGGCGCACATGGCTTGAGCCCTGAGGTCTTAATGACCTCTGAAGTTGGAATGGGGAATGGACAGTGCCAGAAGCTACCGAGCTACTCCTCCACCCCTGAAACACCCTCCCCCCGTGTTACGGGGATAATGTTTGCACCCCTTGCTGTCCCCTGCAGGACGTGATGGTGGTGGGTGAGCCCACTCTGATGGGAGGGGAGTTCGGGGACGAGGATGAGCGGCTGATCACGCGACTGGAGAATACGCAGTTTGATGCGGCCAATGGCATCGATGATGAGGACAGTTTCAGCAACTCCCCAGCTTTGGGCAACAACAGCCCGTGGAACAACAAAGCTCCCTCCAGCCAGGAGAGCAAGAGCGACAACCCCAGCTCCCAGTCAGCCCCGTAGACTACAATACTCACTGTGCATAGATAGGGAAAGGGCAATATCAGATGCCTGCTTTTGTTCAGAATGGCACTTGCGTTGTAGTAAAGCCAGCCTTCCTGTCACAGTGTTCTGCTCTGAGGAGTCCTCACTGGCCAGACTATGTTTTTCAACTTGTGAAATTGTGATTTGCCGCATACTGTAGGATTTAAATTTGATACAGTTAAATTTCATAATTGAATTATTTCTTTTAAAGGAGCTCACTGTGCATTTGTGCCTGAGAGAAATTCAGTGTTTGGTCCGTTTGAGTTCTCCGAGCCTCAGCAGAGTTAGTGAAGGCAGTCATGTCTGTGGGTTCTTGTTCCAACCTCGGGTCTCAGTGGGTGCTGTGCTTAACTATGCATGGCGGTTTCTGTTGTGCTCACTTCACATGGAAGGGGTCTTTTATTGAATCATCTAATGATAACCATTATGTGCACCTCAGATTCAAAACCAACGCTAAATTATTTGTTTTGTAGGACCTGGTTGGAACAAAAACCTGTACAGTTCCGGAGCTTGAGGACCGGAGTTGAGAACCACTACGTAAAATCTCTTAATAAAGAAATAAATTAATAAAATAAGCAAATAAGTGAAAGCCTCGATGGTACTGGAGTTGTGGTCATGCTCAGTATGGTCATAAGCAGAAGTGGACCATGAAGCCAGGCTCCAAAGAGGTGTTTGTTTTTCTCATTTGTTTTTGAGTTGTTGTTTTTTATTTTTCTAACAATTTGTAAGGGAAAAATTATGAGCAAGTAAGAAATACCCTGAATATCCTTTGCACTGTTGCCACTCTATTTTTGATCTATTTTTCTTAAAAGAAAATTATAGTACATTTTTGGTTTCTTTTTATTATTCCCTATTATTAATAAGTGGAATTTGATTAAATATGTAACTGGAGAATGGTAGATTTATATATGATGATAATTTGTATTATTAAAGTTATTACTTTGCGGTACAAAGCTGAGGTCCTGTTAAATGTGTACTAAAGGTTTCATGGCATGTATGTCTGGAATCTGCATGTTCCAGACATAAGGCTTACAGCGAGAGAAGCTAATTATTTACAGGATCTCCCCTTTTTATGTAATCATATTTGGAGGGCTTTACCTCCACGTGTATGGTGCACATACTCATTAATTTGAGTTGATGTGCTCATGAAAGAGATTTTTAATCTGTACAGGAAAGTAGTCAACTCAGTACCTATTAAAGGCTTCATGGTACACTAACCGTGCGGTTTCAAATGCATAAGCAAAGCACCTCTTTTCCTCAACAATAGAGTACGTGTTTATTTTAGTCTCCCAAGAATAGTTTTGTTTTGTTTTGTTGTTTTTTTTTTTTTTTTATATATGCTACAGACCAAGGAGCTAAGAGCAAGATAATTCAACTCAACTATTGTGTATTTGATTCTATGAAGAATACTTTTCATAATTTTGTTTGTGTATTTGTGCTTGTATATTTAAGACTGTAGCTAAGGTCTGTATAAGTGTAATTGTATTTACTCGTCTTTAGAACATCTCTGAAGACTTGCAATTTAATGTAAAAAAGCAAAAAAAAAAAAAAAAAAAAAAAACACGCATTGTAGTCAGTGTTTATAGAGATATTAGTCATAGGTATCATTTATTTCTGGGGTTAGCTTCAAGTTTTTCAGTGTACAATGTATTTATTTTTTTTTTCTTCTTGCCATTGCATCATGTGTGTATACATTACATTACAATGTCAGTTTTCTGTCACTTTCAATAGAGAATGATGGCGCTGTCTTTTTCTATTTCTCATCACCTCATCATTTCATTTTGTCTAAACAAAAGCATTAAAAGTTGTCTGGGGAAAAAAAAAAAAAAATCAGTCCTTTAGCTTTTAAACCCCTAGACATAGTAGATTAAAACACCAGAGGGCATTCTGCATTTTGGTTTTGTGTACTATATGGGGAAAGAGTTATACTAATTCAGCCAAGTATTCTGCTCAACTCTCAAACCTCCAGTGAAATTCTTGTTCAGATACCTTCCAAATGTCCTGTGTTGCTTTTGGGGCTTTTCACCAAATTAACAGTAAAGGGTTCAACCCTTTTCGTGTTCCTGTTGAGCCCCTTTGATAGTGGCTGTTTGATAAATCTATTTTTTTCTATTGTCTGCTATTGATGATTCATGTATGTATAATAAAACCAATTTTCATGTAACTCTGTGTTTTGTCTCTGCGTAATAGCCACGTGATTTTTTTTTATTTTTTTATATATATATATATACACTCTTTCAGCTTCAATCCTATTTGATGAGCACTGAAACCAGAGTGTTTTTATGAGTCCAAAGGTTGAACCTTCACGAGGAGGAAGTCTCATTTCTCTGCTTAGCCCGAAACAGCAAGTGGACTTGTATTTACATTACGATAAAGAACGTTTTAGTAGAAGGTTCAGGGTAAGGTTTATAGCCATTTGAAAGGGTAAACTGACTCACTGTTCCCATAATAAATTTAAAGGCTTCCGTTTATGTTTCCCTGAAATGCAAATCTGTTTTTTGTTTTTTTTTTTTTTTAGCTTGAATGTCAGACAGTGCAAATGTGATCTTATGCAGCATGCTATTCAAATGCACTGGTGTCAGGTTGTAAGCAAAGATATTTGCTTCTTTATTTGTCTGAATACATCCCGTAGTGGAATTCAGTATGCACTTCATGTTGCTGGTTATTTTCATCTTTGCATTGTAAGAGATTCGAGTTAAAACTTGTGTACTCATTTTTGCAACTAGTTTAATGATTGAGTTTAATGTATTAAATTATGTCTGTGACTCCACTAACCACCAAAATCCCTCACACCTTTTGTAATCAAACTTAAATAGATTTAATGATGGTTCGAATACCTAAGAATTTTGTTCTCGGCTCCTAATCCAACCAGTCAACTTCCCGCATATTTGGACTGTGCTGTTACATGTTTGTGCTCCTTCTTCGCCTTGAATTTCACAAAGTGTTCAGCAACAGTTACACTTTCCACTTTGAAATTATTATTCGTCTGTTTGTGGCCATTTAATAAAGAGTTAAATTAGTTAAAATATTTTTTAAAATTAGTTTCCCTATGCATATTCTAAGAGTTAAAATTTTTGCCAAAAGCAATATAACTTATTGCTAGTTTCTTCCCTTTTTCTTTATCTCTCCTTTCAAATTCCTTTTCCAACAGAAGCCCTCCCCTTCCTTCACTCCCTTTTCTTTCTCTCACATACCCTCTAATTGCATTCGTGAACTCCAGATCACAGATCAGCTTTCTTTGGGACGTACTCGGTTTATTACCTAGGCAAGTCAAGCTCTTTGGTCCTGCTCAAGACACAGTAAGACCCTCTTTCACGAGGGTAAAGGTAATGTCCCAGCTCTTCTCTTTCTACGTGTTAGTAACTTTTAAGTAAGTCATTTTTCTTTGCATTTTTTGTGCACCGGACAGCTTACTTTGTTTAAGGTTTCCTATTTTTGTGCCAATGGAATGAAGATATTTGATGCTGTGTTTTGGAAGTGAAGGAACGATCAGATGATTGTCAGGCAGTTGGTAACTTGTGATGTACCAGAAATCTCGATGTGAGCATTTGCAAGAGATTTCATAACGTGCAGTAGTCATGAGTAACATTTTGAAACTTTAGTGTGAGCAATCATTGTTCATTACAGCCTGGGCGCAGTTATGTTCATAATCTGCCCTGAAGAGCAACCCACATCCCGTGTTCCCATTATATCCATTTCATTCTTTGTCTGTCAGGTGCGGTGTGAAGGTGTAAAAGATTAGTAACCATGAGTTAAAATATGGTTGCTTGTTTACTGCTTGCCAAAATGGGGACCAGTATGAGGCTAATTCTTGGAGTGATGAACTTGCTGCTCTTTCTTTGGCCGTGTGTGAGCACACAGCATTGTCCAGCCGGAATAATTCCTCCAGAACTGGACAGTCCTGAGTCTTGGTCCGTCCATGAATCTCCAGTTCAAGCTGGTTATATGTCGACTATCGTCCACTCCTTTTTGAGCTCTGTCCAACCCAACCCTTTCCCTAAAGGTAAGTTCATTTCTCATATTTCTAGTAATATGTCCCTGTATTTTGTTCTGATGTGCTTGTGTTATGTGAATATGTTACAGGAGAAGGAGAGAGAGGAGAATAGAATTCAATTTACATTGCAAATAATCTGTGTGAGGAACAATTACTCTGTATATAGGACTATAAGATATGGGTGATGGTATGTAGTGAGAGCATGGTGTTCATCTAAAATGTATTATTTTTAAAATTTTATTTAATTTAATATTTAATTTAATTTTATTATATTTATTATCTAGCAGCTGAAGCTGAATTAGGACACGTACGTATTCGCATGGTAAAAACTCAAATAGAATTGATGAGCACAAAATGAACCTACTGGGAAAAAAAAATTCTTAATGAAAATCCCATTAAGCATTTACCTATCAGTACTTCAATGGTTCATAAATAATTACACCAATTTCCATTAGGAAGTGTTTTTTTCAGCAGGGAGTTAATTACTGAAATGCCATTAAGGTCTGTTAAATGTATAAACCCTTAAACAACTGGTTAATCAGTAGTTAGGCAAAAGTGAGTACTGGTGAGTACTGGTACTTCCTCTTTGTTTTGCTTTTCATACCGTAAAGAATTACGTATTTAAATATGTATATTGATTTGGAATAGGGGGAAGCTGATCATTACTTACTCTTACCACAGAGACTGGTCACATGTACGGTATTTCTAAAACACATTTAAAAACAAGTTGATCAAATTTCTCTGCAATGAGAACAGATTAGTTCAAGATAAAAACATACTGAAGCAAGTCCTTTATCTCTTTCTCTAAAACAGCTTCTCAGGAAAACAGTACTAACGCATCTATTCAAGAGCTGTTTCACCGCAAACCTCCAAGATGTTGGCAAAACATTTCTCATGCTGGCTTAACCTAGTTTACGCCACTTACGACGTCAGCTATGTACATAACGACTGACCTTGAAGTCAGGTTTTAATGACCTGATAACATGAAACTACTTGCAATAGAAGTAAATCATTTTAGGACGTCATGTACACAATGAGTTACCTTCAAGGCAGGCTTAACTGACCTGATAACACGAATTGACTTGAAATAGGTTTGAAAATGGGGACTAAAAATGTCTCTTCGTGCTTGCTCAGGATTCAGATATTAAAGAGAGAACACAGTTTTGGACAACATGGGAAAAAAATATTCAAGTGTTAAGGAAAGGTTGTTGGCACTGATTGAATCTTCAGACACCGTCATTTTTACTGAATGAGTGATTTTTTCATTTGATTTGGTGTAGAAAATGGTTCAGTTTGCAGAAACGTGTTTCGTCATTCTATTTTGACAGTAATTCCCTGTGTTTTATATATGGAGTTCTGCTCTGTGCCAGCACGCAAACCAGCTAGGAACTAGGTGTACTGTGCCGTAAATTATTATGAATGGATAAATACAGAACACAGTAACTAAAGATGTCCAGTTCCCTTTTCAGACATACATCACTGTATTGTGGTGCCTTTACATTTGACGGTAAACAGAACTACAGAGCATCTTGTTACCATTTTGCATTGTGAGAGCATTTTCACAGGAACTGGTGAACATTGTGAGCTGTAGTTGTAAAACGATTAGCTGAAAATCCTGTTACTAAATATAGCGATAATTAAATATTCTTTCATACCATGTGTGCAAAATGTGCAAAATATTACCGGTTGTAACACACTCAATCCTCCTTCTTTACTTAATAACTGTTGCATATCTTGTGCTTGGGAGCTTTGTACACACACAGCATGTGGTGGGTTGAAGCCCAAAACAGATTATGTTTATGTTTGAGGGGCCAAAGCTGAAGGAGTATGTATGTAAAGTGTTGTATTGGATTATTGATACTGACCAGAAAACAGAGCAGTAAGCTATGCCAATATTGTGAAGACGTAAAAATGTTTTCTTTTTCTTTTTTCTTGGATGCTTGTTTGTTTTAGATCTATTCATTAAAATTATGAACTCTTGGAGCAGCATGAGAGATGAAGCAACAATAAATGAGGTATGTAAAGAGTGAACAGAAACATAACATTTTAGAAATAACGCATGATAGGAAAATCTTCATACTGTTCTGGCCAAATGGCAAGTACAAACACGGCTTTAGTTCTGCTCTGTGAACAACTGAATAGAATAGAATAGAATAGAAATTCATGTTATCCCTTAACCAGGTATCCCTTACCCAGGTAATATGTGTAAAATATACACTCACCGTCCACTTTAATAGGAACACCTGTACACCTGCTCATTTATGCAGTTATCCAATCGGCCAATCACGTGGCAGCAGCACAGTGCATAAAATCATGCAGATACAGGTCAAGAACTTCAGTTAATGTTCACATCAAACATCAGAATATGGAAAAAATATGATCTCTGTGCCATGGTTGCTGGTACCAAATGGGCTTTTTAAGCCAGAGTATTACTGCTGATCTCCTGAGATTTTCCAACACAACAAACTCTAGAGTTTACACAGAATGGTCTAAAAAAACAAACAAAAAAAAATCCTGTAAGTGGAGAGTCTGCAGGCTGAAACACCTTATCGATTAGAGAGATCAGAGGAGAATGACCAGACTGGTTTGAGCTGACATGGAGTCTACAGTCACTCAAATAAGCACTCTTTACACCCATGGTGAGCAGAAAAGCATTTCGGAAAGCACAACACTTCAGACCTTGAGGTGGATGGGGTAAAACAGCAAAAGACCATGTAAGGCTCCACTCCTGACTATCATGGGCACAGACTCACTGAAACTGAACAGTTGAAGACTGGAAAAGTGGCGTTTTTTTTTTTTTTTTT